>CM069543.1:56886818-58086818 GCA_035773235.1 Eospalax fontanierii | reverse complement strand
AACAAGGAAGAGCTCAAATGTCCAATTTAAAGTCCATTAGAATTTTCTTGCTTAAGGATTTTCATCTTCTGGGTTCCTCTGTGTTTTCCTTTCTGACTGCCAAGGCTGAACTCCAGAGTCTTGAAGTCAGGATTTCTTTCCAGGCACCTTGATAGCTGGAGTAGCTAGAATCAGGGTGAATTCCCTCCCAAATAGCTTCTAGACAGGGAGAGAAAAGAAATCATTTAATTTTGGCATTAGAACAATGGTGGGCTTGCCTTTCTTGGCCACAGGTATGTACTGCAGTGTTGAGGTAGGCCAAGAATTGAAGTCTCACTTCTGAGTGGCATTTTGTTATTAAGAACAAAATCATTAGTGAATAACATTTTATATAATTTTTTATAGTCTTAAAGAAGTATACTAATTACTTTAATTTTTTGGTTATACTTTCCTTTTGGGTGTTTAAGATCATATAATTTGGCCCAAATAAACCAATTTAGTTTGATTCTTAAGGTCAGTTGAGTATCTATTCCTCAGGGGGATCACATGGGCTTGAGAGGAGCCCCTGGCTCCATAAGCCTTGTTTTACCAGTTCCATCTATGTGAAGATAAGTCAGAAGGTCTTATTAGACCATAGCTTCACTTTGAAGCAAATCAAGGAAACGTTTTCCTGTGCTGACCCTCCTCTTTGCAGACTGGACACTGGTTCAAGTCCTTCTAGTGAAGCCTCCACGAACTCCCTGAACAGGAGGACAGGTGACTCATTACATTTACAGGACATTATGAGAGATGCCCCATAGTCCCCTGGAACTTAGTTGACCTTGGAGGGCAAGAGACAAAAAATTGTCTCTTTAAGTCCCTCAAACCAGATTAGAGGCCTTTAAATATGGTGGTTAGACGCCCAAGAAGGTTAGTTTCACCAATACTGACAAAGGTCAAACATATATTTGTTTTTCAGACCATCCGAGCCATTACCCCATAAATTTCAAGATTTACATACATAAGTCTCTTATCTTTTATACATTACAATACATTGTCTCAGACCTTTAATCACTTGCATAGACTTTCTCACTTTTTCCTTTTTAATCTGGAACTATCCAGTCATTATAATTTTTCTACATAGATCCTTACTAAAATATTTTCATTTTTATATTTTTTAATACCTCCGTTCATTTTTTCATTTTCTTTCTTAGTACCATGAGATGTAATAACATTAAAATTTTTCTTCCTGGGTGGACTAAGCAATGTTTATTTCATTTCTAAGGCTCTAGTATCAAACCAATGTTTGATCATATTAAAGTTCACCCTGTGGAATGAATGACTTTACACCTACAGATGGGTGAGTTGTTACAAACAGGTATACAGGTAACCTGAGAGCAGATGTACTGTAGTCTTTAGCATGGATGTTGATTTTTCTATAACCTCATGCATTAAGTTTTTTCTGTTAGTCTTCTTTTAAAATTTTTTTCCCCAAATGCAGGAGACCATTTGTGACTAGGGCAAAATTACATACAGCTGGCTGGGAAGAGTAGCTGGATACTCAGGTGGGGGGTCCAGCTTACTCCTCTTTTAGTTGAAGAATACAACCGTTAGCAAACCCAACTGTGATGAACTTCTGTAAGTAGGCACAGCTGAAGTCACGAGCATGGCAGTTATTCAGGAGTGCTGTGCAGCATTATCTTAACAAAGAACATGGGATGTAAATTACACATAAGATAATGTACATTTTACTTTATAAGTTTCTGGAAAAACCTTATAGAGTGAGTTGGTCTACTAAAACCTTGCTTTAGGTCTTGAGAATGTAGATACTAGATAGAGAGAAGCAATTGGTACATAGTAATATCTTATCAACTTGAGCTTAGAATTTTCAGCATAAATCATTAACTGAGAAAGAGGTTCCTAACTCAGTAGAAGTATGAATGCCTAAATTCTAGAGCTGATCCACCTAGTTTAAAAAAAAACAGTGTCACAATCTTTTAATCATCTTGCCTTCTGTGAACATGTAGAGACAGCCAAGTACAATTACTAGGCAAATAAGCCATGGAGGATGTACAAGCCAATTGCGGGCATCTTAGAGCTCCTGTACAGCTGGTGTGCAGGGCACAGCTCTTCCAAGAGTCCTCCACTGTGTCTCAACTACTTGCCAAAAGAACAGGCACTCTGTCTCTGGAATTCTCCCCATGCTTTTAGTTATGAAGCAAGGACAAGCTGATACTATTTAAGGTTGGGACACTTCTGTCCATTGAAGCCATAAGGTGTCATTTACTGTATATCTAGACCAGGTCTGAATGCAGAAAGACATCGGTTTTTCTTTCTCAAGGTCTGTGGATTAGATCAAGGAGATTCTAATGGGCAAGGATACAGCCAAGGTGAGCCTTTGCTGAAGGCAAGTGGCTACCTATCGGGGAGGCAAAAGAAGACATTTTGCAACGTCTTCCAGACTCTTCTTTGCCTCCTTCTCTAGAGCATCCTCCAGAGATTCTTTGATCCTTTTCTCAAGTTATAACTTGTCTGTTTAAATTTTA
Organism: Eospalax fontanierii; assembly: GCA_035773235.1. Classification (NCBI taxonomy): domain Eukaryota; kingdom Metazoa; phylum Chordata; class Mammalia; order Rodentia; family Spalacidae; genus Eospalax; species Eospalax fontanierii. Next base: position 58,084,314 of record CM069543.1, on the reverse strand, counting down.
TTTTATTTTTTTTAATTATGAGAGTCAAGACTATAAAAAGGCTCTCAGTCTGTCTGAATTAGAAAATTTATATTATCATTATACATAATTTTGAATTAAGTACCCATAATCTGGACAATAAGGAACACAGCTATTATGGCCTTATAGCTAGAAAGTGAAAAGCAGACGTGCTCAGGACATTAAGGGGTAAGCACAAAAACAAGCTTGGAGCAAGTAAGCATCAGAGAGGGAAATACCCTATTTTAGAAAGAAAAACGGACCTTGGATACCAGTGTAAAAAGGCAGGAATTAACACCAGTGAAGGCTGCATCTTACACCTTTTATCTAAGCCATTCATTTCTCTTTACCTCCCATTGCTGTGGCTGCTTCTTGGTAGCAGCTTGTCTCATGTAATGTTTGCTTGGCCCTGGAGTTCTGTAATTTACATAAGCTTCCCAGGTGTGGGCATCACAAAGCTCTAGCTTACTTTGTACTAGCTTTGTACCTAGTTAGTCTTTGAAGTTCATGGCTAGAAAAACTTTAGATTTTTTTTTTTTAAAACTGATAGATATATTACGTAAAACAATGTAAGATTTTAAAATACATTTAGAAATCAGCAAACATAACATATAAAAATGTTAAAATTTGAAATAATTACCCATAAAACATGTAAATGTCATGTAAACAATATCAGAACCAAAACGATTTTAAAATACCTAAGACAAATAATTTTTATTAAAAACAGACCAAACTGATATTAAATTGCTGATATCGTCTCCTAATTTGACATGAAAATGCACTGACATTGTCGTAAAAGACTGTTTTAGACTCTCTTGCTTTTCTATGATCTGATCAAGAATTCAAAATATAAACCAAAAACCCTTTTTAGAAAGCACCCGGTTAAAGTAGTACCCTCAGATACATAGACCCCAGATTAGAGAGCAAAGCAAAAGAATTCATGGTCTCAAACCAAGGATGGGAGTCCATGCACCTTACCACAGCGCAAAGGTGAATGTGAAGCAGTGCCCTCTGGATATCTTCATTTCTAGATACTATTTATTGCTGGGGAAATAACTCAAAAGAAAGCAGCAGAAGGAATGAGAAGTTATGTCCAGTACAAAGGTACTTGGGCTGTTGCTCTGAGAGCACATGTCTCCCCAGAGCACCGTGTGGGGCTTTTCTTGTTTACTAAGATTTTAAATGCTTAGATCTATTCAAAAAGCAGCTATCTCCGGACCACATTCTCTAAGCACTGTTTGTTTTGTGTTTACCAGTGACTGAGGTCCAAATCCCAGGCCCCTCTGACTGTTCTTCCCATACAAGTGCAGAGAACCAGGGTGGAGAAAAAGCCCAAGTTAAGAAATGGCTTTTAAAACTTTTTTTCTAAAAGGCAAGACATTTACAGCTTCCATATGCCCTGAAGCCATAACAAGCTAGATAATGGAACTCACAGATTACCTGCTTAGTAGTCTAACTCAGTACACATAGAAAAATCGCCACATGGCCACCAAATAAGTTATTAAAATTTTGGGGATCCCTTCATATTTGTCAAACTGAAACAGGGTGAAATGAGAGCATCCTCTAGGGGGTTCTTAGTCTTATTCATACAAGAATTTAAGAATGAACCCAATCGGAAGCTTTGCAGAAAAATCCTCAAGACAGGCGAGCTGGGGATCTCAGCAGCTGCCTGGAGAAAGAACAAAAGCTTTGCAGAAAAATCCTCAAGACAGGCAAGCTGGGGATCTCAGCAGCCGCCTGAAGAAAAGTTGGTCACTATACATTTTAAAGTTTGACACTTTCGGACTCACTCTGGCTCACGAGGAAGCAATCATAACACTTAAGACAAAACCAAAACACACAGACCGTAACACAAGCCAGATTATTGCCAAGTCACAGAAACAGGATCTGACACAGGAACCAAAAAATAGACACGAAAACTCTAGCTAGGCTGGCCATTTTTACATATGTTTGGTGCTCACAGGCGACTGAGGCTTGGTCTCTATCCACTCACGTTGGGCGCCATTTGAAGCGGCAGTAAACCTGCCATCTCCCTTTTCGGACTTCCACGGACAGCACTTCCACGGACAGGTTTCCAGCCTGATGCCGGACTTCTTTTCAGTGATCTAAAGTTGAACTCAAGGGAGTGGTTAGATTCTGCCCCAGGTGGGGGTGTAACTCCAGCCAGGCAAACCACAGACAAACAACACAAAGTAGAAAGACAAACAACTTCGGCGCGCGACTTTTTTAAAAGGAAAAATACAAGCTCAAATGGGCTTGGGGAAATAAATCCCCGTGCCCCGAACCATCCTGGAGCGTCCTCCAGGATGTGGGTACAGTGGGCACTGAGCTCGTCAGCCCCCTTCCACATGTACTCCAACAAATTCGGCCGATCAAACAAAGAACTCCCGTACGGGTACAAATAAAGGCTGGCCAGCACTTACTTACCTCCTGGCGGATCTGGGTTGGGGTGAGGCTTGGCTTCCCGGCCAATGCACCAAATGTTAGACCCCACTCTCAGCCCGGGGACTCGAACCCCTGTGGGCCGCCTGGGTGACTAACGTCGGGGAGCCTCAAGCCCACTGACCTCCCTCAGCCCAGGGGACTCGAACCCCTGTAGGCTGCCTGAGAGTCAGTCTCAAGAATCCAGACCGTCAGATGCAAAATGCAAGAAGTAAGTTTATTTCACTTGCGCAAGTGGGAGACTCAGTCTCGTTCATGAGACTCAGCCCGCCTGCCTTCTGCCAGGCCAGGTTTTTATAGTAGGAACTCACAGTATTTTCATACATTATCATATAGGGCACTTGTTACATTTGGATTGGCTTTTGGCCTACAGACCAGGGTCACAGAGAAGACAATTTTACATAGTCCAACCTTCTCTCATAAATGCCACATACATTATTCTGCAGTTCACAGGAGGTAAACCTTCCCATAATTTATGGATGGGATGATGGAGACTCTTCCTGTGGAATGTTAAGCCCACAGACTTTATCTTGCATACCAAGGGATGTTTACACAACTCTTGAATTCCCTGGGTCTCTTCCTCCTAGTCTTATAGTTTCTTAGTTGCTGTTTTAATTAAGGGGGGAGGCCGGGCTCGTATCACCGAGTGCCTCACAAAACAAAGTGTCTCACAGAATGTTTAACCCACAGACATTATCTCACAGTTCTAATTTTGCCCATACCTCCCCACCCCTGCGCCTTTGAGACAGGGTCTCACTATGTAGTCCTGGCTGACCCAGAACTCACTATGTAGACCAGGCTGGCCTGGAGCTTCAAGAGATCTGCCTGCCTTTCTCTCCCTAATGCTGGGATTAAAGACATGCACCACCATACCAGGCTTGTCTATTTCTTTTGACCACAAAAACATTTTGATACTGGCTCTTCTTACCTTATTTTAAAGTTGAAGAAAATGAGTCTCAAAGATTAACCTACCCAGAACCATGCAGATAATAACTATCTCTAAGGTATTTTCCTTTGACTATGCCAACTCCCATAAATGGTACTCTGACCTCCACATGTATGCTGTGGCTGGAGCACAAGCACATGTACACACACATAAACCAGCAAACCAGCAAATAAATGTAAAACAAGTCAAGAAAAATGAAGCTAATACAAAACAATATATAGACCTGGTTTCCTGACATATGCCTGTTATTCTAGCACTTAGGAAGCTGAGCCAAGAAGGTTATAAATTCAAAGCCTGTCTGGGCTGCATAGCCAGACCTTGTCTCAAAACACCAACCAAACCAAACAATAAAACAGTTAATAGGTGCTGGGTGTGGCAACGCACACTTTTAGTCCCAGCACCAAGGCAGGTGGATTTTTTTTTTTTTTTTGTCTTTTTGAGAAAGGGTCTCCCTGTAGCCCCAGCTGGCTTGGAACTTACTATGTAGACCAGGTTGGCCTTCAACTCAACAGAAATCTACCTGCCTTACCTCCTGAGTGCTGGGAAAAAAGGTGTGTGCTACCATGCCCAGCTTACAGGTGGATCTTTATGAGATTGAGATCATCCTGGTCTACATAGGCCAGCTGGAGTTACATGGAGACCCTGTCTCAACAAACAAAAACAAAAGACAGTTTAAAGAATATTCTCCAAGTTATTCATTCCTAAAATATTCAGAATTTACCACATGCAAGACAAATTTCGAGGATGGAAAGATACTAGAATAACCAGAGATTCAGGCTCTGACCTGGAGATGAATGCAGTGATGTGTAGCAGATTCAATCAGGCTTTGCCACAGGCTTGGATCACCAGAAGAGGCAGAAAATGGTTCTACCTCCTCTCTTTCCTACCGTCATGCAAAGTCTGGCTTAGACCACCAAGGGATAAGAACTGGAAGAGGCCCAGCCCAAAGTCAACTTCAAGGACCTAGACCAGAGAGCATCAGGATGTCAATGAACACAGCAACCCAGGCAAGAGCAGTGGAAAAAGCACTCAAGGGAGCCCAGCCTTGACTGCAGAATCATGAGGACACAGAATAAATGCTACTTTATGTCACAAAAGTTTCAACAGTTTATCAAGAAACAGATACATTGGGGGAAGATACCTGGGGCCAAACAGCCGGAAGATGTCTATGCCCAGCCCGTTCCACTCCCACACGACACAGGGAGCTCGCTGGATGAGTGCGCTTCCACTGAGCTGCCTTGCCAGTCCTGGCATTTGTAAGTGTCTTGCTAGGAAGCTCAAGTGGGCCTTGAATTTGCTATGCAGCTCGGGCCTCAAACTCTCCATCCTCCTGCCTCCACCTCTCCAGGGCTGGGATTATAGGCATGATTCACTCCACCAGGCTCTCAGGGTATTTAAAATAAGAGATTAACCTGTAGTAGCTGGATTGTCCCAAACTGAGCTTTATAAGCAGAGAACTTTCTTCAGCTTACAAAAGCCAAAGGCAGAACTTTTAAGTTGTGACAAAGACCCGATCTGCTTTTGCTTCCGGGGGCCACATGGACAGGGTGAGATTCCTGCAGAGAGCTTCTGGTGGCCAAGACAGGCCCTGGGCTTACAATGAACAAGGAAACTGTAATAGAAGACTGAGATTTGGTCACCAACCTAAGGAAGTCAAAAAAGAAGGTGTCTCCAGACTCTCAGGAAGGGCCCAGCTCTGCCAACACTGTAGCTGAAGCTTTGAGACCCTCCACAAACAACCCAGCTGTGCCACTTTGTACTTCTGAACTCTGATCTATGGAACTGCAAGATAATAAATGGTTGTTGCTTTAAGCGAGTAGATTTGTGGTTGTTTGTTCCATCAACAGAAAGCCTATGCTAAGCTAGTCAGTGAAAGGCAATCTGAGCGACTTTGTTTAAAGGAGGTGCCCCAGGCCTGGGCAGAAAGGGAAGAGCTGGCCCCACCATGAAAAGGGAAAGATGGTCTCCTCATTTTGGTCAGATCCTTCCAGAAAGAAGCAACCCTTGAGACACGTGTCAGTACTCACAATTGTCTTAAGGAATGATCAAGGAAACTCCAGTAGGGGGATGAGAAAGGGCGAACAGGAAAGGACAAAACTCCAAGGAAGTGAGTTACCAAGCAAGCTATTGTCAAGAGCTTCTTCCTCAAAATGCTAGGAAGCAGACTAGCCTGTGCAACAGGGACAGACGCATAGGAATCTCTGTACATCACCCATCATCAGCATTGATTAAAGCCTCTCTTGGGGGCATTAATTCCTTGGTCTGCCTTGTGTGATATGCAGAGAAAGCTCTCAGACCAAAAAAAAAAAAAAAACAAACATGTGATATTAGTTAGAAATCTACAAGATGTGCTCAGAACTGATGAAGCCAGAGGACACAGTGAGGTACTAACCGGTGAAAGACCGAAAAGGTGCTCCAAGCAATGAAACAGGCACACTCACAGGCACAAAACATTCAAAGAACTGTAGGGAAAGACTCCTTTCTCCACCATCTTGCTACTTGGCGCCTTGAGGCAAGTTCCTGCATTGCTCTCCGCACTGTCTACGTGATGGGAATAGTCCCCACCTCCAGGGAGTTAGATTAGAACATTTTAGAGAATCTGGCAAAATCCAGCATCAGTAAGCAGAAATGTTACTAGTATGATTGTGCCGTGTGGGTGTGTGACAATCAGCCAACTATACCCGCAGTCAGAGGCAAAGGGGTCTGATGGGGTGTCTGGCTAGAAAGGTGGGCAGCAAGTTACTCTGTGGTCTGCATCTTATAGTGTGGGCTTAGGGTTCAGGTTGGGGATCGGTTGTATTTCAGTGATGGAACACAAGTTTAGTATATACAATCACCAATACTAATTTTTTTTCAAAGTTTTGAATTTTAAAAATAAATGCAGGCCTACTTTTAGGGACTATGGAGTCATAATTCAAAACTTCAGGATTTTCTAGTGGAGTCTTTGGTGGATGGGCTCATCACACCTACAGCTAAGGATACTTTGACTTCTTTCTCTCTGGTTTCTATTCCCTGCATCTGCTTCGCTTTTTTCACCGCTCTTCCTAAAATTTCAAAACCCTGTCCTGAACAGAACGGGGAGATCTGTCTGCTCCTTACTGTGGTAGAGAGACGTACATTGTGCACTTTGCTCATTGCTTTCATCCTACCACACATGCCTTTATTGCTGATCATCACACTGAAACAACAATGCTTTCCTCTAAATCTCACTTCAGTAGGTGAAGAAGTCACGAGGATTTTTAAAAGGTCTTATATAAAGGAGCCCCTTTTCTAGGATATTGCTGCCACTGAGGAGGACACTGAGAAATTCCTCTCCCAATTCCAGAAAAAAACACATCTAAGACTACACCCAAAACTTTATTGGGGCTTGGGATGATTTCACAAGGAGTATCTGAGAATCACAGGACACTCAGAAGTTCCTCTGTGACTTTGAAGGACCTATCAAGAATGAGGAGGTTGCAGAATTAACAAAACTATGATTGAAATGGTGTGCAAGCTGACCATGAGTGAGCATGAGTGTGGAACAGAGGAGCTCTCAGGGTGGTTCCCGGGGGACCGATTGATAGGTAGCTGCCGTGACAAAAGCCTGAATGCAGAGCAAAGCAGGTAAAGGAAAATGAAGTGTGATCAAGGGCACAGAAGGACTGCAAGAGCCTAAGACCCAGAACATGTGCTGCTGAATACTATCCTCTGGACATGACAGGGAAGCTGCACACTTGAAATATCAGCACTATGGTGATGCAAATAAGACCTGCGTAATAACAGCCCCAGCTAAAATGCCAATATGCACAGTGGAAATTTCACAAGGCCACATCCCTAGAGGATGAGCTCCAGGCAATCAGTGGGTTCTAAGAGACAGAGAATCCCTGTTCTCCAGGATGAGCCCCTGAAAGGTTATATAATCCCGAGTATTTGTCCATAAACATGTACACATAGAAGCAACACTAAATTGACTCAGTAGCATTTATAGAGACACACACAAACACAGACAGACAGACAGACAACAATAATTACTACAGAGGAGAGTCATGAATCTAAGAGGTAGTAAGTGGGAAGCAGTTGGACTGGGGACTAGGGATGTGGAAACGGAAATGACATAAATAACACTACTCCTGTATGAAATTGTCAAGTAATTGAAAATGAAAAAAAGCCCGTTACATTAAATTCATGCATTTTCGATCCTAAATTGCTGTGAATGCATTCAAATGCAGAGATGGATGTTGATATGTTCGTTCTGTTAATACATAGTGCTTTCTTCACTAGTGACAACCTTTTTCTATGTCTGGCATCATTGCTTCAAAGACAGGGCCATGCTTGGGTCAGATTCCAGAATCCCAGTTAGTACTTTCTGCACTTCCAAGGCTGTGTTCCTGCCATGTGATTCTCAACAGTGCTGAATAGCCTTCAACTGAAAACTCATGAAGAAATGTTTTCATCCCTAAAACTCAAGAAGGCTGAGAAGCAAATTCCTCCTTCCATTAAGGTCCATCTGTAAATTCTCCAAGTTGACTGACCACCAGGGCAGTGCAGGTGGACGCCCCACCCTTCAGTGGAGTCTGAGGCTCTGTGTTTTTAGCCATTTACCAGGAAATGACCCTGCCTTGCAGAATAGAACGCTGAACTTACAGGACACCAGGCCTGTGTCCTATCTCTCAGGCTCTGCAGCTATCTATGGTTTATAATCAGGACAACATGGCCAAGGGTCCTCAACTCCCATCATAATCATACTGCCTGTAGTGGTACTATAATCCTGGTCTCAGATGGTCCCAAGATACACATGCAAAAGGTTTGATCCTCAGTATGAGCGACAAAGTGAGAAGGGGGCAGAGCCTTTGGAAGTGTGTGAAGCTATTGGGATGTATTTAGCTCACTGAGTGTTGTCCTTGAAGTGGGTGTGGGAATCTTCTCCTTCTGACTTAGGTGTGATGAGTGAGCAGTTTTGCTGGGTCATAGTATCCCATCATGATGTGCTGCCTCACAGTGGGCCTCAGACATAACAAAAAAGCAACGGGTCATGGACTGGGCCCTCCAAATCTCTGTGTCGAGACCAGTATTATAAATATTATAATATAAATATTATACTGATGTCGTATTTCTGAGTGGAATTGCTGCTTTCAAAAAGTTGTTTCCAGAAATGCTCCAAGGCCTGATATTTTCTCCCCTAGGACATTCACATGTGTTACTCTAATTCGACCACTAAGTGTTCTGGGGTTTCTTTTAAAAGTAACACTAGGCTCTAATATTTGCCAATAGAGTATCATAGATGGTGATTTCATTGGTCATCTCTTCGAAGATCACTACATCCCCCAAAGAACACATCTCTCTTACCTTAGAAAAATGTTTAGCCAAGCATCAGTTGTTAAGTAGTACATTTTGTTGAGATGCGATGAGTCTTGTGCGTTAATATTACAGGTCTATGAAAAGAATCAACATTTTATGCTAAGCCAAAGAAACATCTGATTTACTAAAACTAGAGCCCTTTCTTGGGATATTTTTCTTTTATAAAATCTTCAGGCATCTAAGTTTCAAAAAACAGTAGAATATATTTAATTATGCAAATTTAGCAAGTTTTGTACTTAGTCCAATCACTAATGTTCACAACAACATAAATATATAGACCTGTATGTTTCAAGTAGTTTGGTTTGGTTTATAAAAAATAGTTATAGAAATTGTGGAACGCTGTAAGAGTCTTCATCTGTTGAAAAAAGAAGCTTCTGTGCTAAGTGGGGAATGGCGTACTTGTCTATAAATATAAGAATTCTTATTTAACATGCCATGCGAAATTACATTTCTCTAGGAATATGACAGAGGTAGATTTTTTTCTAGAATTCATGAGCTCCCCAACCACATCTATTTTGCTATGTTTACGGTGCCATGTGAGTTATCTCTCATTGAGAGGGCTGCTGATTACTACTGGGTGAGAGAGAGTTGATCTCCTTTTAAGGGAGTGACTTTAGATAGATAGGCTGAATAGACCCAGGAGATAAACTTGCACCAAGGGACATTTAGATCCAAAGGCTTGGCCAAACAGGCCTTAACATATATGACAGAGTGGATGAAATCCATTGGGAGGTTATGGAAGGTACATATGGGGCAGAAGGCCTAAATATGATTAAGATATATGAAATGCACTAAAGTCTTTTGAAAAGAACACATGTAAATTAGCAAATTAGGAAACAGGAAGGTAATTACAGTAAATAGGATACACAAACAGTTACTAATGGTTTTTTAAAATCTAATTGCAACTAGGTTTTGAGAGAGATATAAAAAGAGAAAATAATTACAAATAAATAGAAAAGGAAAGAATCATACAAATAGAGATTGAAGGCCAAGGTTTAGAGAATAAGAGATTGCAGTGTGGCCCTGGATAAGACTCCTATATTAAAACTCACCCACCTATGGCTCAGGGGCCACTGGGAAAGAGTGGATGGAAAGATTATAAGGAACAGGGTTGGAAACCGAACATAAGCAAACAGAGGCTTTCAGACCTTTGGGAACTTGCTCAACCGAACTTGCAACAATGGTGACAACATGCACAAGACCCATGCTGACTCAACCAGAAAGAAACCCAGGATAACCAGGGAAATGGGCAGCAGGCCCCAACCTTAGCCAAGGAAATATTGGCAACTGGCAACTGATTACTGCTCAGTGAGGGAGAGTATATATTCTTTAAGGGAGTTACTCTAGACAGACGGACTGTAGACTCCAGGGGATGAACTTGCACGGAGGGATGATTGGATACAAATGCTTGACTGGCTAGGAATTAACATATATGACAGAATGCATAAAATCCAGTACGGGGACATGGATGAAGGAAGGGTTTTAAATTTTATTAAGATCTATTATACGAAATGCACAAAAACTCATAAAAATGTACATTGCAGAAAGAAATAGAGTTTGAAAATATACCTTCAAACGTGCAGAGTTATAAATATGGGTATAAATTTTTTAGAAGCAGAAATCAATGTGACTATCCATAGACTACTGAAATTCTATAAAATGACTTAGCATTCATTTCTGAGTATAAATTCCTTACGTCACAAATAAATAATTTATATGACTATAAAATTAATAATGACACTTGGCATGTTGTTTCATGTTTTCAATCCAAGCACAAAAGAAATTCAGGCAAGAGGATCAAGAGTTCAAAGCCTACCTTAGCTACATAGTGAATTCTACACTGTATAGTGAAACTTTCCTCATAAAGTAAATAAATAAAATTAAATTAAACAAATAAACAACAGAATACACAATGAAACCAATGCTATATCAATAGTAATCAATAGTATTTGGGGTAAGGAGAAACATATTTGAAACCAAGTCATTTCTGTAATTGCGAAATGTATGTTACATCACATTAAGGGATTATTTCCCTCCAGACCTCTTATAGTTGTTGACACCAAATAATCCCCCTGGAACTGCCTGGGATCAGGAACTGCGCAAGAGAAATGGCCACCGCTAGGTGGAGAAAGACAGCCATCTCAAACATCCACACTGCCAAGCAGGATCCCTATTCTCACTGGCCAGTCTTCCTCAGGAACTCCAGCTGGCAATCAGGAGAGGTGGGGGTCCCAGGGATGACGTGTGGGTGTGTGTGGTGGGTCACGGCTTGTGGCCCCTGCTGGTGGATTGCCTGAAGCGCCGGCTGCAGGACCGGCTGGGGCGCAAGCCCGGTCTCCGGTTGGGGCAGGGACATCTCAGTATCACCTGTTCTTTGCCAGGGACCTGCCCAGCTGTCCTCTGCAAGCTACAGGTGATGGGACAGCCCCATCTCCTCTGTATCTTTTAACCTCCAGATCCACCTCAAGGCAGCTCACTACTGCACTTTTCTCCATAGCTTCTGAAGGGGATGTAAATGCCTAGGAGCAGGTCTGCGCCTTGTGCCAGGATGCCAGACTAGGGATGGCGCTGTCAAGAGTCTCCGCTGAGAGGTCATCATGACCGGACACGGGGGCCAGCTGGGGCCAGGCAGCATCACCTGGTCCTTTCAGGCACCCTGCCAGGCAGCCCTCTGCAAGGTACAGAGACCCGTCCCCTACTTTTCAACTTTTCAACTCCAGGTCCAGGTCAAGTCATCCGTCGGCAGATCTTGGATCCCCAGTTTCTGTGGGAGAGGTGGTAGCTCAGAACACATCCCCGACTTGTGCCAGGATGCCAGACTAGGCATGGTGCTGTCAAGTCTATGCTGAGAAGACACAATGAGGGGCCGGCTAAAGGGCTGGGGCCTCACAACATCACATGTTCTTTGCCAGCGACCTGCCCAGGGGTCCTCTGCAAGCTACAGATGGTGGTAGAGGGCCTTCTCCCCTGCAACATTTAACTTCCATATCCAGCTGGAGGCAGCCCCTCACCGCACTTTGCTCCCCAGGTTCTGAGGGGGATGTAGAATCCTAGGAGCAGGTCTGAGCCTTGTGCCAGGATGGCAGACTAGTCATGGTGCTGTCAAGAGTCTCTCCTGAGAGCACAACATGACCGGCGGCTGGGCGCCGGGTGGTGTGCCTGGTAGGTCGCCCTATGGAGCTTCGCCTGGTTCGCCCTCTGGAGTGCCGCCTGGCGCCTGTACAAACTCCGAGAAACGGACTTCTCCCAGCCTCATTTCGACTACCGCCACACTCCTGAGTAGCAGCGCGACGTACTGGGCGTCTACCAGGCTCACAGCAGCCAAATATCATCCCTAGCGGACTGCCGGGGACCAGGAACTCTGCAAGACACGTGGCTACCGCTAGATGGGGCCAGATAGCTGTCTCAAACATCCACTCTGCCAACCGGGATCCCTAGTCTCTCGCTCGCCCAGCTTGTCAGGAACTCGTGCTGGCAATCGGGAGAGGTGGTGGCACTAGGATGGGGGTGGTGGGTATGTGTCGTGCCGGGTGTGCAGCGACAGCAGCGTACTCTGTCCCCTCAGAACCCAGAGCGCACGCCTGGCCGGCAAACGCAGGGGAATGCAGCCAAAACGATACCACCACAGGATACCATGAAAGGGACGAGGAATCACTCAAATTCTACTCTCTTTCATTGTTCTGTGTGGAGGGGGGAGCGGGCGGGGCATGCATACCGTTCGGGACTGCACACCTAGGGGGCTGCAGGGCGGCCTGAGGCTCCGGGTGGTGCGCAGGAGAGGGCGCCGCCTGGGGCGCATGCTGGAGGATCACCTGAGGCGCCAGCTGTAGGGCCGGCTGGGGCGCAAGCCTGGTCTCCGCTTTGGGCAGGGGCCTCTCAGTATCACCTGTTTTCGCCAGGGACTTGCGCAGCTGTCTTCTGCAATCTACATGAGATGGGAGAGCCCCGCCTCCCCTACATCCTTTAACTTCCAGATCCCCCTCAAGGCAGCCGGTGACCGCACTTTGCTCCCCAGTTTCTAAGGGGGATGTAGAACCCTAGGAGCACGTCTGTGTCTTGTGCCAGGATGCCAGACTAGGGATGGCGCTGTCAAGAGTCTCTGCTGAGAGAATACCATGACCGGACAGCTGAAGCCAGCTTGGGCTGGCTGGACCCTGGCAGCATCACCCGGTCTTTATAGCACCCTGCCAGGCAGTCCTCTGCAAACTAAGGGGACCAGAGAGACCCGCACCCTCACTTCTCAACTTTTAAACTCCAGATCCCCGTCAAGGAATCCCTCGCCAGATCTTTGACCTCCGGTTTCTGTGGGGGAGGTGGTAGCCTGCGAGCAGATCTGCGCCTTGTGGCAGGATTCCTGACTAGGCATGTCACTGTCAAGAGTCTGCTGATGGGACCAGGAGCGGCCGGCTTGAACGTAGGGGCCTCTTAGCATCACCTGTTCTTTGCCGGTGACCTGCCTATCGGTCCTCTGCAAGGTACAGGTGAGGGGACAGGCCGCCTCCCCTGCAACCCTTAACCTCCATTTTCCCGTCAAGGCAGCCCGCCGACTGCACTTCGCTCCCTAGTTCTGAGAGGGATTTAGAAGCCTAGGAGTAGGTCTGCGTCTTGTGCCAGGATGTCGCATGGCGCTGTCAAGAGTCTCTCCTGGGAGCATCGAGTGGTGGCCCAGCAGGGGTGCCAGGCAGGGAACTGGATGGAGCATCGCCTGGGGTACAGGTTTATTGACGGTTCTGTTCCAGCAGAAAGGTGGGGCAGGAAGAGTGAGCCACAGCTCCCCATCAACCACCGTTCCCTAGCTGTCTTCAGAGGGGAGTACACACACTCTTGTAAGTGAACCCTTACCTACAGCTCTGTAAGTAAGCCAACATTTACTCACTCTTTCCCCGGAACGTAGTTTGTAGAAATCCTTCGTTGATGTTTTGTAGCAACGCTGAGAGGAGGAAAGCAGAACTTGTTTCTGCCTTCCAGGAGGAATCCTCCCTTCACCTCTAAACGATGCTGTGCAGAGAGACCAGTCACCTAACCTGGTCTCAGTTGCCACAAAGGTTCAAAAACTGCCCCATGCTTGACAGGCTTCCGGACTTCTGAACTGACACGGCTCCAGCACGTGGACGACCCTCTATTAGGCGCTGTTGACCCAGCCGCCCGCCTTCAAGACACCCCATTCCCGCTCCGGTTGCTTTTGACCCCACAGCACCGTATCACCACAAAGAAAAGATAGAGACAAATTAATATTTAAACTCATCCAAATGTGCTTGCTTACCCACAAATCGCTAGACTGTCACTGGCAATGACATTTATTACCTCGGCCTAGCTTAGGAAATTATGGGAACCAACTAAGTCAATTTTGTCTGCAATGTTTGGAAAATCTTTCTATGTTACTTCTACATTAATGAATGCAATTTCAATACAATTAGAAAATGCACTCAAGTAGTGTTTTATGATACAAGAAAAAGGCAAAATATCCCTATACGACACATAAAATTTTAGTCACAAATATTAGTCAGAAATAAAATTCATTTTATTGAACAAAATAACGATATGCTCACGGGAAAGACTCTTTCATCCATCTTTTGCATCTTGCCCTCCAAATATCACATCTTTTGCCCACATTACCAGTATGAGCGGAGACAGGAAGCATAGTAATATACAGAAGAGAATGAATAGCATGTGTACCATCTCCAAAGGAATAAATGGTATGGGTTCAGTGAGATCCCTGTCAGCTGTAAGGTGAGAGGTAGTTCCGGAATCCAGAGCAGGAGGAGGCTGGGACTTCACGTTCTCGTTTAAACCAGGAATCCTCTGCCTGGGAGAGTTCAAGTGCGTGATAGGTGTTTCTCCGACCTTTAATGAAAATTTGAGGTTTGTTAGTTTTCATTGACATCTTTACTATATCCATATACTTTGATTATAGGTGTGTTGGCTTCATTACCTTGCTTTCAGTTCACATAATATTTGTGCGCTAAGTTTTAATTTTAGCAGAACAAGACATTGGCATTTGAAAACGTGCCCTTCATTTCTGCGTGAGAAAATGCCCAGAGATTTCAGGCCCCTGAGAAAGGGCCGTGTGTCATTTCAGGCTTTGCTTTCCCCCTGCTCGCTGCTGCCTGGGACCTTCACTCAGTGTAAATAGGAAGAAATGAGGTGACACGGACACAGTGGGTCTTCTCTCACCCTGATGACCCAGAGTTACATCCAACAGTCAGATTTACAGACCGGAACATTGTGGGGCTTCAGGAACTAACGGGGCCTCTCCCTTTCTGCACTAAGTCATTCCTTTGGCCCTTGCCTTGCACAATTGTACAGTCTGTTGGGCTCCTAGGAATTCAAACGGATGAAGCTGATCTCTGAAACACATGGACAAAGTGACCGCTGCACAGATGCGGAGTCAGGCTACTGAGTTGCAGGGAGGGATTCTGGAGAAGCCTTCTAAATTTCACCCTCTTTGTCCATGAAATTTTACACCTAAGGTGTAAAGATAGTCTAAAGGTAATCATAGCTGGAAATTACTATATTCTATGGTTTATATGATGTCTTTATGTTAAATTATTGAGTAAAATGCCCATCAGAGATAAAAATATGACGATTGATCAAGGAAAATTCAGATATGATCTCTATGGATTGTATTTAGTATAATGAAGCCATTAGGTCATGTGCACTTCTAAGGCACAAGAATAAAGGGAGGTCCTGACTATAAGTATAACATACTCAACTACAGCTATTAGTTTCCAATTATAATACAATTTCAGCACCCACCAATAGAGATCATGTAAATGAACTATAAGAACAGGTTTTGCATTGCAGTCCAAGCCCACTATCTCATGCTAGGAAAGCACCCCAATGTTAGGTGACATCTGCCACTCTATGAACAAACGTTCTTAAATTACCAACACCTAAGTTCTAATATTCAATCCCATATTCAAGAATGAACGTATAATTCATGCCATCTCAGCATACGTTTATACCAGGCCCCTTATAAACGCTAAAATCTTTATCATAACAAACAACAAGAAGAGTTACAAGTTGAAATATTTACAAGGGGAAGGTAGATGAAGGCAAGACGGGCTGGAGAGATGGCTCAGCACTTAAGGGCACTATGTGTTCTTGCAGAGGACTCGGATTCACTTCCCACCACCCACTTGGTGGCTAAGAACCATTCATAACTCCAGTTCCTGGGGATCTGGTGCCTTCTTCTGACCTGTGCAGTCATTGCATGGCATGGGAGCACTTTCATACATGCAAGCAATACACACACACACACACACAAACCTAAAAATAGCAAATAAGATATTTTGGGGACTAGCTAGATGACTTAGCAGTGAAGAGTGCTGGCTCCTTTTACAGAGGTACGGGGTGGGATTTCCAGCATGTGTAGGGTGGCTGACCAC
The DNA here is from genome assembly GCA_035773235.1 of Eospalax fontanierii. NCBI lineage: Eukaryota > Metazoa > Chordata > Mammalia > Rodentia > Spalacidae > Eospalax > Eospalax fontanierii. The sequence continues at coordinate 58,068,201 of CM069543.1, read as the reverse complement.
CATCACTACCTCCAGTTCCAGGGGAATCTGCAGCTCTCCTGACCTCTGTGGTTTCTGCATGATAGGGGCGAACCTACATTCAGGTAAGCAATATATTCATACGCATAAATAATATAAAAGTAATAAATCAAATATTTTTAATGATGCACATATCTGTCTCAGGTATAGGGTGAACCCTCTGCACAGGTACCAACTATTCAAGCAACCACTGAGACATGGCTCAAAAGACACTAGATTCAATTCCTTAAGGGCACCTGGAAATCTGGTTGCTAAAGCAGTCTCTGGAATTTTTATGACTGATTTAGTTTACAGAAGCAACTAAGTGTATCATATCTGGACCATAATTCTCTTCTCTGGGTGGGATTCCAAAGAGCTGTCTCCAAAGTAAATATTTGCCTGAATGAAATGGAGAACAAAATATCAAGACTGAACGACAAAGCTGGAGAACTGGATTACTCAGGCAGAGACTACAACTTAGTTTTGAAACAGAGGAATGGAATATTCAGAGAATGGGAGACACCATGAAAAGATCAAAATCTATGCATCATGGGCATACAGAAAGGAAAAGAACCTCGGGTCATTTATAGAATAAAACTTTCCAAAATCGAGGGAAAAATACCTCTAGAGACAAAAGAAGCACCCAGAAAGCCAATCTCAGACAGGACAGAAGAGGAAGTCTTCTCTGCTTGTCGTAGAAAAGACTCAAACTACAGAACAGGGAGAGAGTTCTGAAAGCTGCTAGAGAAAAACAACCAGTTATAAATAAAGGAAACCCCATCACAATTACAGCTGACTTTTCAGTGCAAACTATGAAAGCCAAAAGAGCCTGGACTAAAGTATTCCCAATCCTAAATGACTACAGATGCCAACCCAGAATACGGTAAAACCCATCAAATCTGTCTATCATAGTGCCACAAGAAAGAAACATCTCCCATGAAATGAAGAGGCTGAAAAAATTTCACGTCCAGTCATCCAGCCCAAGAGAGAATACTTTCAGTTTCACTGTCAAGTCCTGCCTTGGCTAGGACTTCATTTGGTGACACACGGTAACTAATATTAATTTGGATACCAAATTTAATTAGGGCTAAAAGGAAGAACATTTGTGTTGGATTTCAATATTTAAGATCACTGTAATGATTTCATTAGGTGTCATAATTAAGTCCAATCTGGTTCTTTCTTTCCTAATGCTGTTGAGGTTAGATATTTCATGGTAACTAGCTATCTGGTAACGGTTTGTCTGGGAGATCAGAAAATGGTGTACAGCTTCTGTTTTCAAACATAAGAATCTGAGGTCAAAGCAAAAAGAGGAATTCTGAAACAGAAAGGAAGCCTGTTAGTTACTTTTCCTGTTGCTGTGACCAACTGCCTGACAAAAAGTACTTGAGGGAAGGAGGCTGTATTTTGGCTCATGCTGTTTTCAGTCCATCATGGTGGGGAAGGCAAGCAGAGTGGGTTGGTGTGTGGCGCCAGGCTGTTGTTACTCACAGACAGCTGGAAATGGAACCAGAAGCAGATATGACCTTGAAGCCCCACCATTAGCAACTTTCTGTAACCACATCACAATCTCCTAAAACACTGCCACTAGCTAGGAACCAAGTGTTCAGGCACATGGGCTTATAAATGGTTTTCATTTTTAATGTCATGATGCATTAATTCAAAGTTTGAATCAGAGAACTGGTGAGATGGCTCTGTGGTCAAAGCACACGCCACCAAGCCTGCTGACTTGATTTCTATCTCTGGGACCCACATGGTGGGATGAGAGAACTGATTCCAACAAACTGTCCTCTGACCCCAGCACTTCTGCCCTGGTGCACACGAACCCTGTATTCCCCCAAAATATATGAATAAGATGCAATTTAAAAATTCTGTAGCTTACCGATGAAGATTCAATATGTACCATATGGATCATCATTACCTGATGAACTATACTTTGTGCAATGAAGGCTTTGAGATGCTTGCACCCTTAAGTTACAATAATGAGCAGGAAATATGACATTTCGAAGATATGCATAACCTACCTATATGAGATCTAAATATTGTTAAAGTAAGTGTTATTATATATAGTATATATGCAGTAAAGGAGATTCTCGCTGCTTGGGTGCTTACTCTCTTCCTGCTGCCTGCTAGCAAAGTGCACTAAAAATGAACAATATACCCAATCCCTAAGCAAAAGTAAAAAAAAAAAATCAACTACTTGAGTTTATATGGGTGTGGTGCATGCTGTAAGTTCCTATGAGAAAAGTCCAGAGAACCTGTAAGACTGTTTCTTCATGGTCGTGTACCACCATGTAATCTCAGCCAGCCAAGAGATGAGGAAAGAACTTGCGAAAGCGGCCCTGAGCCCCATCCTTGGCGGCCAAACTATTGGCAGCTGATTACTGCTGGGTGAGGGAGTGCTGATCATGTTTAAGGGACAGACTGTACATAGGTAGACTAGAATCTAAGCTACAAAATCAAAATATCTCAAGGGAGCATTTTTACCTCATGATTAGAGTTGCTCTTATCTTTTGTTAGAGGCCCAGCAACATCAGGATCAGTTGTCTTGGAGAACCTTCAGAATAAAAGGACAATAATGGGTGAGTTTGGTTATTTCAACAACTCTGGTAAAAGGTAAGTCATCTGCATATTAACAGGCATTTCTGCATTTATATAATTAACAGTTGGGTTGTGTTTTAAAGCTTTGGTTAGCTCTGTAAGCTTTAACATCTCAATCTATGACCATTCATGAAGACTCACTTGGAGTTCCATATAAAGGAGCAACAGTCCACAGCTGGGGGAGAGAGTTCAGTAGATTAAATTGCTTGTTACACAAAAATGGGGACCTGCGATTGATTTCTCAGTACCCACATGAAAAACTGCATGCACCTGTAAACTCACTGCTGTGTCTGGCAGAGAAAGAAAAATCGCTTGTTGGCTGTGCAACTAGCTCCAATGAGAGATTCTATCTCAAGTGAATAAAGTGGAGGGTGATAAAGTTACCCAGTATCGTCCTCTGGCCTCCATGCAAGCACACAGGCACATACAACACACACACTGAGAGAGACAGATGAGAGACAGAGAGAGACAGAGAGAGAGAGAGAGAGAGAGAGAGAGAGATCCCATATTGACAGAGACTCAAAATGATTTGTCTGCACAGACTGCAGCAAATCTAATGGATTTGCTACCTGAATGGAAACAAACTCATTTTCTCAAGGAAGCCAAAAGATAGAATACACCTTCTCCACTGCCTCTCTGTTTAAAAAGAAAATGGTTTATGCCCCTCAATTACCTATACTAGTGTAAAGGCTAAATGGCCTATCTCTAAAAATTGATAAAGGAATAGCTGATACCATAAGCATATCCACGCTACAGAGAAGCCTTTCAAGCTTTACAAATTACCGTAACATCTCTCTCTCTCTCTCTCTCTCTCTGTGTGTGTGTGTGTGTGTGTGAGAAAGAGAGAGAGAGAGAGAGAGAGAGAGAGAGAGAAGAGATGAGAATAACCCATGTCCTTTGTCCTTGGCTTCCTTTTTCTAAGTTTTTTATCTCTAAAGGTCTCTCATTGGAACATGGGGCAAAGCAATTAATCTAGGCTGGTTTTCCAACAAATCATAGGGATAACTCTTATCTCTGGCTCCCCAGTGAAGGATGGACAAACATGTGGAACAATGCCTGGATTTTTACTTGGGTACTGAGTTCAAAATTAATACCTTATGCTAACAGAAAATTCAATTTAATAACTGACCTACCTTCCCAACACCAATTTCATACCTTTTAACAGACACCTTGAAGTCGGTCAGGTTGTTCAATTATATATCAAAACAGCAACCTTTTCAGGATACTTTTGAATTTCTGATTGATATTCATATGCCTTTTCAGATAGTTTTTACCATCCAGTGACCTCAATTTTACTATTATCTTTGTCAAACCAGTCAGGAACCCCGATATTTTCATCACTTCTCTAAACAAATCAATGTTGTTTCTCTTCAAACACCACCTTCCACTGGTAACATTCACATTCTCCACTGTGGGTTAACTTGATTAATTCAGAGTAGCTTCCCCCATGGGCCACATTCATGCAATCCATCATCATATTCAAATGCTCAGAGGCAGTAGGTGGGTAATTAAGGAAGACATACAATCTTAGAACTAGAGAACAGAAGTCCACATACCATTTCTGCCTCTCACTGTTTCCACACAGATTCTTAATATGTTTACAGTGCAGGATCCGCAACAGAAAAACCATTCGGTCAGGGTGTTAAATAGAAGTTGAAGTATACTATGTCAACTGATTAGTCTGTGACATCACTTAACATCCTGAAATTCTAAAAGCTTTTAATCTGTCCATAGGTGAAAATGAATACTAACATTTCACAACTTTTTCCCACGAGAAAGATGGGAAGAGGTTAGTCCTCCACTAACACAACAGAACAACACACACACACACGCATACACATGAACACATACCTACAGTTGGAGGATGGCAATTCACAAGCCAAGGCATATGCCTGCAGGAACTGCTGGTTGTATTATGTACACACTCTAGGCATGGCACTCCTGTTTCATTCGTCCTGCACTTCATTCGTCCTCCCACACACATCAAACACCACACCCACTTCTCTAAAACACCACAGACTTTTCAATGAGTCCCAGGCTCCCTCCATGAGGGTGGGTGAGAGACCAGGGAGATGACTGCTCCCTAGAAACATCCCTCTGCCGGCATTCTCACAAGTCACCACTATTGTGGTTCTATACTGTTTTTCAACATCCTACTTCCAGCCATTGCATTGCTCATCAAGCATTTCCGTGTCTTGCTGAGTCCTTAGATCTCACAGCAATGTGTTCAAGGAGAGAAGTCATGCATTAAAAATAATGGATGGACATAAATACATGCACAGCTCAGCTGAAAAGACCCAGTTTTCTGTGTAATATTTTGACTCTTTGACTCTCTGACTATGAAGATACTGCAAGACTTGAGTCCATCTTTGTGGCTCATCATCCCAGATGACAGGGATCAATGTTGGGCTTCCTATCTTGATATTCTGCAAATTGTGACATGTATTTCAAAATCGATAAAATGATACCTGGCTGAGGACTCGTCCATCCGTCTGTCACGATTTTCTGAAGATAAAGGAAAAAGAGGTTCTGTAAGAATTCAACAAAGATAGGACACAGGAAATTAAGGAGACTTGTAAGGGACAGGGATATCCGGTTCAGTCATTCAGTCCAGCATGAGACTCTGAGATGAAGAAGACAAGTGTCTGGTTACTAGCGAATCTGGGGAGGCTATTCTTTCAACTACTCTAGATCAAAGACTCATTTGCAGACAATGAATTCACTCCAAAGTCTTACTTCAATTCTCTGTATATTGTCAGTCAAGTAAAAGAGGAACAAAGAAATGATTCCAGCATTGATAAATGAAGGCATACCATTGTGCACAGTGAACCTGGTCCAAAACCAATCTCACTCTCAGGCTGACGCATACTGGCATCCTCCCCGGAACTGCTAGAAATGGACTCCATCAAAGAAAGAACACATTGCTCTTTTTGAGTCCCTGGAGATTCGTGATGTGGGGAGAATTCCAAGTATACTCACATGGAAAGACACAGAGAAGTTCCTCCAGCGGGGAAGTTCAAATTGTCTAGATTTGAATGGAACTCCCTGATCCAAGGAAGCCCCAGAGGAGCTGAACTCCGTTCCTAGCATCTACAGCATGGCTGGCTCGGTACAGCCCCTAATTCACTCACATGCACACTCCTACTGATTTACAGGGCAACTGCTTTTGGAAAAATCAGAAATTAAAGATAATGTGTGCAGGGTGTAGCTACAACGAACAGCTCTTGCTTAGAGTGCCAATTTGATTACTTGGGAAAGAAATTAATAAAAAGGATTAACTATCGTGCATGATGTTGGAGAAAATGTGCTTTCAGAGAATTTGAGCTCTGTAACGATGACAACAAGAAAAATCCAATGCATGGAGAACAAAAGCTGAAATCAAAATGATATTCTGGAGTTATATTCCAATGATGTGCTTACAGTAGCGAAAACAACAGATGACCTTGGAAAGCCTTTGTATTCTTAGTTTGAAAGGCTCGTTTATTGTGTTATATGCCTATGTGAGTACCTGCTTGTTTGTACATGTGACAAATGCACATGTACAAATGCACTTGTTCTTAACAGAGGCCAAAGCACAGCACTGGAGACCCTACAATGAAGGTAAGAAGCAACGGTGAACCACACCCAGTGTGTTGACTATCTAACCTCCCATGATCTATGAGAACAGCAAGAGCTCCTGAATCTCAGAGCATCCTTCCAGCTCTCCCAAATGCTCTCCTTATTTCAAAAAGGCATGACAGATGACAGCGTCAAAAAGAAACCAACATCTGTCAGACAACACTGTTTCAGGCAACAGTTCAGAGATGCAACTTCTAAACTCATTCTGAATTCCAAATAGGAACAAAAATGAGGAAAATAAAGTGTCGTATGTGCATGGTCTCCACATCGCCCCTTTGGGAGGTAAAGTCTTTCACTAGTTTGTATCAGGAGAAAGAAATGATCTTGAATAACTGCCGTTTGTAATTCTTACCAGGACAGCTCTGGACAGTTTCTTCAAGTATGGTTTTGAGTCCTTCTGGGGAATTGCCTTCACTATGAAATAATTGAACAATGATCATCAATATTTGTATGAAAAACGTTAAGGAAACACTGAATGCTTTGTTATTTGGTGTTCACAAGGCCCCTTCCATTAGAAACTTGCAAACATCCCTGAATATCTGCTTCAAATGTACTTATGATTGCTGATCACCTTCCTTACAACTTCTAAATTCTTCTCATGGGGAAGAAATGGCAATAATTTAGACCCTGATTAAATCTATAAAGAGACAGAGCCAGAAAGACACACGCCCACACTCTATTTCCTTCTCTCTGTGTTTTTCAGAAACATGTGCATGTGCATGATGCATGCACATACACACAATCAATCACACAGGATGGGAAGGAAGGTTGTATTTCTTCCTCAAGCTGATATTCGGTGGTTGCAGTAACTGATGACCTTGGCCATATGCAGTGGAAGTAGTTAGTATTCCTAATTGATTCCCCACACTTATGCCTATATAGCACCCCGACTCCTTCCCTGACATTTTCTCGGGACTTCATTGAGTCTTAGACTCTCTGCCAAGTGATGGGTCTAATCCACTGAAAAACTGATTTTTTCAGGCTGGCAATATTTTACAGGCTACCACACTCTTTTGAGATTTCAAACTTGTTTTTCAACGGTTCATTCCTGAGTGGCCTCTGAAACCTCAGCCTCGATGTTTCAATACTTAACAAGCATCTCCATGTGAGCTTGATTCCGTGAGAATAGTGTGAATAATCATTCTTTGTTTTAGCTCTGTTCTTTTTATTTGTGGTAAAGGAACAATTTAAAAATGATCTACTAAATTTTGATTGGTGCCTTGGGTGAAGGCATTAGATATATCACAGGATACACAAATTTGGATACAAGAAAACTCAGTACAGGGGCACGCTTTCCAGTACTGATGTTAATACCTGCCCTAAATCTTCGGAACCAGGAGAAGGTTCAACAAGTTAAAGTCTGTGGGTTTGACATGGCTACTCTTAGTTTTCCTCGGCCTCAATGCCTTAAGTGCCTGGAAGTAGATACGTGAATACACCTCTCTTACATAGGTAGGGAGAGTCAGTTTCCATGAGTGTGTGTGACTAACAATAGGAGTTTCATCTCTCATTTCAGATGCCTGGAACTTTAGCAGTTAATAGCTGACAGGAAAAAAGAGACGTGTGTGGGAACTTAATGAAAAGCAATTTTTCCCTCTACAAATAAATTTCTATGAACCTTTCAACGGCAAGACAGAGCAGGCACTCAGCACAGTATCAGGGACCTAGGTCAGAGTCCCAGAAACATAGACTAGTGTTCTCTTAACAAACTTCCATCGCTGATTGTATTTTCAGGTCTATGAATCTTACCTGGGTGAAGACTCCCGGGTAGCATATTCATCGGATCCTAATATAAAGACAAAAGATACGTTCTAACAACTGCAGAATAATAACGTCACACATCAGACAGAGACATCAACTAAAGGTTTGTTGGTGCCCAATCTGTTGGGATACTTCTGGAGACTGCTGCAGAGGGAATGTTCCTTTGTGAGGAGTCTATTCACTGACAATTCTTGCTTCCACTCTCGGTGTATTAAAAAGGCAAGGATAGCACAGAAGGTCAACATCACTACCCAAAAGTCAATTGTGCAGAAGGACCATGATCTGAAATGAACGATCTCAGGTACTCAGAGAGTGACATCCGAAAAAGAATCCTTATCAGACAGATGGTGCAGAAGTACTAATGAGCTGTTCCAGTTCTTCGTGTTGTTACTGAAATTGTTCCAGTTAGGAAGAAAATCCCAAATACATGGGAGGAGGATGTCTGGTGAGTGCTTATGGCAGCATGGATCCATACATGCTCATAGACGCCAGGAAATCTTTGAAAGGGCATGGATGGTTAGCCTACCCACGATGCCTGTGGATAATACTTGGAGGCTCACCTCTGATAGCAAAGAACTGGTGTTTGGAAAAAGTCCCTTAAGGATTTTTGAAAAGGGGAGTGAATCAAGCAAGATTTCTCACATATTAAAAACTCTTTGAATGAACACTGACGAATGGTAAGTATCGAATAAGCATTAAGGAAAGCAGTGGCAGAAATACAGGCTCCAGGTGTGGGTGGGAAAGACACAATTGGGCAGTTGCACATTTGAATATACAGTGATCAGGATGGTAGGTACAAGACCTGAATGTGCCTAATGAAGACTAAACCATAGCTTGGAAGGTAGGCCTGGACACGAAGCTTCAGTCCTAGACAGGATGACCAGGCTCCCGGGGATGAACTGTCACCAAGGGACAACTGAATTCACAAACGTGACCTAATAAGGCTTATTGTATAGGACAGAAGGCATGAATTCCCCTGCCTGGCTAGGAAGAGTGACCATGGAATGGGGAGGAATGAAGAGTCAACTTCGCCAAGCATTAAAAATGGAGCAGACGGGCAGTACTGGTGCTGGCACTCCTGGAGAAGCGCTGAGGATCTGCTAGGAGATGGGAAAGGGACTTTGCATAGAATTAATACACACTGTCAGAAATCTTCAGTGCATCAAGACAATAGAAATTAAAATTTTTTAAAGAGAATTAAGAAATTATATCCCTGTCATTCACACTTGAATTTCTTCCCTCCTTTTAGAACTAAAATTTTCATAATTTGACTGATGGTAGCACCATGGAAGGTACGTATCCGGAAACATACTTACTCCCACCGGTCTCCAGCAACTTCTGAGCACATGGTTTCGGTGGTGGCACACATGGAGATGCACTGAAGTGTGAAAGAAGAGAATCAATTTCAGAATCATGTACAAACCATTCACTACACGTGCTGAATGACTGATCTTATGATTTTCTAGTTTAACTGACTTTAGAAAATGAGGAAGGAGTTTCCTTTGTTCTTCAGTAGATAAGTAGGATTGTTAACTGCTTTCACAACAATGCTACTCATGCCATAGATATGGGAGGAGTTTGCCCCTCCACTAACATAACAGAACAACACACACACACACACGCACACACACATGAACACACACACACACACACACACAAAGGGAAGACGGGGACTCACAGGCCAGGCATATATGGCTACAGGAACTGCTGGTTTTATTATTTACACACCCAATGGCATGTGGCTCCTGTTTCCTTCATCCTCCATTTCCATCCTCCCACACCCATCAAACACCACACCCACTTCTCTGAAACACCACGGACACTTCATTGAGTACCAGGCTCCCTCCATGAGGGTGGGTGATAGACCAGAGAAATGACTGCTCCCTAGAACATCCCACTGCCAGCACTATCACAAGTCACCACAAGTGTGGTCCTATACTGTTTTTCAAAATCCCACTCCCAGCTGTTTCGTTGCTCATCAAGCATTTCTGTGTCTTGCTGAGTCTTTAGATCTCACAGCCATCTGTTCAAAGAGAGAAGTCATGCACTGAAAATAGTGGATGGACATAAATAGATGCACAGCTGAGCTGAAAAGAAACAGCTTTCTGTCTAATATTTACAATCTTTGACTCTTGGACTATGAAGATACAGCAAAACTGGAGTCCGACTTAATGGCTCATCATCACAGATGACACTTATCAAGGTCAGGCTTCCTATGTTGTTCTGCAAATTGTGTCATCTATTTCAAAATTGATAAAATTGTACCTGCCGGAGTTCACATCTATCATACTGTCACAACTGTCTGAAGATAAAGGAAAAAGAGATTTTGTAAGAACTGGACAAAAAATAGAACATAGGAAATTAATGTTCACACTTGAATTTCTTTCCTCCTTTTTCCCCTAAAACTTTCACATTTGACTGATGGTAGCACCATTTACAGCATATATCAGTAAGAATGCTTACTTGCACTGGTCTTGAACCACTTCTGACCAAGTGGTTTAGGTAGTGGCACACAAGGAGATGTACTGAAACATGAAAGAATAGAATCAAGATCATATTCATGCCCAAAGAATTTATCACACTCTCTCAAAAACTGGTCTAATGAATTCCTATTTCAATTGAGATAAGAAAAAGTGACTAAGGAGTTTAATTTGCTCCTCAGTAGATAAACAGGATTTTTCACTGCATTCACAACAATTTTTTCTCATGTGAAAACACAGGGAAGAGGTTATTCCTTGTATAACAACACACACACACACACACACACACACACACACACACACAATTACACAGGATGGGCAGAGCATTGTATTTCCTCTGCAGGCTGTCATTCGGTGGTTGCAGTAATTGAGGACCCTGTACATACGCAGTGAATGCCGTTAGTATTCCTAATTGATTTCCCACAGTTATGCCTGTATAGCACCCTGTCCCCTTCCTGGACACTTTCTCAGCACTTCATTGAGTGATAGACTCCCTGCCAAGTGATATGTCTGATCCACCAAAAACTGATTTCTGCCCAGGCTGGCAACATTCTCACAGGCTCCCACACTGATATGAGATTTCAAACTCTTTTGCTTTTAAAAGATTCATTCCTGTGTGGCCTCTGAAACCTCAACCTTGTTGTTTCAACATTTAACAAAACATCTGCATGTGTGTTTGATTCTGTGAGAACAGTATGAATAACCACCATTTCTTTGAGCTCTGTTCTTTGAATTTCAATGAAGGAGGAACTTCAAAATGATCTACTAAATTCTGATTGGTGTATTGACTGAATGAATTAGATATGTCAAAGGATACAGCAAAGTTGGACACAAGAACCTACAGGGGCATGCTTTCCACTACTGATATTAATCCATGCCTAAAAACTTCTAAACCAGAATGTTCAACAAGTTAAGGACTGCGGGGTTGACATGACTACTATTAGTTCCCCACCCACTCAATGCCTGCAGTGCCCGGAACTCCATGCCTGCATACACCTCTCTTGCTCAGGGAGGGAGAGTCCCTTTGCATGAGTGTGTGACTAACAATAGAAGTTTCATCTCTCATTTCAGAGGCCTGGAACTTTAGCAGTTAATAACTGACAGGAAAAAGAGATGTACGTGGGAACTTAACAAAAAGCAATGTTTCCCTCTACAAATATATTTCTTTGAATCTTGAAAACTACAAGACAGAGCATGGGTTCAGCACAGTATCAGGGGCATAGGTCAGAGTTCGAGAAACATGGGCTGGTGTTCTATATTTTAATCTTCCACCGTTGGTTGTATTTTCATGTCTATGAACCTTACCTTGGTGAAGGCTGCAGGGTCATAGCATCATCTTCGGAATCTAATATAGAAACAAAAGGTATTTTCTAACAACTACAGAATAAGAATATCACACATCAGACAGAGACATCGACTAAAGGTTTGTTGGTGCCCAATCTGTTGGGATACTTCTGGAGACTGCTGCAGAGGGAATGTTCCTTTGTGAGGAGTCTATTCACTGACAACTCTTGCTTCCACTCTCGGTGTATTAAAAAGGCAAGGATAGTACAGAAGGTCAACATCACTACCCAAAAGTCAACTGTGCAGAAGGACCATGATCTAAAATGAATGATCTCAAATGGTCAGAGAGTGGGTTCCAAAAAAGAATCTTTATCAGGCGGATGGTGTAGAAATACTAAGATGCTGTGCAAGTTGTTCATATTGTTGCTGAAATTGTTCCACTGAGGAGCAAAATTCCAAACACATGGAAGGAGGATGTCTGGTGACCACATATGGCAGCATGGATACAGACTTGTGGACACCACAAAATCTTTGAAAAGGCATGGATGATTAGTCTGCCCACAATGCCTATGGATAACACTTGCAGGCTCATCTCTGAGAGCACAGAGCTGGCCTCTTTAAGGAATCCCTGAAGGATTTTTGAAAAGGTTATGAAATTGATCAAGATTTCTCACATTTTAAAATCCCTTTGAATGGACCTGGATGAATCTGTGTATTGAGTAAGCATTAAGGAAAGGGGTGGCAGAAATGTAGGATCCGTAGGAGGTGGGTGAGACGCAATAGGGCAGTTGCACATTTGAATAAACAGTGATTGGGATGGTGTGCACCAGTCCTGAGCATGCCTAATCCAGACTAAACCATAGCATGGAGGGAAGATGTGGGCACGAAGCCTCAGCCAGGTATACAAGATACCAGGCTCCAGGGTATGAACAGCTTGCAGCGAGGGACCTCTGGGTTCACAAACGTGACCTAATAAGCCTCATCATATAGGACAGAATGTGTAAATGTCCCCGCTACGCTAGACTAGTGACCGTGGGGTGGGGTGGAAAGAAGACAGGATGCTTTTCATGAAACACAAACCTAGTCAACTTGGCTAGGCTAAACATTAAAAATGGAGCACACAGGGACTAGTGGGGCTGGCATTCTTGGAGAAGTTGTGAGGATCTCATAGGAGATGGGAGGGGAATTGTATGTAATTAATATACACTGTCTAAAATCTTCAGAGCATCAAGGAAACAAAAAGTAAAAATTTAAAAAGAGAATTAAGAAATAATATTCCTGTCATTCACACTCCAATTTCTTTACTCGTTTTCTAAGTAAAACTCCTTAAGTTGACTTATGGTAGCACCATGTAAGGTACATATCAGTAATGATACTTACTCCCACCGGTCTCCAGGTGGTTTAGGTGGTTTAGGTGGAGGCATATGTGGAGAAGCACTGAAACGTGAAATAATGGAATCCATTTCAGAATCATATACAGACCGTTTACCACACACTCTCAATGACTGGTCTTAGGACTTCCTATTTCAACTGACATTAGAAAATGACAAAGGAGTTTCATTTGTTTTTCAGTAGATAAGTAGGATTGTTCACTGCTTTCACAGGGAAATGTTCTCACAGGAAATATATGGGAAGAGCTTAGCCCTTCACTAACACAACAGAGCAGTACAAAGCCACACACACACACACACACACACACACACACACACACACACACATGCATAAACATGAACACACACATCAGAGGAAGGGGAGTCACAGACCAGGCAAATGGCTACTGGAACTGCTGTTTTCATTATGTACACACTCTAGGCATGGCACTCCTGTTTCATTCATCCTCCCACACCAGTCAAACACCACACCAAAATTCTGAAAAACCACAGACTTTTCATTGAGTCTCAGGCTCCCTCCATGAGGATGGGTAGCAGATCAGGGAAATGATTGCTCCCTAGAAACATCCCTCTGCAGCACTCTCACAAGTCACCACAATTGTGGACCTCTACTGTTTTTCAGTATCCTATTCCCAGATGTTGCATTGCTTATCAAGCCTTTCTGTGTCCTCCTGAGTCCTTAGATCTCACAGCCATGTGTTCAAGGAGAGAAGTCATGCAATGAACATAGTGGATGAACATAAATAGATGCACAGCTGAGCTGAAAGAACCACTTATCTCTCAGACATTTATACTCTCTTTGACTCTTTGACTATGAAAATACAGCAAGACTTGAGTCCACCTTAATGGCTCATGATCACAGAGGATACTCATCAAGGTCGGGCTTCCTAACTTGCTAGTCTGGAAGCTGTGTCATCTATTTCGAGATCGGTAAACTTGTACCTGCCCGAGGCCTGCTCCACCACAGTGTCACAAATTTCTGAAGACAAAGGGACAAAGAGGTTTTGTAAGAATTCAACAAAAATAGAACGTAGGAAATTAATGCGAATGGCAAGGAACATTAGGTCTACCCATTCACACTTGAATTTCTTTCCTCCTTTTTCCCCTAAAACTTTCACATTTGACTGATGGCAGCGCCATTTACACCACATATCAGTAAGAATACTTACTTTTGCCAGTCTTGAACCACTTCTGACCAGGTGTTTTATGGGGTGGCACAAGAGAAGATGTACTGAAATATCAAAGAATAGAATCAACATGATATTCATGCCCAAAGCGTTTACCACACTCTCTCAGTGAATGGTCTTAAGTGCTTCATTTCAACTGACATTAAAATGTGATGAAGGAGTTTAACTTGTTCTTCCGTAGATAAACAGCATTTTTCACTGTGTTCACAACAAATTTTTCTCATGTGAAAAAAATGGGAAGAAGTTATCTCATGCATAACAATACACTCACTCACACACACACACACACACACATAATTATACAGGCCAAGGAGAGCATTGTATTTCTTCCTCAAACTGTATTAAGATGGCTGCAGTAACTGAAGACCTTGAACATATGCAGGGAATGCTGTTTGTGTTCCTAGTTGATTCCCTACACATATGCCTGTATAGCATCTTGACTTCTTCCCTGACACGGTCTTGGCACTTCATTGAGTCTTAGACTCTCTGCCTAGTGATAGGTCTGAAATTGATTCCTGCTCAGGCGGGCAGCATTCCCACAGTCGACCACACTGTTTGAGATTTCAAACTCTTTTGCTTTTCAACGATTCATTCCTGTGTAGCCTCTGAAACCTCAACCTTGTTGTTTCAATAATTAACAAGTATCTCCTTATGAACTGGATTCAGTGAGAATAGTATGAATGATCATCATTCATTTTTGCTCTGTTCTTTTAATTTGCCATAAAGGAGCGATTTCAAAATGATCTACTAAGTTTTGATTGATGAGTTAGGTATTTCAAAGGATACAGTAAAGTTGGACACAAGAAACTATAAAGGCATGCTTTCCAGTACTGATATTAATGCCTTCCCTAAAAACTCCTAAACCAGGAGAATGTTCAGCAACTTAAGGACTGTGGAGTTGGCACAAATATTATCAGTTCCCCAACCCACTCAATGCCTGAAGTGCCTGAAACTCCATGTGTGTACACACCTCTCTTGCCCAGGGACGAAGAGTCACTTTACATGAGTGTGTGATTAACAACAGGAATTTGATCTCTCACTTCAGACGCTTGGAACTTTAGTATTTAAAGGCTGACAAGAAAAAGAGATGTACATGGGAACTTAACAAAAAGCAATATTTCCCTCTACAAGTACGTTTCTTTGAACCTTGACAATGACAAGACAGCAGGCATTCAGCACAGTATCAGAGACCTAGGTCAGAGTCCGAGAAAGAGGGACTAGTCTTCTATCTTTATTAACTTCCATCACTGCTTGTATTTTCAGATCTATGAACCTTACCTGGGTGAAGACTCCAGGGTGAGAGCATCTAATATAAAGACAAAACATATATTCTAACAACTGCAGAATAATAATATCACACATTAGACAGAGACGTTGACTAAAAGTTTGTTGGTACCCAATCTGTTGAGATACTTCTGGAGACTACTGCAGAGGGAATATTCCTTTCTGAGCAGTCTATTCACTGACAACTCTTGTTTCCACTCTCAGTGTATTAAAAAGGCAAGGATGACATGGAAGTTAAACATTAATAGCCAAAAGTTACTGTGCAGAGTGATCATGATCTGAAACGAATGATCTCATAGTCAGAGAGTGGATTCCGAAAAAGAATCCTTATCAGATGGATGGTGTCCAAGTACTAAGACACTGCTCCAGCTGTTCATGTTGTTACTGAAACTGTTCCACTTAGGAGGAAAATCCCAAACACATGGGAGGAGGATGTCTGGTGACGACATATGGCAGCTTGGATCCAGACACACTCATGGAATCCACAAAATCTTGCAAAGGGCACGGATGATTAGTGTGCCCACAGTGCCTATGGATAACACCTGCAAGGCTCATCTCTGACAGCACGGAGCTGACGTCTGGAAGCAACCCCTAAAGGATTTGTGAAAACTCGAGGAAATCAAGGAAGATTTCTCACATCTTAAAAACTGAGTGGACCTAGGTGAATCTAAGTATTGAGTAAGCATTAAGGAAAGCGGTGGCAGAAATGTAGGATCCGGAGATGGTGGGTGAGACACAGTAGGACAGTTTCACATTTGAATATACAGTGATTGAGATGGTGCACACAAGACCTGAGTGCCTAATCCCGGCTAATCCGTAGCATGGAAGGAAGGTGTTGGCACTAAGGTTCAGCCCTAGACAGGATGACCAGGCTCCTGGTGATGAACTTGCACTTAGAAACTTTGGGGTTCCCGAACGTGACCTAATAAGCCTCATCATATTGGACTGCAGACGTGAATTACCCTGCTGGGCAAGAAGGGTGACCATGAGGTAGAGTGGAAAGAAGATAGGATGCTTGGTATGAAACTCAAACATCGTCAACTATGCTAAACATTATAAATGGAACAGACAGGGACTAGTGTTGCTGGCATTCTGGGAAAAGTGAGTCGGAGATGGAGAAGAGACTTTGCATAGAATTAATATACACTGTCTAAAATCTTCAGAGCATCAAGAAAATAGTAAATATTTAAAAAGAGAATTAAGAAATGATATTCCTGCCATTCGCACTTGAATATCCTACCTCATTTTCAAACTAAATCTTCCATAATTTGACTTATGGTAGCACCATGTACGTATCAGTAACAATACTTACTCCCACAGGTCTCCAGCAACATCTGACCATGTGGTTTGGGTGGAGGCACATGAGGAGATGCACTGAAACATGAAAGAACAGAATCTGTTTCAGAAAAATGTACAAACCGTTTACCACATGCTCTCAATGACTGGTCTTATGACTTCTTATTTCAACTGACATTAGAAAACGATGATGGTGTTTCATTGGTTCTTCAGTACATAAATTGGATTGTTCACTGCTTTCAAAACAATATTTTCCTCCCTGAGAAAGGTTAGCCACTAACACAACAAGACACACACAAGACACACACACACACACACACACACACACACACACACACCACACATACACACACACACACACATGCATACACAGTCGGAAGATGGCGATTCAGACCAGCAATGTAGCTACAGGAACTACTGGTTTTATTATTTACACACGCAATGGCATGGCACTCCTATTTCATTCATCCTCCATTTCATTCATCTTCCCACACCCCTCAAACTGCACACACACTTCTCTTCAAGCATTTTTCTTTTCAGGTGAGTCCTTAGATCTCATAGTCATGTGTCCAAGGAGGGATGTCATGGATGAACACAAATACATGATAGCTGAGTGTAAAGAACAACTTTTCAGTCTCATATTTATACATTTTTACTTTTTGACCATGAAGATACAGCAAGTCTTAAGTCCACCATGTATTTGATGTTCTAATGTTCAACAAACCTCTCCTTGTAATACACAATCATTTCTCAGAACCTGACAAACACACACTATTGAGAGTAAAACTGTACCTCGACGTCCATACATCCATGATCCCAGCTATGGGCTCCAGATTCTATGGCTTGCTGTGCTGAACTCTGGGCCAGCAGTTTCATTTCCCTGGCTTCCCCTTTAGGTTTATTAACTGTGGTGAGCAGTTTGACACGGTTGTCCGCTGACTTGATCGCTGACCAAAAATGCTGCCTAGGAAATGCTCCTGTCTACTTCCCGCTGCACAGGGGTTCAGATGCAGTCTGACATGCCTCTCTTGTAAATGGGTACCTGGATCTGAACTCAAGTCCTCATTATTTGGCGAGCCATTTCCCCACTAAATCCTCTACCTGGCCATTTAAGATTCATTTACTATCCCAGAATCTGAATTCTACTACCGTCTTTTCCAAATCAGTCATAAACCCCAATATGCTCCCCTCTATTCCTTTCACACCAATGCTATTCCTCTTCAATGCCACTTTCCTCCACGAACTCGCTCACAGTCTCCACTGTGGCTTAACTCGCTAGCTGCGAGCACAGGTTCGCCCACGGGCATCACTCATGTGCTCCCCTGTCTTATCATTCCAACACCCACAGGCAGCAGGAGGATGAATAAGGAAGCCCAGCAACCTCAGAATTGGGGAGCAGGAGTCCGAGTCCCATTTCTGCCACTCAAAAATGCATCCACACAGTTACTAAGATGATTTAACTTCAGGCCTCAGCCAAACAATGATTTTGTGAGGGTGCTCAGCATAATTGATTAAATAATTGATTGATTAATCTCTAAGTTTCCTTAATATCCTGAAATTCTAGATGATTTCAGTCTGTCCATAGAAAATGAATCCTTTGCTCTCAGAAATGAAAAAAAGGAAAAAAGGAAGAAACAAACAATGAAAAAGTAAAAGTCAAGTAAGCGATGCAGTAATGTAAAATAAGAAAGGAACTGTACCTTTCCCGATGAACCACTGCATGCACATCTGCACCCTTCACTTTTAAAAATTCTGCCATGTCCTCTTTTTGTGCATATATGGACAGCAAGAACGGTGTGAATCCACGCTGTAAAGAAAAATCAGTTTTATTTTGCAAAATGACATATAGATCAACTGATCTTAAAATCTCCGCACACACTCTAGGAACATAAATGCATGCCGTGAAGAGGAAGTCCAAAGCGGGCGCTCTTCCTTCTTCCCGCTGCACGTCCCCACATGCTGCTCTTGCCCTCTGCACACCCTCCCCTGCCCTGCGCTGCACCTGACCTCCACTCCTCCAAAACTCAATCCAAACTCGCTGCTTCCAAGAATCTTTGCCTCTGTGGAGTTTCACGTTCAGTACCCCAACCCTGGAGCGTAGTACTAAAGGTTTTATGTGTTCCTGCAGAATGAATGAGCTCAAATGGGCATCTCTGAGGTAGAGTTTCTCCATCTCTACTTTTAAAAGTGCTGCACAGATGGAAAGAGAATCATAATTTCAGGCTCAGTGTTAAAGAAATCTCTTTGACTTGATCCTCACTCGAGAAATACTTCCTTCTTATGAAAAACATGCACAGCTAAAAGAAGAGTTTCAGGGACATATTTTACCATTTTCCAATAATGTGAAGATTTCATTGGTTGGGATCAAAAGGACCTTGATTCTCTTCTCTTTATGGTGGCAGGAACCATGTACCACTGCTAGATGCCCCTGCTCCAAATCAGGCCCCAAAGGAAATGGGTTCTGAATTAAGAGGCAGAGGCTTCAACATAAGCTTGATTTCTTATTATTTTAAGATGCAAGATTTACATCCTAGTAGTTAGAAATCTGAGTACAAGATTTGATTCTCACTTATAAGGAAAATCCCTTCACAATACACAAACTTCTTTACATACACTCTCATTCTGGTAGCATTTCAGTAACTAAAGTTGGTTTTTTATTCCATTGATAATGTAAGGTGGAATTACATATACAGCAGTCTATCAATTATAATGGATATATATGCAAATAAATAAAAATTCTAGTATCGACCTGCGTGGTCTCTTTGTATGAGACTCAAACACAAGGAACTCCTTTTGTTAAGGGATAATGACATCACGGTCATGACTAAATTCAGTTTTCATTAAAAACTCCTATTTTAATGGGAATGTGAAGATTTATAACATAGAATGATTTTTAAAGTATCAACTTTTAATATGTAAGTTTCAATCCTAACCGAGAGTTTAACATGAATTATATGAAATGATAAAGGATCTGTTCATGTATTCTTAGAAACCAATATAAACTACACATTATTTTGTACCGTGTCTGCATGCATCTTCATGTACGTACACGTGTGGGCAGATGTGCAACACATTGGGTATGATTGCCAGAAATCTACCACACGTTCTGTTCCTCGGGAGCTGTTCACCTTTTGTTTTTAAGATACAAAACATTTTTTTCATGTGTATGAGTGCTTGGTTTACATGTCTCTATGTACAACATGTGAATTCCTGGTACCCGTGAAGGCAGGAGAGGACACTAGAAACCTTGGAGATGGAGTTACAGGCAGTTTTGTCCCCAAATGTATGTAGTGGGAATATCCCAGGCCTTCTGCAAGAGTACCAAATGCCTTCGACCAATAACTCATCTCCCCATCCCATCATTTTGTGTTTTGAGACAGGGTCTCTCGCTTACTTGTAGTTTCCCAGTTAGGCAAGGCTGGCCAGACAGGGGCCCCAGGATTCCTCTGGTTTCCACCTCCCCAGTAGTGGAATTACAAGGCTGCACTCCAGGTAGGCTTTAATTCTGGGGACTTCACTCAGGTCCTCATGCTACCTTGGACCCACACCCACAAATTCTTATAGATTAGTTTTATTCATCCTGAATACTATGAAATATTTGACTGTACACAGACACTGAAAGCTCAAATACAGACAGAAGAAAAGTAGGTACATGAGGAAAAAGGCAGTCTATCCCTGGCAAGCTGGAGCAGCAAGGCCTCCCATACATGTGATGTCTTCCAGGCATCAAAATGTCACATGGACTCAGAGCTGATGGGATTTAATTCTTTAAGACCAAGATTCTAGAGAAGTCTCCTGAAGTTTAATGTCAACTCAATTCATGGAAAAAACTGAGTCTGTATATGAGACACATTCATTGCACAGCCCTAAACATCTACACTGTGGGGGTAGGTTTCCCAATAAATGTTTTTGTAGGAAGAAGTATTGCCTATGGAGTCTTTTTCTTCTTTCTGTACCATGTATTACCAAAATTTAAGTCACAGAAATCATACTTTCTTCAAGACATTCTCCTACAAAATCATTTCTAACCTATTTGTATTTAAATATCCAGACTTGTAATCAAATCAATGATTAGTTTCATGTAATGGCTGAATTTAAATTAGTCAAAGGATTCCTACTGCTCTTCTTATTAATGGCATGGTTTTTGGTGTGTGAAACTGCCAAGCTGATAACACTGGGCTACCCGATCTTAACAGATATGGTGTGTTAGAGGAAGATAAATGAAATGTAAGTAAATGTTAATGAACATGGGAGATCGGCAGGGAGTATTACCTGATCAAATCTGACAGTTGAAGACTTAGGTTCTCTGGTTCAGGGAATTTACACACTATACCTGAATAATCATTGGTTTACATACAGAGCAAATCTATGTTGAATGAAACAGAATTACTGAACCAGACTCTTCAGCGAAGATTCTTGATACACAGGACGGTTCTCTTTATCATTTTGGGATATGGATAAAAGGAGAAAACACAGAAGATACACTCACTCACAGAAAACTCCGTTCTATGTTCCGGAGTAGGGGGAGTACAGGTACAAGAGAACTCAGTTTATGGTGGCTCTATCTGCAAGAAGAGGACACAATGGCAGCAAACTCATTGGTCTTCCCTGTCATTTTCTACACAATCTGTACCTAGTCACTGCCAGGCTGTTGGCCTGAGAGTCCTCCTAAATTGGATCTCATGGTAGATTTACAATAGAACACAACAATAGTCTTTCCCAAACTAAGAATTATTACCTCCCAAATTGAAGAACATTTCTTGTGTACACATAGTACTTAAAAAAGAGAAGTAAACTGTATCTGCCTGGTATATTCCTTCAATAACCAATTTGCAAATTTGCCAGCACACCTGTGATCACAACCCCTTTCTCATTTTCCCTGTTTTTGCAACATCTCTGAGAGATAATCCACTTCAATATAACTTCTCAGCAGCAGTAAGATTTCCATTTATCATAAAGTTTTAACTTTAATTAATTCATTTTCATTATTTGTGTGATCCTCTGTGTATATGTGTGTGTGTGGGGGGGGTGATATTTGATTCTATCCCAAAACCTTTATTTTGTATTTAAAATAAAACCCTATTCAGAGACAAATTTTGCTTCTTTTTGTTACTTTACACGAAGTACATCCAAACAGGAGGACATGATTCCTAACCACAGCACTCAGGGCATGGTGGCATGTGCCTGCAGTCCCAGCACTAGGGTACAGAGACAGGAAGATCCTGTGGTTTGCTAGCCAGCTAGTCTAGTGTAAAACCATAATGTGGAAAACAATGTGGAACACTTATCTTGACCTCTGGCCTATGCCTGTCTGTGTATACACACACAGACACGCACATACAAATATGTGAACATGGGAATGCAGATACAGAACACACACACAGAATATCAATATTTTAACTTTCGTGATCAACCCACTTCAAAACATTTTTAATCACTGAAAGCTTGATCTACATGTGGAAAAAGGGGTCACCTGTGCCATCATTAGAACTGTCTGGGAAATAAAGTGATCTTTACCTTTGTTCGGGCTTCAATGTCTGCGTTGCAAGCAAGCAGAAGCTTAGCCATCCAAATGTTCCCCCTAAAGACTGTGTAATGGAGAGCGTTATTTCCATGCACATCCACGGCATGTGTATCGGCACCATGCTTCAATAAAACGTAAAGGCATAGCACATTTCCCCACTGAGCAGCCTGCAGGTAATGCAAACAGAAAGAGGTCAAGTCGTGGAATCCAAGATGAACACTTTAAATATTTCACCGAGTAATGAAATAAGTGAGATAAAATTTCATTCCAAGTATATTTACCCTTTTTTTTGAGAATGGATCTGCTTATGTGAGTTCAGCCTTGCTTCAATTCTAAATCGTCCTGCCCCATGCCAGCACACCTAGACAGTCTTTTGCAATTTTTCATTTGTGATCCTAGTGTGGATCCATTGTTTCCACTCCTCCCAGTCCCCCTTAAACTCCCCCTGTGACGCCCTCAGTCCCTCTCAATTTCATGTCCTCTTCTTTGGTACATATACATATGAACATACTATGTACATATATAAAGCACTGAATCCATTTAGTGGTGCTTTGTTGGCACCTGTATTTCAGACTGCGTTGTTTGAATCAGATGAATATCAGGGAACTAGTTCCTGGAGAAAACCGATACTCCCTCCCCCAGCATCCATTGATGGCCTGCAGCTCATCATTGAGAGTTGGGATTCCAGGAAATTTCCCACACCTTGGTATGTCAACTTGTCTTCTCCTCATTCAGACTTTGTTAGACCACATTATGTTGGTGATTGATTGCACTGGAGTAACTTCCCAGTCGCATCTACAATGAGTTCACTAGCAGAACACACCTAGATATAATGATCTTTTCATTCTAATCCATCTCAGTTGAAACTGTTGGCCATTATCTACCTTAATTAGAGGTGTGCTCTTTTCATCGTCAAGGGCGTTTATGTCGCAGTTCTTCTCTATTAGGAGCGATGCTACCTGTGGGTGGCCGTAGGTGCACGCATAATGTAAAGCACTCCTGTGAAATGGAGAGGAGTTTTCAGGAAATTGTGGAGCTCTAGTTCAAAGCACATTCGTCCATATGGTGGCAAATACTAGACAGCATGTGATTAATTCTGAAGCGAGGTCACTGGAATTTCCTCAGTTCTCTCCTCATATATTTATCTGCAGTTCTAGTGATGCAGTGCATGGCCTGCCCCATTCAAGGCAGGTGCTCTACCAGTGAGTTGCATCCATGCTCAGAGCAGCTGTCTGAGTACAATGAGCAACTGGAAATAAAGTTAAAATTACAATTCTTATCTCGGTTACCGACTAGCTGCTTCTTGGGCAACTCTCACGCTTTAAGGAGATTTGATACAAAGTATGCACAACTGATTCCAGCATCTCACAGATAGCTGGGGAAAATGGCAGCTATAATTACTATTCCGACTGCTAACGAACAGAAGGTTTCATATAGATTAAATAACAGAATTAGACCTACATTTCAGATATGAGGCATCTGTATTCAAACACATTTTAGATTTTAACTTATTACTTGTTTATTTATTTTACTTATTTTAGTCTTCCCCAGATAGGGTCTCCCCACAGCCCCAGCTATCCTGGAATTCAATAGGTACACCAGCCTGCCCTTAAATTCACAGAGAGCCTCATGCCTCTGCTGAGTGACTCCTGGGATTAAAGAATTTGGTCAACAAGGCTAGCAGTTTTAGGTTTCAGTACCTAAGGAAGCATCTGCCCAGGCTGGCCTTGATCTTGAAATCCTCCTAACTTAGCCTTCCAGTAGGCTCACATTGCAGACCAGTGCCACGATGCCTTTAATGTTCTTTACTTCACATCACCATTTCCGACATTGGTTTCGTATTGTTGATGCACTGTATGGGTATAAGTGTTTTGCCTGCGTGTATGTATCTAAAAGCACCCCTGTATCAATAAGCATGTAGACCAAAAGAATGTCTCAGATCCCCTGGAAATGGATTTAATGATGGTTGTTAGCTACCTTGTGGGGGCTGAGAAACAAAACCCCAGTGCCCTGCAAAAATAGCCACCACACCAAGTTGCTGGAGAGTTCAATGTTTCTCAAGAAAACATTTCTAAAGCAAAAGAATGTTCTTAAAACAACCACAACTGATTCTTTTACTGTTTTTTGTATGCAGATCTAACTAAAATAAAATGGTTAAACAATATTTTTGTACACAATAAAATAACCTATATGTAATAAAATGTAGACATAATAAAATGTACAAGTACAAGATTTCTATTGCCAAAGATGCTAAGATTTGTCTGAAGATGCATGTAGGTGTATAGAAATCATAAGTAAGAAACTTGTCTGTGCAGGATTTGCAGTCCCGTTGTTCAGTGGATTATTCCATCAAAAATAACTTTTACTACAACATTTTATGTGTTCACTGTAGAAATCACAGGCAAGGGAAAAGCATAAGTTCAAGTGGGTCCATTATCAAAACCAACCCAATGTTTGCTAAAAACAAGGCTCAACAAATATCATCATACTGAATGAATCCAGAGTTTACTCCTGGGTGTCAAGGAAACAAAACTGGTATCAAGAAAAATGGTTATAAGAGATCTGGCAATACCAGAGATGAAATAGTAAACTCGTAAATGACAATAAAGTGTAGACTTCAAGTGTCTGAAAATAAGAGATTCTCTTTTATTTTGCATACACTTTGGGCTAACTCAAGACCACAGTCTTCTTGATTTGTGTGGAAGTAAACTAGCTTAATACACAAAAATGTAAAAACATATCAGAAGAATGTAGTTTTGTTATTTAAACCATTATAGAGTGGTCAATAAAGTGCTCGAAAAGAGATAGCATAGTGATTGGGACATCAGCTGGCTCTGCCTCTCACGAAGAAGGACTGTGTATGGACTCCTCCTAGCTGTGCAGGTTCCCAAAACCTGGAAGTCTGAGGCAGGAAGAAAACCCAACAGCATTGGGAAAGCTGGGTTTAAGCTACACTACCATGAATTATTCTGTGATCTAAAAATATGGCTAAGGTTGGGGAAATGGCTCAGTGGGTAAAAGTGGTAGTGTCCCAACACGACTGAGTGTGATCGCTCAGAACACAGGGTAAGGCTGGACCCAGTAATGATCCACCCTGCGTCTGAACCGAACTCTGGAAAGATAGAGCTCCTCCCATGTGCTCCTTGTCTGTCCCCAACTGCCCTCTTCTCCTGTCCTCAGCCCTCTCAGATCCTGTTACCTCTTTCTCTTGTCTGTCTGATCCACGTGATATTCCTGAGACGTGAGGAAATCGTCCACCACACGTACGGCACCTATGCTGGCAGCCTGGTGGAGCCGGCCCACAGGAATGTATCTTGAGAGGAACATGGGAAACTCTCGCCCCTCATAACTCCAACACCCTAAACGTCGGAAGGCCCTACGCAAGCGGGTGGACCATCTGGTGGACCGAATGGCACTGTGGATCTGGGCATTGTAGTAGAGGTCCTGCATGGTAAAGGCCTGGGCAGGGCCAGCAGGCCCCACCACCTTCTCCCCCATCCCTCCCTTCTTCCTCTGCTGTTTCTTGCTGCCAAACACTAGAACTCTGACTTAAAGTCAACTAAATCTCTCCAAACTGGTCACCAAGACACGAGAGTCTCCCACCAAGAAACCTCTGTGGTTCACCAACTGCCCTTAGAGGGCTTTGTCACCTAGCAACACTGTAAACAATTCTTTGCCAGGTGACTGCCTCTTGGAGTTCCATTAGTCCAAGATTCTGTGACCTAAGCACTCCTGCGCACGCCTCAGACTCCAATGACATGAGACTGACCAACGGCGCTCAGCACACACTTGTGAGGCTCGGCCTGTCTATCACAGCTTCAGAGCAGATGCTCCTCGCCTGGACAAGTCATGGCAAGGGTCAGTTGCTTCCCAGTCCTGGGGCTCTTGCCAGGATTTCAAATGGTTTCATAAATAACCAACCTCATTCTTTTAGAAATTACCATATTACTTACATAGGTTTCTTCTATAAGTTACATTTGAATCAGAAAATTACTTGGGGATCCTTCTCAATGAGGGAAAATATCTTCCTCTTTCATTGTCGATGAATCTAAGCTTTGCTTTAAAAAATGTACAATTCAGCTCTTGGGGGTGAGGCAGGAGGATTATAGGTTCAAGGTGACCTTGGGATACACAGTGGGAACCTTTTTCAAAAGTTAATATGTCAAGCATGGTGGCACACACCTTTAATCCCAGTACTCAGGAGGCAAAGACAGGAAGATCTGGGTGAAATCCAGCCCAGCCTGATCTATATACCAAATTCTACTCCAGATGTGGCCACAGGGAGACCTCTGTCTCAGAAACCCAGCATCACTAACAAAAGCACACAAAAATTACAATAACAAAATTTAAACACCAAAACAGAAGGAAGATGGCATGCATAAGTGGGTGAAGAAATAATGACACAATGATTATTTCCAGGTGGAGGGGTAGTGCACACCTGAAATACAAGCAGGTGGAAGAAGCAAGAAGCTTGTCCTAAGATAGAGGCCTGACAAGCACCATACCAGGAAAGAAAGGAGACACAGAGGGCAGAGGGGCTGTGTATATACAACTATGGATTTCAGGGTCATCCTTGACTACATAGAAACTTTGGGACTAGACTGATCAAAAAAGGTATGTGAGGTAGAGAGAGGCGGGGGGGAGAGAAGAAAAGGAGAATGAGAAGGAGAAAATGCACTAAAGACCACATCACTATTGGATCATTTTTTTCAGTTTTGTTCTCTTGTTTGAAGCAGAAAATCATCTCTCAGTGAGGTATGAGCCAGTCTGGAAATTCTGTATAGGAAACTTCTGGGATTTTTGTGGGAAGGGAAGGAGTAAGCGATGGGATTCAGCATGCATTCCATGATTGAGCTACATCTCTAACCACGTGTGTTTTCTTTAGCTTTACACTGGGAGATTCTAAACTACAAACCAGTTAGAGTGATGACAGTACAGGCATTTCATATACTTTAGTTTCATCTGTTTTTTTTTTTTTTTGATACAATGTCTCAACTATTTAGCCCTGACTGACCTGGAATGAACTCTGTAGACTAGGCTGGCCTCCAACTCACAGAGTACTGCCAGATTCCAGGTGAAGGTAAATGATGGTAGACGCCACACAGAACCAAATCCGGGCATTCTCGTCTTGAAATGCTTTCTGTCCCTTTTCCCTCTGTGCCAGCAGATTATGTGCAGCCACCCTGTCAGCTCAGACAACGTTCTTCCATGAAATCATCTGCCACCTCTGGCTCTTAAAATCTTTCTGACCTTTCTTTGACAATAAGCCCTGAAGTTTTAGAGAAGTTTTAAGAAGTTGTTCACTTTTGGGCTGAACACTCCAAAGTCTTTTATTCTCCCCATACTAACTGGTAGAGTGTGAGAAGTGGGAACAAACTCCAGAACTCCAACTTGATGCAAAAAGGAAAGTCTATTTATTTACATGATTTAGCAAACAAAGCGAATCCAGTGGCTAGCCAGGCCACAGACCCTAAAGCCACATCCAGAAACTGCACCCCCTCTCCGAGGGCACACGTTCCATGGCGGTGTGCCGCGGACCGTCCCTCTAGGAGACTGGATACCGAGGGAAAACAGGGGTGAAGGCTCTAGGAGAACTCAGGATTCGGCGAATGACAGACAGGACACAACTCAGGTTGAGGCTTGAATCTGCTGCAATTTACTAAAATCTCATCTGAAGTTTTATAGGGTTACAAAAGGAAATTGGCAGGGCTACAAGTTCAAGCAAAAGGGGGCAACAAGTTTAATCATTACAAACTTGGGTCATCTTATATTCTGAGGTTTCTCAATATCTGTCTTGTGGTTACAGCCAAGTGAAGTTATTGAACTTATGGCAAAGCTCTTAATACAAAGTTTCAAAGAAATTAGTCTGGGACTTTTAACCTCAACCCTGCGGTGGCTAAATAATATTATAATGCCCGTGTGAAAGTACAGTTTCATCTCAACCTGATCCATAAAAGCCCCCACTCCTTTTCCGGGGCTTTCCTATGACCTTGTAAGACTTGTATAAAGGCCTGAATTACTGGGGGCGAGCCCTAAGTCTCTTCTAAGGAAATGGTTGATTCATTGGCTTCATTTTCTGTTTTAGTGATTGCTAAAGATTTACAAGAAAGAAGATAACAAAAAACATAAGCAAGGAGATGAGGGAAGTGATCCATGGCAAGGTACATCGTTATATCGTATCCGTTCCAGGTAACAGGAGATGAGCTGATTACCAAGGAACCGCTGGGGGGCTAAGCTCCGAGAAGCACATGTCCCTCTTTCCACTGCTTCCACCACCGAACCAATATGGCTACACAGCGGCTTTTGCTGTGGATACAGCAGCGGTGGGCTTTGCTGGCTAGTTTAACCTTGGTATTAGATGGTCCAGAACCCTGTCTGTCCCTCGGGGATTATTTGTATCGGACAACTCAGTCCTTGTCATCCGTAGGGTCTGGGCTTAGCACCGGAATGCATGCTGAAGTGTTAGCACCCAGAATGTTGCAGGGAGGGACGAGGCGATTAAAACTCAAGAGGTCTGAGTTTGTTTTGTCCCTACCCAAACCACCTGTGGGGCTGAGTGTTAATCACCATCTGTACCAAAAAGAAGCTTCTCTCTGGAGAGTTAAGAGATGTACTCTTCTACAGATATTACAATGAATCAGAGGAGTCAGTTGTAAACTGACTAGGTCTAGCCATAGGTCCTTGGCCCACAAAACAGTGTCAGGTAAAGGCTCCACCTTATAAAGCAAACCTTGAATCCAGTCATAGAGTGGTTGGCTGCTCTCATAACATTTTTTTCACTATTGCACTAGTTAGCATATCATGCCTAGCCAGAGATTACTGTAGCTCCCAGTGCTCATATCCAAGAAAGGATGATTGTTTTTCTCTCTCCTGATAGCACGCACAGCACTTCCTCACACTATGAAAATTAGTCGGGAGAGATGAAGCTTCCAGATCGCCACAAGCTTGATTTCTCCTTGTCTCTTCTATGAATCATGGATGTAGTAACTTCAGCAATAGGCACTTACCATCAGGTTCTTTAGAGAATCTATCTCCATACTGAATACTAAATCCTTATCTTGAATGGTCTCAACTGTTTCAATCAACTCTTTGTATATTCAAGGTCTCCATTTAGTCTTCTATTCATATCTTCTTTGAGTTCCTGAAAAATATGTATAAGAGATATCAGCCAGGTTGCATTTCTTAGGAAACATAAGAATGTGTGCAGTAACTTCTGCAAAATACACTCTCTTGAGAATTAATGGTATGTTACTCTAACAGGATCTAGGCATCTAGAATTCTGTCTATGATGGTGTTTCTTGTATGGACAGCTGATCTTGTCTTTGTTGAATGGCTGTTACAGTCTTGGTTTGCTGTCACGACAACTTATTAGGTTCTGGTCTAGCAGAGTTGGTTGTGTTGTTGTGTGAATGGGGTCTAGGAAGTATTCACAGGTGTGTACAGAAGGGCACAACTTCTATACCTGAGATTCCAATACAGACACCACATGATCCTGGATCAGCAGGGTGGGCCGGGAGTCCGCAGGGTGAGCAAGCTGCCGGATGGTTTAGTGCTAATTTTCATTGGCTAAACAGAGGTCTGTCTTGGGTCATATACAAACTGTACAATCCCAGCTCTGCCTGGGAGTGTAGGAATGACTGCAGGGGCAGATGAGGTTCTAAAGATCTGAGCAACTTGGTGAATTGTGAAGGTTGTGCATCCTGAAAGCCATGAGGAGGAGGGGCATTGGGGCTGTGGGAAGAGAATCCTAGGGCCTGAGAACTCGCAAGTCTGTAGAGGGGGCAAAAGGGTGAAGGACACTAGCTAGACCCAAGACAGGTGACGGCAGACTGGGAGTGCTGGGGTTGGAGAGTTTACAGGTCTGAGAGATACACAGAATGAGACCATGCAGAGGGAAAACTGGCATGGGGAACTCACAGGTGAGGGGGTGTGGTGCATCTAAGTGCACAGACCAAGCCAGCCTGAGAACGGGAATAGCAGACAGGGGATACTGTGGTGTGGAAATGAGAGTTGTACCCATGAGAAATAAGCAGTCAGATTATCCCTTTCTGCAGATGACATAATATTGTACCTAACAGATGTGAAAAATTCCACCAGAAAACTCTTAGAACGGTTAAGACTTCAGTAAAGTGGAAGGATACAAAATTAATCTACAAAAATCAACAGCCTTTTTATACCCCAATAACAAGCAACTGGCAAAAAGGCACAAGAAGACCCTCCCATTGACAATAGCCTCAAAGAAAGAACCTCAGAATAACACTGACCAGTCATGAAAGATTTCTACAATTAAAAAACTGAATCTTTAAAGAAAGGGATTGGTGAGAAAACCAGGAGATGGAAAGCCCTCCCCCACACATGGATTGGCTGAACTAATACTGTGAAAAAGAACATGCTATCTAAAGCAACATATAAATTCCATGCAATCTTACTCAAAATACCCACGACATTCTTCACAGGATTAGAAACTAAACATTCTAAAATCATATAGAAACATAGAAGTCCCTGGATAGCCAAAGCAACCCAAAACAGAAAGAGA
Organism: Eospalax fontanierii; assembly: GCA_035773235.1. Classification (NCBI taxonomy): domain Eukaryota; kingdom Metazoa; phylum Chordata; class Mammalia; order Rodentia; family Spalacidae; genus Eospalax; species Eospalax fontanierii. Next base: position 58,037,245 of record CM069543.1, on the reverse strand, counting down.
AATGCAGAGGGGATTACTATACCAGATTTCAAACTAAATTCCAGAGCTATATTCATCAAAACAGCATGGTACTTGCACAAACACAGACCCGTAGACCAATGGAATATAACTCAAGACTCAAACGTGAGCAAACCCACTTTCAGCAACCTGATATTTGACCAAAGCAGTCAAGAACACTCACTAGAGGAAAGATAACATCTTCAGCAAATGGTGCTGGCAAAAGTAGATCTCCACATAAAGAAGAATGAAACTAGACCCTTACCTTTCAACTTGAACAAAAAGTCAACTACAAATGCATCAAAGACCACAATTTGAAACCTCAAACTCCGAAACTGTTAAAAGAAAACCCTGACAGTAATACACAGGAAATTTTTGTAGAAAAGGACTTCCTAAATCAGACATCAGTTGCTCAGGCATAAACCAGAAGGGGACCTCCAGTCAACTAAAAAGCTTCTGTACAGCAAATCAAACAATCAAGAAAGTGAAGAGGGAAAAAAACCCCACTGAATGAGAGAAAATCTTTATGGTTGACACATCTGACAGAGGCATCCAGAATCTATAAAAAACTCAAGAAACAAAGAACCAAGAGAACAAGTGACCCAATTAAATATACGATAAGGATTGGTTTAGAGAGTTCTCAAAAAGAGAAATAAAAATGGCTAAGAAACATCTTTAAAAGTTAATGATTAAGGAAATGCAAAGTTAAACCACTTTAAGAATTCATCCTACTCCAGTAACACTGGCGAAGATCAAGAGAATAAATCATACCAAATGCTGGAGAGGATGTGGAGAAAGAGAATGTAGATTCACTACAAATTCAGGCAACCTGTTTGGGAAGCAATATGGGGAACTCGTAAAAAAGCACTCAGGATGAATCTACCATCTGACCCGGTTGTACTACTACTCCGCATGTACGCAAAGGACCCATCCTAAATGAAGAGACCGTGTACACTCATGTTTGTTGCTGGTCTTTTCACAACTAAGAGACAGAAGCAATCTGAGCTTTCCTCAACTGACCAGTGGATACGAAGAATGTGGTGCCTCTGCACAATGGAGTGCTAGTCAGTGTAAAGAAAGATCTAATCATGACATCTGCAGGCAAATGGATGGAAGTAGAAACGCTTATGCTAAGTGAAGTAGCACAGACTCAGAGAAACAAGGGATGCCTGTTCCCTCTCATTGCGGATCCTAGCACCAAACCCTTATGTGTGACTATTCATCCCAATGAAACTGCAAGAACCAGGAAAACTGGACAGGAACCAGCGAGGAAAGGGAAAGAAAGAATTTGAGAGAGAAGAAGAGTAGGAGACAGGAGTCTAAGGAAGAAATAACTGGAAGGGGGTATTTAAAAGGAGAGGGAAGCAATACACAAGAAATACGGAGATAAAGGGAAAGAGGGAGCTTAACAAAGGTGTAACCAAAGAGACCTGTATTATGAAGAGAACTGTGGAAATGGGGACACTTTAAATAGGGTAGGCATGGAAGGAATGTTAGACAGGGACAGACATGTGGGGGAGGGCTGGATAAATAAGCCCAGCTGCTATAAAGCACCTGAGGGAATCATATCAGTCTAACAATCTAATGGAAAATTCTGCAGGCAATATCTCTCCATGAGTCCTTGTTCAAAGTTGAGGCTTCGTAACAAGGAAGAGTGCCCAGGGTAGTCCAATAGACTCCCAAAAATACATAGGCTATTTCCGGAGTCCTTGATTGCCTCCTGGAACTTGAAGGTTTAAGACCCTACTGATGAAAACAGGACATAATTCAGAGACCACATTTGGAACAATGGAGTTGGAACTGACGAGCAAGCCACTTTTCCTGAAGGCTAGCTAGATTTGAAGAGCACTATGCAAGCAGCCAAGGGAGAACACCAATCTATGGCCAAACACCAGCTTCAGGAACAAACAACCACATCAATGCCTGGCATAACACTCGACGCTGACTTAGTAGTGGCACTTTTCAGGCCAATCAACAGCTACATAATTGGTCTTAGAGCCGATTCAATGAGAGGAATTTCGTGAGTGGTACTGTAATCATAGCCAAATACATATGACTGAAGAGGTCATAGACCTTAGAGAAATCCCCATCACTGTCAAATCCTTAGACAAATGTAACTTCTTTCTAAGGGAAAAATATGTGCCCGTGTATATAAAGTCAAGTATCCCAGTCAACACTCATCAAAGAAGCTTCTGCTGCAGGATGGTTTCAGAGGAGGTGAACATTCCATCCTGCAGGGTAACTTGTTAAGCTCAGAAAGTAAACAACTCATAACTTCAGGATGTCCGTGAAATTAACCTGGTTCAATAGTTTCCTCCCTCCCCAAGACTGATGAGAAACTCTCAGACAAGCCAAGCTACCCGGAAGAACTGAGGTACCTGCAAAGGTTCAGACTAACTGAACTTTCCAGAAGAGACTTGCACTACACTTTTGAGCCCTCTGCAGACTGTATATCACAGGATTTAAACAGGGAGCTAATAAAGGGAGGTGCATAGGGAAAGGAGATCAATACCCAGGATTGTGTGTGTGTGTGCCTGTGTGCGTGTGCGGTGTGTGTGTGTGTGTGCATCTCATCCCTTGTATACCTTCTGCAGCTCTCTCCTCTCTCAGAACCACTCCTTTACTTAGTCCTCAGTCTTCCATACCTTCCCATATTCCCATTCTTGGGTCTTGTACTGCTTTGTTTTAAACCGAGGCTTGAGTGCAAATCCTGTGAATGCTCGTAGCTTTATGACATTTAAATTGTAAGCACTTCATTAACTTCATAGAGCCTTAGTTCATATCTATAAAATGCACCAAGTAGCCAGGCATGATGGCGCATGCCTTTAGTCCCAGCACTCGGGAGCCTGAGGCAGGCATTTCTTTGAGTTAAAGGTCAGACTGGTCTACATAGTGAGTTCCAGGCCAGCTGGGGCTACAGGGAGACCCTGTCTCAAAAAGACAAAAAAAAAAAAAAAAAAGACAAACTAAAGAAAATACCTTTTCTTTCTCTTGGTAGCTCAGGCTGGCCTTCAGCTCACTGCCATCCTATTGTCACAGTCTCCTGAGTGGTAGGATTACAGGTATGAGTCACCGTACTTGGCTTAAAAAATAAACTTCTTCCCTCTGTGGCCTCATTTATAAAAAGAGCTTGATGGAGCTGAGTGTGAGGTGCATGTCTGCAGTCATAACATCGGGAGGCTAAGGCAGGGGAATCAGGAGTTTGAGGTTACATAGTAAGTCTGAGATCAGCCTTTGTTACATAAAACCCTGTCTCATCTAACCAAAAAAGGAAAATGAGCACTGTGTACCTGTTATCATTGCCACAATCTATATACTGCCACTGCCATCAGTGATTAGTGTTTTTAATAGCAGGACTCCTTGTGTTGGTGAGAAAGAACTTGACATGCTGGGTGTAGAGCCTGTTTCTGGCATGTGCTAGCTGTGTAATGCTGAGTGGGTAGCTCTCTGAGATTTGAGTAGTTGAGCATGATACCAGATCTTACCTCATAGGATTATTAAACAGACTGAGACCAGTGTACTGACTGAATGAATGTGTGGATGAAGGAGTGATTTCCATTTTGCTCCCTAATGATATGTTTCTTTCAGTGTGGTTTTTCAATCATTTTTGGTTTTATGAATATTTGTGCACGTCCTTGAGTGTATGCACATGTACGTAGGTGCCCTTGGGGGTCAGTAGATGGCACTGAATGTTCTGTCCAGAGAACGGCTCCCCGAGAACTACCACGGAGTCGTAAATATGCAAAAACAAAGAGCCTTTATTCCAGCTTAAGCCAGGACTCTCAGACTTCCCCAAGGCAGTGGATCCGTACTGAGAGCCCCAAAAGGAGAGAGTAAGAGCTTATTATAGATTACGGACAAAGGGAGGTGGAGATTTACCGTGTTACCTGCGGATTGGTTTAAGAAAGCCTGCGTGCGCCAAGCAGATTTTAAAATAATTGGGTGTGAATTAGATACTATGGGTTATATACCAAAATTGGTTAAAAAGAGCTATAAGTCTCCTCATGGGTGGGATCTATCCCTGGGGTAAGAGAATGGAATGCATTACTCAGGTTTACTGAAATGTGCTGACCATTGTCCAAGTCTAGCCCTGACCTCTGTTTTTCTAAGCTTATCACAAAGTGCCAGTCACTCCCTGGCTCTACTGGCTTAGGTTTGTTTCTTCGTTTTTCTAAGCTTGTGGCCAGGGGCTTATTGGAAGGACAAAATGAAGCCATCTCTTAGCTTCATGGGATACCCCTAAGCCAAGCATTTTACAGAAGCGAAAAGAGCAGTTAATCTAAGGGCATTGGGAATAGAGAAGGGATTTCTAAGAGGCCCGTACTGAATCTCCTGGAGCCAGAGCTGTAGGTGACTGTGAGATGTTTGACTTGGGTGTTGGAAACCAAACTTGGGTCCTCTGAAAGAGAAGTAAATGGTCTTAACTGCTGGGTTTTGTTTGTTTGTTCAGTTTTTCTGGTATAGGGGAATGGACTCAAGTTATAAGCCCTTCCCTCATCGGTGATGTTATACTGCTGGGCCAAGTCTTGCGTAGGTCTTAGGCGGTAACCGGTGTTGGTGTGAATTTATGGGTGCAACAGCCATGGCGTTTACATGAGTCAAAGTACCACTACGTATCCTCTGGCTCTTACACTGTTTTCAACCCCTCTCTGCAGGGTTCCCTGAGCTTTGGTGACAGATGTTCCATTTAGGGCTGAACACTCAACAGTAATATTGTCAGCACTTTGGAGTTACGAGCTTAAACTAGCCTTCACCGACTGCTTCCCTGACCAAAGCTGAGAGCAGTGCTAATGTATGAGTATGAATGAAGTTACATGCTCTTGTCCGCTCACATAAATGTTTGTGATATTTTTCAAAAAGATTTGCTTTTATTATTTGCATCTGTGTGTATCTGTATGAATGCCTGCTACGTGTGCCCACAGGGGTCAGATGAGGGCATGGAACCTCCTGCAGCTAGAGTTGTAGGTGGTGTGAGCCACCTAATGTGGGTATTGGGAGCTGACTCAGTCCTCTGGAAGAGCAGCAAGTGTTCTTAATTGTTGAGCCATCTCTTCAGCTCCTGGTTTTTATGTTTCTTATGATTTATTTATTTTATTGTTTTTCTTTTTATGTGTATGAGTGTATTGCCTGCATGTATGTAAGTGCACCTGTGTTGTGCAATGCCGACAGAGGCCAGAGGAAGCTGTCGGATCTCCTGAAACTCGAGTTACAGACCGCTGTTAGCTACCATGTGAGTGCTGGGGACAGAACCTGGGTCCTCTGCAAGAACATCCAGCGCTCTTAACTACCAAGCCATCTCTCCAGCCCCATTTTATGCTTTTTTAAAACATACCCATTCTCACAGTTGTGCTGAGACAGCAGGAAGTTTGTTTCTTTGATGAATTTAATCTGTGGTGAAAATTTATTAGAATCCAGGTTGTTAAATGGCTGCTGGAGAGAGTACAAAGTGTTCTGTGAATAGAACGGACACTATTTCTTACAAACCTTCTCTGCATTATTACTGGGGATTTTAGACCGCGGAAGTGGTTACATGCTGATTTCAAATGATTTGTTTTTCTGAGAGGGATTTTCATGTGCCCAGATCCCATTATTCCCAGCGCTTAGCTTGTATTTCCTTAAACCACTATGTTAGAGCTAAGAACTCAGTGAGTGGGCAAACTCGATGGACACAAAGATCTCAGTGGCTTGAGCCTGGGCATCAGATTTTGTTTGTATTATAGTTCCTTAGAACCCTATTCAATCGTTTTTCCTTAAACCCATACATTAACATGGCTAAGCTATTTATATTGATTTTTTTTTCACCTGATACAAATCAAGTGGCACCTTCTATAAGTACTGGATACACATATGCACAGAGAATAGTGAGTCCACATACTTTGAATCCAAGGCTGAGGACTTGGGGTGAAGAGAAATGTCTCATTACAGGGATGTTTATATCATTTGAGGATGTTGCTGTGCACTTCACCTGGAATGAATTGCAAGAATTAGACCCCGTTCAGAGAATGCTCCACAGAGATATGATGCTGGAGTAATACAGCAGCCTGGTGTCTTGGGTAAGTCTAACTTTCCTGTAACTATTAGTACCATTGACATTCTTCTTCACTGAAATACGTACATATTTCCATTCTAACAAACATTTATCTATTTATGTATTTAATGTGTATTAGCTACACATTTTTCTTCACTGATAAGTATAGGACTTGGTAACTTATAATACTAATTATCCATTTTTACTGACACATGGCTCACTTTTACAGAGAACTTTCTGGCTTTGGAATACTATTTTGTTTGTTTGTTTTGTTCTGTCTGAGACAGGGTCTCCCTGTAGCCACAGCTGACCCGGAACTTACAATGTAGACCAGGCCAGCCTTGATCTTACAGAGATCTCTGCCTGCCTCTGCCTTCCCGAGTGCTGAGATTAAAAGCTGCCCACCCCGACTGGCTGGGATATTCTTGAATAATATATAATAATGATATGAAGATAACTGATAAGTCCATTAGGTCGGGCATTACTTGTTTGTGTTGGGAGAATTTAAAATCTTTCTGGTAGCTATTTAGAAATATTCAATTGTTTGATACATTCAGTACTGCTTTGTAGATCATTAAATTAGTTCTCACTTCCATATGCATCCCTGTAAATACCACCTATTCTCTGTCCATCTCTCATCTACTGTAACCACTTGAGTCACCACCATCATTTTCTTTTCTCTTCCTAAGAAGTCAACCTTAGCTTGCAAGTCAGCTGAGAACACTCAGGATAATCATTTTTGTGTGTGGCATGTTCCACTCAGGTCTTAAGCAGATACAGAACAAACATCTATTCATAAAGGGTAGATAACCCAAATAATTATTCTGTCAGTTTCAGTTTGGTGAATAAATGTGATTATTTGGTTCTAAGTGAGTTTACATGGCTCTCAGAGAGCGGTACCACCCCAAAGTCCCAACCCTAGTCAGGTTTTACTTTATGCCATGTGCAGTTGGGCAAAAAGGAACCTTGTTAGGATCTCATTTGGGTTCATGACAATCCTGTGTGGGAACTTTAAGAGTCCCTTTACCTGACCACCATCATAGGCATAGATATCTGACATATTATTTTCTCTATTTTACTTATTATTTTTATTTTATGTGTATGAGTTTATTCCCTGCATGTATGTAAGTTTACCCATGTTGTGTAATGCCTATGGAGGTCAGAAGAGGGTGTCAGATTCCCTGGAACTGGAGATACAGATGGTTGCTAGCTGTCATGCGGACGCTGGGAATTGACCCTGGGTCCTCTGCAAGAACAGCCAGGGCTTTTAACAACTGAGCCAGACTGAGACTACTCCAGAGTACCGCAACTGCTTACACACAACGTCTGTGAATGTCCCATGCCTGACAGGCACATCTAAAAAGCAACCTTCTACACGCAAGGCTTTCTGCATCATGGAACAAGTGTAAAAGAGGGCACGAATGAATCTCTCAGTTCTCATTAATGAAGCTCCCTCATGCAACAGAAGGCTTGTAACGCAAAAACTCACAAGAGGCCAAAGAATGGAGATTAGGAATCTACAGACTGTGGGTCCCTGGAAGGAACTTGCCCAAGCTTAGAAGCCACTGCAGAAGAGGGTTTGGAAATATTTGTAAGAGCCAGTGAGTGAGGGACCCTATGGAAACTGAATCTAAAAGTTCCTGGGACAATGCATTTCAGGGTCTACAAAAATGATTTCAACATACTCAAGACACATGCAAACTTAAGCAGACAAAAATTCAGCATGGCACTGCAGAAATATGTAGCAGACGTCAATCTTGCTGAAGAAATATTGACATCTGATTTCTGTTGGATGATGGTGAGCTAATCTTCCTAAAGCAAGGGACTCTGTATAGGTGAACTAGACCTGAGTGGATGAACCTGCACTGAGGGACATTTGGGGACACTAACTTCACACCACAGACCTTAACACAGATGACAGAATGTATGGATTCCAGTTGGAGGACTAAGGGGGGATGCAGGTGTGGAAAGGGGTATACTGATGATTAAGACTGATTGAGATATTCTATATGAAATGCACAATTCAACAGAAAACAAAATTTAGATGAAAAAGACAGCAAATTGCAATCCTAATCCTGGTTAGGTGTCCTGGCATCTGGCACCTCTGTGTCATCACAGTGCTCTTGGTTGGAACTTAGTCTTAACTTGATTCCAAGACTCTTTTATTTTCCCTTTTGACATTTTGTGCACTGCTGATCACTTCTCAATCTGTACCTTTTAAAAGTGCCCCTGTCTTTAGTCCGCTTCATTGACCTGCTGTTGACACAGTGCCTTGGATTTCTGGGGATTATTCCATAGAAAGTCATGAATATTTTTTCTTCTTTATTAACATCTGAATCCTATTTCTCTGTGTTAATGACTGTACCTTCTTCAGCCATTTTCCTATGCTTAAGCATTTATGTTTTCATTAATTCGCAGGTTCAAAACAATGGTACAAGAATAACATTGCACATGGTTATTTTTCAGTACTTGTACTCTGAATGGTCCTTGTTTTCCTTTTCTTCTGACAAGTCTTATGAGGTAGACCAGGCCAGCCGCAAATTTCTGATTGTTTTTACCTCAGCCTCCCAATGCTAGGATCACAGTCCTGTACTACACACCACCACGCTCAGTGTAATGGGTCATTCAGTATGATTGGAGGTGTATCTTCAGATAAAGTTCTAGAAGTGGGATTGCTGGTCAAGACATAAGCTGATCAGTTGGCCCTCCTGCACTCTCTTGTCCATGGCTGTAGTTGCCAGTCACTCTCTGACATCCTCATCATTCCCACCATGCAGCCTCTATTTCATGACTCTTGTATTCATCCTACTGCCATCTGCGAGTTTCTCCTGTATCTATTTCACACTCACATAAATACACATCTCAGTGACTCATCTTTTCTGCAGGACAGAACTTTCCATGCCAGTGTCTCTCAGAGGCTCCACAGAAGATGTTCAATTGAAGTTTAGACTGCGTCCCTGAGTGTCACATATGCCTACCGTTGTGAGTAGGACTGGAGGTATGACTGACTTTAAGGTATTATTTTGGCAATAACTTTCCAGGAAGGCGAGATGGTCTTCCTCCATGGATGCATAGGTTTGGTTACTAGTCCGTAGGGTTTCCATTTCCTGCTAATATTGCTATCCATGCGCCGAGTTAGGTGGCTGAACACTTGTTGTTTTCTTTTGAGTTACTGACTGATTTTTATTTTTTATGTGTATGAGGATTTTGCCTGCGTGTGTGTAAGCACACTTGTACGTGCAATGAATGTAGAAGCAAAAAGGAGACAACATATTCCTTGGCGTTATGGACACCCGTTACCCACCATATTGGTTCTGAGGACCAAACCTTGATTCTCTGCAAGAGCAGCAAGTGTTTTTAAACACTGAGCAACCTGTGTAGCTCCCATGACTCATTAACTTTTAGCTATACAAGTTATGAGAGAGTCCCTGCATATACTTCACTCAGCGATATTTCTACATCAATCTCCCCCCCACACCTTGTATTTCTTCTGATGATTAAATAATTAATGTGCTTGTTTTAAGAGTCCAAGTGATTACACTACCCAGATTTTAGGCTCAAATTCATATAAAATCTTAGACAACTGCATGTCACTAATAAACTTGCTATTAATTTGAAAAATGCTGTTTAGGTAGAAGACTTCCAAACCTGGTCTAATTCAACACAGCAGTGCCTACCTGCAGCCCAGAGAATTAAGTCCACTACTGCTCTAAACCAGTACATCATGCTTAATGACCTCCTCCTAAGATTCTTCTTACAGAAACATCTGACCATATTATGCTGCACGATGGCTCACTCAACCATCCAAGACCCTGTTCCCGCTCCATGTCACCGCAGGCTGCCCTAAGCTCCTCTTATAACAGACCCTGACAACCTCAATCCCCAAGTCTCTCCATTAGTTTCAACCAATAAAGCAATTCTGGTTTGTAAACAAGTCTATTTGGGAAGCCAATCGAACATTTCTGCTGCCATGCTCTGTTTTGCTGACCTGTTGATCAGGAGAGAGTTCTGACCGAGGCGAGGGTTTTAACTCCTAATAACAAAGGATCCTGATAAGTGCATGAGAATAGGATCATGCAACCATCCATTCAAGCTCCTCCTACTAGGCTTTCAGCCCCACAGACCATAATTATAACCAACACACTTAAGCTATGATTGACCTACCTGAGATTATCTTCACGACATACCAAGCAACCAGGAGCAATGTCAGACTACTTTGAAACGTCTTTAAGGTTCAGAAGAGAGATGCCGCTTTTCAAAAGAGGCTGGAAAATTGGCTACACGGATGAGCCCAAGTTTGTAAGATTGATCACACCACCTGGGCCTACTGATCAGCTACAATGTGACTTTACTGATGAGACTAGAAATAAGGCTCTTCCAGAGATATCGACAGGCCCTGATATAAAGAGTAAAATCAAAGGCATGGAGGAGATTAACATTTCAAATATAGCAAAACTCTTTCCAAAGCCTGATGATTCAGCACAGAGTATTATGAGATTCTTGAAAGCACTCTGGATACACACTCCTTTTAATCCAGAGGTGAGAGAAATCAGTGCATGGAGAAAACAGCTTTCTTGTCTCAGTCACAGTCTCGTATCGGCTGTAACCTTCAAAACCTTGATCTTCTTCAGATTGAATGTGACATAACGACTGGATCTCGCCTACAAAGCGTTTTTAAAAGAGGATCAAACAAACTAGAAAACAAAATAGCAAACAAGTACATGTAAAGCTTCCACTGCGATTCAGTGTCTTAAAATTCCTTGGTATAAAAAGATTGTGGAAATTCAATAAAGATGGCTTGGCTCGATCAGAATATTCAGACTTGCTGACCATTTCTCTCCTCCGCCTTCTGTCCCTATTCTTTTCCAGGTACCTGAGATCCATGCCTTCGCTGTTGCCCTGCTGACCTGGGCAACCTGGTAATGTGGTTTTGGCTTTTATAAAGACTATGCAGCCTCTACTCTGGGTTGAGAGTTCTTTCAGGAGAAAGTATGATGGTAAAGTGCAAGCAATAAAGACGTTTAATTTGGCCCCAACTGTATGGTACTCCTCCTTAACTTGCACTGGGCATCACATTTTGTAGGATCCATGAAGTTAGTCATTCATGGACTCAGTCTCTCTCTGGGTCTCCTTGGCTTCCTGAACTGTTTATGGGAGGCACATTCCTTGGCCCTGTGACTGTCACACTGGCCTTGAAGAATACTGGTGTGACCCCTTCATTTCAAGATATCTAAAGTGACCAAATCCTCCTGGTCCTCCAAGGAGGTAAGGTCTGATATTTCCAGTCCGCTCTGATATTTCATGACAGGACTGAGATCCTGAAGGGGATTACTCTTCTAAACATTTGCCTAAGACTCAAAATTTGTACTAAGAAAGTTCTCGCTATGAAGTTATCAAATTACTCCAAACTCTATATGTATTACTGAGAGTATAACTGAATGAATAAATGCATGAATGAATAAATGAGAAGTCCTATATGGTGTATACTGTGCTGAAGGTTCCACGGTCTGAGCGGGGAACCCAGCAAAGACAAAGGGGTCTTTACTCCTTTCCATTTCAGGACCCACTGGAGTGGTTCTCTGACATGAATGCACTCACTCACATCCACAACCCTCACCTGGCCTCTCCTTCTCTTTGCTATCTGCATTTCCTATTTTCCTGTGCTGTCACCTAACTGATCTGATTCCTCATTTGATATCAGTCTGACATGTGGGTCAGACTGTCTAAATTAAATCCACTCCAATGTATGTTAAACATTTTCTCTTTGGAGTTCAGAGATGACAATGGAGATGGTTTCTCTATACATTCTGTAAAATGGATTGCTCACCTTTTCATGTAGGCTGAACCTCAACCAGGTCTTTGGACTCTGATGTCAGTCAAGTGGTCTGGCTCAAGGTCACAAGGACCCCTAATACCCAGACCAATTTCCCTGTACTGATTAGTGTTAGTACTGTTCCAAAATTCTCCAGCACTGTTGAGGATCTGCACCCTCAGCTATCCTCCTAAGAGCCTGGTATCAAAATCTTGTTCATTAAGATCTGACAAGGATTCTTCAGAGGGCCCTGTTTGGCCGCTTCCATGCACTGATGATCCCCTCCCACTTCCAGCATACAATCCTCACTGGGTTCCCTCTTCCCCATGTTTCCTCCTCTACCAAACTGGCTTCTGCTTCTATGCCTCTCATTCCTCCTCTCCTCGAAGCTCCTGCCTTCATTACAGCATGAAACTGAATATGGTCAACCTTTTGACCTTCTCCTCTCCATATAGCCACCCCTGTGCTCCAGGATTCAGATGAAAGGGAATGCCCAGCATTAGTTTATGTGCCCTCCTCGTATCAGGACCTCCAGAACTGAAAGCCCAACAAAGCCCATCTGTTTTGAGACGACACAGGTCCTAATCATTTCATTATGCTAACCCACGCCACCCACACTTGAGATGTCAGCAAACAATTGCTTTTGACCTTGCTCAGCCCTAAGGAATATGAGCATTTAGGGCAGAAGCTAAGAAACCCTACTTGGCCATGGCCACAAGAACATAGGACAAGAAATGACTCCAGCTCTAGGAAATTTTCCCCTAAGTCCACCCTGAATGTGATTCTAACACTTCCGTAGGATCTTAAGTATGGAACCCCTTTCAAAGGACTCTTGTATGGAAAATCAGGAGGGATCCTGAAAGCCCACAAATCTACCAGAAAGCACCGAGGTCCTTCTGGGGACACAGGAGTCCCCTAACATGCTTCTCAAATGCTTATAGGAAGCCTTCCAGACATACACGCCTATTGGTTGTCTGACCCCAGAGAACACTGAGCTCTATATTTACATTTGGCCACCCAGTTCACTCACAACATCTGAAAGGAGCTGCAAAACCTTGAGAACTTCACAGGCTTGCACATTTTCCAAGTTCTTGATGTGGCCCAGAAAGTGTTTAATAATGAAGACACTGAAAAACAAAACCTGGCAACCGGACCACAGACCAGGCAAATGTGGACAGGCTAAAATCAGGCCTGCCATCTTCTAGTTGTCCTATTCCAGACCACAGTCAGCTGAGGCCAGAGGAAAATGAAAGGGAGAGGAGGCCAGACCCCATTACATAAAGCATCAATGTACTCAGTCTGAATAGAAGAGACACAGGAAAACCAAACGCTTCAAATGTCCCTAAAAGGTCCTCATCCTTCCATCAACCAGATGGTCAGAATATGGGTCAGACTGAAAGGGCTGGGGCTCTACTCTCTTCCGTCTCTGGCTACACATTATCAAAATATCTGTAGGAAACCAGCATGTCCAATATTCAGTGGATACTTGAAAAGGGATCTCTACTAAAGATCCAGTTGGAACCACTGTCACTGTCACCTCAACAGTTCTTGTTCAGACGGCCAGCAGCATACTCAGGGAAAGAACTTATTACTGAATGTACCAAAACTTGTGCCACAAACAAGTACCTCATTCCTTTTTGGTGGTTCTGGACTGTCCCTTCCCTCTCAACATCTTTCCCTCAGTCGTGGGAAAAATCCAATCCCCCAGTGTAGAAACTCAACAGCGGCCAGTTGTGGTATGTCTGATGACCACAAACATGCCACTTCAAGTCTCACAGAACACTATGAGCAAAAAGACTAGACAGAGGATGTCCCCAAACAACATAAGACTATTAAATTTATCTCCCTCCCAAAGGGAATTTTACCTACAATCCTATAAGATGCATTTTTCTCACTCACCTTGTCCCATTAGGCAGCCAATCTGTGCTTTTGAATGGACAAACCTGTCGGGCATAATGTACAGTGGGCCTCACTGTGGAGATGTGAGCATGTTGGACAAATGGTGCTGTTATAACTGGATGGTGGAATGCAGAAGCATGAAACTAGAACCCTGTCTCTCAGCTTACACAAAACTCAAGTCCAAATGAACCAAAGACTAAACATCAGTCTCAATACCCTGAATCTGCCAGCAGAGAAAGTAAACAATGAGGTGGAACTTAATGGCATATAAAAGAAGTTTATGAACAAGACTCCTATAGAGTGGTCACTAAGTCCAACATTTGACAAATGGGACCTCATGAAAAGAAAAAAACAATGTCTGTACACCAAAGATACCATCATTTGAGTGAAGGGACAAGTTAGAGAATGTAGAAAAAATCTTTACCAGCTCTATCTCTAACAAAGGGTTAGTATGTACAATATACAAACACTCAAAAAACTAACCATCAAACCCACAACAACTCAATTAAAAACTGGGAAAAGGAGCTGAAGAGGGAGTTCACAAAAGATGAAACACAAATGGCCGAACCTAAGAAATTGTTCAACATCTTTACTCACCAGGGAAATGCAAATTAAAACCAGTTTGAGACTTCATTTCACTCCATTCAGAATGGCTAAGTTTCAAAAAAAGGACCAATGCCAGAAATGATGTGGGGAAAGGGGAACTCTTATCAGATGCCAGGGGCAGCAAATCCTGGCACAGTCTGGAATGCGGAGGCTAATCAGAAACCTGGAATTAAACGTATCATATGACCCAGCCATACAAGTCTTGGGATACAAATAACCCTATATCTTACTAGAGAAGAACCTACTCATCCATCATTAATGTAGCCCTTTTCACAGTAGCCAGGAACCGGAAACAACCTGTATGTGCCTCAAACAATGAATGGACGATGGGAGTATGATCCATTAAATGATGGAGTACTATTCAGATGTCAAAAAGGAATCTATGAAATCTGCAGGCGAAAGAGTGGAACTAGACCAATCCTGTGTGAGGTTACCCAGACCCAGAAAAACAAATGTCACATGAGGTCTCTCATAGCTGGATGCTAGCTTTGAATTAGATACACATTTCAATGAGAAAAGCCAAAGACCCCAGGAAAAGGGTCAAGACAGGATGTCGTGGTATAAACAGGTAAATAGGAATAATAAATTAGGAAGGGTTATCGTGGGTGAGGAGTAGGAGGCCAAGGCAGAGGAGGGAGGATGAAAAAGCCATAAGGAAACCTACCACATAGAATTTCCCAAAGTATATACATCAGTGCACATTGCCCCTACTAGACAGCATAGGATAGAAAAGTACAAGCTCAATGCCAAGGGTAGACTACCTCTTTTGAAGTTGTTGACTAGGAGTTCCACGATCCTCAATTAATTCTGGTCATTGGCCCTCCTCTTGGTTATCCAGCAAAACTTTACAGTAACACCCAACTGTTAAAAATACTACATATATATGACATAGGAAAAAACACTAGAAATCAAGTTGGTACTGACTTCAAACTTTAACCTCTCTTGGGTAGATATACATGCTACTAAAAGAAAAAAAATACTTAATCAGCTGTCAGTCCTGCAAGTTTCAATAACTCTCCTGGCACGATATGGCCTCTGGTGCAATAGTGGCATGAATATTATGAGTGTAAACAATCGTATCTAATTCTAGTTAATATCTACCTCATAAGATACACTCCATAAGATACTGAATGCAGACAGAGGGATATGTGGCTAGGCAGATCACAGGCCACGTGGCTAGGCAGATCGCAGGCCACAGGGGAGAGCCCAAATGACTTTTCTACTAAGCAGCAGGAGCATTAAAGTGACTACTGATGTTGTACTGTTATACTCCTAGGTTAATGCAACTCTGAACAGAGAAGCTTCCGTATGCAGTAAAGGGTGATTAAGGGAAACCCACAACTGGCCAACATGCAGAGTAAGAGACTGCAGAGTGTTTATTCTTGAATTGGACACCTATTTCAAATTTCTACCTCCAAATGATCATGGATCCGTCAAGAACAGGTAGAAGAAATACTGTAGGATCCAGAGGTGGTAGATGACCACAAGGAAACAGAGTTTTCCAGAAAGCAAGGAAGTTTTTCATATGAACTCACTGCAACAGTAACAGCATGTACAAGTCTCAGATAAACTCAAACCAGATAAAACCCAGCAGAGACATGGGAAAGTGGATTAGAAACCCCACCAAGACCTAAGGAACTACTGCCAATCAATGGATGCTAGGAAGGGGAGAGTCGGTTTATTTTAAGGGTGTGACTCCTGGTACAGTCATCAGGTTCCAGGGGACAGACACATATTGAAGGAGATCACATTGAAAATTTCACTGTATAGGCCCTAAGATATTATACATATGTATGTATGTATGTATGTATATTATAGATATATATGGAGAGAGAGAGAGAGAACATGAAATAGCGTAGAGAAGTGTAAGATAGGATACAAATGGGAAAGTAATCCGAGTACCATCAAACTACATTTATGAAATTCTCAAAATGCAACCAAAAGGAAAAATATATTCATCAGCATAATAATAGAAGGCAGTATATTAGACAAGGTTCTCTAAAAAACAGAATCCATAAAATGAATATAGATATATAATATTCATATATATGAATATAATATATAACATATGAGTATTATATATATATATAATTAGATTAGATTAACTTACAGAATAGAGTCTGAGTAGTCCAACCATGGCTGCACCACACTGGATAGGCTGAGAAACCAGTACTTGCTCAGTCCACGAGGCAGGATGTCTTAGCATTCTCCCTCTGGCCTGAAAGATTCCAGGAGATTCACTAGTCTTCAGTCTATGTTGGAATCGGGAGAAGCTGGTCACAGCAGCAAGATGAACTCTCCGGTGAGAGAGAAGGCAAGTGGCAAAAGGGCGAGCCCCCTCTTGCCACGGCTTTTCATACGGGCTGCTCAGAAGGTGACACCCACATTTAGTGTGGGTCTTCCAGCTTCAAATGATCCAATCAAAAAGATGGCTCTCACTTCAGTTCATTTGAGTTCCAGTCAAGGTGATTAGCCATCACCGGCAGCTTGTTGGGCAGGGGTGGATTCACAGACAGGATCTGAACATGATATCAAAACACATGGTATGAAATTCTCAAAGAAATTACAAAACATGTTTTCTAAAGAGAGCCTGTGGCATGCTCAGCCCTAATGGTACCATCTGTATACCAACCCTCCCTCCAAGGCTTAGTGATTATTGCAGAAGAAGCAGAAAGACTGTAAGATTCAGAAGTCATGGATGACTGCTACCAAACACCGTTTTCTAGATACAACAGGGCAGTTGTAAATGTGAACTCATAAATATGGTGACAGCATGAAAATGATTTTGGCAGGCTCGAGCCAGAAAACTTTCCCACAGCAATAGAGAGGATGGCATGAAGGTCTACCCATAGCTGAGGCGATACTGACAAACGATAGCTGCCAAGAGAGGACGACTGAATATTTGTTAAGGCTGGGACCCCTAGTAGGTTGACCACACGGTACCCCAAGAACATTTGGGGGAAAGGAACTGGATTCAACAGGCTTTGAAAATGGAGAGAGGATCCAAAAGAGAGTATGCAGGGAGCAGAAGTGATCTGTGAGGAGCGAGGAGAGGGAGCTGATATGATTAGAACAATGGCACGAAACTCTCAAAGAATGAATAAAAAATTACCTACACAGCCGCTTTCACGGACAGACGAGTGGCCAGCAAAAAGATGATTTTGTGAGGTGAAGAACAACAACAGTTCAGGATTTCTGTGAATTCCGGACATTCTGATTGCAGTGTTCAGTCCACAACTCCATAATGTAAATATCTGTGTGTGAACAAATATCTGCTGAACTGGACATGCATCTAGAGGTGGACCCCTCAGCTGGTGTGCATGTGGTTGAACCACAGTGCCTCGCATGACTGTATGATGGTGAATTTAACTGGCTTGATGGTGGTCCGTAAGCACGCACACTAGACATTGATATCTTTGTTGTTGTTTCAGTAAGATGGTTAAAGTAAGAAATGTCCGAGTATAGACACAGGAGCCATGTAATAATCTTCATATGCCTAAAAGAAAATTAGGAGAGAGGTTTAAGATTTTTGAAGCAGTTGTGAAAAATCCAAGCAGTTTCTACACAAAGTGGTCACACTGAAATGTGGGATTGGCACTTACCTTTCTCAAAGAAACAGATGTAAAATCACCTCTGTTCCTTAATAAACACCTCATGCTCCTAATGTCTTCCTTCCCTTACATTCCCCGACTCCATGGAAGCTGCTGCACAGGGGAGGAGGCTGCAGTAACTGCCACACTGGCTCACTCCAGGAAGGAGGGAGGAAGGCAGCCAGACTTGATGGCTCACAATTTGGCCCCAGCGCTTGGATGGCTGTGACAGGACTACCCATGGGTTGAAGTTCAGCTTGGGATAACTAGTGAGACACAGAACAGCATGAACTGCAGACTTGGACCTATCCTTAAAAACAAACATGCAAACAAAACAACAAAAGAAGAGAGAAAACATCCAAGGTAGAAACAGATGGTAGGATTGCAACCAAAGTCTGAATGGGCAAAGTCTGCAGTTAGCTACAGCCTCTTACCTCTGTGCTGTTTGCTTCAAATGGCAGAATCTATCTTAAAAACGTCTGGTCACTGGAAAGAAGAGCCTTGTTTCTAGAGGTTGACAGCAAGTAACGTTCGTGTGTATAAAAATGCAAAACCAAGGCTAATAAGATGACATAAAGCCTACAGAGGAAGGAGAAAATGGAAAGTCAGGACTCATGAGCAAGTAACTAACAGGAGCAGAGAACTAACAGAGCCTGGGACCACAGCATCCCGACTACAAGGTGCAACAAGTGAAGTCCAGTCTGGTTTCAAAACAGAATGGGCTCAATGTAGATGACTCCACTTTCTTCCCTGAGTATAATAAGCATTCATTTAATCATGCTAATGTAATATGCTTGGAATATGAAGGTCACATACATATCACGAACAACTTTACTTTGAACAGTTATAAGAAGCACTGATATCCTACATAGAGCCTTGGAGGATGGACTGAGGGATAATCATGTCTGTCTTGTCCACTTTCACCTACATAGATCTCAGCCATTCAGGGCAGCTGTTGGTCTCCTGGTACCCTCTCCAGGCAACTCCATCTTTCATGTGGGAATCTCATCTTCCTATTGGCTACTCCAAGATTTCTGACGTCACGATTCCTCCAAACCTAGTAGCACCTGGTGGAATTTTGGGGTTTCCATGGAGTTGCTTGTAAACAAAATGGAATCACTGTAACTGACCGGCCACCAGTACATGCTGTCTGACACTAGGCACAGGCACTGGTTGGGGCAATGCCTCAGACAACAACCACTACTTATCCTGCTTTGTTGTGTATCGGATTACTATTAATTCTCCCCTGATCATGTTAGGAAAGGAAAGAAATTTTAAAATGGTGCTTTCATTACATTTTCCTCTCTCACAAGATGTGTCTTCAAACATCTCAGGAAAATTACAAAATAATTAGTCTCACGGTTCTTTGTAGTATTGAATCTTTGAGTCTGTACAGAAAATGAAATCAGCAATTCTTGAGGCGTTTCTTCCTAAACATAGTGGTGTGGCACACTGATACTACTAAGATACTATCTGTTGTAGCCTCCTGCCAGTGTTTTAAAATTTACTGCAGTTCCAAAAGTAATAGGTACTCCGAATGCAGTCACACATTCCTAAAATCCCAGAAATGTGGAGACAGACACAAGAAAATCAGGTGTTCAAAATCAGCCTCAGCTGAACAGCGAATCCATGTGCACTGGGTTATTGGACACAATATCCCAAATAATTACAAAATGCACAAAAGGTAGTACTCCCATGTTGTTGAGCGTTCTAACCCAAGCGAGAAGAAAATTAGAGACGCGGGGGAAGAGGGGACTGGGTTCTAAGAAGACTATTCCAGGGAAGAAATATTGGGACTTATTAGAATCACAGGTCACCCAAACTGGAGAGAATAAATAAATTACAAACTGAGGAAGGAGAAAACATCAGAACGAGAGAAACGGAGAACACACAGATGTTCCTAAGGGAATTCAGGCATAATTGGGAACTGAATTGTGCACAAAGCCATGTGTGCTGGAGAGCTTTTGGTGTCAACTTGGCACACCTGGGTTGAGGGAGCCTCAACTAGGGAATTACCTCCATTGGACTGGCATGTGGCCATGTATGTGGGGGTATTTTCTTGATGACTGAGTTGGTGGAAGGGCTCAACCCTCTGTGGGTGGTTCCACCCCGGACAGGTTGTGTTTTGTTATAAGAAATTAGGCTGAGCATGGGCCAGAGGAGTAAGCCAGTAAGCAGTGTTCCTCCGTGGCCTGTGCTTCAGCTCCGGCCTCCAGGTTCCTGCCCTGAGTTTCTACCTTGCGCTCCCTAAGTGATGAACTGTATGTCCCAGGAGATGTAGGTGAAATAAACCCTTTCCTCCCCAAGTTGATACTGATCAGAGTGGCTTGTCACAGCAATTGAAGCTAAACTAAGTACACCGTCCATTTTAAATGAACACACAAAAGTGGAGAGAGAAGCAGTCCCAGAGCAGAGAAACGCAGTGGGATTTCTGAAAAGTTCACATGAAGTGACTGGGAAATAAACTGAGGCAGGAGCAGGCTGGGAGGAGGAGTATCTGCTTCTTGTATGCAAGTGTACAATGACACTACTGAAAAAGACGAGGAACCACTGTGGGTAGAAAAGCAGTCTATGGACAAAACTCTGGGCTGTCTCACTGGAGCAGAGAGAAGCAGCCCAGAGGGCGAAGTTCAGCAGGTTTTAGAGGCCCTTCGGAGGCCTGGGGGGTTTGGTGGTAGTATGTAGACTGGTTTATTGCCTGGGGCAGGTATCCATTAGTGATGAGGAGGATTCAGCCTCCTGAGAAGCAATGCCCTGGAGTCATAGGGTTTCTAAGAAATACTAGGTTTAAGCGTCTCTGTTCCTGGTAAAGGCCTGTGTGGTCATTTTAAGGCACTGGTAGCTGTGCCGACATCTTAGGGACCTAACATTGCTCAGGCATCTTTGTTGGCTCAGGTTTATTTTCTATTAATTCTAAGAACACAGGTAATGTCCCACAGTGTGGAATATGAACATCTTAGAAATATAGTTTACACATCATTCTTAGCTCTGTGTTGTGGCTTGTGTCTATAACCTAATCACTTGAGAAATTGGTGCAGGATAATAGTGCCAGTTGGAACTCTATGGGGATATCCTACCTAAAAATATATGTTAAAAGATAAACTTTACTTCCTAAAACACTTCCTACAGTAAGTTATAAAAATGCTGGGAATACACAAATTTCAGTCCTTTATTTTACTCTAATTTTGAAGAACCGTGAGTTAAAAAATGGCTGTGTTCTGTCCCAAATCAGGAGAAGGGTTCAAGTAAATACTACAGCTGATTCAGGAGGACCACAACTTGATGGCCAGCTTTACCATATCAGCAATACTTGAGATCAGAAATTAGAGGGTTTTTTTTTCTCAAAACTTTGTTACCACGCTATATCTCAGGATGTTCTAGAACTCACTGTGTAGCCCCAACTAGTCTCAATACTGTTCTAGGTCAAACTCATTACTGCTGGCATCACAGCAATGTGACCCCTTGGCTGGCTGGAATAACCAATTTTATTCTAAATCAACTTCAGGAATTATTTTTGTTAGCTATATTCTCCAAAACAGGAAATGGTGACTTCTCCATTATTGCACAGAACTTCCTAAAGCAGTAAATGTACCATGCTTTGATTAACTGTCACATACTAACATTTCCTTAACATATATCTACCCCTTTTCATTGAGAGTTGGTTTGTCATTAATGCCCAACTTTCAGAAGATATGACACCTTCGTACACATAACACTGACTTGTGAGTACAGTAGGGGACATTATTGGCAGTGTCTTCCTGTCTGTGAAAACACTGTCCTCACATAATGTAGAATGTGTCATTTCACCCAAGTTTGTCCTCTTGCTTCCTACAAACGATTCCCAAAATGTACCTTTCTTTGGGACAGAAGAAGGCTTGAGGCTTTCCCCTCCGGTGCTACTCAGTGTCCTGCCCTTAGGAGGAAGTATGTGCATTTTTTCCACAGTCCACAATCTGGAGCCCAGCTGTGAGCTCAGCATGGCTTCTGCCCTGGGCCTCCAGCAGATCTTTGCAGCCCCTCATGGCTAGTGCCTATCATATCAAGATGGGGCACCACCACGCTGTCCATATTTCCTGACCAGAACCAGGTTTCTACTTCTGTGGTTTCCTTGTGGGTATTTTTGAGTTCAATGATGACACTCGCCTGGAAGGAGAAAGGGCTAAAGGCAGTGCCGACAGTGGTAGGCCCGCTGAGAGTGCCATGCACCCTGACGTTAAAACTCAGAAAACTGCATCCCGAAGGTCTAGGAAAGCTAAGGGTCATGGGAAGGAAAGAATCAAAAGATTGAGAAAAAACAAAACCAAGACAATCAGGAAGCATAAGCAGGCAAGAACTGAAGTCAAGGCAGAAGAGAAGCCAGTCGTTCCCAAGATGAACACAAAGAGGAAACAACTGAACTAGCCAGGGCAGCTTTTAAAAGCCAAGAACTCACCTGGGCATGCGCATGTCGGAGTCAGTGCTTGCTTTTCATGTACTGGGTAAGAAGAGTGACAAGTAAACTGGGCTCTCTTCTTCCCGTGTTGTGGAAATCCCTGGCAACACCACAGAGCAGAAGCCATACCCACGCGCAGCCATCATTTCACAGCTGGATATCTCACATGAGGGGGAAGGCAGATACAACCCAAGGCACAGCTCAGAACCCAGAGAGCACTGCTGAAAAGGAACTCCATCTGAAGATAACATATCCCTACCAGGGAAGGTTAAGTTTACACCTCTGCCTTTCCCTTCGCCGGACAACCCGCAAGCGTGACCTGTTTCTGAAGATCACTAACCCTAGGTTCACTCAGGCCCCCTACAGCTTACCCTGCCTGGCCTCACGCCAACTCAGCTCATCCTCACAGTCAGTCTATTTCAACCAGGTTCAGCCAGCACATCTGGGTCCTGCTGAACCCGTACTCACAGTTTCTAACAGTGCCCCAGACCTGGTGTGACCAATCTCATCCAGTCCATCCCTGTCCCTCAACTGACTGCTTCCACCGTCACACCCTACAAAACATCATCTTGTATATCCCGTCAGAAGAAGCCTGTTTGTGCTGCACTGAGCAGGGACCTGTCACCTCCCAAGCCTCAATCACTTTATCTCTGCTAGACTTCACCCACCAACCAAGTCCATGGAGGAATTCCTGAACCAGTGATACCACATCCCATCACAAAAGCCAGAAGCCAAATGTGTAAGCCAAGAAGAGGTGGCTCAAAGAGAACACAAGAAGGCTGCCAAGTACACTGCTTTGGGGAACTGCAGCTTTTCCTTCAGAGGAAGAGATATGGAAATTTCCTTTTATTATGGCTATGCAATGTAAGTGCTACCAAGACTGTGGGAACAAAGTGGTTCTTCAAACTGATATGGAAAGATATATAGAGATCCACACACAGATGTATATATAGACAGATGGAGAGATGCGAATATACAAGTTAATATTTAAAAAATATGTAAAATTTTTAGAAAATGTATATAAATAAGATTTCAGTAATCTTAAATATTATGAAGAGTTAATAAAATTGACTAGAACAATTTAACTAATTTATTTCACTGCTGAGTAATACAGACTCCTTTTCTTAAAATATATGCACATACATAGATATGTAAAGATAAATGTACATACATAAAATTTCTGTAATTTAAAATATTTTGAAGAGTTATTAAAATTGACTAGAGTAATGTAATTTATTTATTTCATGGTTGAGAGATATAGAGACTGTTTTCCTAAAACTTTGATATTATAAGTTTGATTCAAATCAGTTTCTCATATAAAAAACCTCATAAAATATGTACATACATAAGTAATTATGTAGATATGTACGAAAATATATAGAAATATGTAGAGAAATATGAATCAACAACAATTCTGTATTTTAAATATTTGGAAGACTTAAAAATTGACTATGCTAATATGTTTCAGTTATTTCAATGGTCAAATCATTTGTTGTTTTCCTCATAACTTTTTTAGATTATATTTCAAAGAAATAGCTCATACGAAATAAGTCTCGGGAAATATTTGTGTGGTATTTAAGCAATTCATAAAATGATTTACTTACATTAAAACTCCTCCTCCGTACTTTGGTCTTCATTGCCCCGTTCATTGTTCAAGGCATTTCTTATTAAAGTTCCTACTGGACACTGACCACAGCCCCCTTTCCTCACCCTTTTTGTTGTCACCTCTTGACCCACCCCTTAGTAATCATTGTTCCTCTGCACAGCTGTAATTCTAATTTCATGGAACATACACAGGAAGTCCCAAGACATCCTGTAAGTATGTATAATCTATCAACCACATAAGAGAGAAAACATGCAAGTTATGTGATTTTCTAGGCTGGATTAATTTGATTAATATGATTATCTCCAGTTGCATCTATTTTTATAAACAGGATAACTTTCTTCATTATGGCTGAAAATATTTCCATTATGTAGATATGACACATTGTCCTCATCCATTTCTCTCTTAGACAGAGAACCAAGCTTGGCTCCATTTCCTAGCTCTTCTGATCAATGCTACAATCAACACTGATGTGCAAGTATCTCCCTAACATGTCCAGTCCTTTGGAACAGTATGTCAGGGTCATGATATAGACCTAGGTCTGCCTTTCTGAGGAAGCTTCGTACTGATAGCTATAGAGGCCTGAACAGCATACAATCCTAACAGTAGTATACAGAGCTGTCTTCTTGTGAACATCTTTACCAGCACTCGGTGCACTTGTTGTTTTCTTACTGACTTGCCATCCTGACCAAACTGATGTAATTTTATATAGTTTTAATTGAAATAATCTAATTCCTTTGATTGCGAACATTTCTGTATTATGTGTGGATCTGAATTTCATCTTTGACAACTGTTTTCATTTACCCATTTACAAACTGTGCTGATTTATTTTGAATGGATGAGATTTTAGTTCATCTTCAAGTGCAGATTATAATCCTTAGATGCAGTTGGCAAAGGTTTCTCCCATGTGCCACAGGCTATGACTCAAACTGACTGCTTCCTTTGCTATGCAAAAGCTTTTTACTTTCCAGCCCTCACATAGTCAGCTGTTGCTGGGGTTTCCTGACTGACTGGACTCTCTTCATTCCTTGCCAGTTCTTTTACACTGTAACTCTCTTAGTGGGTATATATAAATCATTACATGACTTCTGTGTCTATATTTGGACATCTCTTGTTTTGCCCATCTATCTTACCAAAGCAAGAAGAAATGTGATAATGTCTGCTATTCCTACTTAAAAGCTACAATCAAGCCATGCATATGAGGTGAGTTGTCCACCTCTCGGCTGCATGTCCAGTTCAATAGAATTTCTTTTTTTACACACAGATATTTACATTGTGTTGTTGTGGACAGAACACTGCAGTGAAAATGTGCAGAATTCACAGAAATCCTAAGATGTCCTTGTCCTTCATCTCACAGAATTCTCTTGCCTGCCACTTGTCTGTCCATAAAGCTGCTGTGCTGGTAATTTCAAAAAAAAAACAGTATTTTTATTAATTCTTTAGAATTTCATATCACTTATTCTTAGCATATTAACTCTCTCTCTCCTTAGTACTCCACTCTACGTCTCTTCCCACCCAATTTTGGATCCTGATACACAGCGAACTGAGGATTAATATCCAGAATATACAAAAAACTGAAAAAAAAAACAAGAAATAAGAGAATAAATGATTCAATAAAAAAAGGTGGGCTACAGACCTGAGCAGAGAGTACTCAAATGAGGTAATAAAAATGGCTAAGAAATATCCTAAAAATCGCTCACCATCCTTAGTAATTAGAGAAATGCACATCAAAATCACTTTTAAGATTTTCTCTTACACTAGTCAGACTGGCTGAGGATACATTTGTTGTTGACTTTCAAGATTCTTGAGTTCCAATGTCAAGTCATTTATTTGTGCTTTTTTGTTTTTTAATGTAGACATTTAGAGCTATAAACTTCCCTCTTATAGGGCTGCTTTTATAGTGCCTCAGAACTTTTGTTGGGTTGTATTGTCCTTCTCAATTAATTTATCCTTTGACCCATTCATCATTCAGGAGTGTGTTGTTTAGTCTCCATAAGTTCATGAAATTAGTAGGGATTTTTCTGGTGTTGATTTGTAAGCTTTATTGCATTGTGGTCTGATAGGCTGCATGGAATTATGTCAATGTTTTTGTATTTGTTGAAGTTTTTTTTGTGCACCAGTATGAGATTGATTTTGGAGGAAGTTCTAAGGGGTGCTGAATAGAATGTATATTCTTTGGTGCTAGGGTGGAATACTTGGTATGTCTGTTGGAACCACTTGATGCATGGTATTATTTAATTCAGATGTCTCTCTGTTTATTCTCTGTCTGGTTGACCTGTCTAATGGAGAAAGGGAGTATTGAAGTCCCCTACTATTAGTGAGTTGGGATTAATCTGTGTCTTAAAGTCCTGTAGTACTGATTTTATGAAGTTGGTGCACCAGAGTTTTGTGCATATGTATTCAAGTAACTTCTTCTCTCTTATTTGAGGATCCTAGCACCAGTCTTGCATACGTGAGTGTATATCCTGATATAACATCAGGAGTCAGGAAAATGGAAAGGAAGCATGAAGGCAGAGGTGAAGAAAGAGATATTGTGTATCCTATTATCCAAGACAGGAGTAACAGGAAACAGATCTTACCATGGGGAAATGGAGGAAATGGCCTATTCAACTGAAAAGGAAGGAAAGAACACATACCAGAAACCATGGGGGTGAAAGAGAAGGAACTCAAGGGGGGAATGATCAGACAGAGTTTTTAATCAAGGGGAAATAAGGGTAATTAAACCAGGGAGGAAGGAGAGACATTAGACAGGGAGAGAGACTGGAGCGATAAATAAAGTTTAGGTGGCTTGAAAAAAGCAGAGGGAAACGTATTAGGTGAACCTCCCTTCCCCCTGAAAAATACACATACAATATCTGAATGTGAGTACTTGTGTATATCTGAAGATTACTTAATAAGAAACACAGTGTCATACAGGAGAAACCTTCCCTTTGAGTTGTTGGTCAGGGTAGATCAAGAGACTCCCAAAATAATACAGACTACTTCACAGCTCTTGATTACTTCCTAACACTTGAAGGTAAGACTCTATGGCTGAAGACAGGACATATATCTGACACAGGACCTGGGGCAATGAAGCTGGAACTGACCTGGAGTCCTTCTCTCTGAAGACTAGGTCTCATAGTTCTAGAGGATCCTATGCAAGCTGCTAAGGGACAGAAAACCAATTAAATGTCAAACTGCAGCTTAAAAACCTAACAACCACAGCAATGGCTGACACGACAAACCATGGCAGTGCAATAATGGCACATTTATATAGTGACTAATCAATGGCTATCTAATAAGATTCAGTCCCTCTCAATAGGGGGGAACTCATGAATGGTACTTTAAACACAGTCAAATATATATGGCTGGAGAGGTCATAAATCCCAGAGAAAACTATGTCCATCATATTTCTAGACAAATGAAATTTCTTCCTGTTATGCTAATAATGGATCATTTTATTTACAGGCAAGCAGACCACATATCACTCATCGAAGAAGCTTCTTTTCTCAATAGATGGAGGCTATTACAGAGTTCCATAGCTGGTCAGACACAGAGAACACATATCGGATTAATGTCCAGCCCTAAATGAAACATCTACAGTGGAAACTCTACACCTAAGACTCATGGAGCATAGTAGAAAGGGGTGTAGAGAGAATACTAATACATCCCCTAATTCTCAACAGCGAAGCTTCCTCATAGAACACTGCATGATGCACACAGAAGGTCTCAACTGGCTAAGTTTTAGAGAATAAGAAAGTGTACAGTTCACATCCCTGAATAGATCTCACCCATCCTCAGCTCAAGGACGATTGCAGAACAGGGGATGGAAAGATTGTGAGAGCCAGGGTTGACTCATCAACATAAGGAAACAAGCTTTCAGGCCTCTTGGAACTTACAAGAATGCTGATAGCATGTACAAGATCCACGCCAACTCAATCAGACAAAAACCTAGCACAACGGGGAGAAACAGGCAGCAGGTTCCAACCCTAGCTAAGGAAATACTGGTAAATGATTAAGAGGGGGTGAGAGAGAGAGTAGATCTTCTTTAAGGGAGTGACTAGGTAGGCTGACTAGTCTCTAGTGGATGATACGCACTGAGGGTCCTCTGAATACAAGTATACAGATATGATAGAATATCTGAAATTTAGGGGGGACTCTAGGTGGCATGGAGGGGAGGGTGTCTAAATTTGATTAAGATGCATTATATCAAAGTCACAAAAACCCAATAAAATAAATTTATCAGTCAAAAACATAAAACAATTCTGAATTCTAAATATTTTGAAGAGGTAACAAAATGGCTATAGAAATGTAATTAATTTCAGTGATGAAATTATTTGTTCTTTTTTTCATAACTTTCACACTATTAATTTGTTTCACAGAAATATCACATATGAAATAAAACAGGAAATAATTGTTATATGTAACCAGTTAATAAAATGGTATACTCCTCAGCACTTTAATGTTCATTGTCTCTATTTGTTCATGACAGGATTTATTAAAGAGCTACTGAATAATGACAGTAATCCTCTCTTCCCTTTCCCTGGCCCTCCTTTTGACACCTCTCTCCCGGCCCTTGCTCATCATTATTCTGTGGCACAGGTTTGATTCTAATTAAATGGAGCATACACACACAGAGCTCCTGTATAAAAATATGTGCTAAGAACCACACCTGAGAGATCATATGCGAGGACATCTGTCTTTCTGAGACTGGTTTAGTTTGATACACAGAATTATGTGCAGGTGCATCCATTTTCTTTCAAGCAATATTTCCAGGCTGAAAATATTTCCACTGTGTACACACACCATATTTTCAATACCCTCTCCTCTGTGGTTGAACACAATGGTTTGGTGCCATACCTTAGCTATTGTGAACAGTGCTCGAACCAACACTGATGTGCAAGAACCTCTGTAATATGCTGAGTCCTTTGGAATACAAGAGCTGTGTGAGATTGTAGACCTTGCTCTGCTTTTGAGGGCCCTCTATAATGATCTCCATGGCAGTTGGAAAAGTATACATTCCCATTGTTACTGTACAAAGGTTTCATTTCTGTGCACTCTCTTGCCAGCAGTTTTTCCTTTTTTCATCTTTTTGAGACAGTGCCTCCTTGTAATCCCAGCAGGCCAGGAACGCAATATGGACACCAGACTGGCCTCTATGTTACAGAGATCTGCCCGCCTCTACTTCACAAGTGAAGGACTAAACCGGTGGGCCCCCATGCCCAGTTTTTGTTACTGTTGTTTAAAGATTGCCATTAAGACTGAAATGATAGAATTTCAAGTGTTAATTAAAACGGTCTAATTCCTCTGAGTGTCAACATAACAGTACAGTGGAACCAGTTTGGAGGTTTTCTGTCATCTGTATTTCATGTTTGAGAACTGTTTTTCATTTGTCCATTTATAGATTAGGTTGCTTTCTTAAGGCTTAGAAGTTTTACTTTCTTGTACAATACAGATAATAATACTCAGTCAGATGTAAAACTACCAATATTTCCCCTCACTATGTAGGTTGTGCTTTCAGTTAACAGTTTCTGTTGTACAGAGCTTTTTATTTTCATGAGGTTCAATTTGTCAACCGTTGACAGGATTTCTTTTTTAAAAATTTTATGAATTTAAAGTATTCTGCCTGTATGTATGTAAGTGTCACGCAAGACACTTACATCATATTCCCTGGAACTGGAGTTATGAATGGTTGTTGGCCATCATATGGGTGCTGGGAATTGAACACAGGTACTACAAAGAACACCCAATGTTCTTAATCAATGAGACATCCTTTGGCACATGTTCCAGGATTTCTTGAGTGACTAAAGTCCTATTCAGTAACTGCCTGTCACTATTCCTTGCATGTAACTGCTTCTGAGTCTCAAATATTACAGTGATTCCTTTGTGCTATTTACTTATGTACAGAGTGAGACTTTGGAATCTAGTTTCTTTTTTATGAACATGCAAATCCAGTTTTCTTAGTACTATTTGTTAAGAGGGCTGGCCTTCATCCACAGTACAGTTTTGGCATTGTTCTGAAAATTCATGTAGCCATAGCTAGGTGGTTCCATAACTGAAATCTGAGTCCAGTTCTATTGACAGACATGTCTGAGATCTGCCAGTAATGCACTGTCACTGCCACTGTGGTCCTAAGTATAACTTGGTATCAAGTATGTTGATACCTTCAACACTGTTCTATGTTCTTGTGGTAGCTTATATAGCCTCTCTTATTCTGTGCTTCCATAAGAATGTTAATTCTACATTGGGCAAAATGGTATTGGAAATGTATTTGGGTCTGTATTCCAACTGAAGGTTGATTTTGGTTGTGCACCATTTTTACAATATGAATTCTTATACTACAAGCACATATGGCCTTTGAATCTTCTCCTGTATTCTAGAGCTTTCATTAACAGCCATGAATTCCTGGCTCTGGGAGTGGTGCAGATGGAGGGGTCTCTGTCTGGGCTCAGGGGTGGGCTCTGCAGTTCCCCTTCTTCCTGGAGGTCAGAGCTCTGAGGATTCACCTGCTTAGTCCTTGCACTGCCGCTGAGGGCGCAGTCACTGTTCAGCTTCAGGAAGAAGCTGTAGAACTGCTTATCTATCTGCAGTTTAGAGTTATAGCTGCCATAGAGCAGTCTTAAGAGGGAGAGCAGAGGAAAGAGGCATAGTCTGGACTCCGGTGAGGTGCTGGAGCCAAGAATCTACCTGTCTTTCTGGGTTCAGGCATATTTACCAGTGGTTTGTAGTGAGAGTTGTAATAGAGATGCACAGATAATCCTGGAGCTCTGAAGAGAAGCAAAAATACACCAAAAAGAGTATGGGGAAGAGGTAAATAATTTCATGACAGTTAATCTAAACACGTCTAAGAAAAATGGATTGCGACAACAAAGTAACAGGAATATACATAGGTCATTAATAACTCTACTATTAGTGGTTTCGATTCCCTAAAGAGACACAGAGTAACAGATTTGTTTAGAAAACAAGATCCATCTTTTTGCTGACTCCAAAACATACCACCACACCATCAAAAATAGACTCCACAAAAGGGTAAAAGGACTGAAAAGATGTTTGAAGCAAAAGCAACAAAGAAACAAGCAAGCTTAGCTATTCTGATATCTTACCAAAAAAACTTCAAAACATGCTGGGTATAATGCACGGTGGGCCTAGCTAGGCCACATGCCAGGAAGAATGAAGAAATGGCTCTCGTGGGTGAGGTGCCCTGGTACCTTCTACTATGTGATGTGACAAGCAGGCCTTTGCCAGAAGCCCCTGAGAAATGCTCACACTATATCTGAACATTAGAGCTTTGTGTATGCCTGGGAGCTACATGGCAGTGAGCACTGTGGCAGACAGGAGAGACCTCCCTTGAGTGGTTAGTGGAGTACTCCTGGAGACTCCCAAAATAACACCGGCTATTGCTCCAATTCTTGGTTATTTCACAGAACTTGAGATAAAACCCTACTGCTGAAGACAGGATGTACTTCATACACAGTACTTGCAGCGATGGGGGAGAAACTGACCTGGAAGCCTTCTACAGGTAATCGGGTTCTTGTAGTCCTAGAGCCTACTTCAATGTACCAGGAGAGAAAACAAATCAGTGGTACAACCCAAATCTGAAACCTAATATCCACTGACACAGCAAACTACCACTATTTCTGTAGTAGTGAAACTGCATCTTGCAGGTGTGTGTGAGGGTAACAACAGCTATATAATTTGACTTAAAGCCTCACCAGTGGGAGTGAACTCATGGGTGGAACTGTAAGCACAGCCAAATACAGATGCTTGGAGAAATCGTAGGTCCTAGAGAAACCTACCTCTATCACATCTCTG
Organism: Eospalax fontanierii; assembly: GCA_035773235.1. Lineage (NCBI taxonomy): Eukaryota > Metazoa > Chordata > Mammalia > Rodentia > Spalacidae > Eospalax > Eospalax fontanierii. The sequence goes on along the minus strand of CM069543.1, from coordinate 58,005,487 downwards.
GAAAAATGAAATTTCTTCCCATGGACCAAATATGGATTGCTATATTTACACACAATTATACCACATGCCACTCATTAAATAAGCTTCTTTTTGCAGTACATGGATGCGCTACAGAGTTCCACAACAGGTCACATGCAGAGACTATACATCTGAGAGATACCCAGTCGAGGGTGACATATCTACTAGTAACTCTGCACTTAAGTCTCACAACACACAGCAGAAAGAGGGTCGAGAGAAACCCAGTGCACCACTCAGTTCTCACCAGTGGTGCTTCCTTAAACAACAGTGTGATACACAAAGCCCAACTGACCAACAGAAAATAAGGGATTGCAGAGTGTGTCTCTGGACAGGACTCCTATATTACACCTCACACACCCATGGCTCAGGGACCGCTGCAGAAGCAGGGGCAGAAAAGTGTAGGAGCCAGGGTTCATCCATGAACATAAAGAAACAGGCTTTCAGGCCAGTGGAAGCTTACACAGTGGAAACTGGGACAATGGTGGCATCAAGCACAAAACCCACGTCAACTCAATCAGACAGGGTCCAGAGCGGAGCAAGGGGAATGGGCAGCAGGCCAAACCTGGCCTGGGAATTGTTCGTGACTGATTACTACGGGGAAAGAGAGAATGGGCCTTACTTTTGATCTCTAGATATGCTGACCATACTCCAGTGGATGAACTTGTATTAAAGAACATCTGGATACAAATGCTTGACTAGATAGGACTTAATATGCATGGTAGAATGCATGAGGTCCAGTGGAGGGGGACATGACTGGGGAGGGGGCCTATATTCTCCTAAACCACTCAATTAAATGTACAAAATTCAATAAAACTTTTAAAATTTTACAAAAGGACATAAAAACAAATAAAATGAATCTTTTAAACACCAAAATATTACTAGACTTTCGATGTACCAAAAACAAAAATAGCAAAAAAGGAAATTAGGGAAATGGACCTAATCACAACAGGCTTAAAAACTATAAAATATGTTAGAATAAATCTAACTAAGGAAAAAATGGATCTAAATTCTCTAACACTAAGGAAAGAAATCAAAGAAGATATAAGAAGATGGACAAGTTTTCTCACGTTCGTGAATTGATAGGACCGATATTGTGAAAACAGATGCCCTACATAAAGTAATCTACAAAGTCAATGCAATACCAATTGTTCAGAACCACTAAAAAAATATTCTCAAACTCTAAGTATGCATGTGGAAACACAGGAAACCTCTGAACAATAAAGAACTGGTAGATGCATTACCATCCCGTGTCTCAAACTGTGATAAAGAGATGCAGTAACAAAACAGCTGGCAGTGGCACATAAATGGGCATAATGATCAGTGGAACACAGTATAGAACCCAGATGTAAGTCCATGCATGCCCAGCCACTTGGTTTTTGACAAAGGGGACAAAGAAACACACTGGTAAAAGGAAAGTCCATAAAATGGGTAGCAGTATACAGAAGCATCAGGTCAGCTCTCTATTCTGCACCAAGCACAAAAATTCAACTTTAAATGCATCAGAAACAACAGCCTCATACCACTATCCTGAAACTGATAGCTGGGAATATGAAGAATTATCTAGAACTTATTGGCACAGGAAAGGACTTTCTGAACATGGATTCTATAAAGCAGTCCCCGAATTCAGCAACACACAAACAGAACATCACAAAACTAAGAAATGCACATAAGACACCATCATTTCAGTGAAGAGACAATCAACAGCAAGGTTTAATCTGAACTAGCTAAACCTCAAAGGGTTAGTATCCATGATAAACTAAGAAGTCAAAAACTAAACAACAGAAAACAACAACCCAATGAAGAAATGCCACAAGGAGCTGAACAGGGAGTTCTCAAAAGATTAAACACATTGGCTGAGAAATACCTAAGAACATGTTCAACAGCTTTAGTCAGCAGGAAAATGCAAACTAAAACCACCTTGAGATTTCATTCTACTCTACGCAGAATGGCTCAGATTCAGAAAACAAACAAGGACTGATGCTGGCAAGGATGACAGGAAAAGGAAAATCTTATCCACTGCAGCTGGGAGCAAAAGCTGGTGCAGTTTGGAGAGCAGAAGTTGCTCAGCAACCTAGAAATCAGTCCACCATAGGACCCACCATACCATTGCTGGGTATATACACACACAATCCTTTCATACCAGACAAATTCTTATTCAACCATCTTCTTAGCTGTCCTTTACACAACAGCTAGAAAATGGAAACAACCTAGGTATGCATCAACCGATGAGCGGATAATAAAAGTGTGGTACGCTTCCACAGTGGAGGATAATTCAGCTTTCACAAAACACAATTATGAAATTCTCAGGGAATGAGTGATCTAGAACAATCACCTAGTGTGAGATAACCCAAAATGGAGAAATACAAAGGTCTTTAGTTAGCTGGATGCTAACTAATTCTTAGATATACAGATTTTAAAGGAAAATTCAAAACTTTTATAAAATCAATGGACAGAGTGGGGGTTCATGGAACAGGACACAGAATGCTGTGGTATAATGGGGGAAAGTGGAATGATGGATAAGGAAGGGTAAGAGTGGGTGGGGAGTAGGAGGCCAAGGAAGAGGAGGGAGTATGAGATGGAATAACAGATAAAAAGGCCTTTAGTAAATTCACATGGGAATGTACCTCTACGGGAGATTAAGAGTAACTTATAACAGTGGGACATTCTCCCTACTGCAAATCATAGGTGAACAAAGTGAAATTCCAATGTCAGGGGAAGGCTCCATCTTCTGAAGATGCTGACTAGGTTTCCCACAGACCCTCGACAATACTAGTCAATGCCCCCCCCCACTGCTTTTACAAATAGGAACATGACTGTGATGCTCTATTTTCAAAACGATACAAGTTCATGCTATGAGAAAGAAAATCAAGCGGCTACTGACTTCAAAGCGTCATCTCTCCCGGTTAGACTTCATAGAGCATGAAGGAGCTGAGCATGCTACTGCAAGATATACAATCATCAGCCTTTCCTAGCTGTGAATCCTGCATGCTGCAACAAAAATTGGACTGGAAAGATAAAACCTGGACTGCAATAGCATCAGTATTATTAAGGGAGTAATCAATCAAATTCTAGTACAAGTAAGGACCACTTCAGGACATGAAGCCCATGAATGACTTGATATCAGACAGTATTATGTGCCCAACAAGAACAGGAGCAACAGGGGAGAGGCTAATAACATTTTTCTGCTAAATATAGAGAGGATTAAGTGAGTGATGATCATGTGTTCTTAAACACATACATTGATTCAACATTCACCTCTCACCACAGACGTTTCCTTATGTAGCAGATAGTGATTAATACAGAAACTCACAAAAGACCGATGTATATATCATAAGAGATTGCAGAAAACTGATCCCTGAATTAGACACCTATATCAAATTTCTACCTTCAGCAGCTCACAGCTCATGCCAGGAGGTGGCAGAAAGACTATAAGAAGCATCAGGAAGTAAACTGAGGTAGAGCTGGTTGGAAACTGGAATAACAGCTTCATTGGTGTATTAGGGGTTTTCTTTATTGACACTAAGAAAACACACCATGCCCAAGAGTTTGGAATATGAACATTTTAGAAACATACTTTAGACAGCATGCCTAGCTCAATGTTGTGGCTCTTCTCTGTAATCTCATCACATGGGAACATTGATACAAGAAGATAATGCTAGTTGGGACTACCTGGGGATACTTCTGGATTGACCACACCACAAAGCATAGCCTGACACCAAAGAGTATTTGGGAAAAAGAAACTGGACTCAGTGGGATTTTAAAGAAAGAAAGGGAGCTGGAGAGTGGCCTGATTGCTTAAGAACATTGTCTCTTTTTGCAGAGGACCTGAGTTCGATTACTAGCCCTCACAAAGGGGCTGGCATCCTTCCATACTTCCAGTGCCAAGGGATACGAAGCCCTCTTCTAACCTGTGCAGGCAATATGACACGGATGCACTTACAGACATGCAGGCAACAGACTCATACACGTAAAATGAAAATAACAAGTAAAATAACTTCAAAAAAGAGGAGGATATGAAACTCGCTGGGTGGTTCTATGAGAAGCCGGTGATCAAAACACACTGCCATGATCAAAATACAGGACATAAAACATCAAAGAAATAAAAGAATATTTACCAATGACCAAAACCAAGCCTCATGGACAGAGTCCTGGTGGGCATGGAGAGAATGCTGTGAGGTGAGGGATGACAGCATTCCCAGTTTCCTGTAATGAAAGCATTCATGTTGCAATTTTCTGCCCTCCATAACACAGATGTCTCTCTGTAAGGAAAGTTTTCTTGAGTTGGAAATGCAGCTGAGTGCTGGAACGCTTGCTTGGTGTGCCTGAGGTTCTGAAACAAATCTGTAATGCCTTGAATAATTTTTATGGAAAAATGTAACAAATTGATTACAGTTGTGAATTAAGGATTCCAAGATCGAACCATATATGTGACTGCTTGGAAAAATGTATTAAACTGATAAATGTCTATAAGTACATGTAGGACCCATGCAATAACCTGTAGTCAGTAAAACTACCAATGAGATATAGAACATGATAAACAATGCAAGAGATGTTGAGGATGTTTCCTAGATTTTTTCAAAACATAAGCAGTTTCAAGACAAGGTAGATGAACTGAAATGACAGAATGGCTATTCCCTTTTTCACTCAGACACAACAAAATATACCACATCTCCTGATTTCAAAGAACCAGACACCTCACGCTTAACTAATGACTTCCCTCCTTCCTTCCATCACTTTCCACCATGCCATTCCACTGGCCTTAGAAACAAGCAGAGCAGAGAGTGCCAGAGGCCCAGGATTCCAGGGAGGCTGCTGCACATGGGGAATCTTCAGTAATTGCCGCACTGCTTCACTCCAGAAAGAAGAGAGAAGGCAGCCAGAAAAGAGAGCTACGACAATTGACCCCAATATTTTGGAGGCTAAGACAGGAAAACTTCCCATGGTGTGAACTTGAGATGGGGAAAGCTAGTGAGTCCCAGAGCAGCATCAGCAAGACTTAGACCCTATAAAAATATGGAAAACAGCAAATTTAGCCCAATGTGGCAAATGAACTTGAACCACACCTGAAGGAGGGAAAGTTCACAGTCAGCTGCATCTTCCATCCTCTCAGAGATTGGTTTCTAATGGCAGAATCCACCTTCCGACCAACTGGACCTTGACAGGAAGAGCTTTGCTTCTTGAAGCTGACAGCAATTACAGCCATAAGTATAAGAATGCACAACCACGGTTGGTCCGAGACACAAATCCTACAGCTGAGGAAAGAGAAGAGATGTGAGAGAGTCCGGGCCCAGGGCAGTGCAAGGAAGGAGGCTCAGGGAGAAGAAATGAACAGACAACTGACTTTGTCCACATGATCCCATAAGAAGGTCCCCTAATTACCTCAGCCTGTAATTCTATCCTGATACAACAGAGCTTTTGATCCTGTCCCTAGACACTTGGAAACTGCTGACAGGTCATAAATCACTCCAACTGAAATGGGTTAAAGAAAGATGTAAGGGGTAAATATACACATCTCTTTTCTCTCCCCACAGAAGACTAACTGTACATATAATATGTAGCAGAGATACATGCTCGATTGGAATATGAAGTCTCACATACAAACCAAGAGCAACTTAATTACAAATAATTGTAAGAAGCAGTAAAGATGTTCTATGTCAGAGTCTGGTGGAGTGGAGAGAGGAACTTCAGTCTAGCCAACGTTCACCTGCCCAGATGCTAGCCACTCAGGACAGCTGCTGGTCTCCTGGCATCCTCCGCACCCAATCCCATTAGATTGCCTGGGAATCTGCCCATCCTATTGGTTACTTTCAAACTTATGACATCATTCTACCACCAAATCTACCAGCACCTGATAGAATCTTGGGGTTTCCATGGAGCTTCCTGTAAACAAATTTGGATTACTGAAACTGACCAGTGACCAGTAGGTATTGTCTGATACTGGACACACATGCTCCTCAGTGAATGGCTCAGAAAACACCAATCGTTTATCTACCTCAGAGGTAGAGTTGGTTACTGAAAATTCATCACTGACAATGTCAGGTAAGGAAAGAAACTTTAAAGGTGTTTTCATAACATTTCCCATTAATTTTGCCAAGATTTAAAGAATTATAATAATTAAGAAAATATTGACCTAGAAATCTTGAGGTACAGATTCTCCTCTGGCTTTCCTATTCACTCTCTGTGAATCTGGGCAGATCATTCCCTCTCCCACCAAGCAGTTCTTCATCTTTCTCATGGGAAAATAGACAGATAGGGTCTGCGCTCTGTACTGTTGGGTGTAAAACTGGCATGTGCATAGACAATGAAAGTAGGGGTTAAATGAGAGCTTGTTTCAACAGCAAAAGAGAAATAAACTGGGAATATAAAAATATAGGATGATATAACATGGCACTCCATCTATAATGCTCCACCTGAACTAAAATTTACACACTAGTATTTCAGTTTTAGTTTCATATAAAAAGTATTCACACCAGTCTTAAGGATAAGCCAATCATTTAAGTACTTTGGAGATAGAGACAAGGGGATCCTCTTTTTAGGTGAACCCGTTGAATTAGACACTCTCTACCTTTGATTCTTTTTTTTTCTCTCTCTCTGATGAAATACATACATACATATATATATATATATTTAAAAAATGAAGTAGTCCCATGTTTTGGAGTATACTCTTTAAATACAAGAAAAAAGAATTACAAAAAGAAAACCAAATGGCCATGCCTCTAGGAAGTCAGTTATGCCAGGGGAAGAAACTGTGACTTTTTACACACAAGGCATCAGGAAGAGAAAAGGTAAAGAAAGAGCTACGTAGAGTATTAAAACATAAGAACAAAATAAAGAAAATACAGAAGTTTCCATGTCAATACAGAGGAACTTTGGAACTGAGGGATGTACACAGCATCTGATTTTAAAATAACACACAAACACCAAAAGCCAAAAGGGAAAACACTTGGGAGAGGGAAAAGACAGTAGATTTCTGGACGGCACACATGGAGGCAGTGGGAGGCAAATTGAGGCTGGCATGGACTCTACCTAGGCCACCAACTTCTCAGACACCTCTCCTGGTTCAGGTATTTTCTCTGTTACATACACCACAGAGGATGCCCAACAGATTCAAATATGGACTTTAAGAATACATGTTAGACATTCTTAGCTAAGTGTGGTGGCTCCTGCTTCTAATCATTGAACTTGGGAGGTTGAATCAAGAGGATCAACTTTAGTTCAAGGCTAGCCTGGGCTACATAGTGATTTCCAGGTCAATCTTGAGAACATAGTTAGAAAATCCCTGAGAAAAAATGCTAAGCTTTCACAAAATAAAATCTCTTAAGGAATGCGTGACAGAGTACACTGGAAAATGATGATTGTGATTTATTTCATTCTGATTTCTAAAACAGACAAAAGTAGTATTACAGGCAACAAGGACTTTGCTCATACGAATCTATATCAGTAAAGATGCTTAAGATGTTTTGTATGAAACACACAAAATTCCAAAAATATTTTTGAAAAGTATTATCAGGACCTATCATGCATAAGAAGTAGGTTTTTAGTGAATATTACTTTACATCTTTATAATACATTTTTTCTAAGAGAGAGGACATAATATTGATTCAGGGTTTATAAGTCTACAAATGAAAAGAAAGACCTAACTCAAAAACTAAACATTCTGCACTGGAGAGATGGCTAATCCTTTACAAACACAGGTTTTGTCAAGTGGATGCAGGTTTCCTTTCTCTGCGTCTCATGGCAGCTAACATCCATCTCTAAATCAGGGATATGATGCTCAATTCAGGCCTCTTCAGGCATTGTACTTAGAAACATGTATGCAACACATTTATATACATGAAATAAAATTCTTTTAAAAACACTCAAGGCCACACCTTTAATTTGAATTTTATCTGACCTTATTCTGCAGTCCTTTTGGGGAATTCTAGGGTGAATTGAAGCTTGGGAGGGCAGAATGTGAGGTGATCACATGCAAAGATTTTGATTAAACCCAATGCATCAGAGCCAACCTAAAATCTTTTAAATATTGTTCTAATTCTGATGGCACAGTCAGGACTGAAACAATTTCCTGATGGTTGACAAAAATGACAAACTAGAATTTAAGGTTAAATATACACACACTAGATTTGCAGGGAGGTGTGCTTCAGATTTAATACCAGTACTAGAGGCCAGGACAAGAGAATATCAGCGAGCTTAGGCCAGTCTGCTCTACACAGTGACTTCCTGGGGAGGCAAAGCTACGCAGTGCGACCCCATTTCCAAACAGGAAGAATAAACACCAGAAATATGAGAAAATCCTTGAAGTGTTCTTACACCCGGCATAGATATATGGTACCTGACCAGTACTTCTACGGAAATTACCATCTTCTACACACCAGGTGACATTACGGAAGTACAAATGAGCACAGTGCTGGAGGTGCTAAGCATCACCACTTAACTCATACCCATGTGACTATGCCATGCTTCATTTTGTATTTAGTTTCACTGAAGAAAAGATCCTCCTAGTTTCCCAAGCTGGCCTAAAACAGCTGCATTCAACCCATTCTCCTGCCTCAGCATTCCAAGTCTGGTAGAAGACTTTCCCTGAGTCAACATCACAGTTTCTGGAAATATGTGCTGACACCAAGGATGGGTAGGCTGGCTTCCACATTACTGCACTGAGTGGCCTCTCCTGCACATTTCCTACAATTTCCCTATCTAAAGGACTGACATAATACATTCAAAATCAAGCCCAGGTGGCTGTCATGGTTCTTGAATGCCAGGTATGAGGGAGGCTGAGGTAAGTGGATTGCAGCATGTAGCCTACCCTGAAAAAATTACTAATTTCTAGCTCAAAAAATATGTCTTTAAGAATTTGTAAACAGAATAGGAACCAACATGAAGGCGTGTCATGAAACCAACTAAGCACCCTAGGCCAGACACTAATTAAATACTTTTCTCTTTCATGGAGAGGTGTTGGGATTCATCAATGCTGATCTTTCAGAATATGTGACACCTTCCTGCACATACTAATACAGACTTGGGGTATGTCAAGGAATACAGGTCCCAGTGGCTTCATATGTGCACAACCTAGATTACCACTGTCATCACTGATCTAGAACGTTTTCTTTCTTCTCTTGCTTCTACAGTTTCCAAGATACAGCTCTGCTTCAGAGAGTAGATGATCTGAAGCTCTGCCTTCCTGTGCTGAGCAGTGCCACACCCCTGGCAGGAAATGGGTGCAGCTTCTCCACAGTTTACAGCCCATCCGGGAGCTCACCGTGCCTCCTTCCCTTAGCCTCCAGCAGCTCTCTGCAGCCCCTCATGGCTGGTGCCTATGTTTACAAGCATAGTGGCAACAACGCGCTGTCTGTGTTTCCTGAACAGAGGCAGATCTGCACTTCAGCAGACTCCTATCCAGGTGTTTCTGAGTGGGATCTTACAGGGAGTACTGACTGTAGATTGGTTGTTCTTGGTCAATTCACTGTCCCTATCATTGGCTGGGGCATCACAGGTTCTTATCTGTCTGTGATAGCCCAGTGTTATCAGGTTTCAGAGAGGAAAACCATAGTCCCTCTGTATCCAGCACTGTCTGCCAGCCTTGATCAGAGAGCAGCATCTCAGAGGACAAGTCAAGGACACAAACAGTCACTTTCCTACCATAAAGGCAGCCAGCTCTGTTACTACCATCACATCAACATGAAATCTCTAAGACCTGGAGAACTACTGCCCTGTGGGAAGCCTTTCGGCTCCGTGTCTTACGCAGGGAGGAGAGCTTCTGAACTGCAACCGTAGTTGTTCACAGGGCTAAAGGACATTCAGTCCAAAGATGTACAACCACGTGTCAGCATTTCTGAAAGCTACAACCAAATGTCTGGTGAGAACTCCGAGAGTCTTGATTGATACAAGATCCCAAAAGAAAACCAAGTCCCATCACTGCTTCCTTTAGCAACTACTGATATTCCACAGTCTCTGTGCTGTTGGGATGCACAGAGCCAAAAGAAGAGGCCTGTGTCTTACAACATCAGCATGGGAAAGAACAGCCTGAGTGTGGAGGAGAAAAGGAGACCTGAAAATGGGGTTGAGTTTAGCACTGACTTTGCAGACATCAACACACTGGTGGCAGATATACACATGCCCCACCTGCTCAAGTCCCTTACAGATGTACCCCAATTCCAAGATCCCATCCTCCTTGGTGGCGCTCCTCCTCTGGGCAACATCCAACACCATGGCCCAGCAAGCCTAGGAGAAGGGAAAGGCTTCAAAAACACTTCTGTGGACAATAATAGGCCACCTGAGAACACAGGCAAGCACACTGGTGGCTCAGCTCAGAAAGCTGCACCCAACAGGTCTGGCAAAGCTGATGGTCACAGGCAAGGAAAGCCCAAAAGAGCAACGGAAAATAACAACAGAAAGACAAAGAGCCCAAGCAGGCAAGGACCAGGGACAAGAAAGAAGAGAAGCCATCCACTGCCCAAAGAAAGAGGAAGAAGTGTCTATCAGAGTTCAGCAAGGAGAATTATAAAAAGCCGAGAACACACCTGGGCGTGCACCATGCTGCAGTCCGTGCAGGTCTTCCATGCACTGGGAAAGAAGCCTCGGAAGAAAACTAGGATGTCCTCATTCTGTGTTGTTCAAAATACTGGCAGCATCGCAGAGCTGAGGCCACACCCAGCCATCACATGACAACTGGATATCTCACATGACAGGAAAGTTGCCCGGAAACCCCAAGGCAAAGCCCAGGGCCCAGAGAGCACTGCTAGAAAGAAGTGTCCGATTCCATGCCTCGACCACCCCCCCCCCCCAATCGGGGAAGTTCAAATTAGTGCCTCTGCCTTTCCTAGCCCTCGACAAGCCTCAAGTGTGTCTGGTTTCTCGAAGGCCACCGTCACTGTCTTCAGGCGGGTTCACTGAAGCTTCTCCTGCCCGGCCTAACTCCAACTCAGCTCAGTCTCCCACAGTCAAGCCAGCTCCTGCCAGCCCAACAGTGATGGGTCCCCAGAAACCACCTAAGACAATATCTGCCAGTGCCACCAGACCCAGTGTGGCAAACCCCACCCTTTCCAGCTCTGTGTCTCACTTGGCTGCTTCCAGGCCTGCACCATACAAAATGCCATCTTACAAGTCCCTCCAGAAGAAGCCTGGCCCTGGTGATCAGAGCAAGAACCGAGCACCTCCCAAGTCTCAATCCCAGAATAGCCTGCAAGACTTCAGTTGCCAACCAATTCCATGGAGGAAAGTCACCATTCCTGGACCAGTGATATCACATCCCATTACAACTGCACAGAGGCCAGAGCGGGAAGCCATGAAGAGGCAGGCTCAACAAGAGCGGGAGAGGACTGCTAACGACCGTGCACTGAGGAAACTGAAGGTTTTCCTTCAGAGGGAAGAAGACATGGAAATTTCTCACTATTATGGCTATGTCATGTAAGATCTGCAGAGACTTGGGAGAAAAATGGCTCTCCATATAGAAACAAAGCATTATAGAATGATGCGTGTAGACTGAATACATAGGGAGAGATTTATAAATATGAGACATTGATTTAAATATGTAGCTAAGTAGAAAAATATGTAGATTAAACATATGAAAAATTTTGTTAGCTTAAATATTTATACAACTTAATAATAGATAACTCAGTTATTCAATTGTTGAGTAATATAGTTTTTTCTTAAACCTTGATATTATTAACTTAATTTTCAAATACATTTGACATAAAAAAGAACAAAAACCTGTAGATTCATAAGCAAATGTGTAGACGCTTAGGGAAATATATAGATATATGTAGAGAACTGTAAAGATACAGTAAGTCTATGTAATATTTGCAAGAGGTAGAAAGTTGGCCATAGTGATGTATTTTGTTCCTTCTCTGGTAAGCTGATCTGTTGTTTTTTTCTCATAATTTACATGTTCTTAATTTGAGCTTCAAAACAATCTCATATGTAAGAAAATTCTGGATATATTTGAGTAGTATTTAAACAGTTAATAAAAATCATTTCTCCTCTGGACTTTGGTCTTCATTGCCCCATTCATTGTTCAGGGCATTTCTGATTAAATTCCTACTGGACACTGAGCTCAAACCCCCCATCCCGTCCTGACCCTCACTATTGTCACCTCCTGCCCTGTCCCTTAGTCATGACTGTCCCTCTGTATATCTGTCATTCTACTGTCAAGGAACAGGACTTTGTGTGTATTTATAATCTAGTAACCACATGGGGAAAAAAGATATTTTCCTTTCTTAGACTGACTCAATTTGGCTAATATGATTATATTCAGTTACATCTGTATTTTAACAAACTGCATAGCTATTCATTATGACTTAAAATATTTCCATTGAGTGTAAGGATCACCTTAATCTCATCCATTTTTCCTATGGACACTAAGCTTGCTTCCATTTCCTAGTTATTCTAGGATTAGACCCCAAGCTTGGTTATTGTGGGAACAGACATTACACTGGGTTCCATTTCCTAACTACTCATCATGATATAAACGAATCTCTCTAAATTGTTGAGTCCTTTGGAAAAGTGAAGCAGAGTCATGGTGGAGGCCTAGTTCTGCTTTTATGAGGACACTTCATAATTTTATCTATGGAGGACTGAATAGCTTACCTTCAAATCAACAGTGTACATGGTTTCTCTGTTGAGAGCATCTACACCAGCATTTGTTGTTGTTTTCTTACTGACTGCCATCTCACTGAACTGATGTAATTTTGTGCTGATTTTAATTGAAATATTCTAACTCCTCTGACTGTTGACATTACTATGTAGGGTTTTTTGACATTTATAATTTTTCCATGACACCTGCTTTTCATTTACAAACTGGGTGCTCTACCTTCTATTGTACTTCGTGTAAAGCCACACTGTAATCCTCAGATGCATCTATCAAAGGTTTCTGTCATATTCCCTTGGCTGGGCCTTTACCTGGCTGATCCCTTTGCTGTCAGAAGCTGTTTGACTGTGCTGCCATCACACTGTTCATTGTTGCCAGTTCTTGATGGACTGGATTCTCCTCATTCCTTCCCTGTCAATCCATGAACTGTTTTTCATTTTCCCTGTAATAGTTTCAGAATTCCAGGCATTACACTTAGGTCTCTCATATATTTGTTATTGACAGCAGGATGATAGACAGGAATCTAGCTTCTTTCTTCTGCTTGTGGATATCCATTTTCCAAGCAGGATTTCTTGAACAATCTGGCCTTTCTACACAGTATTATGAGCTTTCTTCTGAAAGATTGGGTGGCCATATATGCATAGATATATAAATAAAACTTCAGTTCAGGTCCATTCAAGGACATATCTGTTTTGTTTCAGTACTATGATATTTTTCTCATTATGGCTCTGAATCAGAACTTGATATCAAGTATGTTGATTCCTCCAGCGTTCTTGTTCTATTCAGGATTTCTTATGCTTGTGGGATATTTTTGGCTGTCAAATGAATGTTAGAAATGTGTTTTCTACTCCTTGAAAAATGCAATGGAAATTTGCAGGGAAGCTAATTAAAACTGTATGTTGATTTTGGAGATGTAGCCATTTTCACTCTATGTATACTTCTCAATAAAAAAGACACACACTAATAAACTGGAAGAGTCAACAGAATCCATTGATTTCCTGTCTCCAGAAAACACATCTCACTATCAATGTTGGATATCACCTTAGGATAAAAGAATAGGAAGACCTATTCCAAGCAAACAGAACTAACAAACAAGAAACAAGCTGGTGCAGCTATTCTAATATCTAAGAAATTAGAATTCACACCAAAAGTGGTCAGAAGATATAGGGAAGGCCACTTCAGAGTCATTAAATATATCAACAAAAGATATAACAGTTCTGAAAATCTATGCACCACATACAGTGGATGCTATTTCATAAATGAAACTCCATCTAATCTAAATCACGTAATGATTCCAACACAGTAAGAGTGTCTGACTATAATACCATACTGGCACCAAAAGACAGATCCACAGAAAAAAAAAACTAGAGATAAATTACCAACATATTAAGACAAAAAGCAAGATTCTACAAATAGAGGAAAATAGAAAAAAAACATCCAGTACTCTATGTAACCACAAAGGAAAAAGCTAGATTTAAAAAAATAGCAACAAGAAAAAGTACACCAACTCATGGAAGTTAAACAACACACTAATGAATGAAATTCATATGAAAATCAAAATGCAACATACCAAATACACAAGATACAATGAAGGCAGTCCTAAGGGCCGTCCAAGCATGAAGTGTCTACCAGAAAATTAGAAATACTTCATCAAATGGAAGGAAGAATGCACCTGAAAGTCTCAAAAACCCTAGAACAAACAATAATTAAGAATACAAGGCCAGAAGAAATAAATAGAAAAATGCCTGAAATTCAGACAGTACAAAGGAATAAATACAAAGAATCAAGTAAAAAAAAAAAAAGACTAGGTTCTCTGAAAACATTAACAAAATTGAAAAACATTTAGATAAATTAACCAAAACAAAGCTGGAGAGAATTGATAATAAACTCAGAGATGAAAAGTGAAACATTAAAACAGACTGTGAGGAAATACAGAAAATCATAAAGGCATACTTTATTTATTTTTATTTTAGGTATGTGATACATGTAAGTAAATGCACCATGTGTGTGCCTTGCCAGTCCTGAAACTGGCATTAAGGACAGGTGGGTAGATGCCACAGTGGTACTGGGAACCTAACCTCAACCCTCTGGAAGAGTAGCTAATGCTCTTAACCATGAGGGGATTTTACTAGCCCAAAACCACATTTTAAAAATATATATCCCACAAAAATGGGAAATCTAAAAAATTGGATAAATTCCTAGATAAGTATGGTCTACTGAAGGCAAATCATAATGACATAAAAGATTTAAATGCACTCATAGGAGCTAGTGACATACATGCAGTAATTAAAAACCCCCACCTAAAAAGAGCCCAGAATCATATGGATACAACATAGATTTCAATAAAACTTTCAAAAAATGAACTAATACCAATAATCCTCAAGTTTTTCCATAAAATGAGATAAGCAGCAGGGAATACAGTTATAGACAAAGGAAAGAAGTTTCTCAACTGAAATCTATAGTACCATCCTTAAGTGCAATAACCAACAAGTGGGACCTCATGAAACTTAAAATCTGGACAATCACAGACACTATTCGTGTGAATAGGCAATCGACTGAATGGGAAAAACTTACCGAATATAAATCTGAAAGAGGATTTGTTTCTTGAATACACAAAGAACTTAAAAAAAAAAAAGGATAAACAAAACCCACAGAAAGACCAGCAACTTTCTCTCTCCTCTACATCCGTGAAAGTGTTCAGAATTCTAAATATTTGATCCTGAGAACTACTAAATTCTGATCGACTGAAAGGTATCTTGGTCTTTATGCTAAGCTACCTCTCTCCAATATCCATTCCATGACGGAACTCCTCCAAAATCTATACTGATGACACATGCTTGGGGATGTCTAGTTCCACATACCATCGTCCATAAAATCTACTGGGATCTCTCCAACAAGTGTTTGTACTGCCTGTATTTTACTAAGCTGACTTTGCTATGCTTTGAATATTCCTTCCAAAACTTACGCTGAAACTGCATCGCTATTCTGACAGTGTGGCAAGGTTTCATTCGAGAGTGGATTAGGCATGGTGGCTCTGGTCACTACTGCAGGATTACATCAGTTACTTTTTGGTTTCTGATTTTTCAAGGAGGTCAAGTAGCTTAAGCTTTATTCATTTCTCTTTGTCGCCAACATGCATACTTTCAGTTTTGTTATTATATGATACCATGCCATGGAGGCCGTGGCATTCTGCCATAACACTATTGAAATTCTCAGCCTCCAAGGTCATGGAAGTAAATAAACATACATAGCTCGTACATAAGGAAAATAAAATTAAATATAAAATAACAAAATAAAAATGGGAGAAGAAACTGAACAGGGAGTTCACAGAATAATGAAAAGCAAATGACAGGGAGAGACGTGCGACATGCTCAGTACCTCCGAGGGGTCGCCAGTGACACAAAGAACCACGACTGAGGTTTCATCTCTCTCCACCCAGAAGAGCTAAGATAGAGAAAACGAGAAATGACAAAAGCTAGTGAGGGTGTAGAGAAAGGGAACTCTTCTACAGTGCTGGTAGAAGTAGACATTGGTGCAGCCGCTATGGAAATCATGCGAAGATTCCCCCAAATGGAAGAAATTAATCAATCATATGATCCAGCCATACAACCCTTGGCATTTATCCAAGATATTCTACATCCTATTACAGAAGTCCATCCAAGTTCATTGCTACAGTTTCATATTAGACGGGAAGTTGCAAAAAACCTAGTTTTTCATCAAGTAAAGAAATGATAAGGAAGCCGTGATAAGTAAACAAAATAGAATAACATTCATTAATAAAAAATGAAAATGGGAAATTTTCAGGTAAATGGATGAAAATAGAAAAATGATCCTGAGTAAGGTAAACCAACGTTGGTCTCTATTCCATTCCTCTGGTGCACCCACAGCCTACCTATGACAGCCCTGCCTGTCAGCCAAGCTCCAGTTCCTCCCCGCTAGATCTCTGAACTAGATTTATTACCAAGACTAGCTAAAGAGTTTAGCATAGATCCCTAAGCCCTTCTCATGCAGTTCCCCTGTCCCCATTTCCCCAAGATTCAGGTAAGTCAGATATTGCCCACCAAATCTCTATTCCATTCCTCTGCACCACCCCAACCTTGACCACTGACACTCCATCCCACAGCCAAACTCTAGTTCCTCCACCCCAAAATCTTTGGAATAGTTTCCTAAGCCAGACTAGCTAAATAGCCAAGGATCGAACTTAAGTCCTTCCTCAGGTGGTTTCCTTACCCCAATCTTCCCCAGGCCTCTGAACAGCTGGACAGACGTGCCTACCTAGGATTCTGGTAAGTCTGATCCCACACACTGCATCTCAATTCCATTTAACTGGTCTATACCCACTGTGTCCCATGCCAGCCCTGCCCCCAGGCACAGTTCAGGTTCTCTCCCTCAGACTGCTGGATTACCTTCCTAACCAAGAGTAGCTAAACTACCTAGCAGAGACTACACTGGCTTCTGATGTATCTGACACAGACCAGCCCTACTCACTAACCTGACCAGCCTACCTACTACCCTGTCCTACTGGCCACACAGGCCAGTGTACTAACCTGCAAGAACCTGAAATGCACTCAAATTTATTGTTCATTCTTAAACAAAAAACAATAAAACTACATAAACAATATAAACAGAACCAATACTAAACTGAACAAAATCAGAGCAGAAGTTCCTACCAGACAGATAACCAACAAAGAACATCCAAATGCCCAAACTAGAGAGCAGATATGCAAATAATAAGAAAACCAAGAGAATATGTCCTCAACAAAACCCACTAGTCCTACAGAAGTGCATTTCAAGGAGAAATACCCCGAGGAACCCCAGGATGGAGAATTTAAAAGAACAATTATAAACAAATTCAAAGAACATAAAGAAAACACAGACAACCAAATGAAAGAACTCAAAGAGAAAAGGCATAAGATTGTGATGGAGTCCTTGAATACACAAATGTGTGTCTTAATAAAATATCAAAGCTAATTCATGACTTGAAAATTGAATTCACTAAAGATATACAAATAGTGAAGAAAAAGCAAAGAGAAATGAACATGGGATTGAAAATCTCACCAAGTCCATTGGAAACAACAGCAGAAAGTCTCAGGAGGAGAGAGAAAGAAACAGAAAACAGAATATCGTGACTGGATGACAAAATTGAAGATTTGGACTCCTCAAGCAAGGTTATGTAAATTTTTTTCTAAAAACAGAGGAATGGAATACTCAGAAAAAGTGGGACAACATCAGAAGACCAAATCTAAGAATTACAGCATACAGGAAGAACAAGAATCTCAGGCTGATGCCATTGAGCAAATCTTCAAAAGAGTTGTAGAAGAACAAAACCTGCCTTAAATTAAGGAAAGTCTTTTAAAAGTACATAGAACACCAATTAGATATGACCAGAACCAAATCTGTAGGTGGCATTTCATAGTAAAATCATTAACATACAGAACAAAGAGAAAGTACTGAAAGATGCTAGAGAAAAACAAGCCACATAGAAAGGAAAAACCCTTCAAAATTACAGCTGACACTTCAGTGTAACTATGACAAGCAGAAGATCCCAGAGAAAAGTACTTCCCAGCTACATGAACATGGATGTCAACCACAATACTTTATCAGGGTCCAAGAGGAACAAAAAAATTTTATGACTAAAATCGTCCAGTCCCAGATGGATTCACAGTAGAATTCTACCAGATATTCAAAGATCTACAGCCAACATTGCTCAAATTATTCAAAAAGATAGAAACAGAAGGAGAACTTCCAGTCTCTTTCTATGAAGCCAGTAGCACACTACTACCAAAACCATGTAAATATACAGCCACAAAAGAAAACTATAGGCCCATATCCTTAAAAAAACATAGATCCAAATTACTCAACAGAATACTCGCAAACCACATACACATCAAAAACATCATGTACCATGATCAAGTAGGCAGAGATGCAGGGATGATTCAATACTCATAAGTCAATAAGTATGATAAAATATGGACTTAGAAACAAAACCCACATGGTCATCTCAGTAGATGCAGAGAGGGCATTTGACAAAATCCAACATGTATTCACCTTAAAAGTGCTAGAACGAACTGGTTGGGAGGCAACATATCTCCACATAATTAAAGCAGTATACAGCAAACCCATAGCCAACATCATTCTAGATGAAGAAAAACAGGGAAGATTTTTATTAAAATCAAGGACCTGACAGGGCTATCTCCTATCTCCATTCAATTCAATATAGTGCTTGAAAGTCTTGTAAGATCAATAACAGAAGCAAATTAAAGGAGTACTAATTGGAAAAGAAGAGGTCAACTTATCTCTACTTGCGGAAAATATGATATTCTATATAAGAAATCTCCAAAATTCTACCAGAAATATGTTAGGGACAGAATAAAAATGAACATTCAATCAATCAAAAAAAGCAATCAAGGAGTACAACCAGTCAAAGAGCAATCAAGAAGTGCCTTCTGTTCGCAATAACCTGAAAAAAATATTTAGGAATGAATCTAATCAAAGACAGTACATATCTCTACAATGATATTTTCAAACCTTTACAGAAAGGAATAGAGGAAGACACTAGGAAGTGGAAATACCAATCATGCTCATGGATTGGTAGCATCAATATTGTGTAAATGAACATCTTAACAAAAGCTATCTACAGATTCAATTCAATGCCAATCAAAATACACAGGACATTCTTCACAGAGTTAGAAAAACCATCCTAAAATTCTATGGAATCACAAAAGACCCCAGATAGACAAAGCAATCTGGGGCAGAAAGAACAATGGGGAGGAGACCACCACACCAGTTCTTAGATTTTATCACAGAAATATACTCATAAAAACAGCTTGGAACTGTCACAAAGAGAGACACGTAGATCAATGAAACACAGTAGAAGACCTAAACATGAGCACATCCGGATTCCAGACACCTGGAATTAATGAAGGTGCCAAGAACCCACAACGGAAGAAAGACATCATCTTCGACAAATAGCACTGTCAAAACTGGATCTCCACCTGGAAAAGAATGAAATTGGACCCCTAACTTTCACCCTGCACAAAAGTCAACTCCAACTTGATCAAACAGCCTAATATGAAACCTGAAACTCCAAAGTTGCTTGAAGAAACCATAGGCATTACCCTCCAAGACATAGGGATAGGAAAGGACTTTCTATTGGAAACCTCATATTTTCTATATGAAAATCTACTGCAATAGATACTACCTAATGTATGCAAAATAATATTAATGATAGTAACAATATATTAAAAGTAATTACTTTATAACAGGGACCATTGCCACTACTAGAAGACAGGATTTTAAAGTAAAAGCCCAAGGTCGGGAATGGATTCCCTCTTTTGAAGCTGTTGACCAGGGTTTACATAGACCCTAAATAATGCCTTCTATGCCCTGCCCTTGCTTACGCTCAGTACGACTGTAATGTTGAAGACAATACATATATGAAATTGTAAGAAAACAATTCAATTTGGTGCTGATTTCAAAGCCTCATATTTTCTGTCTAGATTTCAAGTTGTTAAAATGTGCTATGAAAGGTACCTAGAGAGAGAGTTTAGCATGAACCTTATCCAGCTGTGAATCAATAACATAATATCAAGAATGGATGATGAACATGAAGCACTGGAATGGACTACAGAATATCAAGACTGGAAGACAAAGTTGAAGAATTAGACCGCTCAAGCAAAGATTATGAATTGTTTTTAAAAACACGGGAATAGAATATACAGAAAATGTGGGACACACGAAAAAAAAAAAAAAAAACGAAAACCAAATTTATCCATCATAGGCATAGAGGATGAATCTCCGGTTAATGGTATTGACCAGATATTCAACAGGATTGTAGAAGAAAATTTTGAAAATTAAGGAAAGATGTCCATACAAATACAAGAAATACAAGAAGCATATAGAACAACAAATAGACAGGACCAGAAAAGTAATTCCTCACAAAATATCAAAGTAAAAACACCAAATGTATAGAACAGAGACAGAATACTGAAAACTACAAAAGAAAAACAGGTCACATATAAAGGAAAACACATCAGAATTACAAATGACTTCACAGTGCAAACTATGAAAGCCAGAAGAGCCTGGACCAAAGTATTCCCAGTTATAAATGACCACAGATGCTAACCTAGAATACTTTTCCCAGCAAAAATGTCTATGATAGTTGAAAGGGAAAGAAAAACTTCTACAAAATGAATGGGCTGAAAGAACTGATGTCCACAAAACCAGCCCTTCAGAGAACTTTGAATCAATACAAAGAAAAAAAGGAAAAGAAGACAGAAACAGAAGCTGACCCAAGGGTCAACAGAAAGAAACTAAATGAAGATATGACTGTGGAAAAACAAAGTTAGACTAAGAGTGCAAATAGAAATTTAAATGATGGGAAACAATATACATCTTTCATTAATAACTTTAAATATCAATAGGCTGAACTCCCAAATCAAAACACACAAGCTAGTTGAATAGATTAAGAAACAAAGTCCATCTTTTCGTTG
This sequence comes from Eospalax fontanierii, assembly GCA_035773235.1. NCBI lineage: Eukaryota > Metazoa > Chordata > Mammalia > Rodentia > Spalacidae > Eospalax > Eospalax fontanierii. Next base: position 57,984,394 of record CM069543.1, on the reverse strand, counting down.
TCTACAAGAAACCCATGTCACCTTCAAGGACGGGCACTCCCTTTAACGTGCAAGGATGGAAAAAAATTGCAAAGCAAAGTGAACTAAGAAATAAGCAGAGATAAAATGCTAAAATCTGCCAAAAACAGACTTCAAACTAAAATCATCAGAACAGATAAAAGACAATCACTTCATTCTGATCAAAGGAACAATTGACCATATTGTTATTCCTTAATGCAAATATATTACTATCATGAACTTTAAGACACAAATTGGGTACAACAAATTCTGCTGTACCCAGTTTCATAAAAAGGACTTTAAAACGCATATTAACCCCAACTAAGTAATAGTAGGGAACTTCAACACCCCACTGTCTGCATTAGACAAGTCCATTAGACAAAGAATAACGAGACGTCTAAATTAAATGACACAATACATCAAATGGACCTAACAGACATCTACCAAATATTCCACTCAAGCACCAAAGAATACACATTCTATTCAAGACTTCATGGAACTTTCTTTAAAACTGACCACATACAGGGGCACAAAACAAACCAGAAAAAATACAAAAAATTAAAATAATGCTATGAGACCATAATGCAATAAAGCTGAAAATCAACACCAAAAGACGTTCTGGTAACTACTCAAACTCATAGAGATTAAACACACTCCTGAATGATCAATGGGTGAAAGAAGAAATTAACAAAGAAATAAAGTCTTCTTGGAACTAAACAAAACGGACAATACAACACAACAGAAATTCTGGGACACTTTGCAGTACTAAGAGGGGACTTTATGGTTCTAAGAGTCTATATTTAAAAATCAGAGAGTACAAATAAATATCATTATTACTCAAGACTCTGGGAAGGTGAAACAAAGGAAACCCAAATCCAGCAGACAAGAAAAAATAACAAAAATCAGAACAGAAATTAATGAAATAGAATCAAGGGAAAGAATACAAAGAATCAATGAATCTAAGATGAAGAAGATAGACAGACCTTAGGCTCAATTAGCCAAAAGAAAGAACAACTCCAAATCAACAAAATCAGACAGGAAAGGGGAGACATCACAACAGACAACAAAAATTTCTAGATTATAAGGGAATACTTTAAAAACCTATACTCTTATTAAATTTGAAAACCTACAAGGAATGGATAGATCTCTAAAATAATGAGAATCACCAAAACTAAACCAAGACGAGATCAACACCTTAAATAGGCAATTGAAAATAGCAATTGAAACATTAACACAAAACCTCCTGACCAAAAATTCCCAGGCTCAGGGGGATTCATAGCAGAATTCTAGAAGATACTTAAAGAAGATCTACAACCAATACTACTTAAATTATTCAAAAGGATAGAAACAGAGGGGAAACCCCCAAATTCCTTCTATGAAATCAGCATCATCCTAATACCAAAACCACTAAAGATACAATCAATAAAGAAAACTATAAATCCATATTCATAATGAGCATAGATGCAAAAATTCTCAACAAAATACTTGCAAAGTACATACAAACTCACATCAAAAAGATCAACCACCATGATCAATTTGGCTTTATTCCAGAGATGCAGTGATGGTTTGATTTATGTAAGTCAATAAATGTCATAAAGGATATAAATGGATTCAAAGATGAAAATCACATGGTCATCTCAACAGATGCAGAAAAGGCCTTTGACAAAATTCAACATGTATTTACGATAAAAGCCTTAGAGAAAATTGGACTGGAGAGAGCATATCTCATCATCAAAGATATATACAAAAAACATGTAACATTATTCTAAGTGGAAAAAATGGGAAGCATTCCCAATAAAATAAAAAGACAGGTAACGATTTTTTAATACAACTCCATTTTAATACAAGGCATGAAACTCTTGCTAGAGCAATAAGACAAGAGATGGAAATTAAAAGAATACTAACTAGAAAAAAAGCAGGTAAAACTATCCCTTTTTGCAGATGATAAGATGCTATATCTAGGAGATCCCAAATATTTCACCACAAAATGCCCAGGAATGTTTGACACTTTCAGTAACGTGGCAGGTAGCAAAATTAATCTATAAGAAACAGTAACTTTTCTATATACCAATAGCAAGCAAATGGAGAAAAAGTACACGGAAAGCCTCCCAAACACAATCGCCTAAAAAATAAAATACCTCAGGATAAACCTGACCAAAGATACCAAATATGTCCACAATGAAAACTTTTAATCTTTAAAAAGTGATTAGCAAAGACATGAGAAGACAGAAGGACTTCCCATGCTCATGTATTAGAATTAACATTGTAAAAATAATCATTCTCCCCAAATCTACATAGATTCAATGCAATTCCAATCAAAAACCCCATGACATTCTTCACATAATTGGGGAAAAAATCTTAAAATTCATACAGAAACACACACACACACACACACACACACACACACACACACACAAAACAAACAACAACAACAACAACAAAAAAAAAACAGATAGCCAAAGCAATCCAAGCACAAAGAGCCTGCTGGAGTGATTGGTATACCAGGTCTATGTTTCAGAGCAGCAGTCATAAAAACAGCATAGTACTGGCACAAAAATAGGCCCATAGATCAATGGAACATGATTGAAGACCAAAGCACGGGTACACCCAATTTCATCCAATTTGACAAAAGTGCCAGCAACACACAATGAAGAAAAGACAGCATCTTCAACACATGATGCTGGCAAAACTGAATGTCCACCTGTAGAGAAATGAAACTAGACCCTTATCTTAACCTTTGATCCCAAATGGATCAAAGACCTCAATGTGAAACCTGACATTCGGAAACTGTTAGAAGAAAACATGGGCAGTATCCTAGTTGTAGGGAAGGACTTTCTATATCAGACATCAGTCTCTCAGGAATTAAGGTCAACAGTCAACAAGTTGGACCTGATTAAATTAAAAAGATTCTGTACAGCAAAAAACAACCAAGGAAATGAAGAGAAAACCCACAGAGTGAGAGGAAATCTTCACTAGTGACAAATTTAGCAGACGTCTGATATCCGGAATACATAAAGAGCTGAAAAAAAATCAAGAAAACAAATGACCCAATTAATATTGGACTATGGGTCTGAACAGAGATTTCTCAAAAGAGGAAATAAAGGTGGCTAAGAAACACAAGTAATCATCAGTAATTAGGGGAATACAAATTAAAACCACCTTAAGATTGCATCTTACCCCAGTCAGACTGGCTAAGATCAGGAGAACAAGTGATACCAAATGTTGGAGAGCATGTGGACAAAGGGGATTATTCATTCACTGCTTGTGGGGTTGCAAACTTGTGCAACCCCTAGGGAAAGGAGTACGGAAAAACCTTTGAAAACTAAATGTATGGACGTGGACACAGGAAGGAGGGTCTAAATTTGATTAAGAACCATACAAATGTACAAAATCTCAAAAAAATTAAGTAAAAATGAACCTACCATACCACCCAGTTATACCACTCCTTGGCATATATCCAAAGGACTCATCGTATTGCAGAAATACTTGAACATCTATGTTTGTTGTTGTTCTTCTCATAATAGCTAAGAGATGGGAGCAACCAAAGTGTCCTTCAACTGATGAGTGGATATTGAAAATGTGGTATTTATTCAATGAAGTTCGCTCAATGGTAAAGAAAGATGAAATTATGAATTTTGCAGGTAAATGGATGAAACTAGAAATAGTTATACAAAGTGAAGTAACACAAACTCAGAAAAACAACCTATGTTCTCCCTCATTTGTGATTCCTAACACAAAATTCTTATAGGTGAGTATATACCCTGATGAAACTGCAGGAACACAGAAAATGGAAAGCAACCATGGAGATAAAGGAAAAGAAGAAACCTGAGATAGAATAGTAGGAGACAGCAGTTACTAAAGGAGAAATAGATAAAATAGGGGTACTTAAATGGAATGGTGAAGGAGAGGGTTATACAAGGAACTATGGGGATAAAGAAGAAGACAGAGCTCAAGAGAGATGGGCCATAGGAAACAGGTATTATCAAAGGAGGAATGGGGATACTTTTAATGGAGGAAGGGTTAGACAGGGAGAGAAAGACAGGAGAGATAAGTAATATCCAGTTAGTGTAAAAAAAAATCAAGGGAATCATATTAGTCCAAAAAGCTACTGACAAATCACACATATAATATCGCTACATGAATCCTTAAGTATAGCAGAAGGCTACATACCCAGCCCATTGGGTAGCAGGCCTCAATCTTAGTCAAAGAATTCTTACTGCTGGGTGAAGAAGAGCTGATTTTCTTAGGGGGAGGGGCTCTGAGTGGGCTGACTAGACACCAGTGGAAGAACTGCACTGAGGAACATTGTGGGGCACTAGCTTAACACAACGGGCCTTGAAATAGGCATTTGGCAAAAGTCAACATCCATTCACAATAAAAGTCATGGAGAATCTAGGGGTTCTAGGGACATATCTCAGCATAGTAAAGGCAATATAGAGCAAGCACACAGCCAACATCACGCGAGTAAGACTCAAAGCATTCTCAATAAAATCATGAATGAGATAAGGATATCCACTCTCTCCATCCTGTTGAATACAGTACTTGAAGTCTTGGCTCCCGCAGTAAGACAAAAGAAGGAGAGAAAAAGGAGCAAATTGGAAAGGACGAAGTCAAAGCACTCTTTTGGTAGACAGTATGATTCTATAGATAGAAGACCTTTAAGACTCCAGAAAGGGCGGAGAGCTGACAAACATACTCGGAAAATTAGCAAGATATAAAATTAACATACAAAAACCAATAGCTTTTCTACATACCAGCACCTAAAATACTGAGGAAAAAAATCAGGGATATGATTCCAATCACAGTAGCCTCAGAAACTATAAAATATCTTGGAATGAATCTAACCAAGGAAGAAATGGACTTGTATAATAAAAATTCTAAGACTCTGAAGAAGATATTAGAAAATGGAAAGACATCTCATGATAGAGGATTAGTATAATTAATACCGCGAAAATGGTCATCTTACCGAAAACAATCTATAAGCTGAATGCAATACCCACTAAAATTCTAACACAGTTCTTCACAGAAATTGAAAAATTCATCTCAAATTTCAACTAGAAACACACACACATAACCAGGATTGCCAAAACAATCCTGAACAACAAAAGATACTAGAGGCATTACCATTTCTGATATCAAATTGTACTACAGCACTACAGTAATAAAAACAATATGGGGCTGGGTGTGGTAGCACACACCTTTAATCTCAGCACTCTGGAGGCAGAGGCAGTCAGATCTCTGTGAGCCAAGGCCAGCCTGATCTACATAGTGAGTTCCAGACCAGATGGGGATACAGAGAGACCCTGTCTCAAAAAAAAAGACCAAAAAAATGCATAACAGGGGATTGGAATAAAAACAAACACACCCATCAATGGAATAGAATGAAGGACACTGATTTAAATACACGCATTTATAGCCTCCTATTTTTGACAAAAGAAAACAAATACACATGGGAGAAAGGACACCACACTTGACATATGGTTCTGTGAAACTGGACAGCAGCAAGCACAAGAAAGAAATTAGATTCCTATCTCTCACCATACACAAAACTCAACTCCAAAAGAATCAAGAACTGAAACACAAGATATGATTCATTGACTCTGATAGAGGAGAAAATAAGGAATAAGGTATAAGAAAGGATGTTCTGAAAGAAACTTCTGTAGCTCATCATTAGGTTCAAAAATTGACAAATGGGACCTCATGAAACTAAAAGGCTTCTGTATATCAAATGGAACCTCATGAAACTAAAAGGTTTCTGTATATCAAATGACACCAGGGGACTGAAGAGCTGGCTCAGAAGTTAGGAGCACTGCGCCACACTTGCAGAAGTCCTGGCTTTGGTTTCTAGCATCCAATGGTGGCAGACAACCATCCACAACTCCAGTTGGGGGAATTTGATGCTCTCTTCTGACCTCTTCGGCTATTTCACAACATGGGTGTACTTACATAAAAAAAATAAATAAATATTTATACAAAGACACCATTATTTATGTGAATGTGGGGCAGAAGGATCATTTCAACCAGAAGAGGTGATAATCACAAGGAAACAGAATTTTCCAGACACCTGGAAAGTTACTCATATGAACTCACAGCAATTGTGACAGCACAAATAAGTCCCACATGAGCTCAAGACAGACAAAACTCCATCAGAGACATGAAGAATTGGGTAAGAAACCCCAAAACTGCCTGAAGAACTACTGGAAATCCATGATTGCTGGGAGGTGAGATTCAGACATGTTTAACAGTAAGACTCTTAGTATGTTGAACAGGCTCCAGTGGATGACCCCACATTATAAGATTTATTTTTTAAACAATGTGAAGAGGAAGCGAAATAGCTACATTAAATAATTAGTGAGATGACTGATCTTGATTCTGAACAGGCCTCCCAGGCATCTTCTCCACCAACCATGTCTGGTCCCTGTGGAGTCAGAACAGGGCCAGTCACCCTATGAGATAGGAACTAAACTTGGAGCAGAGCTCTGAGCTGCTTCTCTCCTATCTGTGGAGTTTCCTACTTGTACCCATGACCACAAGCTGGAAATTAACTTCTGTATCTTTCTAGAAAACCAAAAGACTCAACCAAAACCTCTTCTGCTGATATTTCAGAGATCCACTTATCAAGAACTGCATTTTCTTGACTGTGGTTACAATGAGGCTAGTGAATGAGGTATTGGAAAGACAAGTTGAGCATCTTCTATTATTACTAGTGATGATGGGGACAAAGAACTCTTGTGTGGATGGACGTGTTTGCCCTTGGTAACTCAAGATTGTGTGCGGGCGGGATAGAGGCTGCACGGTAGGAGAGGTTGGTGTTTGTCCCTGGTTGGAGATGAGTTGGGGAGATATGAAATGCACATCCAGGCCATCTGAAGCAAACAATAAATGCACGGGGGACCTCATTAAAGAAAGGGAAGCTGCTACTTTGTAGAGGCCTTAGTTTATCTATGAGCTTTGCTTGCTACAGCCTGTATTAAATAAGTCCCCACCAAGGAAATGAGTGTGGATCAGTGGAAGAGCACGTGCTAGCATACACATGGCCCGAGTTCCTGCACCAGCACAGGTCACATAGTAAAGAGTCCCCAACTCTCATGTGTTTACTGAGCCTGAGCCAGAGATGCTTTCTGTTTCTCTGACACAGGTGGAAACCCTGACACTCTCTGGAGAGTTGAAGTCCTTCCATTCATTTTTATTGCTAGGCTGGGCCTTGCTGCATGTACTTGGACTAGAGGAAATTCCCAAGGCCAGTCTAGGTGTCCATGGTGGTGGGTCTGGGTTTTGAATCCAAGAGGGACTGACTGGCCTGGCTCTAGCCCTGTGTGTTAGGCAGTTGCAGCCATGAAGGAGTAGAAGTTACTTACGGGAAACTTCCAGGTAGCCTGTGTCACCTCAGTCGGTACACCCTGGGTTTCAGGTCTACACTCATAGGGTCCTGTGACATTTCTCATGACACTGAATAAAGCAAGAATCCCATTGCCCTTAGAGAGCTCTACTCTGTTGCCATCTGAGAAAAGTAATAGTAGCATCTTCTAGATGTTATCTACTAGAAGTCTGAATTTGGGAGCCACTCCCACAACTCAAAGACGAGTCGGAACCCTTTGATCTCTGCTTTAACACGCTCCTCTCCAGCTGATTCAGAAGTGATCTGAAGCACACTGAATTAGACTGCCTGCTGTAGTGCTGATTTTCTGATTAACAAAACATCAAATCAGATCATTCAAAACATTCTAAATGAGATTGCGCAACAACTGCTGGGTGCACAGTTCCATGATGTGAACCATTTGTGTTCTCTTCAAAATCACTGAACACACAATTATTTCATAAGATCATCCCAGCAAACGTGGGAGTCCTGGAATTTTGTGGTAACTCAAGATTAGAGGTTGTACTTACTGGGGAGACCTTGTGGTTGGGTAGCACTGATTCCCTCACATGGATTCTGCCATTATGTGAGAAATACCCTTAAGAAGGAATCTATTTGGAGTCTTACATGCTACTTAGATTTACAAGTATCTGCATTGCAGAGCTAACCCAAGAATGAATGTGGCCTGGAGGAAAATTTTCTGGGGGTAAATTTTTCCCTTACTATTTTCAAAACATATTGAAGCACCGACATATAGTTGTGTCAGATTCTTTCACGAAGGGACTCTAATGATACTCAGGAGGGTTCCTCAAACAACATGTATCTCAGGGAGATGAGAGGGGCTGACCTGAACTTTGGGCACCAGAGAAGTGTCAAACGCTGTTAAAATCACTATCAGTATCAATAATAAATTTTCAAGTTTTTATTGTGAGCACTCCATCTCATGTTTACTTTCTTGTAAATAAACAAAGAGAATGGGAGGTGGGGCAATTTGATTCCTGAACTGTCATATGTTAGACTCTCCTTGCTGTTTTAACCAAAAGGACTGTGAGTCACACAGCCAGCTGGACTACCCTTATGTCAGCAGCAGAACTCTGGAACTGTTTAGGAATTCATCGAGGAAAGTCTAACATGGTGCCAGCTGATTTTACTTGATCCTGAAAATTGAGCAGCCTCCAGGGTTATTTGTGTTTGCACCACTTGATTTGCTAGCACAAGCCTTCCTGAACCTTAGAAATGCAGACATTTCTACCTACCACAGGGGGAGCTTGCCCTCTGGTGGTTGAGAAAAGGAACTGTCATTGATCCTTAGATGAAAGGCTCTAAGGTCCAAAACACAAGTCTTAACATGTCTGCCTAAATAAATAGGTTTTTCCCGCTCACTAAAGAATTGGCTGGGAGAAACTCTAATATGCTGCTTCTTATAATGTTATAACATCAAAACTGATGAATGACTTTTCTCCAGTTGTCTCCTCTTACCTACATTTAGTGGTGCAGGCTGAGCTGGTAACACAAAGCAGCAGCAGAGAATGAAGACAGGAGCATCTCAGTGGAAGCCAGCAGGTCAAGCAAAACAGTGGAATGTTGGCAGCAGAAAGTGAAGCGGCTAAACTGTTGCAGAGTAGCCAGGGAAGGAAGCAGGGCTGTAGAAGGAGAGACAAGACAGGTTGGAAAACAGATACCAAAGAAGCTTTAAAGCCTTTAAGAGGCCAGAAAAGAGAACATGCAGTTCCTAGTCATCAGAATTCCAGGGAACTCTCTGCAATCCTGCCAGGGATCTCCACCTCTTCCTAATATTACTCCCTCCTTTTGGAATACCCCAGACAATGGACTGTACAGTCCTGGGTCAGAGAACTGGAGAACACTTCCCTGACATTATCCCGTAGCAAAATCACCACCAGGTATCGATGATCCCCAAGGCTTCTTTACACCCATCCTCCATTTGGAATACACCAGAACCCACATCACCACCACAGTACTTTCCAGAGGCCCCAAAGCCCAGACACAGGTAGTATTCTCTCCTCCCTGCCATTACAACCAAAGTGCTTTTGCCTTCCACTGGCATAGTTCCTCATCTGCCTCTTTCTGAGCCCTGTCTTCCCATCTGAATAGACCTGGCCCCACCTGGAAAACATCAGGAACTTTTCAGTTGAGGAAAGGATTAGGATACTCAGGTAAGATGTCATCACTCCCGTGCCATCCTGCTAGGGTTCTCTTTCTGCCCCTGACCCATTACCTCCTTTGGGATGCACCAGACACCAGCTGACTACTCAGTAGGTAATCCTGAGTCACCCCTAGCCTTGGGTCAGAAATTTAGGTAGTCTGCCATGCCCCTTGCCATCGTTCCAGGTATTCCTAACTTCTTCTGACCCCACTTGCTCAATTTGGTATACTCCAGACCATGAACACCTGCACACCAGGGCCATTCATATTACCCTCATGGCCCAGAGGTCCAGTTAGGCAGTCCCACCTCCCTACCGAGACCCCAAATCCCAGCACCGCCCACTGCCAAGGTCCCCCACATTTTCTAACACACTTCCTCTTCCCACCATGATGCCCACAGTAGACTCTCTGATTGCCTCTACAAATCCTTCCATGTTCCAGGGACCAAGGCAGGCTACCTGAGCCCTCCAGCCAAACTCAAAGCCCTGCCACTGAACCCTGCCAAGGATCCCCACTTCTTCCTGACCTCTTCCCTCTTTTGGGATGCTGAAGATTCAAACATTCAGGTAACTAGAGAATCTCCATTACTTCTCTGTGTCCTGCAGACCCAGGTGTGCTGCTCACAGTGGCCTGTCAGCCTCCAGTGTTTTCAGCCTCCTGTTGACTGCCTTAGTATTTGATGGTACCCCAGACAACACCTGGCTGCTCACTAGGAACTCTCCACTCATCCAAGAGTCCAGAGGTTCAGGTCGACTTCCCTTACCTCTTTCCATCACCTGGAAACCCAGACATTGCCTGCTGCCAGGGATCCCTTTGTCTTTCTGACCCTTCCCTCTCCCTTTGGAGTACTCTAGAACCCACTGTGCTGTCCAGTAGTGACATTCCAGTTACCATAGCTGCTTCAGAGAAACATGGCTCCTCCTGCCCATGTGCCATTCTGCCAGGCATCCCCAACTCTTTCTGATTCCCCTCTCTCCCTTTGGCATCCTTCAGACCCCAGCCAGCTGCAAACCAGGTAGGTAATCTCCATCTGCTCCACAGGGCTGGAGACTCCAGTTGACTGCCCCACCACTTTGACATCATTCTAAAACCCTTGGGATATCTCCTGCCTGGGATCCCCCTCCCTTGCTGATGCCCTCTCTCCTTTTCAATACCCTAGACCCCACTCTGATGCCTACCCGGGCCTCTCCTGTCACTCCACTTAGGCCAGAGATCCAGAGAAGCTGCTCTCATCGCCCTTCCATCACCTCAGTGTCCCAAAGCCAATTCCATACCATCCACAAAAGAATATGAATGGCTTCCTTTGTTGCCCGGTTTGAGGGTGAGATGTACTCTCCAGGTGGTTTGGTGGGACCAAGGATGAATTGAAAGTTGGAGAGAAGCAGAAGACCAAAGCCCAGAAGAATGAAAAGAGGCAAGCAGGAAGAGGGGAAAGATAGCACGAGATGAGCAAGTGGGGCCTGACAAGTCAGTGAGAGTGGGAGATCCGTGCTGTAGGAGCAAGTGGTCAGAGAAAGAAGTCGATAGGGAGGGAGAGGAGAGCGTTTGAGAGATGGCTGGAAAGCTGTGGCTCAGAGCTTCTGTCCCAGGGAGGGGGGAGCCCTGTCACAGAATACAGAATCCCTGGTGAGCACGGAGACCACTGTGACCACAGAAACCATGGCAACCACAGGAGCCAGGGCAATCACAGAAGCCAAAGCCACTGCCCTAGAGACCACAGCAGCTCAAGTGGCAAACACAAAAGCCCCAGAAGTTGCCTCTGTGACCCCCAGAGCCCACGTGGTCGGCAAAGAAGCACAATCAGGTAGCACAGAAGCCAAATGGAGGTCAAGGCAAGCACAGAAACACCAGAGTTGAGCACAGAAGCAGCAGGACAGAAGCCTGATCAGCAGCAGCGGTGAGTACAAAAGCCGAAGAGGCACACACAGTGACCACAGAAGCCCAAGACGAGGCCTAGGGACATGCAGAAAGTATCCTATGGGAGAGGTTAGCACAGAGAAAGATTCCTAACTCCCCCACTCCCTGCTGGTCTTGCCAGGGACACTGTACTTGGGCAAACTCCCTTTCCCTCCCCGGGGAATTTTTAACCCTGTTGATGATCCAAACAATTCCTCCCATTAGTCATTGTAGACCTTGGTAAAAGTAACTTTTGCACAAAGTCCACTGACCGGGAGTCAGAAGGGGACCTGGGAAGAAGGAGCAGCCTTTGATTTTTGTTTTGTTTATTTGGGTGTTTTTTTTTGGGGGGGGGTGAGGCAGGTTTCCCTGTAGCCCCAGCTGGCCTGGAACTTACTATGTCAACCAGGCTGGCCTCAAGCTCTCAGAGATCCACCTGCAAAGGGCTGGGATTAAAGGCATGTTCCACTAGACCAGGCTAAAAAGCAGGCTTTTAAAAAAAGAACTTTTCCCCATCTGTCTTAGTTCCCCTAAATCTCCCTCATTCCTCCTCTTAGAATGGTTATCTCTTGAAGATGGGGGTCGTGACTTCTGTATGCCAACTGTTCAGAGGGAACAGTGTTCAGAAGGAGCCTCCACCTTGCTCCCAGTAAAGATTACCCAGTGGTTAGGACACTCAGGTGGGATGACACAGCTTTCATACCATGCTGCCCGTGTTCTCCTTCTGCTGCTGACTCTTGGCTTTCCTTGTGAGTACATCAGTCCCCACCTGACTGCAAGTGCCACTTCGAAGGCCAGTTAGAGGAGGCCATCACGCTGCAGCAGCAGCAAGTCAGAGGAATGAGACTGATGGGCAGGGAGAGAGGAGACAGCGGTTGAAAGATGGCTGGGACGCTGTTACTCAGACTTTCGGCCAGAGGAGACGGGGGGCGTACAGCTGCCAGTGAATCTGTGGTGACCACAGAAGACCCAGCAGAGGCCACAGTGGCTACAGAAGCACCAGTAGAAACCTCAGAAACCAGCAGGGCCACCTCAGCCGTCCCCTCTCCCCTTTCCTGTCCATCCCGCACACTCCCGCCCTCTCTTCTCTGCCCGCCCTCCTTTCCTCTCTTCTCCCTCTCCTCTCTTCTTTCCTCCCTTCCACTTCCTCTCTACTCCCATGCCCCTTTCTCTTTTCTTCCCCACTCTCCTCTCTTAAGCGCCTCCGCTTTCTTTTTGTAACAGGATCCTGCCCTGTACCCCATGACGGCCCAAACCAGTGAAGCTCCTGCTCCAGCTTCTCAAGTTACAGCTGTGTGTCATCACATCAGGCTTACTTTCACTACTTAACCTTAGCCATTCATCTAGTCACTTCCTAGCACATCATTCTGCTTGATTCCTTGTGAAAATTTATCATGCTAATTTATAAAGATTTTTAATGGAATTTGAGACTTTCCTATGTATTTTGATCAAATCAAACCCCTCCGCTATCTGCACCCCCTGATCTCCACCCAACTTCATGTCCATGTTATTTTGAAAGTCTATCTAGCCTAGTAAACCTGCACAGCATCACATCCTTAAAGAAAACTGACTTCTTCTCCCAGCATGTATCAGTTGCCAGTACTTCCTCACTTAGGGTTGGTGCTTCTTACCTATGGCTGGTCCTATGCCGGGAGTTAGTTTGGCTTGAGCTTAAGTAGGTCTTACACGTACAGTAAGAACTGCTGTAAATTCATATGAGTAACTACCCTGCATTGAAATGGGGTCTAGGGCATTGAAAAATAGAGAGGGCATCAGGAAGAGATGGGGATCCCAGACAGGAGATATCCCAAGGGTTTTGGAATGATGTCAAAGTGGTGGGGCAGTCAACTTGGCTCTCCAGCCCTGTGGGGCCAATGGAGATTACCTGGTTTGCAGCTGGCTGGGGTCTGAAGTATTCCAAAGGGAGGGAGGGGGATCAGGAGTTGGGGATGCCTGATAGAATGGAACGTGGGCAGAGTGGACTCAAGGGTTTAATATAGTTGTCCCATTCAGGGATAGTGTTATCTTGCAGCCTCTTAATTCTCTGCATGTTGGCCAGTTATGCGTTTCTCGGTTAATTATTGTCTGCTGCAAGAAGATTCTCTGGTGAGAGTTGAAAGATGCATTAATGTATGGGTATAACAAAAATTCATTAGGAGTCAGTTTAATACTATGTCAATTTAGTGGAATAAGGGATAGTTGGTTCTCTGCTCTGTCCTGTGACCTGTCTAGCCTCAGGATCCTAGACATGAATATCAGTGAGAGGTATGGACTCCACCATGTGAATAAGATTTTAAATCCAATAGAAACTAGTTGGTTCCTCCCATAACATTTATGCCACTATTATACTGTAGGCCTATCTTTCTCGGCCAGTTAGTATTAAAGTTTGAAGACTTACAGCTGGGTAAGGTTGATGAATACTTTTCTGTTAGCATACATAGGGCCTTTCAGCACCATGAAAGCTAACAGTAGATATTGAACTCTGTGGTCAGTACCAGCTTGATATCTCCTTATTTGTTCTGTGACTCACATATGCAGTGTCTTTAGTAATAGGATTTTGTCATGAAGTTTGCTAGGCAACAAAGAGAAAGTACAGTAGTCACTATTTTCTGATGGTTTATGGTATCCTTGGTCAACAGCTTCAAAAAAGTTAGCTCATCCCACTATCCTAGGATTGGGTTTTTCATTTTCTAGTCTATGTTGTCTCATGGGGATCCAGACCCCCAGTTTTAGTGCAGCTCCATTCAAACTAATTTTACCCTGTATATGTATATGTTAAGATGCTTCTGAAGAAGCAAGTTTCAACAACATTTTTTTAAAAAATCTTTAACATCAGTACATGGTTTGTTTCCCCATACCTCTCCTCTGCTGTGCCCTCACATTCCCCACTCTATATAGCCCGTCCTACCCCGTCATACCCAGTCACTCCCCTTTCTCCCTTTATATCACTGGATTCTATCCTCACCCAACAAGACTTCCTCTCATGGCTCCTTACTAGTTCTGTAGGCGTAGAACTGACAGTAGACTATTTCCAGGTTCTTGATCCATCACTTTTTCCCTAACTGTACCCAGGCCACAAATCCTTCAACAGAGTCAGTGTCTTTGGTGGCTATCTCGATCCTGGATTTAAGATCAGGAGTCCTCCACAGGTCTAGTATCTCCTTGAAGCAAGAAGATCCTACCAGGATGAATCTGTACAGGCCTAGGGAGTTCAGGACAGTTAGAATGGAACACATTGGAAGAGAGACAATCACTGGAAAAGGCCTCTCCATCAGGAATAGGACATAAGGTGAGCTTAATATTTCAAGAGGAGGGAAAAGCCTGTAATGCCTTAGTGTAGGATAATTTAGGGCTAGGGGAATGGATAAGGACCATGAAAAAGTTTTTTTCAGAAATTTGCCTCTACCATGACTTGGGAGAATGTTTGTACTCAGGTCCAGAAGAGTCTGTTGAACATCCTAATTCAAGTGGGATCTAAGTGGTCTGTGAGCCAATGATCCACCCTTCTGAATGCAGAGGCAAATTCCAAACATATCTTTGTTACTTACAGCTCACTTCCTCTCTGGAAATAGCATCCCATAACTGTAACATGACAGCCTGTGAATAACTGCTCACATTGCTTGTTTTTGTGAAGGAATTAAATTTCCTGGTTCTCAAGCTTACAGGATTATGGAAAATTGTTCAGGACACCTGTATTAAGCCTGGGACATCAGGGGACAATTCTGAGAGCCAAAATCGAATGCTATTGTCGGCAAATTAGAAAGTTACATCTGGCTTTGCACCCAGTAGGATAATGATCCTGACCTCATCCAGACTTGCCCCTGGTGTCCAGTCCCATTAAGGAAGTGGTGTTTTCTGCTGAGCAGGAATGTCTAATGACACAGTTACTGTCACTGATTTCTTGTGTGAGTTCTAAGTACTGTCTATATTTGTCGCTCTCCCTCGAGGTGGAGCGACAGGCACCAACAGGCATACCCCCTCACCAGGTCCTCTGTCTCCCGGGCAGCAGGAGGGAACTGTGAGGGGGATCCGGCACAAGTCTCGTGTCCTACTTCCCTTGGATTGCCCCAGCCCCCTACCTATGGTAGCAGAGGGCCTTTTAGGGAATCAAAGGGATGTCGGGTGCTGTGGCCTGCCCGTTCTCAGCCTCCTGGCCTGCTTCAGAAGACTCTCGGGACCAGTCAGGGCCCCAAGTCCGACCAAAGAAGCATTCAGCTAGCCAGCTCTTATGATGATATAGCTTTATTAATGTAACTTCTTCAATGGTACCACAGGGAGCCGTTTACTGAACTTATCAGACACGTTATAAAGGTTTAAAGTTACAGGTATTATCATACAGTGGGAAGTTTCTACCAATCACTTTACTGGTCACTCTGATCATGCTTTTACTTTACATTGAGGCTACTAATGTCCACGCGCTGTTAATGAGGGAGGTGCTGATTTTCCTCCAGTGGCTCTTAAGTTCCTAGTTCACCTAATTATCATGGTATGTGTGGTATGTGCCTATCTCCTCTGGCTATCTTTGTTTTAGCTCCTCTCAGCGCCATCTTGCCCAGGCCACAAGGTACCAGCCGGTTAATTAGGATTTCTTAAGGCCCAACAGATATTCAGCAGGACTCTGGTATACAGTTCAGCCAATAGCACAGTTGTAGTTCACCTCACTGATGTGAATATTATTAATTTATTAATATTAACCATGACATTAAGGAGTTATCCTCATTAACTTTGTCTCTCAGTGTCCCACATGAGGTGGGGATACAAGTGACCAAGTGGCCAATCTCTGATCTTCAAATGATAATTGATGGATGAGAAGCTTCTTGACCTCTAGAACCAAACCATTAGAAAGGGCCTCTCTATCAGGGGCAGGACATAAGTTCAGCCTCTGATCTTCAAATGATAATTGATGGATGAGAAGCTTCTTGACCTCTAGAACCAAACCATTAGAAAGGGCCTCTCTATCAGGGGCAGGACATAAGTTCAGCCTAATATTTCAGGAGGAGGGAAAAGGCTGGATGCCTCCGTATAGGAAAATTTTTGTTTGAGGGCAGCAAGGAAACAATCAGCATAGCTCATATTTATGACAAAGTCTATAAATATTTTTGGATGCATTCCTGCTTGTCCTCCTTCTCTAATGGGGACAACACTTTTTACAACCATTTATGCAATATTAATTATAGTTGTCTTAACAGTTTGACTTTTCATATGTTATATGTGTTACTTGCACAAGAAGCTCCAAGGATGCATGCTATCATCAACAGGCTGCCCTGAGACCCCGATCTCCCTGACCCACCAAGATTTATCTCAGCCCTCTGAATCAGCACTAGAGACTCATCACTTTACGACTCTCCTCTGGGGTCAACACTCCCACAGCGCTGCTCCCGTCTCATCCATACTCTGCAACAC
This sequence comes from Eospalax fontanierii, assembly GCA_035773235.1. Lineage (NCBI taxonomy): Eukaryota > Metazoa > Chordata > Mammalia > Rodentia > Spalacidae > Eospalax > Eospalax fontanierii. The sequence goes on along the minus strand of CM069543.1, from coordinate 57,967,578 downwards.
TACTCCTCCTCAGAAGTAGACAGAAGAGTCACTGCTCCATCCCCAACAGAAGGGGTTCATCTCTAAAAGGAGGAGTCAGGGATACTTAGGGAAATTGAGGCTGATGGGGAAAACAGGCTGTTTCAGAAAAGGCTGCTTCTTGCTCCTAGGCCCCCTCTGGCTTCCCTTTAGTGGACTTTCCGCAACACTTACTTTTACAAAGCTCTGCAATGGGTGGGGGGAAGAGTTCTTGCAGATAACCAACAGTCAGGTTTGAAAGACCTGCCTGAGGGAATGGGAGCCCACCCAAGTTAAAGCCTCCCAGACAACACCAGTGAGAGGAAACGGTAGTTAGGATCTTTCTCTTCCCTAGTCACAACTGACTGTAACTCTAGTCAAGGGCATTCCATGCCCTCTGCAGACCTCAGGTACATGCACTCATGTGAAGCACATATAGACAACTGGGCACACACACATACACAAAACATAAAGTAAAAACATGGGCAGGGCATGGTGGCACACACCTTTAATCCCAACACTGGGAGGTAGAGGCAGGTGGATCTCTGAGATACAGACCAGCTTTGACTACAAAATGAGTTCCAGGCCAGCTAGAGCTACAGGAGAGCTTTCCCAAAAAACAAAGAAACAAACAAAGAAACCACCACAACAAAAAAACACAAACCAAAACCCCTTATGTTTTTAAAATACCATATTGCTCCAGGATTCAGAGAATAAAATAACAAATTATTCTCTGTTTGAAATATAACAGGAGGAACTAAAACTTGATCACATTCTGTTTATGCATCGGAATGATTACAGTGAGGTAAAATTGTGGGAATTTGTTGATATTCCTGACCAGGGTCCAGGGGACTAAACCGCAAACAGGTCACTGAAGAGTAATGAAGATGGCACACTTCCAATTTCTTCTTGGTCTGGCAGGAAGCCAGTTCAACTAGGTCCCTTCAACTGACCTGCTTAGAGTCACAAACCCCTGGGTACTTCAGTTTGGGGTTGTGCCCTGTCAGTATCCATTTCTTTAAGTTGACCAATCCAAAACCAGAGGATAAGAATCACTAAAGCCCTTAAAATCCTGGCTCTCCCCTCTGAACCGCAGATTGAGATTTATGGGTTGCCTCTTGTGGAGAGTTTCATCTCTGTGTGTGAATGTGTAAGTATTCATGTGATTCTTTATGCCTCTGGATGTGATTCTGGGTACTTCCATAATAATAATAATAATAATAGTAATAATAATAATAATAATAATAATATTGAACACCCTATGCAAGTGATGAGGACTTAAATAAGGTGAATTCATGGTAATAAGAAGGAAATAATGTGAAGGTACGATGTTCAAAGTATTTAAGAACGGAAATTTCTTTCAGTGAAAAAGAATTTGTATATAAAGATTAAGATGGTTGGATATTTCCAGAATGGAAAAGAAAAAAGAAATTTTGCAAGTCTGAGTAGGATTCTTAAGGTATAAAAAGGATGAAACTTAGGAAATCTTAAAATCTTGCTGGGCGTGGTGGCATATGCCTTTAATCCCAGTAGCAGCAACAGGAGGAGCTGCGAAACCACTCTTCTTGGCACTGGGTGCTTGGAACCACCAACCAACACATCAGAAAACACGATGTTGTTTCCAAAAGACTCTGCTGCTGAGGCAGCTGAGGCTCCAGACCCTCAGAGAACCGCACTCTGAGGGATCACGGACAAGCGCAGCAGGACTAAACATGAAACCTGAAGACCGGAACACCGCAGGACTGCACAAAGAATCGGCACCTCCGATCTGAACCAGACAGCAAAGCCCAGTGGGAACCGAAGTATAACCTGAATTTTCACACTGACTTCTCAGAATTTCCACTCTGTCATCACAGAATTGTCAATACCCTGACAAGTGGCAGGATACTGGCAGGAGCTGCCTGGGAGCAGGGCATCTGAAATCAGAGTTAGGAAGAAATTCCGAGGTGTGACCAGATCTGAGACTCCCTCTATTTGTGAAGCACGGTCCTCACACCATAGGCAACTCAGACATCCAAAGAGAGACTTAGAGAGGAGAATGGAACAGCCTACCTCGGAAGACACCCTAGCTCCAGAGAAGGAGGATTCCAGTCCAGGAGAGCCAGCCAGTTTTCATATCCTGTATCTCTACTCACCCCGTCCTCTGTGTTTATACATCTCTTTATTATCCAGCTCATCTTCCTGGCCTCTCAGTCTTGCTCTCTTCCTGCCCTATCTTGTACATTTTTAATCTCTCTACTTGTTCTTTTGTTGTTTTTTTTTTTTTCCTCCAATGAAGACTATGGCCTGGTTTACGCGTGCTCTGTGCTCACAGTGGCCCTAGAGATGGGACCCGTCCATTACCAGATAGTATCGATACCTCTCTCTCCTCAGTCTAAATTACTTAAATTTCCTCTCATCCCTGACTCTTGAAAAGGTTTTATTGATTTCTTCCTTCATTCATTCATTTTTGTATCTATGTGACTGTATGCACATGTATGAGTCTGCACATGCTTACATGCTTGTGCACAAAAATTAAAACCAAAAGAGGATGTCATATTCCTGAGACCAGGAATTACAGGTGTTTCTGGAACATTGTGTTATATGGATGATGAACTCCAACCTTCATTCCTCCTGACTGGGTAACAAGTGATCTTAAATGTGGAACTGCTCACTAGTCCCATATTTTTTTCTCTCCAGTTCCCCTCCCCCTCTTCTGAGTTCTGTCATTCCAACACTAATCGCTAGTCCATCTTTTCTTTTATTTTTTTTTCATTTATACTCACAATAACTAATACATTACACACAGTACTACCAAGGTTCCTTTATTCCATAAAGTATTTAGGGCTTAAAGAGCTGACTGGTGCATAATTGAGTATTATACTATGTTTTTACTTTTCTTTTCTTTTGTCTTTTTGAGACATATCTCCCTTTAGCCCCAGCTGGCCTGGAAGTCACAGAGACTTACTTGACTCTGCCTCCAGAGTGTGGGGATTAAAGGCATGTGCTATACTTGGCTACTATTACAGTATTTTCATAGTGAGTCTAGCACTGGACAGTGATATTGTGGAAGCGGAAGGGCTGGGGACAGACACGCTGCCTGAAAAACAGGTCTAAGAGAGAAAAATGACATAACATATCTATAACAACCTAGCCCCTCCCAAACATTGCAAACACATCTATGTTAAAAAAAGAAAGGCAGTATAAATAATATTTAAACCACTGATGTAACCAAATCCTGATGCACAAGTAGTACCAATACAAAAACAGAAGTCACCTGAAAAACTAAGACATATCTCTCAGATGCAAACATTCCAGTGGAATGACTCCCTACAGAAGTGACTCCTTGATTCCAGAAAGAGCATTTAAAAGGATGATGTCTAAAGAAATGAAAATGGACATGAATAAACCTCTCATAATAAATTCCAAAAGAACACACAAAAAGCTAAATGAAATAAGATTGGCAATGCAGGATATGAAAACAAAATTCAACAAAAAGAAATAATGAGGGCTGGAGAGATGGCTCAGCAGTTAAGCGCACTGGCTGCTCTTGCAGAGGACTCAGGTTCAATTCCCAGCACCCCCTGGTAGCCAACAACTGTCTTAACTCCAGTTCCAGGGGATCCGATTCTCTCTTCTGACCTCCTCAGGTATAGCACAACATGGGTGCACTTACATGCACAGAGGCAATACACTCACACACATAAAAATAAATAAATAAATAAAATATTAAAAAAAAAACCCAAACTGAAATGATGCTGGAAATGAAAAAATCATTAAGGTAAAAAACAAAAGAAAACAAAACAACTCAGTGGGAAGCCTCACTACTAAAATGATTCAATGGGAGGACAGATATCAGAGCTTAAAGAGGAGATTGAGCCTGGTGTGCTAGTGTACATCTGTAATCCCAGCACTGTGGTGTTAGAGGTAGGTGGGCATCTATGTCTGTGAGTTCGAGGCTAGCCTGGTTTATATAGTCAATTCCAGACCCGTTATAGTATATCGTAAGGCCCTATCTCAAAAAGCAAATTACAAACAAACAAAAGAGACAAGACAGAGGAATTGGTGCACTCAACCAAGGCAAATGTAGAAAGAAAAAGGATAGAGCAATGCTTAATGATTAGGAAAGCTTACTGTTTATCCAGAGGACCTTCATTCAGATCCCAGAATCCATGCCAAGGGCTTCATAATAGCCTATTATAAGACCAGCACCAAGGGTTCCGATTCCCTCTTCTGGTGCCCTTGGGTACCATTACACACAAGGTAGACACAGACATGCATCAAAATAAAGTTTTAAAAAATGAATATAAGCTAGGCGTGGTGGCACATGCCTCTAATCCCAGCACTCGGTAGGCAGAGGCAAGGCAGATCTCTGTGAGTTGAAGGCCAGCTGAGGCTGCAGGGAGACCCTGTCTCAAAAAGACCAAAAAAAAAAATCATATGAAAATACCAAAGCTACAAATTCCTGGTATAAGAATTCCATGTCAAGGGCATATTTTAAATAAACCATATAAGCAAACGTCCTGAATGTAGAAGAATAGAATAGACACCCAGCCAAGTAAAGGTATATAGAACACCAAATAAACAAACCCAAAAGAGTAGTTCCCAACATTATATTATAGTTAAACACAAAATATACAGAATAAAGGAAGTGTATTGAGAGTTGAAAGAAAAAACATAAACAAGTCACATATAAAGGACGGCTCATCAGAGTAATAGTTCATCTCTCAACAAAACCTTTAAAAGCCAGAAGAGTATGGAAAGATGTATTTCAAGTTCTGAAAGGCAATAAATGTCAACTCAGGACACTACACTCAAAAAAAAAAAACAATCTACTATAAGTGTTGGAGACATAAACAGGTAACATGATAAAACCAAGCTATTGGAAGCTATAATCACTAAGAAAACTCTATTTAGGATATTGGAAGGAATTCTTCCAGCTGAAGACAAAGACAAACATACCAAAGAGCTCACCAAGAAAAATAAAAGATTCTACAATATTTAAAAAGGGAATTAGGAAAACACTAAATACAGTCAACATAAATGATAGGAAAATTAATGGTCTCAATTCCATCACAACACAAAGACTACTGTTAAAAATCAGAATCCAAGGCCAGGTACAGTGGTACATGCTTTTAATCCCAGCACTCTCAGGAGCCAGAGGCAGGAAGATCTCTGTGAGACTGAGGCCAGCCTGGGCTCCAAAGTGAGCTCCAGGCCAGTTAGGACTACAAGGAGATCCTATTTCAAAAAATAAACAAACACAAAAAATCAGAATCCAATTGGGTGTGATGGTACATGCCTTTAATTCCAGGACTCAAAAGGCAGAGGTAGGCAAATGTCTTTCAGTTCCAGGCCTACATAGTGACAACCTTCCTGAAAAAACAAAACAAAACATGGGGCAGCAGTGGCTGCTCTTCCAGAGGACCCAGGGTTTGGTCCCCAGAATCCACATGGCAGCTAACAACTGCCATGTCCATAGCTCTAGTTCCAAGGAATTTGATGGCTTCTTCTGGCCTCCACAGTTTTGTACGACACAGGTATACTTACATCCATGCAGGCAAAACACTCATACACATAAAATAAAGATAAATAAATCAAAAAGCATTTTTAAAAACAAAACACGTCAATTTGCTGCCTCCAAGAAACATACCTCTTCATAAGAGAGATATTTTAAGTATAAAAAATGTATTCTAGGACTGGAGAGAGGGCTCAGCAATTAAGAGCACTGGTTGCTCTTGCAGAGGACCCAGGTTTAGTTCCCAGTGCCCACATGGCAATTAACAACCACCAGCAAATCCAGTTCCAGGTGATCCCATACCCTCTTCTGACCTCCATGGGCACTGTACAACACAGGTGCACCTACCTACATACAAGCCATACACTGATATGCCTTCATAAATGCTGTCAAAATACTCATACATATAAAAATAAAAATAATTTTTAAAATGTATTCTAAGAAAATAGAACTAGGAAACAAGCAAAGGACACTATCCTAACAGCTCACAAAATAGACATCACAGGCAAATTACCCAGCAGGGATAAAGGAAGTCACTTCTAACTGATTAAGGGAACAATTCATCAAGAAAACATTACAATCTAAACTTATATGCATCGAAAATTGGTGAACATAACCAATAGACAGACGAGACTAGATATAAAGTCACAGACTAACCTGAACCCTGTAACAGTGGGTGAGTTCAATGCCCAACTCAGGCAAATGCACAGATCCTCCTGACAGAAAGTGAAATGTCAAAAGTAAAGGACATCATACATGAAATGGATGTAACAGAACACTTCACCTGAACATCAGAGAATATGTTTTTCTAAACATCTCATGAAACTCTCTCTCTAAAATAGATTATATAAGGATAGAAGACAAATCTCATAAATATATGTTGGGCCTTAAGAAATCCTAACTGACCAGCTGGCACCTTGTGGCCTGGGCAAGATGGCGCTGAGAGGAGCTAAAACAAAGACTAGCCAGAAAAGATAAGCACATACCACACATACCATGGTAATTCAGTGAGCCAGGGTCTTAAGTGCCATTGGAGGAAAATTACCTCCTCCCTCGTGAACAGCACGTGGACAGTAGTAGCCTCTATGTAAAGTAAAAAGCATGATCAGAGTGACCAGTAAAATGATTGGTAGAAACTTCCCGCTGTATGCTAATACCTGTAACTCTAAACCTTTATAATGTGTCAGTAAAGTGCTCCCTGCGGTACCATTGAGGAAGTTACTTTAATAAAGCTATATCATCATAAGAACTGGCTAGCTGCACACTTCTTTGGTCAAGACGGGGACCCCCGCCAGGCCTGATTGTTTTCTGGAGCAGGCCAAGAGGCTGAGAACTGGCAGGCCACAGCAACCCGACATCCCTTCGATCCCCTGAAAGGCCCTCTCCTACCACGGGGAGGGGGCTAGGGCAATCCAAGGGAAGTGGGACACGAACTTGGTACCATATTCCCCTCGCAGTTCCCTCCTGCTGGCCGGGAGACAGAGGACCTGGTGAGGGGGTGTGCCTGCTGGTGCCTGCCGGTCCACCTCGAAAGAGAGGGACAAATATAGAAAAATTGAAATAATTACTTATATTCTAACAGCTAACCAGAGAATAATCAGGAAGTCAACAGCAAGAGAAATAATAAAAAATTAAGAAGATAATGGAGATTAAACAACACACTACTGAATTATGAAAGGATCACTCATAGAATCAAAAAGAAGAAAAAATTCTAGAATTGAGTTAAAATGAACATTCAACATTCTAAAACTATGGGATACAATGAAAGCAGACCTAACAGGGATGTTTACAAGTATAAGTGCCTATATTTAAAAAATCTCAGAGAAGAGAGATGGCCCAACAGTTAAGAGTACTGACTGCTCTTGCAGAGGACCCAGGTTCGATTCTCAGCACCCACATGACAGCTAACAACCGCCTGTAGCTCCAGCTCTGTCTTACAAAAAAAAAAAGAACAAACGGTCACTGAAGGCTGTCTGGAATGGACCACATCTATTCGTTCTTATGTCTTCAATGGCAGTGAAGTTACAGGGACTGTCACTGTGAATTTATCCATCCAAACAGACACACTTCCACCCCCAGAAGCTCTCAGCCATCCTATTCCTAAGAGCCTTCTGTGCAGTATCCCTCAGGGTATCCAAAGGCTTCCCCTCTTCTCCTGTGACCTACTGACCAGGACTCAACATCAGTAGTGGCCCTGTCTGGAGGGAAACCAGGAAAAGGCAGGACTTCAGGACCTTGCACAGGAAGTGAACAGGAGGAGACTGCATCTGGTGGACTCCCTAGCTCCTGTGCTTCTGAATCACCTCCCAAACCAGCTAGGCCTATTCCTTACCTGCCAGTCACTCACAGGACGCTGGGGGAGCAGAGGGCATGAACCTACACTCCTCCAGGTGCCATTCCTGTCTCTGTCTCACAGGATCTCTGTACATAACTCCAAGTTTCTTTCCTTCTGTGTACCTTGAGATTCCTCAAGCACCACCTTGTGCTCCAAGGAATCTGGCTTGGTGCAGGGATCCTGCAGGAGAAACATACTTAGCCTTTCTGCTCATCCCCAACTCACCCCTGGCCCTTCACCCACAGGGAATCATGTGAGGAGGCACAAAGGAGGCAAGGAGGCAGAAGGGTAGCTCGTGCCTGGGTGCCTGCCAAGTGCCAGTTGCTGCCCTGGGCTCCTCAATTCACTTCCACCAAGAGAGGCACAGGGCCAGCCCTGATGGTGCAGTCATGTAATCTCAGTTATTTGTGGAATGGCTGATAGATCCCAAGTTCAAGATCAGCTTGACTACAGTCAGACCCTATATGGAAGGAAGAAAAGGAAAAGGAGGAGGGGGGGGGGAGGAGGAGGAGGAGGAGGAGGGGAAGGAGGAGGAGGAGGAGGAGGAGGAGGGAGGAGGAGGAAAAAAAAAAAAGACAGGACTAGAGCCATAGTTAAGTGGTAGAGCTAGCATGTCAGAATCCCTAGGTTCCATCACTAGTCAGACACACACACACACACACACACACACACACACACATATACACGGAAATGTCTAAGAGAAAAATGTAGGGCATCCGACCGGAAAGTGGGAATCTGGGTCCCTTCTATGTCCTAGACACCACAGGGTCTCGGAAATGCGTAGTGGAGAAGAGATGGTTGAGGGTCCCACAGACGCGGGAAGATGGTCCACAACAGCAGAGGGCACGCGGTGTTCACAGGCCTAGACCTAGACTCACCCATTTAGCCAGGGGCTTCAGAGACACGTGGAAACACAAACCAAGAGGCTCCAGTCAGAGCTGAGGCCGCAGGAGTCGGGGAGAAAATTGGTCTCTGGGCGGAGAAATCCCCTCAGGTCAACAGGCGCCGGGGCGCCACCTTCCGGAGCAGCGGCCCTTCGCCCTCGTCCTCGCGATCCACAGCGCTAAGTACCGGGAGCCCGGAAGTCTCCGCAGCCGCTTCCGCTTCTCCAAGGCCACGCGCGCCTTCCTGGAGTCCGCCGTTCCCCTCGCCCCGCTCCCAGGACCCCACGGGGGCTCCAAGGGTTTCCACGGCGGCGTCCCCAGCACCGCAGAGCGGCCACGCCCAGTCCCGGCTTCCCTCCCGCTGCGCTCGCCGCACTCACCATGTCGGGATTCCGACACCCAGCGTCTTCCCGGCCAGAAATGTGCAGACACCGCGGCTCAGCGCGACGGAAGCCATGGCAGAGAACCGGGCTCCAGAGCGGGAACGTTCGGGGTGGCAGAGGCCGAGGTGGCGGAGGACCGCGGGTCACCAGGGCCGAGGGACCGGCCGTCGAGACCCGTGGAAGGTGCCGGTACCGATCATCCAATCAGCTCCGGGACAGGGCAGGGGGGCGGGGTTTCACGGGCCTCTGAGGCCCTGGACTCCGCACCGGCCACCTGCCCGGCATCTTGAGTATGTCCTTATGTCCATCTCTTCCACTGGAGGCTCTTGGAGATCGTGTCCCTGGCAAATGGATAAATGTTTACAAGTTGTTTAATTATCAAGGAAAGCAAAAGGATTATTGTAAAGTTGAGAAGCCTGCCTACATCTGCTGAGATGAGATAATTAATCTTTAAGAAATAATTCAAAGTGGAAATGTGGGTAGAAAGATTCTTACTTCATCAGACTGTCACTAGAGGGATGTTCCCAGTAATAGAGATTTAAAAATACATATTACTTTTATTTTCTGTGTATGAGTATAAATGCTTGAATGTAAGTGCACCACTGTCGTGCAATGCCCGCATGTCAGATCTCCTGGAACTGGATTTACTGATGGTTGTTAGTGGACATCTGGGTACTGGGAATCGAACCTGGATCCTCTGCAAGACCAGTTAGTGCTCTTAACCGCTAAGCCATCTCTCCACGCCCCTCCCCCTCTTCTGAGACAGGATCTCATATATAACCCTGAGTAACCTGAAAATTGCTCTGTAGACCAGCCTGTCCTCAAACTCACAAGCCTACCCATGCTGCCACAGTACTGGGAGTAAGACATTCATCACCATGTGTGACCTTGTTTTTCTTTTTAGAGATTTGGCTTCAGGGGTTGGGCTCAGTAGTTAAGAACACTGGCTGCTGTTCCAGATGACCCAGATTTGGTTCCCAGCACTCACATGGCAGCTTACAAACATCCATAGCTCCAGTTAGGGATATCCAGTGCCCTCTTTTGCCCTCTTTGGGCATTGCATGACTCAGGTACACTTACATGCATGCAGACAAAACACTCATACACATAAACTGAATATAAATATATCAAAAATTAAGAAATTCTTGTTTTACTTGTACTTACGTGTCTGTGTATATGAGCCACAAGAGACAGAGTAAGACATCAGGTCTCCTGGTGTTTATGAGCCTCCCAAGTGGGGGCTGGACATAGAACTGCTGTCCTCAGCAACAGCAGTAAGCATGCTTAACCACTAAGCCAGCTCTCCAGCCTCAATATTTGCAATACTTTAGTAGTTTCTGTGATAAACTCAATGCGTGAATACAACTCAATGGTAGATAAGGGAAGTCTGAAATATTAGCAGGAGAGACATCAGCTAGCACCAAGGGCCCTCAAGAGCTCATGTTGAATCTCAGTATTAGCCTTAGCATAGTCTAAGTCCTCTGATTCTCAGTCATGACCTCTTCATTACAGTAAGAATACAAAGAAATCTAGCTATTTGAAGAATTAGGGAAATCCCTCAAAACCAGCATGTCTTATACAGGTAAGGAAACTGTTAATAAGATTTCAAAGCACACAGTAAAAGTGCAAGTATCTGTCTTTCAGACAAGGAACATGGTGCTCCATTATTATTCCCATGGCAATCATTCAGTGACTGAATAATATTTGACTAATTTCGGGCCCCAGCCGGGCCCCTTGTCCGACCAAAGAAGCGTGCAGCTAGCCAGCACTTATGATGATATAGCTTTATTAATGTAACTTCTTCAATTGTACTGCAGGGAGGCGTTTACTGAACTTATCAGACACATTATAAAGGTTTAAAGTTACAGGTATTATCATACAGCAGGAAGTTTCTATCAATCACTTTACTTTACTTTTACTTTACAGTCACTCTGATCATGCTTTTACTTTACATTGAGGCTACTACCGTCCACGCGATATTCACGAGGGAGGTGGCAATTTTCCTCCAGTAGCACTTAAGTTCCTAGTTCACCTAATTATCATGGTATGTGTGGTATGTGCCTATCTCCTCTGGCTAATCTTTGTTTTAGCTCCTCTCAGAGCCATCTTGCCCAGGACACAAGGTGCCAGCCGGTTAATTAGGATTTCTTAAGGCCCAACAGATATTCAGCAGGACTCTGGTATACAGTTCAGCCAATAGCACAGTTGTAGTTCACCTCACTGATGTGAATATTATTAATTTATTAATATTAACCATGACATTAAAGAGTTATCCTCATTAACTTTGTCTCTCAGTGTCCTACATGAGATGGGGATACAAGTGACCAAGTGGCCAATCTCTGATCTTCAAATGATAATTGATGGATGAGAAACTTCTTGACCTCTAGAACCAAACCATTAGAAAAGGCCTCCCTATCAGGGGCAGTCCATAAGATCAGCTTAATATTTCAGGAGGAGGGAAAAGGCTGGATGCCTCCGTATAGGAAAATTTTTGTTTGAGGGCAGCAAGGAAACAATCAGCATAGCTCATATTTATGACAAAGTCTATAAATATTTTTTGGATGCATTCCTGCTTGTCATCCTCCTCTAATAGGGACAACACTCTTTTTACAACCATTTCTGCCATATTAATAATAGTTGTCTTAATAGTTTGACTTTTCATATGTTATATGTGTTATTTGCACAAGAAGCTCCAAGGATGTATGCTATCATCAACAGGCTGCCCTGAGCCCCCGATCTCCCTGACCCACCAAGATTTATCTCAGCTCTCTGAATCAGCACTAGAAACTTATAACTTCAGGACTCTCCTCTGGGGTCAACACTCCCACAACACTGCTCCCATCTCATCCATACTCTGCAACACTACCCCTCCTCAGAAGTAGATAGAAGAGTCACTGCCCCATCCCCAACAGAAGGGGTCCATCTCTAAAAGGAGGAGTCAGGGATACTTAGGGAAATTGAGGCTGATGGGGAAAAAATGCTGTTTCAAAAAAGGCTGCTTCTTGCTCTTAGGCCCCCTCTGGCTCCCCTTTAGTGGACTTTCTTCAACACTTACTTTTACAAAGCTCTGCAGTGGGTGGGGGGAAGAGTTCTTGCAGATAAGCAACAGTCAGGTTTGAAAAACCTGCCTGAGGGAATGGGAGCCCACCAAGTTAAAGCCTCCCAGACAACACCAGTGAGAGGAAAGGACAGTTAGGATCTTTCTCCTCCCTAGTCTCTCTCCTTGGAAACTTTCTGTACCTCCCTAAACTGGGGCTCCTGGTTGCTTTGCTTGGTGTTTGTGCTTCTGTGGTCACCATCACTGCCCATCAGGATTTTGTGGTTGCTGCTTCCTGCTTGCCGCTGGGTGTTCTGTGGTCCCTATAGCCTCGGCTGGTGCATTTGTGGTCACTTGAACCTGAGCCACTGCTTTTGTTCCTGTGCTCCCAACTGGGTCCTCTGAGGGCTCCAGGGCCACTGTCATTTGTACATTTCCTATCACCAATATGGTAAGAAAAGGGTAAGAAAAAGGGAGACTGAAAAGCAAGTTCTCTCTGGCTTCCACATGCACATCAGAGACATCCATACCTACACACACACACACACACACACACACAGAATTTTGAAAAAGAGGGAAGAAAGAAAAAAGGGTTTTTTTACTTTTTCCTAGCTGACGTAGGAACACATTATTTAGGCCAGGATGGTCTCCGTAACACAGAGATCTGCCTGACTCTGCCTCGAGAGTGCTGGGATTTAAGATGTGTGCCAGAATCCCACTTAGAAAGGATTTTTGAAAGGACTACAAAAAATCCACAAACACAACACACAAACACAACACACATAACACACAACACAACACACACAATAACACACACAAAACAAACAACTCACAACACACACAACACACGAAACACACAATGCACTACATACTACATACACACAACACACAACATACACACAACACACAAACACAACTCACAAACACAGAACACACAACAAGCAACACACAACACACACTCAATGCACAACATATAGAACACACACAACACACAACCCCAAAAGACACATAAAACACAACACACAGCACACAATACACACAACACAATACAGAAAACAGCAACACAACACACAAACACAACACACACAAAACACACAAGACACACAAACAAAAACAATACACAACACACAAACAACACAGAACACACAAAACACACACAACACACAAGATACACAACACAACATAACACAAACACAACACACAACAAACAACACAGCACACACAACATACAACATATACAACACAAAACACAAACACAATACACACAACATATACAACACACACAACACAGAAACAAAACACACTCAAAACACAGCACACAACACACACACAACACACAACACACAAAAAACAAACACAAGATACAACACACACAACACACAACTCACACACAACATACACTACATATCACATGCAAACACAACACAGACAACACACAAACACAACACACAACACAACACACACAAAGCAAAACACAACACACACGCAACACAGAAAACACGTAACACACATACAACAACTCAACACACAACACACAGAAAACACACAATACAACAAACACAACACAAATATTGTGACCTCATGAATTTATGACATTACAGTTGAGCATTATAATTTTTGGAAATACTATAAATGAAACATTGTGGCATCATGAACATTCTGACTTAACAATGGATGTTTTTGACACCTTGAAAACACTATAAATGAAACATTGTGACATCATGAAGATTATGACATTACAGTGGAGTAGTATGACATTTGAAACACTATAAAAACATTGTGACATCATTAACATTATGACATCACAATGGAGCATTATAATATTTGGAAACACAATAAAAGAAACATTGTGACATCATGAACATTATGATATCACAATGGAGCATTTTGACATCTTGGAAACACTATAAAAGTAACATTTTGACATCAGGAGTACAATGACTTCACAGTACAGAATTATGAGAACTATGAACATTTGTGATACAAGCATTGTGACATCATGAATATTATGACTTCACATGGAGCATTATGAGATTTGGAAATAGTATAAAAGAAACATTGTGACATCATGAATATAATGATGTCACAATGGAGCATTATGACATCTAGGAAAGACTATAAAAGAAACACCACATACACACTACATACACATACCACACACACACAACACACAAACCACAAACAGCACACACACCATCTACACAGCCACCACACACACACAACACACACAACATACACACAGAACACATACACACACAGTCTATATACCATAAACACACACACCACACTCATACAACCACATACACAACACACACAATACAACAAACACACAACACACACCACATACAACACACAACACGCAACTCACACAACACAACACACACAAAACACACACAACACACGAACAGTGCACACACAAGGAACACAACACACATAACATAACACAACACACACACAACACAAAACACACACATAACAGAACCACAACACAGAACACACAACACACACACAACACAACACACACAATACACACAGCACACAGAAAACACACAAAAACAGAATCAATTTGTGGCTGTTCTATCCTTCTTACAGATTCCCATTAGTATGGATCCCCAGGAATTCGGATCCCCACAGAAAATACCATGTTTGGGGTGCAAATGTGTCTGCTTCCCATTCTCCATATAAGGCACCAGGAGGAAGGCTTAGTTCTCAGATCTCCTAAATTTGCTCCACACCTCAACCTATGTACCTATACACACATATATCCTAACAATTGCTTCATCTTTTCCTTAAGTTGTAACACGACTGTCTGGACAAGATGGTGGGGGGGCACCTTTAATCCCAGCACTCTGAAGGCAGAGGAGGGCAGCACACTGAGTTCCAGGCCAGCCTGCTCTATGTAGTGATTTCCAGGTCAACCAGAGCTCAAAAAAATTGACAATAAAAATGTATCATCTGAGTGTATGTATTTATTGGTGTCCTAATCATAGATTATATGTTCTATGTAAAGGGAGCAACATTGTCATCAGGTAACATCCATCCCCCACAGAGGTGCTGTTCTCTCCTTGGCAAATGCTCTGATCTGGATTAAATTGATTTGGGACAAAAGTACACCCTATCTCTACAAGGAGGTGCACAGGAAACTAAACTTGTAAGAAACCTACTGAAGGAACATTTTAGATATCTTTTATCTCCAAAATATGTTTATACATCACGCCAAAAAGCCTGTCCCAGTCTTGTGTTTTTATGACACAAGATAGATCTGACCTCAAATCATTGTGAGAGCTTTTGATGCAAAGCACCTGTCAACTGGCAATTTTTTTCAAAGGTAAAAAGTGTTAATTCCTATGCTCATCCACAATTTTCAACGCAGTATTTAGAAATCAGCAGATTTGTCACTTAGTACTTTTTAAAACATATCATCCTACTCACCAGTAGTACAGCTCATGCAACAGAATTCACCTGGTCCGATGCCACCTGGCTATGTGAACTCAGGTCAACAGTACCTTTCCTTATCCGCCCTTTGTTTTTTCACTGCCCCCACTGGAATCTCACCAGTTGTCAACATCTAAACTATCCCTCAAAACTCAAAGTCTCCATGGGAAGTCATTAGAAACATCCACCCTCCATCAGTGACTTCATTAATGGCCACAGGTATTCTGAGCACTCTCTGATTTCCTCCTGCTACTCCTAGCCTTCTTGCACTCTGGTGCGCATCTTTCTGTGTCTCTGGTAGCTAGAATCTAGACTTGGAATCAAGGAGTCAGACGACACCAGGAAATTAATCCCATCCAGCCCTGACCCTGCTTAGTGGGCTCCTGCCAGATTCAGTTTCTTTTATACAATTTATGTTCCCTTCATCTCTTTGTCACCCTCCTTTGATCCCACTTGTCACACCCACTGTAAATAGCCCAAAAGGCACCAATTTCTGCATCAACGTACTAGAAACATCCACCACAGTGACATCATCAGAGGTCACCCAGAGTGTGTTCCCAGGCCCCTTTCTCCTTCTTATGATCACTCCCCACTACGGTCTCTTTGCCTCTGTGTGCCAGATGATCTTGCCTTGAGCTGGTAAAAGGTGCTGGGATCCTCAGCCTTGTCCTGCCATGGACCAGCCCTGCCCCAAGGGAGCAGCAGTAACTGCACTGGCTGCACCATCAGGAGGCTTGTGAAAATGTCAACCACCAAAGAAGCAGGCTGCATCCTTGCCGTGCCCCACAGAACACAGTGCCTGGGAGAATAGTCCTGCAATCCATACACCCCTGCCCTCACTGGTTCCCCTGTGACCTGCAACCAAAGTTGGACACCCAGGTGTTCTCTACCTTGGCCTGCCATCATTGACCTTTGAGGGGAAATATATGCTAAAATACATGAAGTGCCAGGCCTATCCTTTTGTCATTTGTTGAGCATTTTCCTACATCTTCCTTCCAGGTCAGATCACATGTTACTTGATCAATGAAGGAACACAAAAGCATTTCCTATGCTCAGGCCAGCAAAATTTGGAGTCCTACAGTTCGTGGTAGCTCAATTTGGAGGCTGAACTTTCTAGGGAAGACCTCGTGGTTGGGTAAGGCTGACTGATTCCCTCACTGGGATTCTTCCATTACATGGACAATGCTCTCATCTGGAAAAATATTAGTTCAGACCTTACATGCTACTTAGTTCTCTGAGTGTCTGTACAAGGAAGCTACACTCAGAATGAACAGGGAAACTTTTCTGCAGAGAGACTTTTGACCTTATTCTATTTTCAAAGGATGAATCACCCATAAAGAGCTGTGTTAGATCCCTTCACCAAGGCAGTCTGGTGATCCTCTGTAGGGTCACATACACAAGCTATATCTCAAACACTACATTACACAAGTCATTGAATAAACAAGGTGAGGGGAGACTGTTATAGACCTCAAAGTCTCACTCTAAGGCCTAGCTTTCACAGTGCTGCAGTGTACTGTGCATGCTACCAGAAGAGAAAAGTAATCAGCAACCTTGCCCAGCTAAGAACTCTGTGAGCTACAATAGCAACTGACCTGGCAAGATGTACCTATGGGTGCAATACTGGCATGAAATTTGGGGGAGTAACCAACTACTTTTTGATGAAATTTAAACTCTGTGTCACAAGATGAAGCCCATACCTGACAATGATACCAGGCCTAGGATCCTGGGACTAGACAGGTGACAGTACATAGGGGAGAATCTACTACTACTCTTCTGCTAAATGGGCATGGTATTAAACAGACGTCCTAATGAACGTTTGTTTTACACATAGATTAAAGCATTTCTCAACTCTCACCAGAAAATATATTTGTAGCAGTTGGTAACACAGAGACCCACAACTGACCAAAGTGTGTAACAATAAGAGACTGGAGAGTGCTTATCCCTGAATAGAACACCTATACCAAACCCTGGTCCCCCAAGGCTCAGGGATCATTGTGGAAACGGAATAGAAAGCTTGTAAGAGCCAGATGACTACAAGGAAAGTGTTTTCCAAACAGCATCGCATTTACTCATATAAATTTACAGTCATTGTGACAGTATATGCAGGACATATGCAACCTCAAAACAGATACATTCCCAGCATAGGATGGGAGGTGAGCAAGAAGCCCTAACCCAAGCACAGGAACTATTGACAGCTAATAGCTTCTGGGAGAGGGTGAATCCATTTTCTTTAAGGATGCGATGCTGGATAGGTTGACAAAAATCCAGGGGAATGACCCAAAATGAAGTGCTTTTGGGGAAAAGAATTAGACTCTATAGTATTAAAAACATAATATAGGCCATGAAATTGGTTGCCAGTAATATGAGGGGATGCAGACAGGGGAGCTGTTCTGAGTATGATCAAAATACATTGTAGGAAACTAAAATGTCAAAAAATTAATTTTAAAATAAATAAAATAAATGAACATGATACATTCAGATAAAGAATCAAACAGAATGATGTACTAGGAAGTGACTAGATGTTTGGCTAAGGCTGAGTATGAATCTATGTCTTATGTGGTGACACACACCTAGCACTTGGGAAATTGGAGTAGAATATATAACAAGAGCCTGTCTCAAAAGAAAAGAACAGATGACAGAGGAAAGAGGGAGGGAAAGGGAAAAGAGAGGAAGGAGGAAGAGGGAAAAGGAGGAAAGAGAGAAGATGGTGAACAAAGAAGAAATGGAGAGGAAAAGGAAGGCAAACGAGAGAGGGGAGTTCAGGGGAGCTGCGAATCCGACTTCTACAGGGCGAGCACTGCCCAACCCAGCCAGCACCTGTGTTTTTGACTGGGAGTTCGTGCCTGGGAGTTCATCACTTAGGAAGTGGGTACAGAGGGTACAAGGTTAAGGTACATTTGTGGATATATGTGAAGTGCAAGCCAGCCTGAGTAACATGAGACCCTGCCTCAAAACCCAAAAGGAAAAAAATATTTTAAATTATAAGTTTGCTTAATCTATATATCTTCTTGTAAATTACATTCTTCTAGGACAACCATTGTAAAGACAGATTAGGGCAATTCTCCCTTGAGATTTCCATAGTCATGTCTCTGCTTTGTATCATTATCTTTTCCCATGGCTCTCTGTCTAAACAATAAATCAATTTACTAACTTTGTTTCACTCGCGATTCTCCTGAAATTATTTTTCTAGTTCAATTAAGGAACGGCCATTACCTGAGTAGAAATTCCTACAGGGAAAAAGACTCCTAAACCTGTTAGTAGATATAGTCCTGAGTATCCTGGCCTCCTTCCCTCTCTATGGGCAGCTAAATCTACAGATGTGTTTTTATCCCTTATACAAGTTATAACAATGTTGTTGGTAAGTCCAGAAAGACTGAGAAACTTCTTTCACTCCCTACTTCTAAACACAACTCCAAATAATTTCATTTTTCCATTTATATATATTTAATTACTGTTAAGGGCCAGAAAGATGGCTTAACAAAAAAACCCTCCTACTGCACAAGCCAGACGAGCTGATGTTAATTACAAAAATCTATCCTGTGATCACCACACACAATATAATAAAAAATGACTTTAAATTTTTCTATTAATCTAAGGAAGCATTCTGACCAAGGACAGAAATTTGAGTTAGACATTCATTCAAATTAACTTGATTCAGATTAGTGTAGAGAAACAGCTCTCTTCATGTCATCCCAAGATCAGTATTATTAGCATCTTCTTGTTATTTATGAGAAGCTAGATTTGGTAGTCAGTCCCATAATTGAATATGACTGTGGTTGGAACCCACTGATCTCTCATTATTATTATTATTATTATTATTATTATTATTATTGATGGGAAGAAGCACCTCACTCCAAATCCGTTTACATTCTCTACTGGTTGAGAGTCAGAAACTTCAGCAGAATTGAGAAAATGCAAATTGCTTACTTAGATAATGCCCATTTTCCCAAGGATATCTCAAACAAGGTTGGTAAAAACAACAAATGTACTTTTGTGTGTGTCTAGCTAGCATGCTTGTCATCTTGAGTTTAATCACATTATCATTCCACTCATGAACAATATAACAGATAAAATAACTTTATCAATCATATTTACAGAAAGGAAATACTTTAAGTGAAAGAAATAAACCAGTTTTTATATTTTCCTTACTTAATATTTAAGCTTAACTTTTCTACTGTTTTCTGATTTTACTGTTTTGGGACAGGGTCTCTCTCTGTGGTGTCCACACACTCCACACACAAACACATCAGCCACTCTCACAAAAATAATAAATAAATATATTTTAAATTTTTCTGTTAATGCAGGAACTATTTCTCACCCTGACCAGATATTGCATCCAGGACTCCAATCCGACATTCGTGTTCACTTAGTTCAGATTACTTAACAGGTCTCCGAGGGTGATGCCAAGATCAGTAATAGTAGCATCTTCTACATGTTATCTACTAGAAGTCTGAATTCGGGAGCCACTCCCACAACTCAAAGACGAGTCGGAACCCTTTGATCTCTGCTTTAACCCGCTCCCCTCCAGCTGATTCAGAAGATCTGAAGCACACTGAATTAGACTGCCTGCTGTAGTGCTGATTTTCTGATTAACAAAACATCAAATCAGATAATTCAAAACATTCTAATTGAGATTGCGCATCAACTGCTGGGTGCACAGTTCTATGATGTGAACCATTTATGTTCTCTTCAAAATCACTGAACACTTATTTCATAAGATCATCCCAGCAAACGTGGGAGTCCTGGAATTTTGGGGTAACTCAAGATTAGAGATTGTACTTATTGGGGAGACCTTGTGGTTGGGTAGCACTGATTCCCTCACTAGGATTCTTCCATTATGTGAGAAATACCCTTAAGAAGGAAGAATCTATTTGGAGGCTTACATGCTACTTAGTTTTCCAAGTATCTGCATAGCAGAGTTAAACCAAGAATGAATGTGCCCTGGAGGAAAATTTCCAGGGGGAAAATTTTTTCCTTATTCTATTTTCAAAACATATTGAATCACCCACATACAGTTGTGTCAGATTCCTTCACCAAGGGAGTCTAATGATCCTCAGGAGGGTTCCTCAAACAACGTGTATTTCAGGGAGATGACAGGGGCTGACCTGAACTTTGGGCACTGGACAAGTGTCAAACGCTGTTAACATCTCTATCAGTATTAATGATAAATTTTCAAGTTTTTATTGTGAGCACTCCATGTCATGTTTATTTTCTTGTACATAAACAAAGAGAATGGGAGGTTGGGCAATTTGAGTCCTTAACTCTCAAATGTTAGACTCTCCTTGCTGTTTTAACCAAAAGGACTGTGAATCACACAGCCAGCTGGAACTGTCAGCAGCAGAACTCTGGAACCGTTCAGGAATTCATTGAGGAAAGTCTAAGATGGTGCCAGCTGATTTCACTTGATCCTAAAGGCTGAGCAGCCTCCAGGGTTGTTTGTATTGGCACCACCTGATTTCCTAGCACAAGCCTTCCTGAACCTTAGAAATGCAGGCATTTCTACCTAGACCACAGGGGGAGCTCGCCCTCTGGTGGTTGAGAAAAGGAAGCGTCATTGATTCTTAGATGAAAGGCTCTAAGGTCCAAAACACAATTAATATATCTGCCTAAATAAATAGGTTTCTCCGGCTCACTAAAGAATTGGCTGGGAGAAACTCTGCTATGCTGTTTCTTATACTGTTATAACATCGGAATCCATGAATGACTTTTCTCCAGTGGCCTCCTCTTACCTACATTTAGTGGTGCAGGCTGAGCTGGTAACATAAAGCAGCAGCAGAGTATGAAGACAGGAGCATCCCAGTGGAAGCCAGCAGGTCAAGCAAAACAACTAAATGTTGGCAGTGGAAGGTGAAACGGCTAAACTGTTGCAGAGTAGCCAGGAAGGAAGCAGGACTGTAGAAGGAAAGACAAGACAGGTTGGAGAACGGATACCAAAGAAGCTTTAAAGCGTTTAAGAGGCCAGAAAAGAGAACATGCAGTTCCTAGTCATCAGAATTCCAGGGAACTCTCTGCAATCCTGCCACGGATCTCCACCTCTTCCTAATATTCCTCCCTCCTTTTGGAATACCGCAGACAATGGACTGTACAGGCCTGGGTCAGAGAACTGGAGAACACTTCCCTGCCATTATCCCGTAGCAAAATCACCACTAGGTATCAACGATCCCATCCCTTCTTTACACCCATCCTCCATTTGGAATACACCAGATCCCACATCACCCCCACAGTACTTTCCAGATGCCCCAAAGCCCAGACACAGGTAGTATTCTCTCCTCCCTGCCATTACAACCAAAGAGTTTTTGCCGTCCACTGGCATAGCTCCTCACCTGCCTCTTTCTGAGCCCCGTCTTCCCTTCTGAATAGACCCGGGCCCACCTGGAAAACATCAGGAACTTTTCAGTTGAGGAAAGGATTAGGATACTCAGGTAAGATGTCATCACTACTGTGCCATCCTGCTAGGGTTCTCTTTCTGCCCCTGACCCATTACCTCCCTTTGGGATGCACCACACACCAGCTCACTACTCAGTAGGTAATCCTGAGTCACCCCTAGCCTTGGATCAGAAATTCAGGTAGGCTGCCATGCCCCTTGCCATCCTTTAATGTATTCCTAACTTCTTCTGACCCCACTTGCTCAATTTGGTATACTCCAGACCATGAACACCTGCACACCAGGGCCATTCATATTACCCTCATGGCCCAGAGGTCCAGTTAGGCAGTCCCACCTCCCTACCGAGACCCCAAACCCCAGCACTGCCCAATGCCAAGGTCCCTCACATTTTCTAACACACTGCCTCTTCCATCATGATGTCCACATAGACTCCGTGATTGCCTCTGCAAACCCTTCCACGTTCCAGGGACCTAGGCAGGCTACCTGAGCCCTCCAGGCAAACTGAGAGCCCGGTCACTGAACCCTGCCAAGGATCCCCACTTCTTTCTGACCTCTTCCGTCTTTTGGTATGCTGAAAATTCAAACATTCAGCTAACTAGGGAATCTCCATTACTTCTCTGTGTCCTGTAGACCCAGGTGTGCTGCTCACAGTGGCCTGTCAGGCTGCCAGGGTTTCCAGCCTCCTGTTGACTGCCTTAGTATTTGATGGTACCCCAGACCTCACCTGGCTGCTCACTAGGAACTCTCCACTCATCCAAGAGTCCAGAGATTCAGGTAGGCTTCCCTTACCTCTTTCCATCACCTGGAAACCCAGACGTTACCCGCTGCCAGGGATCCCTTTGTTGTTCTGACCCTTTCCTCTCCCTTTGGAGTACTCTAGAACCCACTCTGCTCTCCAGTGGTAATATTCCAGTTACCATAGCTGCTTCAGAGAAACATGACTACTCTTGCCCATGTGGCATTCTGCCAGGCATCCCCAACTCTTTCTGATCCCCCTCCCTCCCTTTGGCATCCTTCAAACCCCAGCCAGCTGCAAACCAGGTAGGTAATCTTCATCTGCTCCACAGGGCTGGAGACTCAAGTTGACTGCCCCACCACTTTGACATCATTCCAAAACCCTTGGGATATCTCCTGCCTGGGATCCCCATCTCTTCCTGATGCCCTCTCTCCTTTTCAATACCCTAGACCCCACTCTGATGCCTACCCAGGCCTCTCATGTCACTCCACATGGGCCAGAGATCCAGAGAAGCTGCTCCCATCACCCTTCCATCAGCTCAGTGTCCCAAAGCCAACTCCACACCATCCACAAAAGAATGTGAATGGCCTCCTTTGTTGCCAGGTTTGAGGGGGAGATGTACTCTCCAGGTGGTTTGGTGGGACCAAGGATGAATTGAAAGTCGGAGAGAGGCAGAAGACCAAAGCCCAGAAGAATGAAAAGAGGCAAGCAGGAAGAGGGGAAAGATAGCACGAGATGAGCAAGTGGGGCCTGACAAGTCAGTGAGAGTGGGAGATCCGTGCTGTAGGAGCAAGTGATCAGAGAAAGAAGTCGATAGGGAGGGAGAGGAGAGCGTTTGAGAGATGGCTGGAAAGCTGTGGCTCAGAGCTTCTGTCCCAGGGAGGGGGGAGCCCTGTCACAGAACACAGAAGCCTTGGTGAGCACAGACACCACTGTGACCACAGAAACCATGGCAACCACAGGAGCCAGGGCAATCACAGAAGCCAAAGCCACTTCCCTTGAGACCACAGAAGCCCACATGGCAAACACAAAAGCCCCAGAAGTTGCCTCAGTGACCCCCAGAGCCCATGTGGTAGGCAAAGAAGCAAAATCAGGGAGGGCAGAAGCCAAATGGATGTCAAGGCAAGTACAGAAACACCAGAGTTGAGCACAGAAGCAGCAGGACAGAAGCCTGATCAGCAGCAGCGGTGAGTAGAAAAGCCTAAGAGGCACACACACAGTGACCACAGAAGCCAAAGATGAGGCGAGGGACATGCAGAAAGTATCCTATGAGATAGATTAGCACAGAGAAAGATTCCTAACTCTCCCACTCCCTATTGGTGTTGCCTGGGACACTGTACTTGGGGAAACTCCCTCTCCCTCCATGGGGGATTTTTCACCCTGTTGATGATTCCAACAATTCCTCCCATTAGTCATTGCAGGCCTTGGTAAAAGTAACTTTTGTACAAAGTCCACTAACAGGGAGTCAGAAGGGGACCTGGGAAGGAGCAGCCTTTGATTTTTTGTTTTGTTTGTTTCGGGTTTGTTTTTGGGTGGAGCAGGTTGAGGCAGGTTTCCCTGTAGCTCCAGCTGGCCTGGAACTTACTAGGTAGACCAGGCTGTCCTCAAGCTCTCTCAGAGATCTACCTGCAAAGTCCTGGGATTAAAGGCATGTTCCACTAGGCCAGGCTAAAAAGCAGGCTTTAAGAAAAAGACCTTTTTCCCGTCTGTCTTAGTTCCCCTAAGTCTCCCTCATTCCTCCTCTTAGAATGGATACCTGTGGAATATGGGGGTGGTGACTTCTGTATGCCTACTGCCCAGAGGGAAGAGTGTTCAGAAGGAGCCTCCACCTTGCTCCCAGCAAAGTTTTCCTAGTGGTTAGGACACTCACGTGGGATGCCACAGCTTTCAGACCATGCTGCCCGTGTTCTCCTTCTGCTGCTGACTCTTGCCTTCCCTTGTGAGTACACCAGTCCCCACCTGACTGCAAGTGCCGCTTCGAAGGCCAGTTAGAGGAGGCCATCACGCTGCAGCAGCAGCAAGTCAGAGGAATGAGACTGATGGGCAGGGAGAGAGGAGACAGCGGTTGAAAGATGGCTGGGACGCTGTCACTCAGATCTTCTGCCAGAGGAGATGGGAGGGTGTACAGCTGCCACTGAATCTGTGGTGACCACAGAAGACCCAGCAGAGGCCACAGTGGCTACAGAAGCAGGAGCAGAAACCTCAGAAACCAGCAGGACCACTCAGCAGTCCCCTCTCCCCTTTCCTGTCCATCCCGCACACTCCCGCTCTCTCTCCTCTCCCCGCCCTCTCTTCTCTCTTCTCCCTCTCCTCTCTTCTTTCCTCCCTGTCCACTTCCTCTCTACTCCCATGCCCCTTTCTCTTTTCTTCCCCACTCTCCTCTCTTAAGCGCCTCCGCTTTCTTTTTGTAACAGGATCCTGCCCTGTACCCCATGACAGCCAAAACCAGTGAAGGTCCTCCTCCAGCTTCTTAAGTATTGGGTTACAGCTGTGTGTCATCACATCAGGCTTACTTTCACTACTTAACCTTAGCCATTCACCTAGTCACTTCCTAGCACATCATTCTGCTTCATTCCTTATGAAAATCTATCATACTTGTTTATAAAGATTTTTAATGAAGTTTGAGACTTTCCTATGTATTTTGATCAAATTCAGACCTCTCCGCTCTCTGCACCCCCTAATCTCTACCCAACTTCATGTCCTGTGCTATTTTGAAAGTCTATGTAGTATGATTTGTGTTCTGAAATGTACTTCACGGCAGGTTAATCCCCTGGAGCCTAGTAAACCTGCACAGCATCACATCCTTAAAGAAAACCGACTTCTTCTCCCAGCACGTATCAGCTGACAGTACTTCCTCACTTAGGGTTGGTGCTTCTTACGTATCGCTGGTCCTATGCTGGGAGTTTGTTTGGCTTGAGCTTAAGTAGGTCTTACACATAGAGTAATAACTGCTGTAAATTCATATGGAAGAGAGGCTGGTCTGTGCTAGATTTTGAAAACCACATATGCTGACAGGTACCAAAATGAAATGTTCCCTTTCTCACCCACGGGCTCCTCCCAGGGTATAAGGAACTAACCTTCAGCGAACCGTCACTTTGCAGAACTAGGGATTTTCTCAGTACGCCATGTGCTGTTCACAGTTAGGAACATGAGACTCAGGAATAACCAGGCAAAAAGAAGAGAAGAGAACCCTAAACAACTGACCTCTTGTCATTTTTTCCTGTCCTCCTTTCTCCTACTTTCCAGAGGTCACCTCCTCCTCATACCCTCAGGGACGCCAGTCTTTCCAGTGGGATAGGCATACCACCTGGCGGCTTCTGCTACCCTCCCCAGCAGGACGCAAGGCATCTTCAAACTCACCGGGGTCCTCCTATGGGAGGTTAGGAGGTGTGGCAGGTCTAGAAAGTACCACCCACCTCCTCAGCTGCTACTCTAATTCTCAAGGCTAAGCTACTAACAGATCTAGACGATGCTCCTCTAAGCCAAGGTCCATTCGTCTGCAGCAAATGGAGATGGCCCTGTACAGCTGTTCAAATAGCTGCTCATTACAGTACCCAGCGCATGGTTGTGATAAGGACACAGAACAGCAATAAATTCCCCTGAGGCTTAGTATAACATAAGCAAAATGACACTGAAAATGCTCTGTAAGACAGAAAGACCTTGGAGCTGTAGCACTAGAGTTTAGTGCTGTAAGAACTAGGGTTTCATGCAGGTCAAATCATTAGCTAAACTCACCAGAGATTCACCCCAGGAAGAAGTACTGACGAGGTGCTACCGAAAGCATAGCCACAGACCTTGTCATTCCTTCTCCTTCCCCTTGACTCCAGTGGGTGTACCTTACTCTTCCTCAGGCCCTACTCTAGTTACTTCAAGCAAAATTTGTAAAAAAGCAATTCCACCTCACCCAAGAGAAAGCATTCTAAATATTCAGGGAGGAAACCTGCTATAGCTCACAGCCTCATCCATCTACACCATAACTCCTTTTGCCTTAACGGACATATTTTTACTAAAGAAAACTCTCTCTTTCTATATATATGGTATTACACAAATGAGAAGGAAGGGGTCTTACAAAAAACAAAATGCTGCAAAACACATTGTGGTTTATACATGAAATTAAAAATGAATTCAGACAAGGTTTATCCTACCCTTCTAGGAGGAAGTGAGGGCTCAAGCTAGCTAACAATTCAATTACATAAATATTTGTATTGCCTTTCCTGCTTTCAAAACTTCAAGCAGGTCTAGCTGTGGAGAAAGAAGGCCAAGAGACAGCAGCATTCTTGAGAACGGTGGCTCTTCTGCCAGATGCTGTTGAGCTCTGCTTCCCTCCATCAACTCTGGAGGAGTGAGGATCTGTTAGAACTGCTGCTTTGAGAATCCCTAAACCAATGTTCTGATGGAAGGGAACGCTCTTCCTTTCCCTGACCTCTGAGCTGTTCTTGTACAAATCGTGCTGTCAGCCTCCTCTGGCCGCCTAACACTGACCTCGGCGTCTTTTTCCTTCCCTCTGGTTTCACAGATTCCTGGAACCATGCTCTGTCTTTTCCCCTCCAAAGCTCTTATGTTTTTCTGTTCCACTTTTTCTACAATCTGGTTGAGTCCTTTCACTCTAGGTGTCCGCACAGGGTTGAACGTGGGTGGTGGTTTGATTTACATACATCTCAGTTACATCTATTAATAGTAGTTAGTATTTATTAATACTTTCACCCGAGGTCCACAACACTTACCCGCTGTGCTGGTCTTCGGTGTCCCCTGGGGCTGCTGCTCCTGCTTCTGCTCCCCTGAGGGTGTGGGGGCAGCTTTCCAGTACCCCTTGGAGCCTGGGCCTCAGCTCAGCCTCAGCTTCAAGGGGGCCGGGCCTGGCCACTCTGGGCTCATCAGCCTCCTCCTGGGATGGTGGCTTGTGGCCCGCACCTCTAGCCCCATCAGGGCGGGGCGCTGGGCGAGGCCACCTGGCTGTCCCTCCAGAAGGAGCCACAGCCTGCTCCCTCCTGCAGGCCGGGCAGACCAGGAGGAGCGTGGGCAGAGCCAGCTTCCCACAGCCCGACCTGGAGCCACACAGAGTCTCCAAGGCAGCCAGCACAGGATGGAAAGTGGGCACAAGACCAGGTCCAGCCCCTTCCCGCAGCCTCGGGATGGAGCTGGAAGGCGCTCACAGCCGCTCACCGGGAGCCCCCCTGCCCACACTAGGCAGGGAGGGAAGTGGGATCCCGGGCTGCTGGAGAGGGAAATCCCAGCAGGGGCAAGTGCCCTCTGAGCCTGCGCACTCCTGAGCCTCCAGCCTCTGAGGAACTCAGATGGAAGGCTCAGGGAGGCATAGCAGGTACCTGACAACCCCAGAGCATCCCCCTCAACACTCTCAAACTGTCAAGGCCAGCAGGTCAAGGAAGTCTGGGCCTGGGCCATGCCCCCTGAAGGGGCCGCACCCAGGATCAAGGGCAGAACTTCCCCTCTTTCCTTGCCTTGCTCCCCTTCCTGGCATTCTTTCAACACATGTGCACTTCAAAGTGATAGGAAAATGGGTATTTTCGGCTTCTCAAGAGCTTTTTCTTTTCACAGCCCCCAACCCAAGCTACCCTACTTGACTCATTTCAACCAGCACATGCAGCAGTAAATTCAGCATCTATGCCTGCTCTTCAACCTGATTATTAGACATTTCCTAGGTGATATAACTTCCTTTCCAACTAGCTTTGTTCTTAGTCCTCAAGAGGATCGCGCTGGTGGAAGGCGATGTGCTCGACCGGTCAGAAATAACCTCTGCTGAATTTCTACATTCAGGATCCTTGAAAAGTATGAATTTTGTTTCGACAGCAATTATTCAATCTGACCTGTAACCTCCAACTTCAACCTGAAGGCTGTATCATTAGGGGCTACATTAAACACAACCACAGAAACCAAGTACAACAGATAATCATGTCATGGGAGCTATGTGATGAATGGCATAATGACGAAAGGTACAACGAGGAGAGCACATGGGCCCCACACATAGCTAGTCAGCGTCTCTATGAAGTATTCTGAGCTGACATCGGTTGTAGGTACTCTGCCTTTAAGTGTCACAATATCAGATGTCTTTATACTAAGGCAGCCACAAATGAGAACAATGCCTTCTGCTGTGACACTACCTTGGCTCTGATTTCACCAGAGGACAGGGATTTATTTACTTTTTTTTTTTTTTTCTGAACAAGGAGTCATCATTGTAAACTTAGTCCACTGTTAGCTGACACCCAGTTAGTTACACGGTTCGTGGCTGCATTTAAGATAATGTTGAATGCTGAAACTCAATGATAGAGAATTTTAGGAAATACATTAGTAGACCATATAAAGACTTGAAAGTTGCTGAAGATGAAAAAACACGTACATGTATAATCCACACGCAATATGCTTTATAGAGTTCTGTGATTGGTCACTGTCCTTTTCCTGTGCCTGAGACGCACGAGACGGAATCCTACAACACACCGCCAGACTTTCTTTGCTTCCTCCATAACGTGCAATCCAACCCAAACCCAGCAGCGAATTCTGCTGACCCCATGTTCTAGCATTCATAACCCAGACCTTGTGTTATATCCCTGCTATCTGGTTAAGAACCCTTCTTCCCACCTGCCTTCTCTCCCTTGTCTACCCATGGTCTGAGCTGTACCTGCTCACACTTCTCAGAGTTCTCTCAGAGACTGACAGGCTGCCTCACTGACCTGGGAAAAAAACCAAGATTTCCCAAGAGCCACTCAAGGGCCACCGCTTCTCTGTACTCCTCTGCCCCCAGTCCCCTTGTTTGTCTCTTATGCCAGACCAACTAGGGGATCCTTTCTTTCTACAAGCATACTCTCAGTCTGAATCTTCTGGGAGAGGGGGAGGGAAGGGGGAGGAGATCCCGCATTCATCTTTCCACTCGATGTCCTCCCTGATGAGTAATTTCTGACACAAAGTGGTAAACTGTCTGCTTGTCCTGAAATGTAGCCACAAGGCCACTGCTGCCTAGCTGCAAATAAACTCTGTGACAGATGTCTGAGAAAGATTAAACAGTATCATTTGGATTTTCTTGACATCCTGAGCAATTCCTATATTTTAGGTGGTAGAATTAGTCCGAAGGGTTGCAGGAGCAGTGTGACACTCAGATACTTTCATAGAATTCAACTGGAACTTGAACGGGGCTCTGTGGCCTAGGACGGCTGTGTGTGAGTCCCCTGAAGTCTCAACTGCAGGCAACAGGCAGGTCACATGCTTTATGATCCTGAGAAAGCCCCCCAGAGTGATGGCAGGGGCCATGCACCAAGCCCAAAGCAGGGGTCTAGGGGAATCCCCTTTCTTCCGGTCTGGGCTCTGGGATGAAAAGTTTCCTTTTTGCTCCATAACTTCATACCCATTTCTACTCTCACTTTCACTTCCTTTAAATTTCTGTTTGTCTGTCTGCCTTGTTAACCAGAATATATTATATATTAATATATATATATATGTATGTATAAATTATATATTAAAACCGTAAAGCAACCTCTACAGATGACAAACACGCACGCACTAAAACTGCCTTTGAATGTGGCCACTTGGAGTTTAAGCTGTACCGGAACACGGTGAGATCAGACCTTCAAGCACCTCTTGCCTGCTCCCGGAACTCTGTACAGGCTGTTCTGTAGGATGAGGCGTACAGTCAGAGGACCTGACTAAACTGAACCTGAAGGCCCAGTGGAAGCAAAGTCCTGATGACTCTGGAGGACCCGACAAAGATCCAAACCTCTAGAGCGTCGTAATGGATGGCAAAGAGGGCTGGGCCCACAGCGGCAGGACGGTTAGAGAAGCTCAGGATGGGGCAATCCCCTGTACAGAGGAGCCCTGCAGTCGGGTGGAGGGGCCACAGTCCCTTATTCTGATCAGTCTCACCTTGACCACTCAAAATTATTTTGCCACCGGCCAACAGGACACGATCTAAGGGTGCCTCCGTCCGGGATGGACACTCAGTTTTCCGAGTCCAGTGTCTCGCCGCTGTCCGTCCGTCCCACCGACTTTGTCCTTCCTCCCACCCCCATCCCGAAACCCCACCCACGAGAAGCACCGCCACCACAGGGCATGGATTATTCCAGCTGAAAGAGACCCATTCGTTCCCAAGCTGTCTGGGGTCACAGCCTGTTCAGGGGAGCACAGAAGCCCCAAGGACAACACCTAGAGGCAGTTAGCGCGGTAGAAAAGGAGACAATCGCCTTCTGTAGGTGGGAGCGGGGCACTCAAGACAGCTCCTCACCCCGATGTCATTCCTCTAGTCCTACCTCCCTGTACTGAGCACAGATGGCACTAGGGCTCCAAAGGTCGATTCAACTCGGGGGGACACTTTCAAAGCCAAGCAGGAGGCAGATCCTAACCCTCTAAACCTCTAACCCTCTAACCCTCTAACCCCCTAACCCTCTAACCCCCTAACCCTAACCCTAACCCTAACCCTAACCCTCTAACCCTAACCCTAACCCTAACCCCCTAACCCTAACCCCCTAACCCTAACCCCAACCCTAATCGCCTAACCCTAATCGCGTAACCCTAACCGCCTAACCCTAACCCTAACCCCTAACCCTAACACTAACCCTAATTGCCTAACCCTAACCCTAACCCTAACCCTAACCTTAAGGCCTAATAAGCTAAGATGGGGGATTGAACTAGTCTGGGTGCAAGGGATCAGGATGCAGTGGGCAGGCCTGGACTAAGAGGGTAATACAGAGATCTGAGGCAGAAAGAGCAGGAGCAGGCCTGCTCAAGGTTAGAAGGGGAACAGAGTATGGGGAGAGAGTGGACCTGCTCAGAGTGCAAGGGAATCAAGGGGAAGTGGTCAGAATCTGACTTACTAGGGTAGTAAGCAGATCTTTGGCAGGTACATCAAGAGGCAGAGGGCAGGGCGGGGTGGGAGCAGTCTGTGGAGGGTCTAAAGAGCTAAGCTAGAGAAGAGAGCTAGTGTTGGTGCAGGGGACCAGGATGCAGTGAGTGGGTGTGGGTGAGGAAGGGAAAACGTTACTTAGGATGGGATTTCTTACTCACTCCCTATGCCTATGCTAGGATTTTGTCTGGTTAGAGCTTGCATGAAACTTGTGCATGCTGTCCCCATTGCTGTGAGTTCATATTAGCATATTGACTAGCTGTCTGGAAAATCCATTTCCTTGTAGTCATCCATTATCTCTGGCTCCTCCTCGTCTGCCATGATCCCTGAGCCTTAGGAGGCATACGTTTGAAATAGGTGTCCTATTCAGGGACAGGCAGTTTGTAACCTCTTGTTCTTTGCACATTGGTCAGTTGTAGGTTTCTGTGTTAATCACCATTGGCCATATAAGGAAATCTCTTTGGTAAGAGTTGAGAAATGCATTCATCTTAGGTTTAGGGTTGCATTGAAGATGTGTCACTTAGGGCTAACTGTCTCACAGCAAGTTGTGGAACTTTGTATTAGTCTCCATCTGTTGCAAAAAGAAGTTTCTTTGATGAGTGGTGAAAGGTGCACTTTTCTGTAAATATGAAGATGTATATTTAGAATACAGTAGGAAATTACATTGGTCTAGGGATGTGACAAAAATAAGATTTTGTCTATAATCTATCACCTCTCCGGTCCTGTATATTTGCCTATGTTTACACTATCACATATAAGTTCCCTCCCAATGAGCATTAATTCTAATTGGACAGTTGAGGATTGCCCCTAAGATAAAAGTGACACTACTGCACTAGTATAGTTTTATGGGTCAACCATTGTTTTTTAGGCTTTATGGCTGAGTTTAGGAACATGAATAGGTTTTCTCCCTTGTCAGCTTGCATAGTATCCCACAGGATGCCATGAAAGTGTTAGTCTCCAAGGAGGAGGTTTGCAGATCAGTACCAGTTCCATTGCTCCAAGTCCTGTGTCCAAAGTGTGTGATATCTTCCATGAATTACTAACCCTCTCAGAGCCTAGCAAAGACTGAATAATATCTTTATCAATCAATCTTCCCTTCTTCTTGATGCCATCTTAGGGCTTGACCAATAAGAATATGTCTTGTCTCACACAGGTCCTGCCCAAACTACAGGCCAGTGTATAGTCCTCAAGCCAATCAAGGAACTCTAAACCATAATTTGCATTCTGTGTGAGCTTCCTAATATGACTGGGTCTTTACATTCTGAGGAAATCCTCAGTTCCCTTCCTAGTGTTCATCCTTCAGCCAGATAGATGGATTTCTCTTCAGACTGTTAATTCTCAGCTTTGCTGGGCATTGGAATCACTTGAGGACTCTTAAAGAGTGTTGATGCCTGAGTCATACTTATACTTCTGTAGATCTTTACGGTGATACTTGACATCATTTTTTTAATTTAAAATAATCTCCATATAAAGCTAACATTCAGACAAACTAAAATTTGTGATTTTAGATCTGACAGGATCCTACATTGATCATGTTCCCATTAGAGAAAAGTAACTTTTTTCCTTTACTCTGTCTCTCATGCCTATCCAAATTCTTCAGATATGGGAGAAAGAATGATGTATAGCCATATATGACATTATAGAGCTGTCATGCTATTGTGGCCTGGATGAAGTAAACAATATACATATATATCTTACTATTTTGTAGACTGAAATTTGTTGGGAGATTTCTCTCCATAGCATCTTCTCCCTGGGTCTTCACATAGTCACTCTGTATGTCTGTGCCCTAACCTCATCTTTTTATACGGACAAGTCAGACTGGATTAAAGCCCACACTAATAACTTCATTTTATTCCTATCACTTCCTTTAAAGATTGTATCTCCAAATACAGTCATATTTTGAGGCACAGTACTGGAGGTTAAGACTTAAATACATGGGGTTTTAAAACACAAAACTCAGCCCTATGGATCTCTATTTTTTATTCAATTTTTAAATTGAATTTTTGTATAATTCATATAGAACACTTTAATCAATATCAATTTCTTTAATTTACCCTGCCTTATTGGAACCCTCCTACAACCTCCCAGCCAATCCCCCCACCAGAATTCATACACTCTTATTTGTCATCAGGCTTGCAGCAAGGACCTTTAACCACTAAGCCATCCCACTAGACACTCTGTTTGCTTTTAAAAACAGCCTTATTTACTTTATTTATTTATGTTATAATTGACAAATAAAAATTACACATATTAATGACATAATTAATATGTAAAATTAATGAAAATTTTTATTTTTGTAAATATATTTTTTAAGTTTAATTTTTATGTGTATTGTCTGCATATGTAAGTACACTTGTGTCATGCAGAGGTCAGAAGAAGGTGTTGGATCCCCTGGAATAGAACTGTGGACAGTTGTTAGCTGTAATTTGGGTACTGGGAATCAACCAGATCCTCTGCAAGAGGATGATAAATGACTGCTGAGTCATTTCTCCAGTCCTCCAAGTTTTTTTGTATTTTTTGTGAAATGATTGCCACACAAAACTGATCACCACATACATCATCTCATATGGTTATTACTTTTGCTTCTCTCATGTTCCTTCTTTTTCTTTTTCCTCTGTTTCTCCACCTCTATTAGAACACTCAATATCGAGTCTTTTGACAAACTTCAAATGTAAAATACAATATTATAGGTAATTACTGTTACCATGTTGTAAATTAGATCTCTATATTGAACTTCAAGTTTAAAAGGCTTTTTCCTGGGCTGGAGAGATGACTTAGTGGTTAAGAAGGCTTGATATATTCCCAAAGTATCCACATTTAGTTGCTTACAATTTGTAACTCCAGGCACTTTGATTCCCCTGCACCCTGAGCAGCTCAACTCTCTTCTAGCCTTGAACCTAGGCTCACTCCTGCTCTTCCAGTTCAGTTGCTGGAAGGGAAGAGGGGAAACAGTCTTTTTCAGTGATGGGACTCTGTAGATTAACCAGGTTCAAGTGGATGACTCCACACTGAAAGACATTTAGGAACAAAAATCTGACTCCAATACATATATGTGGATGGGGAGAGGATCTAAATATCATCAAATTGCATTGTATAAAATCACAAAAATTTAATAAAAAAGATTTAAGGCAAAAAATGCTGTTATAAACAAAGAAATGGGAACTTTGTAAGATTATTTTTTCTAGAAATATATTTGGCAATTGAAATCTGAACAGCATCGATCTGATTAAGACATTTATGATATTGCCATTATATCATATTTCTTCCTCAGGCTGGCAATCTGCATCTTCAGTTTGCCAGAATAGGAAACTGAGTGGACTTATATCAGGTCAATTTGGCTAAATATGAACTGTGTTTTTAAAAATTCCCTGCCTGGCATAGTTCTTGGTTGGCATGGTCCACCAGAAATATTTTGTGCAAGAGTTGAAACTAGCTGCCGCACTCACTCTTGTTTTGCTTGGAGGGTCACCAATACCCTGAGGCCCTATTGAAGCTCTCTCTTGCAGTTTAGTAGATGGCTTGTTTGACTGATGTGGGGTGATAGACTGCAGCAACACCAGCTCTTATGATTACTTTCAGCTTCTCAAACTCCTAGCTTCCTTCATGGTTAATTTAGTGATAAGTCACCTCATACAGGACACCTATCACCCCCTGTGAGCTGGAGGTGCTGAGAATTATGTAGGGTCAAGCTCATGTTCAAGTGTCCACTCATTCTTGAAGTTACCAAATCTTTGTTTTCTCCAACTTCCTGCTTGGTGTACTTCAGACTTCTGCACAAGACAAGAACAATAATCTTTCCTAGACTGCCTGGTTTTCATAATTACGTAAATCAAAATTCTTTGAAAGTTGTATAGTCTGGTGGATCTGTGTCTTTTACTGGGAACAGAGTGACAGGAAGTGTCACCATCCTCACCTCTCACAACACAGTTCACTCTTGGGAATGTTGAATGCTCCATACTAAAAGAATATGGCATTCTTTTAGGAACTTTATGAACTTTAGGCACTGAGAATTCACTCAGATCTGTGGAGGGGAAATAAACTGTAATGCAATGATCACTTATAGATCCAGGAGACATTGGGTGAACAGAGGTCACAAGTTGAATTTAAGCAGACACTAAGATGGAAATTACCATGTATAAAATTTGTTGGGGAGTGATTTCAGGATCAAAAACTATCAAAAGAAAGAAAGAAAACCTATGTGGAGGGAGAAGCTGGGTGTTGATGCAGTCTGTGAGGGTGTATTGCCCAACAGTTTCCTTAATTAAAACTTTTCCTTCTGGAAGGAGGGGAGGCATGAGACTTGGGAGGTACACAAATTATCATATCTGAGCATCTGAAACAGAAGATTCTCAAGGTCTTTCCCCACTTTATCCAAGGAGTAAACAATTGCTGGGGGAGGAGATGTTGATCAGAGCTTCTGAGGAGAGACATTCTCCAACTGCTCAGCTGCCTGCAAGTTATACTAAGATCCATAGTTTCAGTTTCCGTCAGTTGTCACGGAATTGGAGTGGACTTTTCAGTGATACAACTGCTTTTAAGATATCCCTGCTCCCCATGTAGGCAACCCTTCACCCACACTATTGTTTATAACCTCAATAAACACATGGGTTCACCAAGTTGGACTTTGGTCTAGTGTGGATTTTAGTTTGTTTATAGTATGATGTGAATGAAACTTCAAAAAAAGGGCATTAAACTTTAACTGGATTTTCCATAAAGGCTGATCAGCTGACAAAAACTGCAGTGATTGTGGAAAGTCTGGAATGTTTGCAGGTCCAGAGTCTAATTACCATTTAACTTGAACCATCTTTAGTCCCTTAAATAGCTATTCTTCACCTACCTATTTCTGACTTAACATCCTGTTACTAACAGATAAAAACCTTTTGGAATGTTTTGACTTGCAGACCACCAGCTTCCACCAACCAAAAGGCTGAGAATCTGGAGTCTGCACCTGAGATCTCTCTTTCACTGTAACTACTTGATCACTGTTTTCACCAATGTGTTTGAAAAGTGTCTTGAATGATGACTTTTCTTTGTTCAGTTTCCATTAAAATTTCATGAAACTGCTTCCCCTTTGGAAAATGGAACTTTAATTCATATGTGGTATAATTTTTTTACTATTTTAAATTTTTATATCTGTATTTTTATTGAATTTTTATGTATTTCAATCGAAGCATCTAAATCATCTTTATGGCCACCCCCATTCAAACCCCCACGTGCACCCACTGCGTTTCATGTATTCTGTCAAACAGGTTAAGGTCTATGGAGTCAAATTTGTGTATATAGATGTCCTTCGGTGCAAAATCAACCACTCGAGTTTAGTCAGTCTATCTAGAGTCTCTTCCTTAAAGAAAATCAAATTTTTCTCATCCAACAGTGATGAGCAGCCAATAGTTCCTTAGCTAAGATTTGGGCCTGCTACCACTTTCCCCACTTCTATGCTGGGTTTCTCTCTGACTGAGTTTGCATGGATCTTGTGCATGCTGCCACCGTTGCTACAAGTTCATATGAGCAAGTTCTCAGAGGTCCGGAAGACTCTGTTTCCTTAGGATCATGCACCAACACTGGCTCTTAAAATCTGCTTTTGTTTCCACAGTGTTCCCTGAGCTGTGCATGAGTGATGTTTAATGTAGGAGTCATATTCAGGGACAAGCTCTCTGTGGTCTTATCAGGGACAGTTTGATGAGCTGTGGCCTCCTACATGTATGGTACTCTGTTACATAAGGAAGCTTTGCTGGTAAGAGTAGAGAGAAGCATTAGTATTCTTTTTACCCCTGTTCTGCTAAGTTCCATGAGCACAACAGAATATCTGAATAAGCTCAAAGGCTTTTCCATCGATCTAAAGAGATACACCACCAAAGAATGTGAACAAGAAAAAGGGGCAATGAAGAAATACACATCATTTCAACACCTACATTGACAAGGCAATTTTCTAGGAAAATGTAAATTAGCAAACTTTATACAAGAAGAATCAGTTCAATAAAGAGAATGGCAGTCATAAAAATTGCTCCAAACTTATTAGGTAAGACTGCTTCACAGTAATTTTGCTTTTAATCTTCAAAGAAAGGATAAACTCAGTGGCTCAACTTTTTGATTCCAGCAAAAGAAGCCAGCTAATATAGTAAGAAACCAATAAACAGGGTACAGAATATACAGAAACCAATATACAGGTCTCTGGCAGGCAGATCAGGAGGGAGTCAACCTGCAAGGTGGGGACAGGGACAGCCTGTGGAGGGTCTAACTAAGCAGAGTAGGTGTGAGCCTCAAAGCTGCAGAATGTAGCTTGTTGGGTGCAAAGGATCAGGTTGCGTTGGACCAGGTCTGGCTTAGGAGGCTAGTCCTAAGATCTGAAGCAGGAAGAGTAGGGGTGGGCCTAAGCCCATGGCTAGAAGCAGGACAATGGGACAGCATGTGTAGCAAGAAGGGAGGTGTTCAGGGTGCAAGGTAATCATGCTACAGTGGGCAGGCTCTGGGTTAAGAGAAATCTGAGGCCAGAAAGTAGGAGTAGGCCTAGGCCCAAAACGGGAAAGGTGACATCAGAGGAGAGAGAATGGACCTGGTCAGAGTGCACGGAAATCAAGATGTAGTGGGTCAGGTCTGACTTACCAGAGTAGTACGCAGGTCTCTGGCAGGCAGATCCAGAAGTGTCTATGAACAAGGTAGATCTAGGGATAACCTGGGGAGGGTCTAGAAAGCTAGACAGAGTAGGTATGAGCCCTGTAACTGGAGAATGCCATAGTTTGGGTGCAGGAGATCAGGACACATTGGGTAGCATCTGGGTTAGGAGGCTAATTAGAGATCTGAGGTGGGAAGGGCAGGATTCGTAGGTCCAAAGCTGGAAGGGGAGACAACATGCTGTGAGAGAATGGAGCTGCTTGGCACTCAGGGGAACCAAGTTGCTATAGCTGGGAGGAATAGAAATGGTCTCAAAGCACTGGGATGGGAGAGGCAGGATTTGGGCTACTCACCTCCAGAGGACAGAAGCAGAGTCAGACATTCTCAGACTATCTCAGAAGGACCAAGGAATGGGGATTGAGGCGTGGGGGGAAAGAAGGGGAATGGAATTTGAAGTAACCTGAATCTGTATTCCTGAGCCACTGTCGCTCATATTTGGCTCCAATATAAACTGTTTCTTTTCATCTTTGGGTTGAGAGTCATACTTTTATCTCAACAGCTTGCAGATGATACACCCACAGCTTGTGTGTGTGCATGTGTGTGTGTGTGTGTGTGTGCACTGTTGCATTCAATAAGGTCTCAGCCAACCCCATTGATGGCCATATCTAAGTTGATCTTTCAAAGTGGTTTCTGAGTAGAGTATAAAGAATCACTCTAGAGTTGAAAGGGAACCTAGGAATAAAGGAATACAATATCATGACTTTGGAGTTTAAAAGGAATTTTTAATTTTTTATTGAATCACTGTTTATTTCATATACAACATCTCAATCATCTTAACCATCTTTATAACCCTTTCCCCACCAGCACCTCCCATAGCCCCCCCCAACTGTAATCCATATATTCTTTCATCTGTGTTAAGGTCTATTGTGTCAAGTTAGTGTCCCCAAATGACCTCAGTACAGGTTCATCCATTGAGGTCTAGTCAGCCTACCCAGAGTCCCTTGCTTTAGTAAGACTAGCTCATCCTTAACCAACAGTAATCAGTTGCCAATATTTCTTAAGCAAAGGTTTGGATCTGCTACCTATTTCCTTAGTTCCATCCTGGGTTTTTGTCTGCTTGAGTTTGTTTGGGTCTTGAGCATGCGGCAATCATTGCTGTAGGTTCATTGGGCAGGGTCCCAGCTTGTAGGATTCTGTTTCGATATGGTCATGCACCTCCTCACTGGCTCTTACAATCTTTCTGCACCCTCTTCTGCAGTGGTCCCTGAGTCCTGGATGAGCCACACTTAATATAAGAGGGCTATAAAGGGAACCACACTCTTCAGATTTCTAATCTCCATGACTTAACCATTTGTGATCTTTCATGCTGCTGGCCCTTTGTTACATGAGACAGCTTCATTAATGAGAGTTAAGAGATTCATTAGTGACTTCTGAGATTTAAAAGGAATTTTTAAACAAAACTGAAGGTGCAAATTAAAAAGAGAAAGCGTACTGTTTGATTACATCAAAACAAATTCTGCTCAGTAAAAGAGATGATGGAAGCACTTGACCAATGACAGAATGGTAGGTGTTCTTTGCAAAATCTAAAATAAGCAAGGAAAGGGCTAGAGGGATGGATTAGCAGTTAGGAGCACTGCATTTACAGAGGACCCAAGTTCTGTTCTCAGCACCCACATAGTGTTTAACAGCCATCCATAACTCCAGTTTCAACAGCCTATTCTGGCCTCTACAGGCACTGCACATCTATGGTGCACTTACATGCAAGTAAAACACTCATATATATGAAATATAAATAAAAAATATATAACACAGGCAAGGGACTTAAAGCAGTGGTTTCTGTGTGTCAACACAGAAAAGACAGATATTCTATTAACAAAATGAACCAAAGACACTCATTCACAGAAGAGGAAATCACGTGCAAAGATGTTTACATTTGCCAATAACCAGAAAAATTAAATGAAACCACCTCTCTTTGTCTTGCCTGAGACAAATTAGAGCAGTAAATTATAAGGGCTGATGGATATGTGGAACTAAGGAGTTCATGTACTGGTGGAGACAATAGCAATTTGGAGAATCATTTGACACTGTGTTTCCTTTCATTTTTCTCCTAGGTATATACCCAAAGTCTCACATAGGTCCAAGATAAAACATGAAAGTTAGCCAGTGTTTGTCATATAGTAACAGGTTGGGAGCTATGTAGGCATCGATCATTAGGGACTAAATAAAGGAAGTACAATGATTAACTAACTTGTTGATATCAGGAGCAATAAAGTAGATGCTCATGCACACAATCAGATTGACTTAGAAAAATGGTGCCAAATGAAAATTGTTCAATGCCATACATAAATAAAAACTAAGCTCATAAAATGAAACATATAAATGAAGGAAACACATCACATACACTAATGTCAGTGAGGTGGTAGGAAAAGGGAGCATCAAGTAAAAATAGAAGAAAATAAAGAAACTAGGAGAAACATGATATGAAACAACAATGGAGGTGAGCCAGGATCCAAGGGATTAACTCTATATTTAAGGTTATAAAATGAAAAGGAAGACAGCAACAATAACAGCAAAATAAAAACAAAGAGAACATTAAGAAAGAAGGCTAGTGGGATGGCTCTGTGCTTAAGAGTGCTTGCTGAACAGCTATGAGGACTCAGTACTCGCATAACAAGCCAGGCATTGTGGTTGTACCTAATTCCTCACAGGAGGCACCACAAAGTGCTGGTGATGCATTAATGAGAAATTTCACTTTTGAAGTAGTTTGACTAAGAATGGGCCCAATCTTGAGGTGTTCTGATTTCTCTCAGAACAGCTTTCAGAACTCTATTCTATTCTTCTCCCTAACAATGAGAGCATCTCATATTTATTGAACAGTATATCAAGTGTGGTATAAACAATTTTGATAACAGTTTTACAAAGAATTTGTTTTTCTGATCCCACTGACTCAGAACCAAAAATTAAAATTAAATCCATAGACAGATGTCACCAACCTACGACCCCATGCTGAAATGTTGTTTGTGAGGTCATTGTTGTCTTTATATCATCACTGTCACCACACACACATGCTCGTGTGAGTGTACACACACACACACACACACACACACACACACACACACTGCCCTAAGTTAGGGGAATAACTGAATCACAAATAGTGAATATGGTATAAGACTAAAGCTGTGCTCAGCTTAGCTTGTAAAAGTTAATTACATCCAGATTCCAAATCATGGTAGGACTGGTAATATCATTTTTGTTTTTCTTTTTTAACTTCAGATGATTGTTGTCTTCCTTTTTTGGTTCAGGAAATTAAGCCCAGGGGATTGTGGATGTATAAAAAGAAAGCATAATAATATTTTAACTGTTCTGTAGAAAATATAAACT
This sequence comes from Eospalax fontanierii, assembly GCA_035773235.1. NCBI lineage: Eukaryota > Metazoa > Chordata > Mammalia > Rodentia > Spalacidae > Eospalax > Eospalax fontanierii. The sequence goes on along the minus strand of CM069543.1, from coordinate 57,926,051 downwards.
CAACTACAAATTACATATAAGGAATAACTGCAAAGAAAATGGGTCAAGAAAGTGAAAATTGAAAGAATGGACAAAGATATATCAAAACAGATAACAAAAGTGAGCAAAAGTGAAAATGAAAACAACTAACATATGTGCTGCAAAGTGCCATAAATCTTTAGGATTAAACAGAACATCAAAGTTCCTGACACATGGATTGCATGCAGGAAAAATAAAGCTGAGCATAATGATAGTAACAAGTGACACCTGTTAACCCAACTAATAGAGTAAAGAATAAGGAAGTGCATTATTTAAATGGTATAACGAATAAGGAACTCCTAGCAGATAAATATTGAATTCTGTATTTTTATAATAGAGAAATCTGTTCATTTTAAGTACTTTTGGGAGACCTATCAAAAAGGGCTAAATTTTAGGTCACAAAATAAATCTTAAAAATTAAAAATGTGAGCTGGCAAGATGACTCAGCAGTTAAAGATGCTTGCCACCAAACCTGATTACTTAAGTTCAATCCCCACAACCCACATGGTGGAAGGAGAGAACAGACCCTAGAAAGTTATCCTCAGACCTTCACCCATGGGCCACGGCATGCATCTGCCCAAACATATACAGAAACATAAATGAATCTAATTCAGAAATGTATATTTTCCCAAGACATTACATTTGCAATCATTAGTTTTAAAATCTGAAAACTTGGGGCTGGAGAGATGGCTCAATGGTCAATAGCACCGGTTGCTCTTACAGGGGACCTGAGTTAAGTTCCAGCACCCACGTAGTGGCTAAGAACCATCTATAACTCCAGATTCAGGGGATCTGATATCCTCTTCTGGTCTTGGTGGGCATTTCATACATGCATACAAAACATTTATACATATAAATTAAAAATAACTAGATCAAAAAAGGTTCAAATAAAAGATGACAAATATGTAAAATTTTATTAATGGGCAAAATTTTAAAATACCTCCCTAAGTGAATCTTAAGATCAAAGAAAGTGACTGATTTTTAGATACTCAAAAGTAAGAATAATAAAAACACTTTATATACAAACTTGGGTATGTGATTTAAATTACTTTCAGGTAAAGTCATTAAGACTACTAGGAAGAAAGAATGGAAAGGTATGCAATGAGCACAGATTTTAGGAATCAAGAGAAATATCAAAAAAGCCAATTGAAATAAAATAAGGCATTCAGAAAAGATAAAAATTCACAGCAGAACATCTGAATAAGCTCAAAGGCTTTTCCATGAATATAAAGAGATACACCATAGAATAGTGTGAACAAGAAAACAGGGGCAGTTAAGAAATACACATCATTTCAAAGCCTACATTGACTAGGCAATTTTCTAGGAAAATATAAATTAGCAAACTTTATACAAGAAGAGTCAGTTCAATAAAGAGAATGACCGTCATAAAAATTGCTCCAAACATATTACGTAAGATTGCTTCACATTAATTTTGCTCTTAATCTTCAAGGAAAGGATAAAGTCAGTAGCTCAACATTTTGATTCCAGCAAAAGAAGCCAGCTAATATAGTAAGAAACCAATATAGCACTGATATCAAAGCTTTTAAACAAAAAAATAAAATCACAGATAAATCCTCATTATGAACATCTATACAAGAATTTTTTAAATATCACATTAATTATCTTGTTTTAATTATCAAATAAGATCCAGTGGGTTATTAAGGTGCATCAAAACCACACAGGGCTTCAAAAACAAGACTAGGAAGATGTTTTTAAAATTCACCATCTACAACTAACAATACAATTCTTCATAATTGATACTGTAGGGTATCTCTCCATGGCTAATGGTGAAACTCAAAAGCATACTTGTTAAATTGAGACTAAAGAAAGAATGCCTATTATCACCATGATTATATATCATTGCTCTACAAAGGCCAGCCAGTGCATTTAGGAAGAGGAAGGTGTGGTTGTTTCATATATTAGTAGATGGAAGAATTATCTACAGACATGATTGTGTACTTAGAAAACCTGAGAATATTAGAAATGATAGAGAACTCTGAAATACTCGAGTACAAAAGTCAGTTGTAAGAACAAGTATTTATTCTATGTATTAAAACAGACATCCAGAAAATATAGCGAGCTAAAGAAACTTTCACAATATCTTGAAGAACATATAAAGTATAAAAATAAAATTAATAAAAAACAGATTTAGTTCATAAGAACAGAATTTTAAGATATTGCTGAGATATGAAAAAAGAAAATAAATGAAGGAATGTATCTTGTTCTTGAATTGGAAGATTTCATGGTGCAAAAATATCAATGTTTCCAAAATTACCCTCTGATACCAATAAACTTCCAATATAACTTCAATTAAAACATATCAAAATGGTATTAAGCTTCTCTAGCAATGTAACAAGTTCATGAAATCTAAACCAATTATCAATATTGATAACCAATCTGGAAATACATATGTGCCATTTTCTTCTTCCTGTATATATAGTTAAAGCTTACTTACTAATTTCTAAAATAAGTCATCCCCTTGTATATGTTTAATGTTTTAGATACAGTCAAACAACAAGCAATGGACACTGACAGTGAGTAACACTGGAAAATTTGGCTTCTTTTATTCTGAAAGCAAATAAAGATCTCTCTGAATCAAGACTTCCTTTCTTGAAAAGGCCATTTTAGGACTACACATGTAGTTCAGTGTCATGGTCAGCTGCCAGAACCAGCTGGACAACTCAACGAGTATGGACTTGGTGGGTGAGAATGAGAAAAGAGACAAGAAAAAGATGCAGGAGGACTCCCAGTCAATACCAAGCAGCCTCGATTTATTTTTCCCCAAGTTTATATACATTTTCTTCATCCTTATTTTGTTTACACAAGAGCATGAAAAAGTGGAGGTATTTCTCCTTGAAACATACTAAAAATAAACACTAATAATATCTAACTTCACAAACACTTTGAACACAGATGTTTGGCAGCATGCTTGTAGGAACTGCTTATCTAAGTCTTCCTTGGCTCCCTGCACCTGTAGGAACTGCTTATACAAGTATGGCACATATGTTTAACTCTTTCTTGGCTCCCTGCAGTCAGCTTTAGATGCCAACTTGATACAAGCCTAGAGTCATCTGGGAAGAGGGCAACTCTACTTGGCCAGATTTGTGAGACATTTTCTTGATTGCTAATTGTAGGGAGGCCTAGCACACTGAGAGTGCCAGCATCCTTAGGCCGGTGGGGCTGTGCTGTTTAAGGAAGGTAGCTGAGCAAGCCAAGGGGAGCAAACTAGTAAGCAGCATTCCTCCAAGCTCTCTGCTTCAGTTCCTGCCTTCAGGCTCCTTCTCTGAGGTCCTGTCTTTGCTTCCCTGTAACCAAATAAACCCTTTCTTACCCAAATTGTTTTTGGTCAGTATTTTATCACAACAGAAAGCAAACTAGAACACTCAGCTATACTAGAATGTAGAATGAAGGACTAATGTTTTATCCCCGACACGCATTAAAACAGACATGGTGGAATACACCTGTAATCTAAGTACTTAGAAAGTGCGGGTAAGAGATCAGAAGTTCAAGGTCATCCTTGGCCACATAGTGAATTTGAGGTTATCTTAAGGCTACATAAGAGCCTGTCTCAAAAAAAAAAAAAAAAAAAAGAAAGGAAAAAAAGGTTCTTTCTGATAAGAAACCATCAATATAGAGCTGGAGAGATGGTTCAGGGGTTAAGAGCACTGACTCTTCATGCAGAGGACCCAGGTTAGATTCCCAGAACCCACATGACAGCTAACAACATCTGTAACTCCAGTTCCAAGGGATCAGACACCTTCTTCTGACCTCCATGGGCACTGCATGACCTGGATGCACCTACCTACATGCAGACAATACACTCATACACATAAAATAAAAATAATACATAAAATATTAAAAGAAAATGTCAATGTAAAAATACTGACAATACTTTCAAAACATAGACACATATGTCTATGAGCATATGTGTATGTTTCTCTACAAAATTAAACAGTAAATTGTTGAATTTAATAAACGCTAAAATACCGTGCAGTTTATAGAACAATACAGTTATGAATTCACCTATTCATACTCATTTTCTGTCCTTTTTAAAGAATCAAAACAGGGGGTTCCAGAGATGGCTCAGTGGTTAAGAGCAAGGGCTGCTCTTGTGAAGGACCCAGGTTTGGTTCCCGGCACTCACATGACACCACCCATAGCTCCAGTTCCTGGGGATCCAATGCCCTCTTATGATTTCACAATAAGGGTGTACTTATATGCATTCAAGCAATATATCCATTCACATAAAATAGAAATAATAAAGAAAATATTTTTTTTAAGAATCAAAACAGTAGTTACTTATGTGACTTTTGGCTCATTTATATTTTCCTTTTTATATATCACTTTTCCTAATGTACTTTACATTTATAATTTAAGCAAATAGTTTAAAGAAAAGTTTGTAAAACTAATGTCTTCCCATGACACTTAGAAATGAAATTAAGCACTCATGGTGATTCCCTCTGTTTTATCTCTCACATTCTACCAGATGTAGTGCCCAGGCACTGTATATTTCTCACTTGAATCACCATGACCACTGCATCTGCCAAAGCAGACAACACTGGGATCACCACACAGGTCTGAAGGAAGCTAGAAAGAAAGGAAGCCTGGACACAGAGCTGGGATGGGAACAATTTTTCCAAGCTTGGCCTCTGGGAATTTGGGTTATTTTAATGTAATATTAAAATAATTTTATTTTTTAGCTCAGAGGAGCATTGTTTTGAGTCTTTTTAAGGGATGAGACACAGGTAAGATCTTAAAGTCCATGAGGAACTGTGGACCATCAGGCATGTGAGGCCAAAATGAAGAAAATAGGTCTGCTTGTCTCTGGTCTCCAGATCTTCAGAAAGTACTAGGGAAGAATGCTGTATACAAAAGGAAGAGAGAAGATCGGGAGGCCAAAAACTAGGCGAGGACTGTGCAGACAGACTCATCATAACTCCCAAGAAGTCAGACCCAGAATTAGGGGGAGGCTATCCTGAGCTAAGGAGCCCTCCCCACATCCTGTCCAGACCATACCAAACCCCAAGCCACCCTATATCCCAAACCACCCCTGGGGCTTCTTCCCACACATGGCTTTTTATCAAAGGTCTTTAAGAGTCTATTAAGTTTCAATTTTTTCTCTATTCAGTGAAGAAGTTGGACTAGACATTATCACTCTTTTCTGACAAAGATAATGAACCTTGGAGAATTTTGTTACTTCTAGAACTTGTATGTAGAAGAGGTAGACCTCAAGTACTCTGTACAGTGAACTCCAAATCCCATATGTCCTTCAGGGCCCTGTCCTGACTCTTCATTGAACAAGCTGCAACATTAACAAGTACCTTGGAGGAGGCATGAACCCAGCAGTTCTAAGAAATCATCTTCTCACTGAGGCCCTCTAAAAGGCACTCTTAGACTCAGTGGGCTGGATCTGGGAAAGGAAGTCTTCCTGGACTTCCTTCTTAGTCACAAGCTCTAAAGAGAAATGAGCCCCAGCTCTAGAATTCATTTTTCTCCCACTCTCAGGGTCCTCTGCCTTTTATGGTTTTTGACCTATGGCCTTATTGTGTTGGTCAATTCAATGTCTTTTCAACACCAGTCTCCAGCTCTGTCCCCTGCATGGGAGTCCAGGGCTTCTTTCTGATAAATAGAGTTGTTAAGAAAGGAACAGAAAACTGAAGATATTTTGTAATAATATAAGATGATAGAAGTCTATGGTTTCATAATTACTTTCTTGGCATTATGCCCCAACACTCAACTTTAAAAATGCATAAAATAAATGCTTTTCCTTTTAAGATAAAAGATAAGAACTAATAATACAAGCACACAAGACAGCCTTTCATTACTCTGGATCAGCTTAATATGAACTGACAGTGTGGAGGAAGGAACATTGGAGGAGGCAGCTTAAGGAGAGGACTCTAAGTTGGGTTACTTCACAGTCTCCACTGTAACACCAGTTGTCATCACCCACCTTCACAAACAGCCCCTGCGTCCTCATCATGCCCACAGTCAAAGGTCTCAACCTGGTTACATTCAGTCAGAGCCTCTTCTGTCCCATTGCATAGGGCTACTTGAATGAGCACAGGCAGAGCCTCTTCTGGGATTGGTGGGTAGAGCATGCAAGCAGGTATGTGCTGGGCTCTTCCACACCCCAGCTCTCGGCACACCACAGCCACATCCTTCATGTCCCAGCCATCATCACATACAGTGCCCCAGCGGCCTTCTTGTTCCACCTCTACCCGTCCTTCACAGCAGTGGGGACCATTCATCAAATGAACTTTGGGTGGCTGCTCTGAAAACAGAATAGGTGAAAGCATGTTCAGGAATATACTCTCATTAAGCACCTCTCATGTGAGCACAGAGTCTTTACAGCGCTGAGACAGTGATCCAGGGGTACTGTGATGGTGCTGATTGTCAACTTGACAGGATCTAGAATCACCTTGGATATAAGTCAACCTGAGGTCATGCCTAATGGGAGATCATCTTTTTTTATAAATAATTTATGTGCTTGTTTTTATGTGTATGAGCATATTGCCTGCACGAGGTAGGTTCACCCCTGTCATGTAGTACCTACAGAGGTCAGAAGAGCTCATCAAGTACCCTGGAGCTGGAGTTGTGGATGGTTACTAGCCACAATGTGGGTGCTGGGAATTGAACCCAAGTCCTCCTCAAGAGCAGCCAGCACTCTTAACTGCTGAGCCACCTCTCCAGCCCCAGGAGATTATCTTGATCAGGTTAATCAAATGGGAAGATACACCTACTGTGGGTGGTGCTATTCCCTGGACTGAGTTCCTGAATTGTATAAAAAGGAAAAAGTCAGTTGAGCACAAAGATCTATACTTCTTTATTGTATATGTGATATGCTCTGCAACTTCAAGTTTCTGCCGCCTTAACTACTCCAGTATGATGGGCTGACTATACACCTGAAACTGGGAGCTAAAATAAGCTCTTTTTTCCCTTAAATTGTTTTTGTCAAGGTATTTTATCAATGCAACAGGAAAAGAAACTAAGGCAGGTACAAAGTTGTTAAAACAGGGATCACAGGGCTCTGGCTTTGCCATGTCCCATTTTTATCTCCTACAACCATGTCATCTCACCAATGGCCCCAGTAAGGGAACCCTAAAAGAGTCCTTGTTTATCCTCTGAACACGCAGAGGTTTACAGTTTCTCATGAGCTCAGAAAAATTTAAAAACAGAGACATCTATAATTAAATCTTTCTAAAAACTGAGATTGAGACACAGAATAAAGAAAGACCTAAAGTCACATGAGTTGCGCTGGGTTCTTTGTTTTATTTTGTTTTGTTTTAATATTTCATATTTCATTGATGATTTTAGCAGTCAAAGGCTCAACCCTGCCTAGGATATAATGGGCACATTCTCACAGTCTATTGACTCTCTAACCTATGCTTACTTTATTATTTTATTTTACTTTGTTTTTTTTTGAGACAAAATCTCACTGTGTTTCACAGATTGGTCTTGAACTTCAAGCAAGCATCCTGTCTTCCTTATGTGCCATCCACAATTAAAAAGATTTTCTTAGTTGGAGTTATCAGAAATTAGAAAGAGGCTCTCTTACCTCTAGGAGAGAATCTCTTGATCTTTCAATCTCCATCTCTACCTCTGTCCCTATGTCTCTTTTTCAACCTCACTGTGTAACCCAGGCTTGCCTTGAATTCACAGTGATTCTCCTAGCTCAGGCACTCAAGTGTTGGGATTACAGCCATGCGTCACTATTCCTTGCTTCTCCTTCTTTTTTGATATCAAAATCTTTTATGTAGACTAGGTTGGCATGATACTTTCTATGTATCCCAGAGTGGCCTCAAACTCGGGAGCTTCTGGTAGAATAAGCAAAAAGTTTCCACTGGCTAATTTTGCTTGACTAAGAAAAGATGAATGAATGCAGAGGAAAGAGCGTGTGAATTCCATTCACTAAAACATTCATTACTGGCTTCCATTTACCATCACATTTGCAAGGAGGCAGGATAATTCAAATTGGATTTCTATCATTTGCAGCCAGCATACCTATATTACAACTACTCAGATCTTGGCAAGCTCTCTGCAAAATGCAGACAGCAAAATAATTGATAATAACAAGAATGTATTTATCAATGTGAGACCAGATATATGTAAGACTATAGATACCAAACAAATGAAAACTAGCTTAATTTAAAGAAAAGCAAATGTAACTTCTTATATCTCAAACAAAGTGATGTTCTTTTCTATTTCCACAGAGAAAACTGACATAAACTGATAGAAGGTAAAACCACCAAAAAAGTTCCACTGATTTTACAGGCCACCAACAATTGACAGATGAGATCTCATGTAACTAAAAAGCTTCCATACAGCAAAGAAAACAATCATTGAAGAGGAAACCCACAGAGAAGGAAAGAATCTTTCCCAGTTATATATTTGATAGAAGACTGATATCCAGAACATACAAAAACTTATAAAACAAGGAGTCAAGAAGACAAATGACCCCATTAAAAAATGGTCCATAAACCTGAAGAGAGGTCACAAAAGAAGAAATAAAAATGAATAAGAAATACCTTTAAAAATGTTAGCATGCTTTGCAATTAAGGATATACAAATTAAAGTACTTTGAGACTTTATCCTACCCCAGTCAGAGTGTCTAAAACCAAGAAAACAACTGGTAACAAATGCTGGCAAGGAGATAGGAAGAGGGAATGCTAATTCACTATTGGCGGTAGGCTGTAGACGTAGGCCTACCACTAAACCTATACCTAGCAATAAATGTAAACCTAGTCCTAAACCTAGCAGCAAACTGTTGTAGCCATTACAGAGAGGAGCGTGGAGAATTCTCAGAAAACTAAAAAGAGACCTGCCATATAACACAGGTATTTACTGTTGGGCATATTTGCCCAACCAGGTTTATTACTATTCTTTTCACACTAGCTAGGAAATGAAAACAAGCTCAGTGTCCTTCAGTTGATGAATGGATAATGCAAACACGGTACATAGACACACTGGGATTCTATTCAGTTGTAAAGAAAGATTAAAGCATGAAATTTACAGGTCAATGGATGAAACTGGAAAATATTATACACAGTGAGGTAAAACCAACTCAGACATTCAAACGCTGTATGTTTCTCTTATTTGTGGATCCCAGCTCTAAATCTTTAGATGTGGCATATGGGCTGAAGTAGCTGCAGAAGCCTGGAAAAATTTAAGAAATTAATAGTGAGGGACTGGCATCAAATCTTTCCACAAGAAATTGTAAATGCAGGATTATAAAACATAGGAAAACACATATTATAGATCTTTTAGATTTTAAAATATTGAAAATACCACACACCAAAACTTTTAGGATGGGATGGGGATGTTAATGCACACCTTTAATCCCAGCACTTGGGAGGCAGGCAGGCAGATCTCTGTGAGTTTGAGCCTGATCTACATGGTATAAGTTCTAGGTCAGCCACGGCTGTTCAGTGAAACCCTGTCTCAAAACAAAACAACAACAAAATCACTTTTAGGATGAGGTAAAAGTAGTGCTTAGAGAAAAATACAATTTAAAATGTATTTCTTATAAAACAAAGATAAAAAAGAAACAAAAATTTAAGAAATCAAATGAAGAACAATCTGAAATATTAAAGGAAAATAAAATATGGAAGATTAATTAGAAAACTACATTATAATATACAACTATTTGAAAAGCAAAAATAAAACTAAAGTTTTGGAAAGAATAGTACAATAGAAAGACTTCTCATAAACCTGATAAGAAAAGAGGGCCACACAAATATATTAGAAATGAGAAGGGAGCAAATTACAGATGGAAATAAACTAAAAGCTGGATGAAAGTATTATGGTTAAAATTATCTGATCAGTTTGAAAATCTATATAAAATGTCTTGTGTGAGGGAGGAGTTTGGTGTGCATGATACGTGTGGACACATTTGTGCAAGTAAGCATTCTTGCATGCACGTGTGAAGAGGCAAAAGGAGGATGTCAGATGTCTTCTCCATTTGTTCTCTGTCTTATTCTCTTGAGACAGGTTCTCTCACCTAACATAGACCTCACCATTTTTTGACCAGAATGGTACCCAACAAAGCCCTGCAATCCTCCTGCCCCTTCTTCCCCCAGTGGCCATGTCAATGGGTCCTGAGATCCAAACTCAGAATGTGCAGCAAGTGTTCCTACCCACTCAGCTCATTTCTCCACCCTGCAAACTGTATTTTAGAAAGGATGAAAAAGATCACCTGGGTATACATGCTTGCCTGGACAGGACTTACATATATGACAAAATCCATGAAGTTGGGGGAGGGGAGGGTGGACTGGAGGAGCATAGATGGGAGAAAACTTTTAATTTAATTAAGAACTACTGTATGAAATGCACAACGTCTCAGTATAATATTATTTTAAAAACTGGTACTGAGGATATGATTTATTTTGTAAAGTGCTTGCTGAATAAGCATATAGACTAGAGTTTAGATCCCCAGATTCACCAGGCATGATTACAAGAATCTGTTCCCTTAGTACAGGAACAGTCAGATCTCTAAAGATCCCTGGCCATTCAATCTAACCAAGTCAGTGAGCTCCAAGTTCATTGAGAGACCCTGTATCATAAAATAAGGTGGAGAGCAATTCAAGAATACATTCAGTGCTGATCTCTAGTGCTGACGCATATGCACAGACACACACACAAAGTTCAAGACATTATTAAAAGCAATATTCAGAGGTTTAACTTGTAGCATTTTAGGTTTTAGAAAAGTAGTCCTGGGCAATGACAAAGCCCAAGATATGGGACTGGGAAAAAATAAAAGTGGAAATTTTGGAAGTCAAATAGTTTAAAGAAGTAAGAAAAACGTAGTACTATCAGACTTGCTGAGACAGAGTGAGTGGCACAGTCTAAGGTAATGTGGAAGCAGACCACTGTCTCCTGAGTTTAGGGCTAAAGAACACTTTGTCAGAAGAACTGTAGAGGGCACACTAGCAAACAGTGAGCTACATGTCCTGTTTATTAGGCAGCAAGGTAAATTTCCACTCTGTTTAAATAATTCCCAAATTTCTAGCCTTCAGGAACTCCTTGATAATGATATGATGAAATATTAATTCTCTCTCTAAAACATTTTTTTCATGTGGCTATTTTATTGCACCATTTTCAGAAACCTAAAGGAGGTAGGACACTTACAATCCCCTAAGCATTTTTCCTTTCATCATAAACCTTTTGCATTGTCTATGTGTGTTATTAGACTGTGAACTGCATGAAAACAGGAAAATATTCAGATTGCTCCCCATCATATTTAGAGGGCTTGGCATACATGGTTGTTAAATCAATGAATGCAAAAACCAATAATTGTATTGAAAGGCAAAGAACATAGTCAAATTTTTAGATCCATTCTCCACATACATTATGACTGGGGATAGAGACAGTAGAATCTCCAGTAGGAATGTTGGCATGAAATTAGTGCTCTGTCACGAAGTGTGTAAAACCAGAAGAAGACTTGAAATGCTAATAGGACACCAGATTGATCAGGAGAACCATCAGACAGAAAGACTCCTTCTTGTCACTCTTATCGATTAAGGTGAATCTCTTCATGTTTTGAATAGGATTAGATTTGGGAACACATGGGCTTGAGTGTACAAGTAGAGTCACCGAGGTGAGCTACCTGGGCAGGAGAAGGTGCAGGCTGATGAGCTGATATGGTTCTCACAGTGAACAAGCCTCTCTTGGCTTTTTCATAAGCAACTGAACAAGGACACAAGACTCTGGTGAGGTTCTGTGAATAGATGAAAACACTTGTAAACAGAGCATTGCTTCCCTTCTGTCCCTCTCATTTGTTTACCTGCCCTCCACCTCCTTAATGACCAAAGTACAGAAGGAGCTAAAAATCGTATCACATAAAGAATAGCCCCAGGACTGGGGGTCGTGAACAGGAACGTAGTCTTTGGGCATTTAGAATAAATTGGCTCAGTGGGGATCCTGAGTTGAAAGCCACCTACAGGGAAAACAAGTTTTAATTGACAGTGAGAAAAACAAACAAAAAATTTGCTGAAGATAGAATAAGTAATTTCTGTAAACATGAGTTGTCTATGACTACCTTTGTTCAGCTCTGTGGCCTACTACTAATCACACTATTATTTACCATTGATTATTATATTAATATTACTTTTGACATTGCTGTGACCAGATAGCAGACAAAAGCAACTTAAGAAAGGGAGGCAGGATTTATTTTGGCTCTTTGTTTGGGAAAAATGTTCATCAATCTGGGAAAGTGATGGTGGCAGGAGGCTGAAGCAATGGCTCACAGTATCCACAGTCAGGAAGCAGAGAGAAATAAAAGCTTCTGCTCAATTTGCTTTCCCCTTTTATTAGGTCCTGGAACTGAGGCCATGGAACGGTGTCGCCCATATCTATAGTGAGTCTTCCCACCTCAGTTAAAGGAATTTAGAAACCTTCTCACAGATACACGCAGAGGTCTGTCTCCTAGGTTATTTTAGATCCTCGTACATTGACAAATCAATAATAATGATCACAGGTAATAATTAATGATTTGGTAAGAAATTACCAAATAGCAAAGTTGTCTCAAAACTATTCTAATCACTCAGAGCAAAGTGACTTAAAATGAAGAACTTAAAACTCTGGCAGTGACCCTGCCAGTGTGGAGCTCTATGACTGCTGGAAAGGCACACCTACTCTATAGGTACCTGCAAGAGAGAATCCAAGAGGAAGGAAGATGAGAGATCGTAGCTCAAACTGTGGCATCTACAGGGAGGAAACTAATGAGCCTGCCTTCTCAAGATGCATCTACTAGCTGTCTGTGCCCTGCTGACATCAAAACTGCCCCTAACTGTCCTTATGTCCTGGTGTGCTCTGCCTGTGCTTTTCTGGAATTTTCTGGAACTGTCTCAAAAAAGCAATATACTACAGCTCAGGAGCTTTGGTAGCCAACAAACCTCCATTCACTTCCAACTCAACCACTTACCAACCATAAAGTTGTGAGGAAGATACTTTGACTCATTCTTGGTAGTTTTGTTTTCTAAGATTTGTAACAGTTTTTGCTAGCATAATTAGTTTTTCATTTCTGCCTCTTATTAAATGAGTGTCTGTGACACTTAATCTCAGTGAACTCATATTCCTGTTCCTCTTTCCAATAGGAATTCAAAGGTGACAGCAAAGCAAGTTTCTCATATGATACCCCAGAGAAGCAGCAAGTGGTGAGGCCAGCCCACTTTCTAATGCCAGCTCATCTTTCTTAGCCCTCAGTGCCCCAAAGCTGGTTCCCAGAACATCCCTTATCCTAATGCTAGATCCTGTGATGATCATAAGTTCCTATGTCAAAAGTCCCCTAATCTAATGTCTTCAAACTAAATGACTCAGCACAGGCCCCTGAGATGAGAAGAGAAGGAAGAGGCGCTATCTGAGGAGGTTGTGCTACATGGGGAAGCATCTCAAGGGTTGGTGGGCATCACTGTACTTTGCTGTCCTGCATGGAGAACAATGTCATAATGGAGAAAGGAGGGTTCTGTTTAGAGTCACATGCACAGTTTGCTCCTAGGTGTTTCCTCCCTGCCTTGGGAATGGTGAGATGGGAAATCTCAATCGTCCTCCCCAAGGAGATGGTTTCTTTCATCTGTGTGACCAACATGACAATTTTTCCGCTGAGCCCCTTTCTTCATCTTCACCACTCCTCGTGTACATGGCCTAGGTGAGAGAGCAGTGTCTTTTCATTCTCCAGAACATGTCACCTGTTCTTTGAAAGAAGTTGGAAGTGAGTAAATAGGTGATAGTGGCATGCAGAAAGACTAAAATCCTATAGAATGGGGAGTAAGAGGAAGAACAGACTTGAATACTCTGCCACCTTTACCCTCACTCCTCTTTCTCAGTGATTTCAAGGCTTATAACTGATGTTTAGTCAGGTAGTGCAGTCTATATACTGCTTATCTCTTATTTGCTAGGCCCTGTCTTTCACTCCAGAAAGAGGGTTAGAGATAGCTTGGTTACAGGCAGTGAGGCATGAGCCAGAGGCACAGCTTCATGCTGCTGTCTGTAACACCCTGAGGAGGGTTGGGGATTTTTGTTTTGTTTTATTTTTGAATTCTACTCAGGTGAAGCAGGATTCTTGACTTTACCATAGAAAGAAATTTAGGACAAACAATTATTAAGCAGAGTTTGAGCTTCAGAAGAGATTAGCGACCACCTTGGATTGAATGGAAAGAAATAAACTCAGGGAAAGTATAAGATGCCTGAGAGTGTAAATGTAGACTTCTCAAGGGAGATTTATATTTAAGTTTCTTAGCTAAAGCCATTATACAATTTTGGTGATTCTCAAAGGGTTGCTAACAAACATTTTTCCCCTCTTTTCTTGATTAATGATATGATAAGTGTAAGGTTTTGGGTTCGAGAGACCCAGCAGACAGAAGGGACCAGAGACTCCACTGGGAAATAACAGGACCCGGTTTTATTAAGAGAAGAGCAGATGGGACTAGCTTCTCTGAACTCAGGAGTGGAGAAATGCTAGCCCCCTTATCTTGAGGGGTAGGCTGGGGCTGGAGCTCCTGAGAACTGGGCTGGTGTGCCTGGCTCCAGACCAGGATCAAGAAAGAGAGAGAGAAAGAAAGAGAGAGAGAGAGACCTGCTCAGGCCGGGTGCAAACAGATAAATCTGTGGGGCGAGTGCGTCATCAGCCCCGCCTAGCTGGTCAGTAGCCGGGAATTCAAGAACTTGTTTGGCTGGAGTTGCCAAGGTATCTGCTGGGAGGAGGGAGGGTCCTTCAGTCACATCTTACATTCCAGCCTTTTGTGCATGGGGTAAGGGGCTGCTGTTCTCCTCTAACTTCTTCAAGCTGACTGGGCAATGATAGCGGAATAGGGGATGACACAGGAGGCTGGAATGGATTCAAGTCCTCATCATGGTTAGGCGGCCATGCATATTTCTTGGTGGGAAGGTGAGCAGAGATGACTCAGTGGCTGGTCACCCTCATGATGTATGGCTGCTGCTTGAGTGGTGTCGGGGTCCCAGCAAAGCACAGTAGAAGGGCAAAAGCTGGTGGCAGTCCTCCCATGTAGGTGAGCAGAGGGACTGGTGCTGAGACACTTCCTCCTGCATAAGAGACTGCTGACCAGGTGAGGAGATAAACTTGACAGTCCTCCCCCTCCCTGCCCCCTGGTGGGATAAGAGGACAGGATAAATCTTTAGAGGCTTAGCTGCTGGTAACCCTGTTTCAGACCTGAAAGGGTTAATGAAATGGGAGATTTAGGACTTTGTAGGATCTGGTCCAGGTAGAGATCAAAGATGATTCTGAGAAAACCATAAGCAAGGTTAAGGTTGAGGGACCCTGCAGGAGGCCATTAGGTTTCTGAAGAAGTTGGCCATTCAAATTCACTGAAAGTGCAGAGCCAAGTGCCTCAGATGAAAGCTGGAACCGCTTCCTATTTTCCTGAAATTTAAGGAATTAGATAACAAACATTCAAGAGGGTAGAGATGTAAGAAACATTGGCCCATGACAGAGGTCAGACAAATGAGGTGTGTAAAGGTTAGCTTAAAAAAATTATCCAACCTAAAATTCCCATCCATAGAAGCAGATGTCTACATTTTAGTCATTGTCTTTGTTCCTGATTGAGACACATCCTGGCATTATATCCAATCCTGAAGACCACAAGAAACTGTCAAATTCAGAGTCACAGACACAGATCTGGTAATTAACAATGGTTATTGTTAATGGTTATCCAAAGATGTTCTGGATAAGATTAGATACTCCTCTTTCAAGACTCAGACCTTCTATCATTTGCATAGACTCTCTTATTTTCTTTCTATTCTGGAAATATCCAGCCTCATAATCTTATATAAATCCTTCTTTATAAAATATTTCCTTTTCCCTCTTATTTTCTTTCTTAATACCATGAGACTTAATAACATTAAAGCTGAGAGGGGTGATTGGATATTCAGGTGAGGGTCTAGTGACCCCACTTAACAAACCTGTAAGTGGACACAGCTGAAGTCATGAAGATGGCAGTTTGGCTCAGAAGAGTGCTGTGTAGTATCATCTTACTAAAAGAACACACATAATGTTATGGATTGGTATTACCTGTGTGTACATTACATTTTGTAAATTTCCAGGTGAGCTTTTAGAAAATATAAAAATTGTAGTTGAGAGAAGGGGATGATCTCCCAATGCTTTAGGCCTTGAGGGAATATATGAGTAATAATAATAATAATTTGTGTGAGTTAGGAAAACTCTATATGGGTGCCCATGGCATGAAGGGGTAAGGAAATGTTCTATTTCACAGAAAACCATTTAGATCACAAAGAGAAGCAGTAATTGAGACCACTAAAGGATGCATTTTAAAGCCTGACCCAAAGGGTGAGGGCTGTCAGGGGGATCTTAGAGAATACAGGGAAGAAGTAGAGTAGCCCTGGGGGTGAAGAGGCCATTGACTCCCACCATGGAGAGCTGCTAAGGGTGTGTCTTACTGGAGTAGAAAGAGGAGGACAGACCATGTGGTCCCCCACTACAAACAGGCCTTTTGTCTACTGCGGCAGTGGCTCTGGGTTCCTCCATTGTTGTGATGCAGAAGGTCAATCCTCGGTGGCCAGGCAGATGAAGGTCAATCCTCGGTGGCCAGGCAGGGAAGAAGATCTGGAGGTTGGGGGGGGGGTTGGGGGCCACATGACTGGCCTACCTCAATTCTGCAAAGAAGGGCAGTCATCCTTCAGGCATCCTCATTTTCTCCATTGAGGGCATGGCCCTGGCAGTGGCTGCTGAGTTGTGGCAGGTTTGTACCCAGTGTCCTTCGTTGTCACCTTTGGCCTGGCAGCTGTTGTGGCATTGATACTGAGTTGGTTGGAGGTCTTCTTGGGAGGAACCCCGAATGCCACCATCAGTAGTTGACCCTTCTGTATCTCGGGTGGCACACTCAGTTTGCCTTCTCTTGGGTTACAGAATATTTTAAAGGCCGTTTTTCAGCAGCTCTCCCTAGCGGGGGGCATAAGGGCCTTTGGGGGCCTTTGTTAGTGGACAGGTTGGGTTATGAGATGGGTGGTTTTATGTGGGTGTGCTGGACCAGAGTGAGGCCCATGTGCTAGGCATACGAGATAAAGAGACATTATAAGGACAGCATACCTGTGTATAAGAAGGAGAGGGGTCATTTGCGCCTGGGCAGTGGGGAGAGTGACTATAAAAGAAGGCAAGATAAGTAAATAGAGGCGGGAACAAAGAAGAGTCAGCTACAGGAGTTTGAGTGCTTGTGTGGGGATGGCTCTACCAATAAGAGTTTTCACCTGCATGATATCCCAGAGGAGCTCTCTAGACTGATAACAGAATAGAGGCATGTTGGAATTTAGGACCCAGAGGGAGATGGCAGGAAACTCCCAGCCAGAGACAGAAAGAGTACAGGCAGGAGTCTGCTAGTTCAGGCGTGGGCCCTAAAGCAGGGTGCCAGGGTTGGGCAGTGTTCCAAGAGAGAGACAGAGCACCAGAGAGGCGGGGGGGAGGGGGCAAGAAGAGGAACGGAGGGCATGTGTGCATGTGCTTACAGTGGCCGGGCATGGATTAGCAGACTCAAAGTCCATGGCAATGGCATGGAGCTGAGAGGAAAGTGGGAGGTCAGTCACAGGACCCCTAGCTTCCGGCTATAGGGGTCCATGCTCTAGCTAGGAGCATGGCGGCTGACATCCAGAAATGGGTGGGGAAGATAAAGTGGGGGGTCGACTGCAGGGGATACTGGGAACCCTTCAGCAGGTAGGCATCCCTAGCCATGTGGGATCCAAGACAAGAGGGATCTCTAAACTTGGGGGAGCCTCCCAAGTTAAAGCTGGGCCCTGAGGTCCAGCATGGGACCCCTGGCATTCCAGAACTTTCAAGACAAGACAAGATATGTGAGAACCCTGCAACAGATAGGTGTCCCTACCTGTGGGGGAACCGAGACGCGATGCGAGAGTTTACAGAGGTCCAAATGAGGAGCATGGTGGCTGACACCCAGAAATGGGTGGGGAAGAGAAAGAGAGAGGAAACGGGGTACAAGGAAAGGGGGTGTAAGAGTTCCCCCTGACAGGTTTTAGGTAAGGTAGGAATCATGGAAGGGAGGGTGGGAAAGAGTGAGAGAGAGAGAAAATGAGAGACCAAATTCGAACCAGTGAAGTGAGAGGCAGGAGAAGGAAGGAGTTTCAGGAGCCTTGGAAAGGAGCTGGGGAACAAAAAAGGAAACAAGGGAGAAAGGTGATATGGAAGGAACCCAGTACCTCTATATCTGTGTTGGAATCAGGCTTCCCCTAAATCTTTTAGGAATTAGATAACTGAGCTCCCAAGTACTTTGGACATATTTGGCCTTTGACATAGAGTAGGCTGTTAGAAGGCACAAGGATAGCTTTTGGTTTGGGGTGTCTTTTTACCATAAACTGCCTAGCCAAATTCTACCTCCTGTTATTATCACATCACCCTCTGAAGAGATCATCCCAATTGCCAATAGGGAATTGGGGCGCTGACCGCTCTTGGCTTCTTCAAGCTAAAGAGGGGCATAGGTTGTGTCTATTGGGGTACCCCTTCAGTGAGTCTATCTAAAAACCCCTGAACTGCATAACTGTTAGTTGTAGGGAGAAAAGAAAGTCTTTGACTGGTTCCCAGAAGATGAAACAAAGTAGTCAGAACAGAGAAGAATTCAAATGTCCAATTCAATGTCCATTAGAATCAGAAAAACCATATTATAATTTACTATACATAATTTTGAACTAAATACCCATAATCTAAAGAATAAGGAACTATGTCTTTCCTGTGTCTAGTCATGGATCTCTGTGCAAATGATTGTAAAGAGGCACAAGAAAGTAGAAACTTCAGTGGTTGCCCTCCATGTTCAGATCCACACCTGTATGAGAGTAAAATCTCTATACGAATATTTGTAAACATATAGACTAAAATGCATTTGATAACATTATATCTTGTAGGACAATATTAAGATAGTTTCTATGAGTCTGAGAAGAGATAGTTTGAAGTGAATTAAAATGTTTCTTAAGTATTTATTTGGTTTTAGTTATTAATGTGAGAGACTAATATAAATTCCTGACATCTTTTGTATCACAACCACATCCAGCTCACCACTATAAAAATCTTTAATAGCATCTCTTTTACTTATGACTGCTATTTTCCAAATGAACTCAGTTTTTGCAGAAGCACTAAGGCCTGGAAGAATAATCACTAGTATATTTGTGGGGGACATACTTAAAGCTGTGAAACAGGTTAATGGCATCAATGTTAACCTTACTACTCAATACCAAGAATTTATCAAGTGATAAAGAACTTACATAAGGAATTTCCTTAAATAGGTCTTTTAGTGTGTTTAAGGTCTTGCTTTTACTTTTCCCCAAACAATCTAAACAAAGAGCTTACCTCAAGTTTTACATGTGTCCACAGGTGTTTAAAGGCCTAGTGTGGTCCCTGGATCACATCTGCAAACACTAGAGCAGAACAGCTATCTGGAACTGCAATGAGAACAACCTCAACAATCTATTCACTTGAGCTTCAACTAGAAAACATATTTGTTTTCCAGACTCTCATTTATGCCAGACTGTAATAATTTGAAAGTGACTCAACTCAGATACTGCCTGGAAAGCATAACAAAACTTTTACCTCATATAAGCAAGTTGCCAGTGACCTGAAAGCCTCTGCTTCCTTATGTTCATGCATAAACCCTGGCTCTTACAATCTTTCAGCCCCTTCTTCCACAATGGTCCCTGAGCCATGGGTGTGTGAGGTTTAATATAGGAGTCCTATCCAGAGACATATACTCTCCATCTCTTATTTTCTATGACTTGGTCAGTTGTGGCCCTCTATGTGTATCACATTTTGTTTTATGAGGAAGCTTTGCTGATGAGAGCTGAGGAATGTATTCTACCCACTGTTCTATGTTCCATGAACCTTAGATTCAGATTCCAATGTAGATGTGTCACATTGGGTTAGGCATATATTCTCTGTGTGTGATCAGTTAAGGCTGTCTGTAATAACCTCCATCTGTAGCAAAAGAAATTTCTTTGATAGGTAGTACACAGTATAATTATTTATAAATATAAGGATCCGTATTTAACATAAGAGTAAGAAGTTTCATTTGTCTAGAAATATGACAGAGATAGGATTTTCTCTAGGATCTATGGCCTCTCCAGTCATATGTTTTTGACATTTTATAGTACCACACATGAGTTCCCTCCCATTGAGTGCTCTTTAAATCCAATTAGATAACTATTGATTACTCTCTAGATAAAAGTGCCACTACTGCACCAATTGAAATTATTTTTTTGTGCCAGCTACTGTGGTTATTTGGCTTTGGAGCTTGTTTGGACTATTGACTTATTTTTATCCATTAGTAGCTATGAGATCTAGTCTTCATGGAGAAGACTTCCAAATTATTTCCAGTTTTATTACTCCAATTCAATTCTTGCATTCAAAATATATCCTGTCTTCTAGCAATAGGATCTTATCATCAAGTTCTGGGAGGTAATCAAGGGATGTGGCAATAGCATCTGTATTTGGGGAGTCTCTTGAACTTCCCTGACCAACAACTAGAAGGAAGATTTTACTTGTCTGGCACCTTGTTATATAGCCTTCAGGTGTACACATGCTCATATATCCTATGTGTATTTTTCAGGGCGTGTAAATTAATATATATAATATATTTATATATATATATATATATATTTATATATATATATATATATATATATATATATTTCCCTCTGGCTTTTTACAGCACCGAAGCTTTATTTACATCTCCTCTCCTCTCCACATCTAACCTCCTTCCTCCTCCCCCAACTTTCAGTGCCCCCATTACCCCATTTTCCCCTTGATAATACTGGTCTCCTATTATTCCCCCTCTCTTGAGTTCCTTCTTCCTTTTTACCTCCATGGTTCCTTGTATGGCCTTCCTCCCTCCCCAGTTGAATATCCCAGTTTTTCTCATTTGTTTCTTACTATCCCCTCCAGGCTCTTTCCTCTCCTTGACTACCATGTTTTCTTTCCATTTTCCTGGATCCTGCTGTTATATCAGAGTATATACTCACATATAAGGGATCGTTGCTATGATCCACAAATGAGGGACAACATACATCACTTGCTTTTCTGAGTCTGTATAACTTCACTTAGTATAACAGTCTCTAGTTAAATTCATTAACCTGTAAACTTCATAACTTATTCTTTCCTTGTCACTGAGTAGAACTCTATTGTGTAAATATACCACATTTTCATTATCCACTTGTCAGTTGAGGGACACTTAAGTTGCTTCCATCTCTTAGTTATTGTGAAAAGAGCAGCAACAAATGTGGATGTACAGGTCCCTCAACAGTAGAATAAGTCCTTTGGGTGTATGCTAAGTAGTGATGAATGGTACATTCTTTTTTAGTTTTTAGGAGTTCTCCATACTGCTGTCCATAATGACGGCACGAGTTCACATTCCCACCAGCAGTGAATGAGCCTTCCCCTTTCTCCACATCCTTGCTAGAATTTGGGGTCTTTTGTTATTTTAATCTGAACCAGTCTGACTGGGGTAAGATGGAATCTTAAAGGGGATTTGATTGCATTTTTAAAGTTTGTTTCTTGTTCATTTTTATTTCTTTATTGAGAATGCTCTTTTCAGATCCTTAGCCCATGTTTTTATTGGGTGGTCTTTTTCTTATATCTTTGGTTTTTGAGTTTTTTGTGTAACCTGGATATTAATCAACTGTCAGATGTGTAGCAGGTGAAGATTTTCTTTCACTCTGAGTTTCCTCTTTACTTCTTTGGTTCTTTCTTTGTCTGTGCAAAACCTTTTCAGTTTAATATTAATTGTTGACCTTAATGCCTGAGTAACTGATGTCCTATTTAGAAAGTCCTTTCCTAAGTTTATATCTTATAGTGTGCTCCCTATATTTTCTTCTAGGAGTTTCAGAGTTTCAGGTTTCCTCTTGAGGTCTTTGAGCCACTGGGAGTTGGCTTTTATGCAGAGTGAAAAATAAGGATCTAATTTCATTCTGATAAAGGTGGAGGTCCAGTTGTACTAGACCCATTGTTTGATGATGCTGTCTTTCTTCCACTATGTGTTCTTGGAAACTTTTTCAAATATTAGGTCACTAAAATTGCATGCACTCCTGTTTGTGTTCCATTGATCTACATGTCTGTTTTGAGCCAGTACTGTGCAGTTTTTATGACCATATCTCTATGATATAGTTAGAGATCTTGTATGGTGGTCCTCTCAGGACTGCTCTTTTTGGTACAAGATTGCTTTGCCTATCTGGGGTTTTTTGTGATTCCATATGAATTTCAGGATTCTTTTAATCTGTGAAGAATGTTGTGGGGAATTTGATTGGCATGTCACTGAATCTATACATAGCTTTTGGGAAGATGGTCATTTTCACAGTATTAATTCTACCAATCGATGAGCATGGTATGTCCTTCCATCCCCTTGTGTCTTCCTCTATCTTTTGTAAAAATTCAAATTTTTCATTGTAGAGATGGTTAATTTCTTTGATTAGGTTTAATCCTAAATATTTTTGAGGCTACTGTAATTGGGAGAATTTCTATAAATTCTTTCTCTGATTGTTTGTTATAAGTTGACAGAAGGGCTACTGATTTTGTAACCTGTCATTTGCTGAAAGTATTGACCATTTCTAGCAGTTTTCAGGTGGAATTTTTTTGAATCTCTTATGTGCAATATCATTTATACAAATAGTGAAAATTTGACCTCTTCTTTCCCAACTACTAATCCTTTAAATTTTTTCGGGCACTATATTGAAAATGAATGGAGATAGTGGATAGCCTTGCCTTGCTCCTCATATTAAAGTAATTCTTCCAGTTTTTCTCCATATACAATGATGTTGGCTGTGGGTTTGTTGTATATAGCTTTAATCATATTTAGGTATGTGTCTGCCAGTCCAGTTTCTTCTAGGACTTTTTACATGAATACCTGTTAGATTATGTCAAAGGCCTTTTCTGCTTCTATTGAAATGATATTATAATTTTTGTTTTTAAGTACAGTTACATGATTTATTACATTTATTGACTTATACATATTAAACTATCCCTGAGTCTCTGGACTAAGGCTGACTTGATCATTGTGGATGATCTTTTTGATATATGTCTATATGCGGTTTGTGAGTATTTTCTTTAGAAACTTTGCATCTGTATAGTGAATAGGAACTTGTCTCTCTGAAGTTTTTGTTTCCTATTGGTTCATTCCGCGGCAAGTCCCGCTCTCTGACCAATAAGGGAAGAGGGAGGTGGGGAGTAAGGGAAAGAAAGCAAGATGGCGGCTATTCCTGGGGGAAGGACAGAGATTGTACCCATGTGGGAAGAAAAATGCCCCGGCCCCCAGGCCCACGTGGAAGGCCAGAACCTAGGAGCCAGCGTGCTGAGCCCCCGCCATCTTCAGGACCATGTGAGTGAGACGAACTGAAAGACTGGCGCATGGCTGTCACAAACATTGGGGTGGGGCCTTTCTAAATAGAAAAACAGTTTCTGTTTTATCCAGCTGGATAAACCAGATCCCACCCACTAAGGCATGAAGAATAAATTTATGCAACAGCATCTACTATCACTAAGGAGATGGGCCCAGAGTTTTTTGTTGTTATTATGTCTTTACCTGATTTTGATATTAGAGTGATATTGGTTTCAGAGAAAAAGTTTGGAAGTTTTCCCTCCGTTTTTATCCTTTTGATAATTTAAGAAGTATTGTCTATAAATCTTCATGGATTATCTAGTAGAATTTGCTGTGAATCCATCTGAGACAAGGCTATTTTTAGTTAAGAGATTTTATATTGCTGTTTCAATTTCCTTGATTGTCATGAGTCTATTTAAGCTGTAAATCACTTCTTGGTTTAACTTTAGTGGTTGTGATAAATTTATAAATTTATCCATTTCTTATAGATTTTCAAATTTTGTAGACTATAGGTGTTGGAAGTATTCCCTTATAATGTTCTGGATTTTTTTGGTGTCAGTTGTGAAGTTTCCCTTTCATCTCTAATTTTGTTAATTTCAATTTGTTCTATCTTTCTTTGGATTAACTAGGCTAATGGTCTGTCTATCTCATTTAACTTTTCAAAGAACCAATTCTTAGATTCATTGATTCTTTGTATCACTTTCTTTGTTTCTATCTCATTAATTTATTCTTTGATTTTTTTCTATTCCTTCTCATCTTCTAGGTTTGGGTTAGGTTTTTTCTTACCTTTCCAGAGTCTTGGATTGTATTTTTAGTCATTTATATGTGCTCTTTCTGATTTTAATACAGGTACTTAGAACTGTAAACTTCCCTCTTAGGAAATCTTTAAAGTGTCCCAGAGGTTTTGTTTTGCTTTTTTATAATTTTCATTAAGTTTCAGTAATCATTTTATTTCTTCCTTAATCTTTTCTTTGACCCATTCATCATTCGGGAGTGTGTTTTTTAATCTCCATGACTTCGTGTAGTTACTAGAGCTTCTTTTGCTGTTGATTATAAGCTTTATTGCTCTGAGATCTAAGAGAACTCATGGAATTATGTCAGTTTATTATATTTGTTGAGGTTTGTTTTGTGCTCCTGGATATAGTCAATTTTAGAGAAGTGCTGCTGAGAAGAAAGTGTATTTTTTTTGGTGCTTGGATGGAGTAATCTGTAGATATCTATTAGGTCCATTTGATGTAAAATGCCATTTAATTTAATTGTTTCCCTGTTTATTCTTTGCCCATTCAACCTGTCAATTGGAGATATTAGGGCACTAAAGTCACCTACTATCATTGAGTTGGGGTTAATCTGGTTTTGATACCACTATAGTGCTGTTTTCATGAATGGGGTACACCAGAGTTTGATGAATGTATGTTCATGATTGTATTATCTTCTTAGTAAAATGTTCCTTTGATTAGAATGAAGTAACCCTCTTTATCACTTCTGATTAGTTTTAGTTTGAAGTCTGTTTCATCAGATATTAGAATTCCAATACATGTTTGCTTCTTAGTGTCATTTGCTTGGAATATTTTTTTCCATTCTTTCACCAGAGGGTCACGCCTATCCTGAGCATAGAAAAAAATGATGGATTTTGTTTCTTAATCATTTGCCTTGCCTGTGTCTTTTGACTAGGGAGTTGAGGCCACTGATATTTAGAGTTATTATTGAGAGATGTTTATTGGTTATTGTCATTTAAATTTTTTGCATTCTTGGTTCTATTTTATATTTCTGTAATTACAGCTTCCTTTATTTTCTTTCTGTAACTTCTTAGATATAGTCATTCCTATCTTTGGTCTTTTATATTGTTTTGAGTATTCTCAGTAGAACTGGTTTGGTGGACATGAATTCTTTCAGTCTATTAATGTCATGGAAAAATGATTGATAGCTTTACTGAGTAAAGTATTCTTGGTTGGCATTCACAGTCATTTAGAAATGAGAATACATTGGTCTAGGTTCTTCTGGCTTTCATAGTTTGCATTGAAAAGTCAGCTGTATTTATGATAGGTTTTCCTTTGTATGTAACTTGTTTTTTTCCCAGCAGTTTCCATTGCCCTCTCTTTGTTCTGTACATTTAGTGTCTTTACTATGATATGCTGTGGAGAATTTCTGGTATGGTCCCATCTAATTGGTGTTCTATGTGTTTCTTATATCTGTATAGGTATGTCTTTCCTTAATCAAGGGAAGTTTTCTTCCATAACCTTGTTGGAAATCTGGTCAATACCACTGGCCTCAGATTTTTCTCCTTCTTATATGCCTATAATTTGTAGATTTGGTCTTTTCATGGTGTCCCACATTTTCTGTGTATTTTATTCCTGTGCATTTAAAATTTTTTTTTATTGTCATTACTTGAGGAGTCTAGTTCTTCATCTTTGTCTTCCAGTTTTGATATTCTATCTTCTGTTTCATTCTGCTTGTGAGGTTTTCTCTTGTCTTTTCAGATTGACTTACTGAATTTTTCAATCCCATCTTTATTTCGGTGTGGGTTTCCTTAAATATTTCTATCTCTTTTGTGAATTCACTTTTCAGGTCCTGAATTGTTTTTGCTATTTCAATCAGCCCAATATTTGCATTTTCTTGAGCTTTCATCACAAATTAATGCTTATCTCTTTGAGTTCTTTGTATTATTTGTGTGTTCTTTAAGTTCCTTTATCATGTTTTATTTGCTAGGATGCTGAGTCTAATTAGGGTATTGCTCCCCCATTATGGAGTAACATCATTTAAATTATATATATATTCCAGAGTGCTTCTTCAGTATTAGGTTTCCATATTGTCTTTTTAAAACCTTTAGTGTTAGGTAACCCTCCCCATATTCCCTCACATCCACATCCTATTTAAACTTTTGTGTTCTATTATTCTCCTCCCCCACCATTATATCTCTACATTGTATTTCCCTTTCTTTGAAAGATTCCTCCATCCCACATGGCCTGTCACTAATTACCTAACCTCTACGGGTATTTCCACTTCCACTCATTTACCTGTGAATTTCATAATTTCATTTTTCTGAATATCTGAAATTGTGTAAATGTACCACACTTTTTAGCCAATCATTAGCTGATGGGCATCTAGGCTGTTTTCATTTCCTGGCTACTGTTGACTAGACTAGCAATAAACGGGGATGAGCTTGTATCTCTGTAGTAAGACACAGAGTCCTTTGGTAATATGCATGAGTGGTATAGCTAGATCTGTGGTAGATTAATTTCATTTTTTATATTAACCATTCTAACTGGGGTAAAATGAAATCCCAAAGTAGTTTCAATCTGCATTTACCTGATGACTAAGAGTGTTGAACAATTTTTAAAATGTTTCCTGGCAGTTTGTGCTTTTCTTCCTTCCTTCCTTTCTCTAATACTAAAAGTTAGTCTTGCTTTGCTCATTTCCTTTCTATTCCTAGTCTTTGTATTAAAAAAACTTAGTTGTCTACTCATGCCCCCTCCTCAAAAAAATTGTTGGAGTTGAAGAAGTGGTGAATTTTAATTGACTATTACTGCATCTCCACCTGTGGCCAAAGTGGAAATGTGGTGGTTGTGTTTTTACACTTTCATTGAAGTCTAGTTTCTTTTAATTTTCCTTCTTTTAAAATATTTTTCCATTTATTTAGTTGTTTTATTGAAGAAGAGAATGTTTCTCATGAAATACTCTGCAGTCTAAAAATATAGCAGGAAGTGGAATGGGAATATAATTTCAAGGAGGAAAATGAGGACTTGCATAATTTTTTTCCAGACTATGAATGCCTGGGAGAACCAAGTTATATTTCTTTCATTTTTCTTTTTGTTTAACTGAATCTTTGTTTGTGTATTTGATACGGAACATCTTAATCAATCTTAATCATCTTTATAACCCGTTCCCCACCAGCACCCCACCCATAGCGGTCCAACTGGAATCCAACATTCTGTCATCTGTGTTAAGGCCTACTGTGTCAAGTTATTTTCCCCAAAGGTTCCTGAGTGTAAGTTTATCAATGAGGTCTAGTTGGCCTATTCAGAGTCCCTCTCTTTAAGCAGATTAGCACTTCCTTACCCAACAGTAATCATTTGCCAGTATTTCCTCAGCAAAGATTGGGGTCTGCTGCCTATTTCCCCAGTTCCACGCTGGGTTTTGTCTGCTTGAGTTTTCAGGGGTCTTCAACATGCTGACACTATTGCTGTAGGTTCATATGAACAGGGTCTCAGGAGCTTGTAGAACTCTCTTTCCATATGGTCACATACCTGCCCACTGGTTCTTACAATATTTCCATCCATCACCTCTTGTACAATGCTGTCTGTGCTCTGGGTGAGTGAATTCTAACATAGGAGTTCTGACCAGGGACCTACAGTCTGCAGACTCCTAATCTCTGTTCTTTGGCCATTTGTGACCTTTTGTGTCACTGGCCATCTGTTGCATGAGGGAGCTTCATTACTAGATCTGAGAGATTCATTAATGTCCTTGTTACCCCTTCTAATATGTTACCTGAGGCTTAGGTGCAAAGCTTACATTGTAGATGTGCCTCTTAGGCTTGGACAATTCACAGACATTTTCTGTGTATGACCAGCTGTGATATCCTGTATTAGTCTCTGTCTGGTGCAAAAGAACTTTCTCTGATGAGTGGTGACTGGGATACTTGACAGTAAATATAAGAATACATATTTAACACTTAGTAAGAAGTTATATTAGTCTGGGATGTGACAGTCTGGGGAATTTATCTAAGATCTGTGACCTCTTCAACCAATGTTTATTTGGCTATGATTACAGTACCATACATGAGTTTCTTCTAATTGAGTGGGCTTTAAGTCCAATTAGATAGTTGTTCATTACCTCCAATATATAAATGCCACTACTGAACCAGTGTCATACGCTGTGCTGGTCATTGACGTGGTCATTTGGTCTTGAAGCTGGTGTTGGGCCATCGACTGATGTTCTCTCTTAGCTGCTTGTATAGTATTCCCCAGAGCTCTGAGGGCTATCCTTCAGGGGAAGTGGCTTCCAGGTCAGTTCCAGCTCCATTACTCCAAATCAAGTCTCCAAAGTATGTCCTGTCTTCAGGAATAAGGTCTTAACTACAAGTTCTGGGAGGCCATTAAGGGTTGTGACAATAGCCTGTATAATTTGGGGAGTGTCTTGGACCAGTCTGGTCAACAATTCAAAGGAAAGTTTCCTCTGTCTGGCATTTTTCCTGTTATGTAGCTTTCAGCTATGCACATGGACTCAGGTGGAAATATTGTAAGTGGAATTTGTCATTAGGTTGTTAGACTAATATGATACCCCTCTGGTGTTTTACACTAGCTTCATTCTCTCTCTCTCTCTCTCTCTCTCTCTCTCTCTCTCTCTCTCTCTCTGCCTAATCATTCCTCTGTGCCTTCTCCAAGTAAAGTATCCCCATTCCTCCCTTGATAATACCAGTCTCTTACAGCCCCGCCTCTCATAAGCTCCTTCTTTCCATGTTTCCCCATAATTCCATGTATAACCCTCCTTCTCTCCTCACATTTAAATGCCCCCATTTTATATTTTCCCCCTTGGGAACACCAGGCTCCTACTATTCTTCTCTTTCAGGATCCTTCTTTTCCTTGACCATCCTGGTTCCTTTCCATTTTCCTGATTCCTGCAGTTACATCAGGATATACACTCACATATAACAGTTTGGGACTAGGATCCACAAATGAGGAAGAACATACATCCTTTGTTTTTTTTATTCTGTGTTACTTCACTTATCATAACAATTTCTAATTCCTTTCATTTACCTGAAAATTTCATGATTTCATCTTTCTTTACCACTGGGCAGAGCTCCATTGTGTAAATGCACTACATTTTTATTATCCACTTGTCAGTTAAGGGACACTTATGTTGCTTCCATAACTTAGCTATTGTGAAAAGATAGCACCAAAATGGATGCA
Organism: Eospalax fontanierii; assembly: GCA_035773235.1. Classification (NCBI taxonomy): domain Eukaryota; kingdom Metazoa; phylum Chordata; class Mammalia; order Rodentia; family Spalacidae; genus Eospalax; species Eospalax fontanierii. The sequence goes on along the minus strand of CM069543.1, from coordinate 57,896,800 downwards.
TAAGTATTTCTGCAATAAGATTTTGGATAGATGTCAAGGAGTGGTATAAACCATATAATGTTCTAGACCTTTTTGTTGTCTTTTGTGATGTTTTCCCTTTCATCTCTGATTTTGTTGATTTGGAGTTGCTCTTTCTTTTGGTTAACTGGGCTAAGGGTCTGTCGATCTTGTTGATCTTTTTTAAGAACCAGCTCTTGGATTCATTGATTCTTTGTATTGTTTATTTTGTTTCTAATTCATTAATTTCTGCTCCAATTTTTGTTATTTCTTCTTGTCTACTGGGTTTGGGTTTCATTTGTTGTTGATTTTCAAGATTCTTGAGTTGCAGTGTTAAGTCATTTGTTTGTGCTCTTCCTGATTTTTTAATGTGGGCACTTAGAGCTATAAATTTCCCTCTTAGGTTAGCTTTTGAAATTTCCCAGAGGTTTTATTGTTCTTTTCATTTAATTCCAGGAATACTTTTATGTCTTTCTTAATTTCTTCTTTGACCTACTTATCATTCAGGAGTATATTGCTTCATCTCCATGAATTCATGCAGTTACTAGAGCATCTTCCAGTACTGATTTTAAGTTTTATTGCATTGTGATCACCTAGAATGCATGGAATTATTTCGGTTATTTTTTATTTGTTGAGGTTTGTTTTGTTCCCCAGTATGTGACTGATTTTGGAGAAAGTTCCATGGGATGCTGAATAGAGTGTGTATTCCTTGGTGCTTGGGTGCAATATTTGGTAGATGTCTGTTAGGTCCATTTGATGTATAATCTTTAATTCAGATGCTTCTCTGTTTAGTCTCTGTCTGGTTGATGGTCTAATGGAGAGAGTAGGGTATTTAAGTGTCCTACTGTTAGTGAGTTGAGATTAAGCTGTGTCTTAAAGTTCTGTAATACTGTTTTTATGAAATGAAGTCAGGTGCACCAAAGTTTGGTGTATATATGTTCATGATTATTATATTTTCTTGGTTAATTGTTCCTTTGATCAGAATGTATGACTCTCTTTATCTCTTCTGATTATTTTTAGTTTGAAGTCTATTCTGTCTGACATTAGAATGGCAACTTTTGCTTGTTTCTCAGTGCCATTTGCTTGCAATATTTTTCCATTCTTTCACCTTAAGGTAGTACCTGTCCTTGAAAGTGAGACGGAATTCTTGCAGTCCAAAAAAGGATGGATTTTTTTTCTTGATCCATTCAACTAGCTTGTGGTTTTTGACTGGAGAGTTCAGTCCATTAATATCTAAAGTTACTATTGAAAGATGGATATTGATTCCCACCATTTTAATTTCTGTTTGCATTCTTGGTCTAACTTTGTGTTTCCACGATTATACTTTCATTTAATTTCTTTCTTCAGTCCTTCTCTGAAGGACTGGTTTTGTAGACATAAATTCTTTCAGTCTCTTCATGTCAAGGAAGATTTTTCTTTCCACTTCAACTTTAATGGACATTTTGCTGGATAAAGTATTCTAGGTTAGCATCTATGGTCATTTAGAGCTGGGAATACTTTGGTTCAGGCTCTTAAGACTTTCATAGTTTGCACTGAAAAATCATCTATCATTCTGATGGGTTTTCCCTTTTTATATGTGACTTGTTTTTCTTTTTCAGTTTTCAGTATTCCTTCCTTGTTCTGCATGCTTGATGATTTTACTGTGATATGCTATGGGGAGTTCTTTTCTGGTCCTGTCTATTTGGTGTTCTGTGTTCTTCATATATTTTTAAGGGTACAAATTTCCTTTTGGGGGGAAATTTCCTTCTACAATCCTGTTGAAGATCTGGTCAATAGCATTATCCTGAGATTCTTCCCCCTCCTCTATGCCTATGATGTGGAAATTTGGTCTTTTCGTGGTGTCCCACATTTCCTGCATATTCTATTCCTGTTTATTTTTAATTTTTCATAATTTTTCTTGAGTGTTCCAGTTCTTCAGCTTCATCTTTCAGTCTTGATATTCTGCTCCATTTCATTCATTCTATTGGTAGGGCTTTCTCCTATCATTTCTAATTGACATACTGAGTGTTTTACTTCCTTCTTCATTTCAACCTCAGCTTTCTTCAATATTTCTATCTCTTTTGTGAATTCAGCCAAAAGTTTATCCCTACCTCCTTTTGATTCTTTGTTTGTTTGTGTGTTCTTTAAATTCATTGAATTTTTTGGTCATGTATGATTGTTCTTTTTAACTCTGTATCCTGGGTTATCTCTATGGTGTTTTCATTTTAGAAATCTTTTATAGGACTGGTGATGTTTGGTGGGGACATATTATTTGGGTTTTTCATATTATTATTTTTTGTTGTGATATTGGCATGTGTATTTCTTTTGTTGTTTGTGATTCTGATGTGAGACTCAAGTCTTCCTTTGTTCAGGTGAAGTCTGATTCTGTTTGTAAACTTGATATGACTTGGTTGTTTTCTTATTGGATATGAAAATCTGATTTAACAAGGCTTCAGGTTCTCTTTTGATTTTATATTGGAGGTACAAGATGGCTCCAGGCTAACTGCTCAGGAGTTCCCATGGAGGTACGAGGCAGGCAGTTTAAGATGCTCCCAGGCTCTCTCTTAAGGTCTGGGCCACTCTAGCCAGCACGCACAACACAATTAGGGAAGACTGCTAAGCAGAGGCTGAATTCAGACTTTCTCAGGGAGTCTTCAATTGTCAGGGCCCTACTAAAGGGCACAGAAGCTTAGCCATGCAGCAGTGGGAGGGGCTGGAGAGATCCCACTGTAGGGGAATGGGCACAGTGTAATGTGGAGAGCTCACTGTCAGGCAAAGCTAAGACAGTGATCCAGAGATCTGTGGGACCAAGGGCAAAAGTGGGCCTAAGCCCAAGGTTAGAAAGAGAATATGATGTGGAGTGGGGAGACTGAGGTTTTGCAGCAGTAGGGTAGTGGAGACATAATGGAGAGGATCATATTTACCATGGAAGAAGGTTGGTCTTAGGACTTCAAGGCAAGTTGTGGGTGGGGACCTCCAGGATAGAAGGCTGGTTTCAGAAATGGAAAGGCAAGTTTGGCTAGGGACAGTCTGTGAAGGCTCCATCAAACTAGACTGAAAAGTTGAGTTGTTCTGAATGCAGGGGATCTGGACACAGTGGGTGGGTCTAGACTAAGAGAGAATACAGAGATCTGGGGTGCTAAGAGCTAAAATAGGCCTGTGCCCAAAACTAGAAGGAGAATATAACATTAACTGGGAGAGAGTGCTAAATTTTCATTCTTGATTTATGCTTTTTTTCCAATTTTCATTTAGCAGTGTGCTGTTTAGTTTCCATGACTCTGTGGGCTTTCTCCCTTTCTAAAGTTGTTGGCTTCCAGCTTTATTCCTTTGTGGTCAGATAGGATGTTATTCAGTTTTTCTAAATTTATTAAGACTTGCTTTGTCTTAATTTGTGGTTGATTTGGGGACAAATTCAACATACAGCTGAGAAGTAAGTGTGTTCTTTCGTGCATGGGTGGAGTGTTCTGTAAACATCTCTTATATCCATTTGATTTATGATGTTGTTTAACTCCAGAATTTCATTATTTAGTTTTTGGCTGGATGATCTGTTTATTAGTAAGAGTGTGGTTTTTAAGTCACCCAGCATCATTGAATTAGGGTCAATCTGTGATTTTAAGCCTACTAGTGTTTCTTTAATATGGTGCCCCTGTGTTTGGTGCATATGTGTTTAGTTGTAATATCCCTTTTGATGGATTCTTTCCTTATTACTTCTATATTTGGTTTGAAGTCTATTTTGTCACATATTAGAATAGCTATGCCTGCTTGTTTCTTAGTTCCATTTCCTTGGAACATATTTTTACATCATTTACCCTTGGTGGTCTATCATTGAAAGCTAGATATGTTTCTTGGAGGCAGAAAAAAGATGGGTCATGTTTTGTAATCCACTCTGTTAGTTTGTGTCTTTTTATTGGGGAATTATGGCCATTAATATTGGTTGTTATTATGGACCAACGTTTATTATTTCCTGTCATGTTGCTGTGGTATTGTTTTCTTAGGCTATTTTTGGTTAACTGTTCTGGAAAATGTCATTTATTTTGCCCTCTATGGGTGTGTTTAATCTTCTCAGACTGGCATTTCTTCTAGTATCCTCTGTAGAACTGGCTTAATTGCTACAAATTCATTAAATATGTTTTTATCATGGAATGTTTTTCTTTCTGGCATGAACATGATCAGGTCCTTCAGCAGTAGGGAGGGCAGAGTTTCTGCTAACCTAAGTGGCTAAAAAGCTCTGTTTCTTTTCTTTTTAAACCTCCTTTACCTCTTTTTAAAAGTCCATACCTTTTCTGATGTCTGTACTGTGGTCTTGGTGATCAGATGCACTTGAAAGGGCCCTTTCCAACTTTGCTGAAGCATGTTTTCTCTCTAGGACCAAGTCACCATCAAGTCTCTGGCTTGGAAGTGGTAATCTGTAAAGTCTGTACATGGGGTCTGTGTGAGAACCTTTGCATTCTATTAGGTTTAAACAGTGATCATCTATGGTATCTTGATTTTCCTCTCTTCTCCATGAAAAGTTTTCTGATTTTTTTCAGGAACCTATAGTTAAAACTAAAACAATCCTTTTCCAATAATATTGCCTCATATTTTAGGATTTGATATTCAGTCAAATCTTCTAGTAATCAAAAGATTTTATATATTCCAGACTTGATGTGAAACACTCGCTACCAGAGCTCCTCCGAAGGTCTACTTTCTGCTTTCTGACCACCATCACTTGCACACACTCAAGCCATCCTCTAGAGACAGGTCAAGAGTCTGGAAATAGAGAACACAGGCTGCTTTTTCTTTCCCCAGGTCTAGGTAAGTGCCTCAAGGGCCATGCCTTGGTCCATGGTTCACAAATAGATAAAACATGTTTTCCTAAGGGCTCCTCAGAGGGTAAGTACTGGAAGTATAATGAAGGCCTGCTTTAACTCTTTTGTCTGAACGTTTCCTGGGGACCACTGCAATGGATCAGGTTCTTCCTTCCAACAATTTGAGATAAAAAGGCTTTGTCCTTTGGGCATATTAATCAGTCCATTACAATCCTGTAGTTCTCAAAACTAAAAATTTTCTTTTTCTCTTGGACGAGGGCAGAATTACTTTGTCATTCTTCTGAGTTAATTTTTTATTTTCCCTCACTGATCAAGTGTTTCGTGTACTTGACTTCTTTTTCCTCAAATTGCAACTTAATTTTTAAAGACATGTTTTTCCTTCAGAAAGTTAAGGAGGTCAGTGGTGACTTTGGATACTGTGTCTTTCTTTTCCCCAGAGATTGAAATAATCTACATACCAAAGTAGCCAGACTGGATTCTCAGGGAGGGTTAAAAATCTTCCAGAACTTTCTCTAGAATTTGACCAAATAAGTTTGAGGCTTCTGGGAAACACTGTGAAAACATGATCCTATGGTATTGCTGTATTCTCTCATTTGACAGATAGTCTCACTCAAAAACAAAGACATCTCTTCCTGAATCTAGAGGACATGCCCAAAAATGCATCCTTCAAGTCAGTTACACTAAACAATTTATAACTACATGGGATCTTGCTTAGGAGAGTGTAGGGGTTGGATACTACAGGGGGCAAGCTTAAACAATCTGATTTGTAATTTGTAGGCCCTATACTAACAGATACAACCTACCAGTTCTCCTCACTGGGAGGATTAGAGTGTTGTATGGTGATGAACAAAGTTCTAGTAATTCATTGGTTGTAAGCCTCTCCTTCTCTCGGTAGGAATAGGGTATTTTTCAACAAATTACTTCCCCATTAACTCCCATGACATGTAGTAGAGGGTCAATTTTTCCTTCCTCTTCTTCAGTTGAAAGATTCATTATTTTTATTTATCCTTATTCTGTACCAAATCAAATCTTTGCCCAGGAGGTTAATTTCTGCTTCAAGAACATATGATCCTGACTTCTCATTGTGCTCTTTTGCTGGTCTAATTAACATTTTCTTAAATCTTGGAATATGAAATCTTTCCCCCTTTATCTTGTCACCATCAATTTTTCTCATTCTCTGTCCTTTGGTTGATATGATGAGGATCACAGAGCCCCAGAGTTGATCAAGAAGGTCATCTCTTCTCCCTCAAGTGAACCCTCAAGTTTATCAAGAGTTTATAGTAAGGACTGCCACCTGGTCCTCATCAAAAATTGTTGGGGAGGTCACCTTTTTTCTTTCAGGGCATTCTCTCATCAAGTGCCATATTTTCCTATAATTGTAGCACCTGCTTATTGTTTTAGGGTCCACTTTCTTTATTTCTCTATTTGTTCTCTATTGGAGTTATCTCCTCAATTTTCGCATGAAGGGTCGTGATCCAATATCTTTTAAACTATATTTTCTATTTTTAAGATCATGATTTTTGCTTTCTGTTTCTTTCCTCATCACAAATACCTTTACATCATCTCTTAAAAACTCTTCAAAATTTTCTCATTTTACTCCTCAATTTTTTGTAAGTTCTTAGTGACAGAAGGCCAATTCTTAGTCACAAAGTTAACTGTTAATAGGCCTCAACCAACCTCAGGGTCTAACCCAGAATAGTTCTTTGTTTGTTCTCTGAACCTTTGCAAAAGCGCTATGGGAGTTTCCTCCCTTCCTACCTGAATCTTAATGGCTTCTGGGACATCCTGTGATCTAGGAACAGACTCTTTGATTCTCTCATTTGGACCCAGTCTCTGGGATCATTGTTACTCTAATCTAATCAGATATGACCTTGACCCAAGCATAGAAATAGGGTCCCAAGAATTGGCTCAATTTTTCTGCTAACTCAAAGGGGTTGTCTTGAAGAGATTTCATTTCTCTTGAAATTTATGACCTCAGCGCTATTGAGAGGAACATTTCAAAATTTAATTTCTCCCTGTCCCATGGGAAAGCGAGAACAGATTGGATGTCCACAGTTAGGAGAGATATGGAAGTTCTCTTTATCCTTTCTACATTTCTCTAGTTCCCTCCTTAATCTGGAGTAGGGATTTACAGGGCCAGTGATAGATTTCCTTATTATCTCTGGGTTGTTTCCTTTGGTACCCCTGCTTTTCCTGCTGCTCTTTGGGCTTCTAGCTCTGGATTTCATGGGACATATGGAAGGGGCAGGATTACAAGAAGGCCCCAGAGATTTTCTTTAGAGTCTTTTCCCTCCTTTTTTAGAGGGAACCTAGGGGCTAATACCGGTAACCAACAAGAGCATAATATTTCTTCTTGTGAAGACGGGTCTTGTGGGTTACATAGGATATTAAATCTTGGCACATACACTTCTTATCTGAGCCACACTCTGGGTAAAAGAACAAAAGTCTGAAGATAGATTCTTTTAGCCAAATAAAATACCAACATTTGATCATCTTATGCTTTTCTTTTTCTTTTGTACCAGGGATATCTCCCCAAAACCTCAGTATTCTTCACCAATGGATTATCCAAGAGACTTTCAGAAGTAGAATACTCATTTCTCTTTTTCTTTAGTTCCTTGGGGCCTAGAATCTTTATTATTCATTTTTACTGGTTCTGATACCTGTTTTCCTGTGTGTTCATTCTCTCTAAATGGAGGTTTCTTACACACCCTTAGGCAGGCTTCTAACATGCTTAGTATAAATCCCCTGCAGAGGAATGGAACCCTGGATTGGGATTCACTGCAGCAACACTCCACTACCTAGAAAACCCAGCCACTAATACAGTACTTTTAGAGTCCAATTTTTCCTACCTCTGCTCATGTAAAAAGTTGGCTAGCTGTCCAGTGTCTGTCTTTTTCTTGCTGTTTGATTTCCCTTATCCCAGAAACAATATAGAGCCTTTCATTGGCTTCTGTGAGGAGAATGGGGATAGAGAGCAGGCTTACCAAAGCAACCGGGATGCCTCTGTGGTTCTACCCAGTTTCCCTTCACAGAGGCACAGAAATCCCAAACTGAGGAATAAACACCCCCACCCAAATCCAAACCCAAATAAATGAATGTAAAGACAAAAGAGTGCAGTGGAGGTGTGATATTAATGATTGTATTCTAAGACCGAAGGCACTGCACCGCAAAGAAGTTAACCGGTGCCATGCAGGTCTCCCCCCCCCCCCAGTTACCATGCAGGTCTCCCTCCCCAGTTACCATGCAGGTCTCCCCGCCCCCAGTTACCATGCAGGTCTCCCTCCCCAGTTACCATGCAGGTCCCCCCCCCCCCAGTTACCATGCAGGTCTCCCTCCCCAGTTACCATGCAGGTCTCCCCCCCAGTTACCATGCAGGTCTCCCCCCCCAGTTACCATGCAGGTCTCCCCCCCAGTTACCATGCAGGTCTCCCTCCCCAGTTACCATGCAGGTCTCCCCCCCCCCCCCAGTTACCATGCAGGTCTCCCCCCCCCAGTTACCATGCAGGTCTCCCTCCCCAGTTACCATGCAGGTCTCCCCCCCCCCCAGTTACCATGCAGGTCTCACTCCCCAGTTACCATGCAGGTCTCCCTCCCCAGTTACCATGCAGGTCTCCCCCCGCGCCAGTTACCATGCAGGTCTCCCTCCCCAGTTCCTCACTGGCTAAGTACTCTGGGTTGTACACTCTTACCCACAGTCACCAAGGATTTATTATTTTCTTATAGGATATTCTTTCTCTCTTCCCCTGCACATCCACATCCCACAGCAAAGACTTTTCTGCTGACTTCTCCCTTCCCAGTGTCTTGTTACCAAATTCATGAACTCAGTCACCTACATAGGTTGCCTGTGATTTTTTTCACCCTAAAATAAACATGTATTTTGAGTGGGGATAATCAGGAAACCATGTGAGGCAAGCACTGAGGCTTATCTGTAACTTGTAACCCTTATCTTAAGGCACTTTTGTCTTGAATGGACTATCATATCTTACTCTCTACACACTAGAAGCCTTAGCTGGGGCAACTGGACAAGAAAAAGAAAAAGCAAGTATACACTGGAAAGTAATAATTAAAATTAAAATTTCTTTTATTCACAGATAGATAGCATTACCAAATGTAAAAATCCTGATGCAATCTACCAAAAAACAATTCAAAGTTAACAAGTTTGCCAAATACAAAATTAATTGCATTTATATACAGACAATTAAAATTGAATATTATATTTTTCTTTACAATATAATCAAATGTGGAAGACCTAAGGATGTATTTGACAAAAAGTATAATATTTCATACATGGCTCATTAAAATCAAATAATACTGAAGAGAGATGTTAAAGAACACCAAAATAAATATCTTGTTGGTCACAAGACTCAATGTTCTTTATTATCTACATTTTTTTGCTTGCAGAAAAGAAAATTTTCTTAGACATAAAAGTCATAAACTGGAAGGAGCTCAAGAGAGGGGAGATGAGAGGAGACAGGTGTTACGAAGGGGAAAACGGGGAAATGGGATTACTTTAGCAGTGGAGGGAGGAGGAGGATTAGATAGGGAGGAAGGGGAGAGCTAAATAAAGCTTAGGTGGTGTGAAAAACCAAAGGGAAATGTACTAGCTCAAAAGCCTGAAAGATCAGGGAGGAGGTAAATAACCTATGTAAATAAAGTCTTACAAGCTCCTGGGACCTTGTTCACATGAACCTACAGCAATGGTGTCAGCATGCACAAGACCTATGCAAACTCAAGCAGACAAAACCCCAGCACAGAACTGTGGAAATGAGCAACAAGCCCCTATCTTAGTTGAAGAATTATTGGCAACTGATTACTTCTGGTATGAGGAAAAGCTAATCTTCTTAAAGGGAAGGACTAGATCCCAGGGGATGGACTTGTGCTAAGGAACATCTAGTGACACTAATCTGGAGGATGGAGGTATGGGATTGTGCCAGTTGGAAAGGAAATATAATGATGATTAAGACTGACTAAGCTGTTCTGTTTGAAATGTACAAAAATTCAATTAAATTTTTTTTTGAAAAGCTGGAGAGATGGCTCAGAGGTTAAGAGCACTGACTGTTCTTGCTGAGAACCCAGATTTGGTTTCAAGCACTAACAACCATCCATAATTCCAGTTACAGGGAATCTGATGCCTCTTCTCATCTGGATGCACACTTGACACCTTGAGTATATGCAGACAAATAACTCATATACATAAAAAACTAAACAAAAGATTTTAAAGTTTGAATGTCAGCATGTCATATGTAAAAAGGACACATACAAAATAACTGAATGAAGAAATTATTTTGATACTAAAGAATTACTCTTTTTACAGAGTTAGTAGTTGATGGGGAAAGGAAAAGACATTTTCTTCAGTATGTGCAGTGATGGGTAAAATTGCCCATATTCCTATAAGTAACTTTAACAAACCTCATTGGGTCATCCCCTGTCAAGCAAAAGAAAAATAGGAGGGAAAAGACATGAAAGGAGACTGGAGGTCACACACGAAGAAGAACAGGATTCACAGGAATAGGAAGAGGACAAAGGAGGATAATGTGCAAGTGAACATGATTAGAATTCATACTATACACATATGAAAAAACATAATGGAACCATTATTATGCATAATTGATATGCACACTAATAAAAACATAAAAATTAATTTATTCTAAAAAATCCTGCTAAGATACACTGGAACATGAGTCCATGTGCATATCTGAAGGCCATATAACAAGAAACACAGTGCCACACAGAAGAAACCTCCCTTCAGGTTGTTGTTCAGAGTAGTACAAGAGACTCCCCAAATAACACAGGCTATTGCCACAGCCCTTGATTGTCTCCAATAACTTGAAGCTAAGATCCTATTGCCAAAGCAGGACATAGTTCTGACAGAGGACTTGATGCAGTGGAGCTGGAACTGATCTGGAAGCTTCCTCCCTCAAGACTAGCACTTATAGGTCTAAAGGATATTATACAAGCTGTTATGGGAGAAAATCAATCAATGGTCCAATCCAGCTGTAAAGCCTAATAACCACAACAGTGACCAGCATAACAAACTATAGTGGTGTAGTCGTGGCTCTTTTACCTAGGTAGTAATCAACAGTTATCTAAATTGTACTTAAAACCCTCTTGGTAGGAGGGAACAAATGTGTGGCACAGTAAACACAGTAGAATACACATGGCTGGAGGGGTCATAGATCCCAAAGAAAACCCTATCTCTGTCATATTTCTAAACAAATGAAATTTCTTATTCTATGCTAAATATGAATAGTCTTATTTACAGACAAATGTACCATTCACCACTCATCAAAGAAGTCTCTCTCTGCAACAGATGAAGGCTATTACAGAGTTCCACAACTGGTCACACACAAAGAATATGTGTCTGAGAAATGCCCAGTCCTAAGTGCCATACCTACAGTGGAACCTTTACATCTAAGTCTCAAAGAACATAACAAAGCAGGGGATAGAGAGAATACTAATGCATCTCTCAACTCTCACCAGTGAAGATTCCTCATGCAAAAGAGTGCCATGCACACAGGTCACAAACTGGCCAAAATGTAGAAAATAAAGGATTTCAGAGTGCGTATCACTGGAAGGGACTCCTATATTAAACCTCACCCACCTGAGCTCAGGGACAATTGTGGAAGAGGGAGCAGCAAGATTGTAAGAGCCAGAGTAGGTGCATGAACATAAGGAAACAGTCTTCCAGACCTCTGGGAATTGCTCATATGAACTTGCAGCAATGGTGACATATGCACAAGACCCATGCAGATTCAATCAGACAAAAACCCAGAATAAAACTGGGGAAATGGGCCGCAGGCCCCAAACTTAGCTGCAGAACTATTGGCAACTGATTACTGTTGGGTGAAGAAGAGTTGATCTTCTTTAAGTGAATGACTCTAGATAGACTGATTAGAATTCAGTAAATGAACAATAGCTCACTTGATAAACCCTAACATGTATGATAGAATGCATGAAATCCAGTGGGTGAGAGACCATTGGGTGGGGGGGAGTCTAAATAAGATTAAGATTTATTGTATGAAATGTACAGAAATTCAATTAAAATATACATAAAAATAACATAAATTATAAAAGATGATAACTTGGACTTCGTCAAAATCAGAAAGTTTTTGAAATGCATTGGTATGAAAATAAGGTCTTTTTCCTGATTATTATAAAGTTAGTAATTGGACAGATAGTCCTGATTATAAATGGGAAAATTATATAAAGAGAAACTATAAGAGAGAAAATGTAAACAAGTGTACCATACTCACAGCAAATACTCAGCTTGATGGGCATCAGAACAATAGGAGAAGCTCTTGTATCCCAACGCTTTAAATAAGCTGGAGGAGACTGGGACTCAGATGACTGGTGGGAATGTAAAACCAGTTGGGGAAATAATTCGGCAGCTTCTTTAACAGTATCAGGGCTGGAGGAATAGCTCAGTGGTTAGATGCACTGGTCACTTTAGCCAAGAAGCCAGGTTTGGTTCCCAGCACCAACATGGTGGGTAACAGACATTTGTGACTCCAGTTTCAAGGGATCCAACACCTTCTTTTGGCCTCTGTGGACATTGCACATGTATGGTGCCCTTACATACATATAAAATAAAGATTAATAAATAAATCTCATGCTGGGAGAAGGAAAAGATTGAAACCTGGTTCAAGTCACAGGGAAAGGTGCTTCCCAGAAGATATTTCACACCTTTCTAACAACTTGTCAGACTAGCTCACAGGATGAGGTTGAAGCTCAGACAATGATGGGTCAGTGATAGCTGGGACCACATCCTGACCTGGTCTACCCAGATGTATGTATCTCTGTCCCTATATTTACACTTTAATCTCACTTGAGGAAATGAGCTGGATAGGGTCACTGGATCTTTGGTCCCTCTTCCCACTGTGATCACATTGAATACATTTTCTTTTTCTACTTTTTACTATTACTTTGGCTGTTTTAATTAGCTTGTTAAGGATGGGTAGCCAAACCTGGCTTCCTGGGGTACAGACTACGATCTCAAGTTTGGTGACAATGAAGGGATAAAAGGTACATTTTTGAAAGGGCTGCTACTTGCAGCAAGCTGATATCAAATGGAGAGAAAAGATATAAGTAAGTTCCTAGAAGCTGCTAGAGTAATTTAGTCCAAGAACACTTTTTTTATCTTCCCACTTCAGCCCCATCAGCTGCTTTTAATCTCTAATTGGTGAAGCAGAAAGATGAGTGCTTGGACTTTGGGATTCTTACGGAAGTCTGGCCCTCGGTAATTCTGCCAGATCAGTGCACTTCTGGCTCTGTTTTCCTGTTTGCGTTTTTTGTTGCTGTTTTGCTTTGGTTTTGTTTGGGGGTTTATTGAGGTTTTTTTGCTTTTTTGGTTATTTTGCTTTGTTTCGTTTGATAAATGACTTTGTCTTTTCGTTTTTATGTTGAATTTGTCAATCTAAAAAGGTAACTCTCATCTCAAAGGGAGACAAGGGATGGTTTATTCTAGAGCCAAATGTGAGGGGTTATGGCCCAGATTTAGGTCACCCCAAATTCTGTGTTCCAATGTGATAACAGTTTCATGACTTTTTATATTTATCAAGTTTTTATGGTAACAGAACAAAGAAAGTCACAAATCAAGACTCCTTTCAAACACATTGGTGGGAACATTAAGTAGGCAGTCACATCAAAGCAGAGAAATCTCAGCTACAGGCCTCACATGCTGTCAGATGACACTCTTTGCATTTTTGGTGGAAACTGGGATTTTGTTAAGTTAATATACGCCCAAAAGGTTTTTATCTGTTAGTCACAGGTGTTAGGTAACACACAGAGCTGGGCAAGGAATAGCTATTTCAAGGGGCTAACCTGATAACCCAAAATAAACTGTAATTAGGCTCTGGACATGAAATATTCCAAATTCTGAACAATCATTAAAGTTCCAATCAGCTAACTGGCCTTGAAACAGGTTCTGTTAAAAATGCAGATTTTTTCCATAAACTTTGATTCATAAACTATTTGAGTGATTAGTCCTTTGTAGTACAGGCTTTGTCAATCTGGAAGCTCTTGTGTTTTGGGTGTTTACCATGTGACAGGAAAGAGTTGGGACTCCAGTGAGCCACTAGGTTCTATGGGCCCATTCAAAATAGAGAGACACAGATCTTGAGGTGCTCTCTATTGGGATTTACATAAACCATGAAGACTGCTGGGAAGAGTTATATCTAGTCTTATCTAATACATTAATAGGGAAAAAACAATCTCTGCCCCTAGAGCTCTTAAAGTTAACTGAATAAGAAATCTATGACTAAACCTGGTTTCTTGGGATTGTCAGTGAATGAAACAGCTCTCACCTCAAAGGAATGACAGAGACAGTTTATTATGGAGCCAAATATGAATGACCAAGGCCCACAAATACAGATTTAGGTTTCTTCAAATACCATGTTTCAATGAGGTAGTAATTCTATGAACTTTTTAGAGTAACAAACAAAGTCTTAAAATAACAATCTTTTCAAATACACTGGTGGATACATCAAATAGATGGGTTACAGCCCACCAGAGAAGTCCCTGCCATAGACCTTAGATGCTATCTGACAGCATTCACAGCCCCTTGATTAGTGGAAACTAAGGGACTGTTCATACATTCCAAAAGATGTAACTAATGGTTGTAAAAGATGTTAGTTCATGTATAGAGAAGATAGCAAATGTCTATTAAGGAGAATAAAGGGGGTCCAAGATAATTTGGCTCTGGACTTACAACATTTCAACCTTTCACATCACTAAAGTTCAATCAACCTTTGCAGACAGATTAGTTCCAGAAATTCTGGTTCACAGGGTACAGACTGTGACCCCAAGTTCAATAACACATGCATGCACACACACACACACACACACACACTCACACATATTCACAACATACAATGTTGACATATAAATGTTCATGAGTCATAACTGTGATTGTATTTACATCAGTTTACCTTTTTCAAAAGTCATTACTCAATATGCTTATAATGGATTCATTCTACTTTGTGTTAACTATACCTCCAAACAAGAAAATTTTCTAAAACCTTTAAATCAAAGGTGAGGGCAGAAGAAGAAATCAAAGGGGCACTGGAGCAGAACACACATGAGCACAGGAATAGAGATGTGAAACAGTACACTCAAAAGCTCTTCACACCCTGCTTGGAAGGGCTCCACATTCTCAAGGCGGTGACATTGTGTGTTGGTCCTGAAAGTCTGAATTTGGCAGACATTCTCACATAGGTTTCCCAAGCCCAGAAGCAAAACTGTGGGCACACCTGTCTGGTTTTCAGCAACCTTCCCAGAGTATTTAGCCAGGTTTCCTACATTACTCTTTTTCTTGAAGTTTTCTGTTTGTGGCCACTCGTTTCTCTTCCCATTCACTCTTTGGAGTTGTTGTGCATATGCACTTGGATGTCATTGATGGGTAGTACTTTTCCATGTTCCCTAATAGCTTAGCCTCCACGGATTATATGGCTATTTTTAATCTTAGATACTTGTCACGACCACCTCGTCCAGCAAGGAAGATGCAACACCAGACTCTTCTTTATGCAGTTTATTCAGGAACCTTGAACAACCTTCTGGCTTCTAACTTACTTCTCCTCCCGGGGAAAGCCCACCAGAGACTTAAATCCCCTCCTGCCAGCCAACCCCAAACTACCACGTGGTGAAAGCAGATAGGCGCACACATGCGGAAGCAGGGCCAGATCTCAGCCACAGTCAAATATGGAGCTGTTTGCTCCAGAGAGCACTCACCCTCGGGAAGGTGGAAGGCGGGAGCAGGCGCCACCTTTAAGACGCGGCAATCCGCAGCTCTCTACAGATACTTAGAGTCAAGAGATGCTGAAAAATAAGGTAGTTTCTTCTTTAATCCACAATCTGAATTACATACAGGTTTTAGGTACAAATAACTGGTGACACAAATGCTAGCAGAAGCAACAGGAAAGAATGTACACATGCTGACTGGGGTAAGGAGAGGATCAATGCCAGAAGCACCAGAGTTAAGGTTAGCGGTGAACCTTCCAAGTGCACAGAGGCTGATTTATACATACTTTGTTTCAGTGTGTTATTTCTAAACAACCCCTCAGATTATTATTTCTTAATGACCTTTTTCAACAGCTTCATGTTCATTTATTGGGACATTAAAATTGTAGGTTACTGAGCTACATCCCAGTCTTGGACACTGAAATTTTATCTGTGTCTATCTGTCTGAACAACTTGACTATATACAGATCATCATAAGCAAAACTTTAGACACTGGACATAACCTGCATATTCAACCTCTGAGATAGAAACATGTCTGTACAGTGAGACCCAAGTAGAAGCTGCTGAGAAAGGTGAGTCTGGTCAGACAGCGAGAAGATATCATCAAAGACAGAATTTCATCAGAACTGAAGCCCAGTGAGGCCTGTCAAAGCTAGGAACTATCTCGGAAACCACCTTTGAGATACCCAAGTCCTTGAAGAAAGCCCTTACACATCCACAATGTCCAAATCTTGAAATTAAACCAAACCATGAAAAGGGGTGTCTTTCATTTCTTCAGCTTTCATAGAAGAGGAAATAAACCACTGAACAACTTTTCTTTTTGCTTCTATTTCTGTAAAGGTGTGCTGAAGGGTAACTTCCGATCCTGACTTCCTCAAACTTCTGTTAAGCTGTCATCTGTTGTTGACTCTGATGTGGGTAGTCTGGTTTTACTTCAAAGGAACTTTCAGTTGCCATTCCCAGATTGGCCCTCATGCTGCCGTGGCTCTTGCTGCTGATCTGTGGTGAGTTGGACAACTCAGAGTCGGGTGTGAGAGAGGGTCTTACTTCTTAAAGAGATGTAGAGATTTCCTAGGACTAAGTTTCTGTCTGGTGATGCTCAGTGATGTTTCTTAGGAATACTTCTATCTCCTTCCCTCCCCTCCCCTTCTCCCCTCCCCTCTCCTCCCCTTCTCTCTCCTCCCCTCTCCTCTCCTGTCCTTTCCTGTGCTCCTCCCCTTCCCTCCCTCCCCTCTCCTCCCCTCCCCCCCCCTCCTCTCCTCTCCTCTCCCTTCTCCCTGCTTTCTCTCACACACAATCTGTGCAACAAACTGGCCTCTCAGTTCCTTGTTCTTTTTTATATCAGCAGTATTTCCTTTTATTCATACTGTCAAATCTTAGAATTTAGGATCCCCCCGCTTCATCTCATTTATAGCTTTTTTCTCTAGGGCCGTGTCTCCAAATTGTTTAAACTCCTGAACTGCTTTTCATTATCAATTATACTTCCTATGCTTACTCCTCACTCTGATTCCAAAATCCATCACCCATAGGTGTGTACTTTCTTCTCTCTTCCCCTGCTGTACTATCTTGATCAATACTTTTCTGTGTGCTTTACACCTAGGCCAAAGCAGCTGGATGGTACTTTAGACAAAAGTCACACCACGGCTGGTTTTTCTACGTTTAATGTGGAAACCCAAATCTCAGGTGTTCATTAGCCAGACAACCTTCACACATACTCAGTCCTGTGTTCCCATCATAACAGCCAGTATTCTTACCTCTTTCATTTCTTCTCAAACTTAATCATTTTTGCCCTCATTTGTAACTTTGCTTCATACTTCATTGAAAACATAAAAACAAAAGAAAATTCTTCTATTTCTACTGTTATACATATCAACTACTCACCTCTACATCACATATTCTGCCTTCTTCCTCCACATGAATATATTATGTGTCAATTTACCAAAAACAGAACTCCTCGTTTTTGTCTTCAAGACCCTGTTTCAATTTCAACCCTTTTTCTATCTCAAAAACTTTTCTCCAACACTCAAGTATTTCTCTATTCTAGATTATTCCCATAAATACACAAACATGCTTTAATATAATTTTTCTTAAAATAGTAGAAGCAGGACTCCCTGAGTGAGCTCTGCTCGAGCACCGTGTTTCCTTTTCCCTTTACATGTTTTCAGTGGCTTGTCCTTGTTTCACTTCCATAACCTTTCTTTTTTAAACTTCATTTTTGCAAATTTCATATATCTTTTTATGTATTTAAATCCCTCCCCTATCTGCATCCCCTTACTACCTCCCTATCTGATTCCATGTACTTGATTATATAAAAATATATATAAATATATATCTTTATATATATATAATATATAAAGATATATAATATATATAAATATATATCTTTATATATATAAAGATATATATAAAGAGAGCTAGAGAGAGAGAGAGAGACCTATAGAGTCAAATCTATGTTCCCAAATGCCCTTCTCTGTGAGTTCATGGAACCTGGTTACCAAAAGTTCCTCAGGTAAGGTTGAGATTTCTCATCCACTTTCCTTGCCTGTGCTGGGATTGTGTCTGACTTGAGCTTATGTGGGACTTGTTCATTCTGCCATCATTGCTGCAAATTCATATGAATAATTGCCCAGCTGTCTGGAAAACTATTTCCTTGTGATCATCCACCTCTGGCTCTTACAATCATTCCTCCCCTACTCTGTACTGATCCCTGAGCCTTGGGAGGCAGAAGTTAAACTTCATTTTTAACTACATTAAGATTCACCTTTTTAAAACCCTGAAAATTTTTTCCTAAGGTTTAGAGCCTTGTCACCACCAGCAGAAACTTTCTATCACTTCCCTCACACTCTAATCTCTTTATGGGAACCTCTCTCGCATTCTTAACCCATAACAACCACTGAATTATTCTAGGTCCTCATAGTTCTTCATTACTCCTTCCTGAACTCACTGTGACCAATCTTTTGTCCTGCCACTTTGAAATTGCTAACATCATCTACCACTTCCATGTTGCTTCACCCAGAGGCCATTTCCGTTCCAACTTCCACAGCCTCTCGGGTTCATGTGATGCGAGTCACCACAGCTGCTGCACTTCTCCACCTGCTTTCCAGACCACCGTGTTCTTCTCTCTCTCCCTCTTGCCTGCTGTTCTCAGTGCATTTGCTGAATTTAATGAAAATGTTAGCGCTACCAAGCTGGATACCTAGACTTCCTTGGTTTCTATTTTCTTCTCCAAGTGATTTTATCTTTAATGTGCCATTTTAAGCCTAAACTCACCAGCTGTGACCCATTCTTTAAATTTGTTGCACGTACTTAGTGGGTCACTTGAGTGTCTAACAGACATTTCTAAGAGTGTTTTTGATCTTTCACCTCTCTTATCACCATAACCAAACTTAACCTATTTTTCCTTACTTTTCCTATTCAGTAGATATCATTACCATTATCTGTTTGCTATGGCCAAAAAGTTAGAAATAGAATTTAATTCTCTCTCTCTCTCTCTCTCTCTCTCTCTCTCTCTCTCTCTCTCTCTCTTTCCTGATTCCTTCTTTCTGTGTATGTGACTGTGTGTACCCATAAGCAATTCTTATTGATTCTACTTTAAATTTTTATACTAAATCAGACCACTTCATAACACCACTACTGCATAATTGAATTTATTTCTTTGCTTCTCCTGTATAGTTCTATCTTATTTCCCTTACAGTATCAGAAGGGTCTTATAAATGTAAATTAAGACAGAGCTATCCATGGTTTTCTCATCATAACTACTGTTTCCAGTCTGTAAAGACCAGGTGACTGGGCTCCTGACTACTTACACACTATTGTTAGCCCCTGTCTTGTACCTCAGCTGAGCTGTACTTGCCTTCTCTTTTCTCCCTGGACAAGCTTATTCCCCTCAACATTCCCTTTCAGTTGCTATTCTGTGTCAGGAATGCTCTGAACAGTCCGTACCACCCGAAGATACAGTGCAACGTGTTCTTCTAAGCTTCACTCTCTGGAATAGTCTTCCAGTTTTCATTGGTTATCAGCCATTTCTCACTATGATGTAGATTCTCCAGTACTTAGGTACTCAAAATTACTACTTTATAGACAAATTTATACATTTTTGTGCTAACCCACACTGATTCCTTACTCCTATCTGAGGAAGTAATCATTCACATAGGCATTTAACCAAGGAGGAATCTCTCATGAAACAGAATAAAAATAGCAACAATGAGACGATCTTGATTAGAGGCTGAATAAATTTTAGGCGCTATTCTAAGCATTTTATGGAAATTCATTTAATCTTCACAAACAACAGTGAAGAAGGGAAGAACGTTCTGTTATTGTCTCCATTTTATAGAAAAGGAAGTCAAAACAAGGAGAAGAAAATACATTTTCCAGGACCACATAGTTTGCAAGAGGAAGCATGGAGATCAAAATCTCCAGTATTTAGTGACAGAGCCTGTATCCTCCCTCCCCCATAATTTCTCCTTCTTGACCAGTATTATGGCCAAATCCTTGGGTTAGGAGAGAATATTTGAAGAAACCTATTGCTTCTCTGGATCTTAGCGTCCTCTGGTCAGAAGTTGGTAGCCCATGGGGCGCCACTCCTTGAGCATAAATCCTTTATCTCTCTTATCTGACTATTGTTACACAAGGCAGTGAGTTCTGAGCTGAAGCTTAAGATTTTTTTTTAAGAGAAAGAAAGGATAAGGGTTAGGGATGAAGAGAGAGCTGCCAGGAACAAGGCCACCATCTACGGCTTCATTACAGAGACAAAAGTTATTGAAAATTACCTTATGATAATACAAAGAACCACGTATCATTTTGTGGTTGATATGAAATGTGGGGAAAGAAATAGAGGAGGAAGCAGAAAGGAGCTCGGGGAGGGAGGCAGGGAAGATGAAAGATAGGGGAGGAAGGGAAGAGATAGGAAAGGCAAAAGGGAGGGAGGGTGTTGCTAGGAGAGCTCTGTAGGACTGGACGCTCTGGACCAACCTGTACTAAATTCTTTTCCAGCTCCCTTCTGTGAACCTGCTGGTGAGTTGTGCTTTCCAATCTTCCTCACAGTCTAAGATACTCTGTCATTCCAATCAGCACAGAGACCTGTAAATGGTGAAGCAGCCCGGCCTATCCAAGATACAAACTTCAGAGACTACCCTGAGCCCAAGCTGTTCTGACCTGCTCAGCTGGGTGAGCAGCTCTTGCTGAACTTTAATCTCAGAGCAAGGAGGGAAATGTAGTTAGCACGAAGGAGGTAGAGCCTCTCAAAGATTTGCATTAGAAGAGCTCTAGGTCACAAGTGAGCTTCAGCTATGGGGTTCGCTGCCAGTGGAGAAGATGTGGAAGACACACATCCACAGAGAAAAGCCCTGCAGTCAGTCCTCTGCCACAGCAAAAGGAAATAAGACTGCTGTCTCCTGTGTATCTTCAGCTCCATTCTACACCTACAACTATTTTACTCACTCTATTTTTCAGACCCTGGTATACACAAATTTAATTGATTTTCTTGCCACAAGGAATTTTTTCACTAAAGCATATTCAAATCTACCATGTGTGAACTGTTCTCTTATGCATAGATTATTAACCACAGGGTTGAAAAAAGATTGTCCTGTGCTCTTAACAACACAGAATCAGAAATTCTCATGACCAGAGAGATCAGAAGCAATCTAGTCTTCTTGGTCTCTCTCTTCTCCAACTCTAACTCATGCCTGTGCTAATGCCTTGTGTTTAGTCTCTCCTTTACCCCTAAGCCCAGGCACTCAATCCTAGCATAAACAGAAATCCAGAACCAGACTGAGGACAAGAAAAAAGTTGGTTTCCATGTGTTTTTTTCAGGAACTCTTTGCTGCCTGGGAATATTATCTGAAACAAACTCTGAACTTCCAGGCATAACTCCAGACTCTTGTAATGAGGCAGCTTTTTGTTGTTTCCCTATGCAGAAGAGTGGGTTATAGGTACCTAATGCCTTCCTTTCTCTGCTCAGTTCCAAAAACTGTATTGTTCACCTTTTAGAGACCATAGATGTCCTAACCATAAATGGAACTGATGCTTAGAAGAACTCAGACTGCCAGATGAGGTGGCGCAAGCTTTTAGTCCCAGCACTCAGGAGGCAAAGGCAGGCAGATCACTGTGAGACTGAGACCAGCCTAGGATGGTCTACATAGTAAGTTCCAGATCAGCTGTCAAATAAATAAATAAATAAATAAATAAATAAATAAATAAATAAATAAAAGGACACAGGGAAAACTTTTTGGTAGGAAGGATTTGAGGCTACAGTCACCGGACAGAAATCACCAGAGACTTGCTTTTTTCATCTGATGAATACAGAGCTTCTTTTAGTAAAACTATTAAAATCACCCAAATTCAGAGGCTCTAAGGGTTAAGTAAATGCCCAAAGAGCTAATGCCATCAAAGACTGTGGCATTTCATAGGCTGTTGGAATAGAAAGAAAGAGGAGAACAGAACATAACTTCAACCATTCTTATTTATCCAGAAAACATCCCCTAAAATACAAAAGCACACATCCCTAAGGCTTAAGGAATGAATTAACTTGCTCCTCATTTCATGGCTTCTACACAGGTTTGTATAAAGTACTGGATCAGAGGAGCTGGGCTGTGTGGATGGTGGGCCCAGAGCATTTCTAGGCAAATGCATTCCCTCCTGTCTAATAGAAACTGCAACAGGAGAGTCAGAGCAGAGTCATCAAAGAAGGAGTTGAGTACTTCTGTGTTGTTTCCATAGTACCTGATCCCCTAGGTCCCCTATTCTGCCTTTGAAGGTGATAGCATGGGTCTGAGATGGGAAGGAAAAGGAAAACTTTTGTTCCTGAAAATATGGTTTATACCAAAGTTTTTTTAAGAAAAAAAAAAAAGAAAGAAAGAAAGGGACTGGGTGTGTAGCTCAGTGGTAGAGCACTTGTCTAGCTTATGTGATGCCTTGCTAGTTTGATCCCTAGTACCATCAAAAAAAGAAAATAAAAAGGAAGAAAGATGGAAGGAAAACTAGAAGAAAAAGAGAATATATATAGACAGAGAGAGAGAAGACAAAAGACAAAAGAAAGAAGAGAGGAAGAAAGAAAGGGAAAAAAAGACAAAAAAGAAAAAGAAGAGAGAGAGAGTGAGTTTACTAAAACTGCACTATCTCCACTGGCAGTCTTCAGTATACATGGACTGGCTTTGAGTAAGGAATTTTTAGCTTATAAAGAAAACACTTAAAGATAATTAGATTCAAGTCAGAGGTAAGGGTTGCCTTCCAGAAGCTGGTGCACAATACCAGGATGAGCAAGGCAGATCCATAGCAAAGAGACATTCATGGCTATTCAGGAGATGGTGGTAAAAAGTATGCATCCAACTGGGTGGGAAATACAGAAGACCTCTTACCCTTAACATTGCCCTGGAGTTTGTGTTCAATCTTTTCTCTAGAGCTATTTTCACATCCTATGTTAAAAATCAGACCCTCCCAACCCATAGAGGGGAGCTCAGTGACCCTGACCTGCAAGACCCAGCTCCCTGAACAGAAGCCAGATGTCCAGCTCCAGTTCTGCTTCTTCAGAAATGGCCAGGCTCTTGGGTCAGGATACAGTGGCTCTTCAGAGCTCCAGATCCCCACCATACGGAGGGAAGACTCTGGGTCCTACTGGTGCAAGGCAGAGGCAGTGACTCCCAAAGTCACAAAGCGGAGCCTGACAACACAGATACATGTGCAGAGTAAGTACCTGAGGAACTTGTTCTACCTGTTCATACCAGCTGGGGAATGGAAAGTCGAGATGTCTCCGCCCACTGAGAGGGCAGACATAAGGAGGAGCTTCCTGGTATCTTTAGGCTTAGCATGGTGAAGAACAAGAGAAGGCTTTGTGGAAGAAGTATGTAGAGCAGACTATTGGAGAAGGGCTTGTGGAAAGGATTACAACACAAAGAGGATGTTTTATTTATTCTGGGCCATGTGATTCCATGTCACTCGACAAAAACAAATGTCTACCTACAAATGGCTAAGTAGTTACAAACTTACTTAAATTTGAACACTGGTAAAATAAAACCTTCCCTACTGCTGCAAAAATCCTTGAACAGCTCATGCACAGAAAGTGCTGTTCTAGTGGGTCATGCCTGTGGTTCAGTTGAACCCAAGAACTGCAAGAGATAATAATCATTACCTCATTTGCTAACACATGGAAATTGTATCTAAGAGAAGTTAACTAATTTGATCAAGCATGCACAGCAAGTCAGAATTGGAAACAGTATTCATACCTCAACAGTTTGATTTATAATTTGGATTTGAAATCACTATATTTCTGTGTGTTAGAAAAGAAAAGTGTGAAAATCAGGGTAGTAGGACCCATGTCTTAGAGTAAGATGATGTCATATTCTCCACGGTAATATTATGGTACCTTTCTTACCCTGTGACCACCAGCCAAACCTAAAATGACACCAAATCGACAGAATACTAGCCCCAAGTGGAGCTATAGAACTCACTGACTTCTGGCAGCCTTTTCTTTCAAGACCATCACTCCTACTCCTCTCTGAATGCCCTCCACATTATTTTGTGTTTCTATAGGAATCCCTGTTTCTGATGTAAGCTTGGAGACATGGCCCCAAGGGGGACAGGTGATGGAGGGAAACAAACTAGTCTTCATTTGCTCAGTTGCTAATGCCACTGGAGACATCACTTACCTCTGGTACAGAGGAACCCTGGGTTTAAATCTGGAAACAAAGACGAAGAGTTCACTAACAGCGGAGTTTGAGATCAACGCAGTGAAGGAAAGTGATGCTGAGCGATATTACTGTGCAGCTGACAATGGCTATGGCCCTATTCTCAGCGAGTTGGTGAGCATCATTATCAGAGGTAAGTGATGCTTTTTACCGTACCTCAGTCAGTACATCTCTCACTAGACTCCCCTCTCCTTTGAGATACCTTTAGGAAGTTGATAAGGGCTGACAAGCAGAGATTATGGATCTGTTACACCCACAGAAACTGTTCCTTAACTGTCCTTTGTTGGTTAGTTCCAGTGTCTCGGCCTGTCCTCACCTTCAGCACCTCTGGAGCCCAAGCTGTTGTGGGGGACGTGGTGGAGCTTCATTGTGAGGCTTTCAGAGGCTCTCTTCCAATCTTCTACCAGTTTTATCATGAGGATGTCACCCTGGGAGGTAGCTCAGACCCCTCTGGAGGAGGAGCATCCTTCAACCTCTCTCTGACTGCAGAACATTCTGGAAACTACTCCTGTGAGGCCAACAATGGTCAGAGTGCCCAACACAGTGAGGTGGTAGCTCTCACCTTGACAGGTATTTCTCAGGCTATGGGACTCTCAAGGGTCTCTGTCCTAGCATCCTAAGAGAGTCTCGGTCTTTCTTTGTGGTATACTTTCAAAGACATGGCCTCTGTACATGGTGCTGCCACAGGCTATGTATCTGAGGGGTAGAGAATACAGAGTCTGAGTGCCTTTCTTCTTTCATCAGTGTGATAAACATTGAAGGTCCCTAGCTAAGTAAAGAAACTCCCTCCCCTGTGAGGAGCAGCCCTTGAGCACAGTCCATACCCAAGTTGTCTGTTTTCCAACCTAGTCCCTTCTCACAGCAACTCACACACAGGTCTCTCTTTTCAGTGCCTGTTGAGGACACAAGCAGTCATCTCCCCTTGGGAGTCACTGAGGGGCTGCTGAGCTGTCTTGGCTGTGTCACTGTGGCCCTATTATTTTGCTCCTGGCTCAAGAAAAAAATAGGTTAGTATTTGAAGAGATTAATATTTTGCTACCATGACTTTCATTTTTCCTGAAATAGACCCGATTGATGACACATATACTGCAAAGAATAAGTTTATACTTTAGCTACCTTGCCTATGTGTCTTCTCATAAACTCTCTTGTAAAAATAGGGTGACATTTTTAGTAAAGTTCTTTATCTCCTGTGTATCATCAACTGATATTTTATTCTTCTGCGATTTAGATTTTACATAAAACATGACTATTTGTAAAACTCAGTAACTAGAAAAGAAAAACATTTAGCCGCTCATCCTGACAACCTTCCAGATCTAACATCATGAGCCAGTCTCACTCACCTCAGCATATTGTCACAGGTTTTTCCTTCTCCCGGATATGCAGTTCACATACCTGCAAGTTCTCATCATTTCTGGATTTTTCTCACTCAGTTATTTTCCTCCCAGAGGTTTCATCTAGTGACACAGCTTACAATTGTTTTCCGTTTTGAATTCCAAGTTATTTAACTTCCTAAAACCCATAATTTTACATGCACTTATATGTTTAAGCTTGGTCTCCTGTTCTCCACTAAGCAAACTGAAGATATGTCAATGCAGAGCTCTCATTTGAACTATAAGCCTTTCCCTAATCACTGGACACCTTTCTCCATGTGTAGCATGGCCATGGCATCACCTGCCTCGGGGTACTTTCGGCAGGATAAAATTGAGCAATTGGTTGCAAAATCCAAAGCAAGTCTTAGATAAGAGGGCTCATGTCCTGTTTCTGGAACTTTCCAGCTTTGGGACGTTGACTTGAATCTTCTGGGCCTGAGTCTCCTCAGTTGTTGAAGTAAAGGCCCTATCAGTGTTTGCCAGATGGCACAGAGCCACCCTAAATGAGTACCAGGACAGGAGGGTGTCCTGTGGGAGGGTGGAGGAAGGAGGGCTACACTGATATATGCTCTCATTTTTCTGCCTTGCAGGAAGACGTTCAAGTGATCCACGCAGGTGAGGGCCTTGCTTTCTCCTATGTGCAGATGATATAGCAAACCTACTTTCAAAAACTCAGTGTCTCTCACATGAGCTTTTATCCTGTTCTATTGCTCCTAAAACTCACTTCTGAATTTTCTCATTGGCAACTTTGAACATTAACTTTCTATTTCTTTTTCAGTGATTACATTTTGTCATTTTTCTCTATTAATTCTTTTCAATACCTCTGCAGAACAAGGAAGTTACTTCATTTGACCAAGGTCACTAATTTATTTATGCAGTCAGCCAGTATCTGAGGGTCTGAGAGTCATTCTGTTTACTGCACTATATGCATGACCATTTTCTCTGCTCCTTCCTCAGCTTGCTTTTTCTGGCTAGCTACCTATTCTCCAACTCAGGTGAATTGATATTTCCTTGTTTAGTATTCAAGGTCTGTCTGATATGAAAAGGAACTCTTCTGTGTGTGGGCAATATTGCAGTGAACTAGTTGGCAAAAACCTTGTACTTATGGAACATGCACACTAGAGCAGCATTGCAGTGCCCATTCAGCCCATGAATAAGGCCATGGCTCCTACTGCACAGCTGTGCTTTTTGCTGAGTTTCCATGAATTAGTATTCTGTCCAGGATCCTTTCCTGAACATTTTATAAGCTCAAACAGTAATATCTGGGACATCTGTGATGGCATTTGTTTCTATGTTTATAGGAGACCTACCAGGCCAGTGTTTCAAGAATCCAACTACATCAATTTACCTGACCCGGGGCTGCTACAGTCTGTGTACGAGAATGGTAAGGATGCCAATTACCTGACCAAATATGGCACAGGGAGCTAGAGAAGGAACCACGGCGTGCTGCCTGCTTGTCAAATCCAATCCTTCAGTGACCCAATTCCTTTGCAAATTAGTGATTTACCTGCTTTCAAGTCTGCAATGAGGGTAGGTATGAAGTAAGCTGAATAGCAGAAAGAATGGACTACATCATGATTCCTTTCTTCTTTCAGTGAATGTTGTAAGTGGAAATGGAGTTTACTCATTGGTGTACCACATCCAACAGGAACAGGAACCAGCAGTCGGTGAGACATGGGGTCGTGGCAAATTTATCTCTGACATGTGTCTTCCCCAGAACCAAGAGAACAATCAGCAACTATGCACAGCAACCTGGCAGCATTAAACAGAGAGGCTACTTTGTTCTTAGAGCTGACTGTAGGCATCACTGCGGTTACTTGAAAACTTGTTCATGAAGTTGCTTTGAGTAGAGCCCAGTGCTGATACCAGTGTGCCCTACTTCATGCTTCACACAGCCTGTTTCTAAAGGCAACCTCAGAGATGCCAGGCTCTGCCTGCCTTCTTGGAGAAGTCCTGCACTCTCCTTGCAGTGCTCATCACAGCTGCCTCATTGATAGTTGTCCCATCTTACATTTATGTCCTTTACATGGTGGGTCCACAAAAGAGAGAAGAGAAATTATCTCCAGGACCAGAAGGGCCTCTAGACCCTGTGCCCAGGCTACCAGGTCTCTGGACACTAAGGTGATCATGGGTTTGATAGAAAAGAAGGCATGAAATAGTAGTGGCAATCGGTCTTTGGAAAACAAATGGGATAAGGAAAAATCTTTACTAATGGGAGATTATGAAAGAGCGTGAGTAGAACCTCAAAGAACTTGTATCTCCCCAGCTGGGAACCTGAGGACACATGTGGAGAATAAGGTAAGAAAGGTCTTTCCTGTTCTCTCCAGGCACTTTTTGAGTTTCCTCTAGGGACTGGTTCTAAAGTTTAAAGTTTTTTGTTTGTTTGTTTGTTTTTGTTTGTTTGTTTTTTATAGCCACTTAGGATAAGGATTATTCTTATTCGCCAGCACAATGGAGCTAAAACAAACAAACACGTATAGCAATAAGGAATCACAGTACCAGGGAATTTTGGAGACTTACATGTATATTTTACTTTGACAATGGGCTGATTTGTAGTTCAAACTTTAAATGTTTTTTTATTTATTTGAGACTGTATGGTTATCAATCTTCAGTGAGCTAAAGTTATATTGAATACAATTGATCCAGTTATTTGTATTATGAAAAAAATAATAATTTATAACACCTTTGACAAGATACTCTTGATGGGGCCCAGAGAGATGGCTCAGTGGTTAAGAGTCAAACTGCTCTTACAGAAGACTGAAGTTCACTTCCCAGCACCCACACTTGGGAGCGATTGTCTGTAACTCCAGCTCCAGGGGATCTGACACCTCTAGCCTCTGAGGGTACATGCACTTCTGTGCACACCCACACAGAGATATACACATATACCCACAATTTTTTTAAATGTTTTAATAAGATATCCATGATGCTAAAAAAGGACTTTCTTTTTATTAATTATGTATCATATATATATATATATATATATATATATATAAAATACATTCTGGTCATGCTCACCTCTCCGCCCTCTCTTATCCTTCTCCCTCTTCCACCAAGCTCCACTTTTCTTTCCAGGTAAGTCCCTATTCCACTTTCTTTTCCTAAAAATTGCAGGTATTCCAGTTATGTTCATATAATGACAACAGGTGCGTGGTGGTTTCGTCCAGCACACAATAATAGCCTGAGGGAAGAACTTGAGTCCTCTGTAAACTCAGGGATATGCTAAATTTAATTTATTCATTCTGATGTCTTTGAACAATGACAGCTGACAGGACTGCTCAGCAAGAGCATATCTGGAGTCTCAAGATGTGGCAGGCCCCTCTGACAAGACTGGTGGAAGAACACGGGCTTCCAGGAGGCTCTCGTTTATACAATGTATGATATAAATGACAGGATGTATCCAGGCTAACAGGGAAGAGGGCCAGTGAAAGGCACACTTTCCTGTCTTCCTTTCTTTGTTCTAGACACATGCCTTTACTTCCAGGTCTCCTCTGACATCTATTCTATGCCGAGGAAGGCAAATATTATAGATGTGGACTATGAAGATGCTATGTAAAGTTCTGTGAAAACTATCCGTAAGATTCTGAGGACAAACCTCAGATCCAGTACATCCAGGAATGCTGGATGCTAGCCTTCCAGTACACTTTCCTGACATACTTCTCTCCATGAGATGGTGCCTTCATCTACCATAAGTGAAGTTGGTGCAAACCTTGAAGAAATCTCATAAGAGGACCAAATTTGACCCATGACTTGAAAGGACTTGCTGTTGGAACCTGGTTGTTGCCCTTTCTTTTAGGAGCATGATAAACTGCATGTTAACTAGGGTGTGATAAAAGCAACTGAGGTCTTAGGGGAAAGAGTCAATGAAACTTAGAGTGATTTTTCAGGGCTGTTCTATAAACTGCCTACCATTTGTGCACCTTAGTCACCCTGTTTCTGCCTGAAGCAACTTACTTGGTGTTTTCTGAATCACTGTTACTAATTTAGATTTAAAACACAGTTACATAAAAGTTATTGTGGTTACACTTAATTTTAGTGACATATTTTGTATGCAAATCCATATTTATAATAATCTGAAAGTTTCTCCAAGTCCCAAGTTCTGGACTTGGTGCAGCTTTTAGAAACTTTATAAATACAGTGTTTCTTCTTTTATCATTAAACTTTTTGAAAACATGGTTATTTGGCATGAAGTCTGTTTTATTTTTTAATTATTTATATTTTATGTGTATGAGTGTTTTGCCGGCATGGATGTAAGTCTATCTTTGTCCTACAATGCTCACAGAGGCTGAATGAGAGAGTCCGATCCTCTGGAACAGTTACAGATAGTTGCTAGCTGCCATGGGGATTCTGGGAATCAAACATGGACCCTCTGCAAGAGCAGCCAGTGCTCTTAGCCATTGAGTCATCTCCATCCCCTTGAAGTCTGTTTTAACTTTAAATCAATCATATGCTCAAATTTGTAAATTAAAACAATTTAAAATAAAAAGTGAAGTTCTTCCTGTCAAACATCACAACTGGAAAGTGATGGAAAAATTTAGTATGTATTTCTCCAGGTGGTTTTCCATTTTTGTATAAACACTTACCATGCATATAAATATTATATATTTAAAAGCATATCTAATTTATAAACCATGAAATATTTTCAGATATTTACAGAGATCTATACTATTTTTTAAAAATGTAGAATATGTATTGGGTAGTTAAATAAAAATGTATGCTCATTTTTTCTTTTGTTGTGGTGGTAAATCTACATAGCATCAAAATTGGTCATTTTAGCTTCTTTTTGAGACAAGACCTTGCTCTATGCAGACAATATTGGCCTAGAATTTGAGACTCTTCTGGCTCAGTCTCCCAAGTGCTAGGATTACAAGTATGTACCAGAACATGCAGCCCATTTTAACAATTTTAAATGCACAGTCCAGGAACATATCATAATATGATTTACTCCTTTTCACCACTAATTGATATTAAAGTTGTCTTCAAATCTTTCATATAATAAACACAACGTCTATTGAATGTCCAGACACAGATTATTTATGAATTTCTGTGAGATTATCTGATGAATACATTTGGAAGTCTGGGAAAACATTTTAGATTTTGCTCATTAAATACTGTTATTAAATAATATTAAATTTCTCTCCAGTAAAGCTATACAATTCATATACCTATCTACAATATATGAAGGAATCAATTTGTGTGGAAAAGGTATCGTCAATGCATTTTTTAAATTACTGACTCTATTAAACATCTGTCCACAAATGTACTGTTACTAGTAGTTATTCTATTTGCTTCTTGTGTTTGACATTTGCCTCTTTTCTTTTTCTTTCTTTCTTTCTTTAAGTTTTCCAAATTTTTTTAAATTAGAAAACAGCAAAAAAGTTATTAAAACAAATCAGAGGGGTTAATGATTTGGCTAAGAGGTAGAGCACTTGCTAGCAGACACAAGACCCTGAATTTGATTCCCAATTCCACAAAATGCTGAGTGTGTTGTTATGGTGCTAAGGCCCCTGGGAAAGACCATGTAGACTCAGATGTTCCAAATTAACCTAATTTACTTAACTGAGCCAGTGATTTGTACTCTCTGGATTGAGGATTAGAGAGCACAGCACCAGAAGGTGGGAATTGCAGGCAGGAAAACCTGACTACCTCATTAACATACTAGGTATTCCATCCATCTATTTAGCGTAATTTAGGGTGAACTTGGCTCCCCGAAGGTGGATTAAGACCAAATGATTTAGTGAAACTAGAAAGGTGAGTTTTCTCAACAGAAACTCAAGATTGTTTAGTCTAGCCCAGTTAATTTTCTGGCACTATTTGCCACTTTAATTGTGTGTGTGTGTGTGTGTGTGTGTGTATTTATGTGTATGTGTTTGTACTACTCGGCCCAATTCTCAGGGTTCAAAAAATACCAGTCACAATGTAGAAAGTGCTTCTGCTGAGCAGTAGGGCTTCATGTGTAGCAGCAGGTGGTCGGAGCACTGGAAGGCAGAATGGTACAGGTGGCATTTAAATGAACAGTGGCCTGAATGCTTACAGAAGTGGCCTGTGAGTTCCTCTGAGTTACAGCTAGGACCACCCTGTTGCAGTGGACAGACTTTTTACTCATAGTTTGTTAGGGTCCCTCTGGCCTGCCCCAGGGGGACGCAGGATTTCTGAGGAAAGGGAGTGAGTATGCTCGGAATCAACACACAGACTCCAGGAGCTGAATGAGAAGCATGCAAGCAGCAGCAAACTCGTTTATTCAAGGAGGTTCAGGGGGTTTTATGAGTTTGGTTAGCCAACCCCCTGTGGGGTGGATTATCTCATCTTGGTGCAGGCTGTCTCCAGACAAGCAGGGCAGAAGCAAGCTGGTGTCATCCCTGGCTGGAGCCAAGCACCACGTCCCTTAATCCTCACAGCAGGTGACCTGGCTAAGGTCCATCCTGCATTGTGCCCTACAGTAGGTGAACTCTTGATGGAGGAGTCTCAATGCATACAGAAGCCAGACCACCAAAGGGCAAGGGAAGGGAACCCCAGTAGCCAGCCACGTTGCTCAGTAGCTCCCACCCATATCCACCCACCTCTTGGTGCACTCCAGTGGTGTGTCCCGCCTGGGCCACGGCATCAGGAAGCTCCCCCCGCAGCCTCCGTATCTAGACCACCAGGTCCCACGGAAAGGAAGAAGTCCAGCCTGCTTTGAGGTTGTTTTCTGGGTCGCTAGTTATGTGCTGCCTGAGCTCGCACTATCTGCTCTCGTCTTGCTAACGGTCTACTCCCTACTACCCAGAGCTGGTAGCCTGCAGGAAGGTGGAGAATGGTAGGATGGGTCAGCTCACCCTCAGGGCCCAGGACTCAGGTGAACATGAAGACTGGAGAAACAGGTGAGCAGCCTGGGCGGGCTGGTGTGGGCGTGGCTAGGCGTGGGGCTCTCAGCCTGTCCTTCTGCTTCATGTTCAGGCAGTTAGTACACAGGCTATGTGTGCAACCTGACAGATGCTCATGTCTTAGAAATCCAAAT
Source organism: Eospalax fontanierii (assembly GCA_035773235.1). Lineage (NCBI taxonomy): Eukaryota > Metazoa > Chordata > Mammalia > Rodentia > Spalacidae > Eospalax > Eospalax fontanierii. Next base: position 57,864,234 of record CM069543.1, on the reverse strand, counting down.
CCCTATAAAGACTCCAAGGTTTCTTAACAACCATCCACTTCGACTCGGTTTCTACCCTTATCAAAACAACCATGGAATAATGTCTTTGGGTCATTTCTGCATTGTATGCAATGCAAACAAATTTTTTGTCTAGTTTCACACTTCACCTTTCATAGTGAAATTTAAACTACAAATAACTAGTTTCTGTACTGTTAAACTCATTGTATTTCCATCCTGGCTTCCTACTTTGTCCTTCTGCTATCTCCTACCAGACTATAATGTCAAGCTACAAAGATATTTTCTTACAGTATTGTCTAATACCATCTGTGAGGTTGTCTAAAAAGGTCTAAGAATATAATTTGAGATTGCTGATTGACTTTGGGCTTAATGACATTAGTGGTTTTTTACATAATCTTCTGACTTTGTTACCTTTTCAAATTTCAGTTTGATTGTTGTTTCTTTGTAATTAACACCTTTTCTTTACTATTTCTTTTTAAATCTGTCTTTGATGTTATGGAGTTTCACTATGATGTCTCTAAATATGTATTAATTTTACTTGAGGTCACTATAAAAGCTGCTGATTTAAGTTTAGAAAGCATCTGATTGTTCTCCCATATATTCTTTCTATCCCTCTATCTCTATCTCTACCTCTATCTCTATCACTATCTCTATCTCTATCTCTAATCTCTGTCTCTCCTGGGCTAGCCTCAAACTATTGATCATCCTCCCTCAGCTTCTCAGTGCTGAGACACCAGGCATGTACCACCAAGCTGTTTGATTATTATCTCTTATGTTGCCTCAAAGTTGTTTGAATTTTCTTCTTCACAAACTCCTTTTCAAAGTTTGCTAAAATTTCTTGTTGTATTCTCTTAGCTTAGTTTTCTGATTATTTAATGCATTTGTTGTATTCTAGGTAATTACATTTTTACATATTTTATTATTTTTATTTCATGTATATGAATATATTGCCTGCATACATGTAAGTGCATCCATGTCATGCAATGCCCATGGAGGTCAGAAGAGGGCATCGGATCCGCTGGAACTGAGTCCACGTGGGAGCTGTAAATCAAACCCAGTCCTTTGCAAGAGCAGTGAGTGCTCTTAACTGCTGAGCCATCTCTCCAGCACCTCTAGGTAATTTCTTAATCTCTATCTTAGTTCTCTTTTCAGCTGTACTAATTTTATATTCTTTTCTATTTCAATGATTACATTTTTCTTGTGACACACATTAAAAGCAAAATGAGGAAAAACATGCTCTGCAAAGGATCAAATGAATTTATACATTTTGCACTCATCAGTTTTAGTAGCCCTGTGATTTAGGTCAAATTAATTGACCTTTTGTGTTTATGTGTAAAATTTTAGGCAGAAATTGAATCTAAATACTATTTAAATTTGATAACCAACTAAATCATTTGTGTAAAATGCCTAAAACAGTGTCTAGAACATGCTAAATGTTAAAAATAAGTTATTAACATCTTCCACACTTGTCTTCTTATTTATAGTATATTATGAATTTAACTTCATTTTATGACTTTTTAACAACTTAAAAATTCTTAACTTATTTTAATGCTTAGCTTTACTACCTGAAATTTGGGATATTTAATTGTGTGTTCATCATATATAATCAATTTTGTTTCTTCCTTTTCCATTTGAATGCCTTTGATTTCTATTTCTTGCCTAATTGCTACAACTAGGACTTTTGGTGTGAGGTTGACAAGTGGTGAGAGTGGGCATCTTTACTTGACTTTAACTGTAGAGGAATCACTTTAAACATTTTACCAGTTGTGGTTTGTGATATTGTCTCCTATGGCATGAAGTATATTTCTTCTACTCCAATTTTTGGAGCAGTTTGATATTAAAAGGTTATTGAAATTCATCAAATGCCTTTATGCATTTATGTATGAAATTATCATATAGATTTTGTTCTTTTATTGATGATGCCTTAGGATGCAGGAAGGGGTTCATTTTCTCTGTCAATTAAAGAATTAAAAGACATGAAAGGAGATTTGCAAAGTTAAACTTTATTGAAAGTAAAAAGCAAGAAAAAATAGACTCTTTACTAGATCAGGGTATCTGGAATCCAAGAATCCACTTATTTTTCCCAGAAGGTCTTATTCTTTTATTTTGGAGGAGGTCCTTAATCATAGTGGGCCAAGCATTTCCCATGCCTCCTCTAGATCAGGTTTACTCAAAGACAGAATGGCTAATTGGTATGTAGCCTGTGTCAGACTCTTTTACATCTAGAACAAGTCAGCATACTGTTTATGCCAGGGACCAGCCAGCAGACTGCACATGTCTGGGGCAAGTGAAAACACCTATGAAAAGAGCCTGTGCTTTCTGTTCACAGGGAAGAAGAACCAGGAAGTAGATGCCATTTCACCATCTTTGGATGTACCCTGGTGAAACTATATCTACCCAGGGCTCCCTTTCCCTTACTGTCTACCTATGCAAAGGGCTAACTGACTTTTAGAATGACACCCTCCTCTCAGGAGGTCATTCTAACTCCTATTTGGGGAATTTTGTTAACAACCAAACTATATTTTCCTGCTGTCAGGGGGTACTGTTATATGACAGCATTCAGTGTTACTCTGGAGGGGGTCTCTAAGGAGTATCTTTTCTCTGTTGTGGTCCATTCTACAACTAGAAACCCATGTAGAAGAGTCAGTATGGCACCGGACAGGATGCAGATTTCACTTCCATATAATAGCATTTTCCCTTACCTCATATTCACAGTGTTTGGAATAGCATCATCAATATATGTAAAATATAATTAGTAATTCTGTAATAATGGCAATGGAGAGAAGAATCCATCCCATTTTAGGTAAGGTTAGAGAGATGATGGAAACATGCAAGACAGCCATCAAAAGAATCCTATGCATGTGTTATCATAGACACTGACTAACTTCAGGACAGCTTTTCTTCCTTTATCAACAATTAGATGTGTTTGATGGTGAGTCCCAATACGTTCCTCCAAAATTCTGATTATTTTTTATCTTCCAGATTAAGTTGAATCTCTGGTCATTGCACCTTCATAATCTTGAGGTCATGTGGGGGATAATCCAGAATTAAAGGGGAAACCTCCCCAATCTCTAGATTAACATGTCTTTTCTGTTGACTCCCAAGTGAAGTTGCTCTATTTTTCCTGAAGTATACCATATTCCAGTATGGGGAAACACATATTCAAATAGTTTGGAAGGAAAGTTAGATGGAGTTACAGTTTCATTAGAGATGCTTTTCCATCAGAAAATTTCTTTCTCCATAAACCAAACATTATTTTTAGTATAGGTGGGCACCAAGAGCCATACCTGAAAGAAGTCTTGTTTCCATTGTTATTGTCCACATAGCCAAATATCATCTTCTTGGTGATAGAGAAAAATAGAAAACTCTATCAGGACTCATTTTGGAAGATGGCCAATCTGTGACCCATATCTTGAACTAGTCCCTTAACCCTGTAAATTGAAATACAGGGTGCTTGACAGATTCGTTTAACTGTATAACATGGGCTGTGAAGATGCACTTATTACCCACCATTTTCCATAGCTCAGGCTTCCCATAATAGTTCCAGATACGTTTGGTCTGTGCCTCAGCATTGAGAAGTGGTGGACAGCTTGGACTCCATTTTGATATATATAGTTAGAACCCATGTTGAGTCAGAGTACTGGCCTGTTCCCACATTTTGGAATAATTTGTTGGACCTGCCTGGTATACGTCATCCATTCCTTTAGATCTCAATTTTCCTTTGGAAGTATTTCCCATTGTTTGTCTTCCTCTTGGAACAAACAGTCTCATACTATGTCTAATTTTATTGCTCTATTCCACCTTGTCTGCTAGGTCCCAAACCAGTGTTCAGTTTGCTTAAGAAATCCCTCTTTATCTGAGCAGTAGACCAGTTTGGGAGAGCCACCAGGAATACTGACTCTTCTGAATGGCTGTGATCTGCATACAGTTAGGATAGTAAGTATGTACCCCAAATCTTCAAATGTCCCAATGTCCAGAAAAATGAAGAATTTCTAAGAGTCACTGGGCCTCTTCATAATGGAGTTACCTGCAAGCTGTATGGATATAACTTTGCAAGTCATCACCTAAGCTGGGGTTTTTGGCTTGGGTGGAATCATCTCTTTGGTCTGCCATGGAGTCTTATCTGGCATGAACAAACATTTGTTCATGTCTGCCACATGACAGCTAACAACGGAGTTGTGTCTGGGGACACAAACCTGACTCAATTGGCCTTAGCATATAGGACAGAGTGCATGAGGTCCAGTGGGGGAGCTTTGGGTGGGTACAGATGGGAGAGGGGTATAAAGATGATTAAGATGTTTTGTATGAAATGTACAAAATTCAATATTTATATTTATTCATCGAAGAAAAAGAAATTTAAAAAGCACTTTATGTATGTTTGTTAGGCTCTTGTGGTCTAATATATGATTCAAGTGCAATGTTTATTCATTTTATGTCTGAAAGACATTGTTGGATATGGAAGTCTTCCTCTATTTTCATGGTACAGCCTATTATTCTCTTCAGAGTTGTATTTACTTTCTATATTTAGGTGTTCTGATATTGAATCCTTATATATTTGGCAAATGTTATATCTTTATGATGAACTGATCTCTTTATCATTTTTTAATTACCTTCTTCTGAGCTGGGAAGTGCTTTGTGGTTGATATTTCGGATCGGTTTTGGTTTTTGAGCAGTATTTCCTCTCCGGGGGCTTGAAGCAGGAATAGTTGCTGGTTACTTCAGTGGTGTCTTCTACAGAGTGAACTGCTGGGGCTCGTGATGGCATCATGATGGTTGATTCTGTTAGCTCCTCCCCTTCTTTCTCTCTTTCTGTCACTCTCTAGATGTCTCAGATATGGAATTTTCCCAGCAATTCTTTCTTTGATGTTATTCTTTTTCTTTCTTTCCTTTTTCTCTATTTTGTTGCTTGAGATTTTTTTTTTAGTGAACTCTACAACCATTAGCACTCATGGATAACTGTGTCAGTGTGCTTCCTAATCCTTAAGGGAAGACCTGAGATTGAGTCATTTAGAATGAAAGAGGTTTATTTTGGATCATGGTTCTGGAGCCTCAGAGCATAGCAGTGGCCTCTACTTGGCTTCTGGCTAGGGTCTTAACATGTTCCATGCATGGCAGAAAAATGGAAGGCCAAGAGTATATATGTGGAAGGAGGCTGTACTTGCTATATAGTCACCACTCTCGTAGTATTTAAACAAATCCAAAGGGAGTGAGAGATTCTCCCTGAACAGAGGCATTAATCTTTCTTAATGATTCAGTTACCTGTTAACAACCCCCTACCGGCCCCTGTCCTCAGTACTAGTATACTGTGTACTGAGTTTCAGCATGAGGTTGAGAAGACAAACTGTCTCCAAAACACAGAACTTGTGTGTGAGAGAGAGAGAGAGAGAGTGAGAGAGAGAGAGAGAAAGAGAGAGAGAGAGAGAGAGAGAGAGAGAGAGAGAGAGAGAATGGCACGGTTCTGAAGTTTTGTTCTTTCAGGGGAACCTTTGTTTTTCCCAGAGCTCATATGAATATATGCTTCTTTGCTATCTCTCTTTGCTATGTAGAATAGCTCCCCACCACTGTCCACTGGGTACACTTCTTGTATAGGTAGATTTTTCTTTCCACCAACCTCTCATTTAATAAAAAGAAAGTCCTATGAGGGTCCAGACTTCATTCCATGGTTTAGTTCCAAGTTCTTGCTTTTTGCAGGCCTAAGTTTTCATCTGGTTCCATGCAGTCTTTGAACATTAAACCCACAAAAACTATCTCATAAAAATTTCCCCCTTCCTATGTCGCAGGGGAACACCAACGCCGGTTTACGCGTTCAGCACTGTTTTGCTTCCTCTTTTACTATATGGGGGAATTTACTTTCTAAATGTTCAGTTATGCAATTTAAATTGTTTAATACTGTTCACCATGTATAATCATTTAAAACATGGGAAATTTTTCAAGATGTTTAAGTTTTCACAATGTGTCTGAAATAGTATTCCCCAATTTTTTGTTTTCCTAGTGGGAATGAGATTTTATTTTGATTTAAAATGTCTTCATCTTTTAATGAGACTGTAAAAGTAAAAGATTCAAATATCAGTGCTTATTTTGTTATCTAGTATCACCAAGAACTTAAACTGGGAATCATAAGTTTTGTTTAACATAATACTAAATCTTAAAAGTATTCCTGACTGAAGGCAGGCTTTCTGACGATAATGATAACCTTTAATGTTCTTTGGAGCAGTGGGGTTCTGTGATTCCATGATTGTCTTTCTCCTAAGGCTAAAACCTTGTTCAGTCATATAGTATTATGCCTACCAATCCAAGAATCATATTTTGAAACTTCCTTTTGTTTTTACCTTTAATATATTAGATGTCACATAAAAGGAAAGAAATTTTAATTGATGTGGAAAAATTGGAAGGCAACCCTAATTTAGTCGTACACAGATGATGAAATTTCTAGAAGACACCTCTGGAACCCACCCTGTCCTTCTAGGGAACTTCAGGGCTGAAGAACACTGAAGAAAAGGCCACAGTCAAAAGAGCAGTGTGTTTATATTTTTAAGTTAGTCTTGTATTACTATGCTATAATTCATGTAAGGCCAGGAGCATAGCTTTTTATCCTTGGTAAATAGTGCCTTAGTATAGTGCCCAGAAAGTAGAAGGTATTGAATAAAACTTTATTAAATAACTGAATTAATGAACACTATTGACACAAAAGCATACCTTTTTATATATAAAAAGAGATCATTTGCTCTGCATCCAAGTATGAGTGACCATGGCCCAAGAACTCAGATTCAGGTTATCCCAAATTCCGTGTTCCAGAGTGAAAGCAATTTCATGAAGTTACATCACAATAGAACAAAGAAAAGTCATAAATCAAGACACTTTTCAAACATACTGGTAGATACATTCAGTAGTCAGGTCATAACAAAGGTGGTGGGGTCGGGATCCTACTGCAGGTCTCCAATGACTTTCTTAGCCTTTTGATTGGTGAGAAAGAACTATTCCTTTGTTAAACTAATACAGTCTATGAGTGACAAGACATTTAAATCAGAAGCAAAGGGAGTGGCTATTTAGGGGGCTAAAGATAACCCTAGATAATACCCTTGTTCCACCCTCACAGACTTGAGCAACAGGAAGTTTGGGAAATGCTCCCTGCCACCTGCCATCTTGCATCTAGATAATAATAACACCTCAGTCATTAAAACTGCTAATCAGTTGATCAATCCTGAGGAAATTAAGTTGAAGACACAGGAATTTTCTGAGAACTTTGTTTCCAATACATATATGCAAACATGAATGAGAGAATGATTCCCTTTCTCAGGGATCACACTTTTGTGAACTACAAGTTGTTGGTGTATTAGAAGAGTGAACCAAAGCCCTTGGGAAAAACAAATTCAAAATCTAGAAGTATAATCTATCTCTTGTTTCTTGGTTTTTCTTCTGCCACAATCTAAGTGATTACTGCTCACAAGGATACAACTGTGGGTAACTGTATAAGAGTTGACTCATGGTCCACGGTTTCCTTTAGTCACTGGCTTCCTTCTGGAAATCCAACATGGTGCATCCTGCATAGCTTGGTAGTGGTGGAAACAAAGAGGGATGCCATGGTATCTAATAACAAAATATTACACAAAGATAATGTCATATTTAAGAAATCTGGGAACCAGGAGACTCCTGTTCTGCAGAACAAAGAAAACTGAGTCTCTAACTTCCAAGATTTTACTCTCAGAGATGCGGTACTTTATTCAGGAACAAAGAGGCAGATGAAATGACATTTCTCTGCAGCAGCTCAGGAAACAATAAGCAATTAAATGTGACCTGTTTACAAGGTACAGAGCAAATACTCACATAGCAGTGTAAATAAGGTATAATTTTGTATTGTCTTTTTAAATCTAATCTAAACATAAGGGACATTGCACTTCAGAACTTGTGTCTGCATACATGTACTCTTTGCACATGTAGTCAAGCATGCTTTCTGCAGAGTTGAAATAGGGTATCTGTCTCCAACACCACAACATGCAAAAAGTAAAAAGATTTATCTAAATTAACATTGACCATCTCCTTTTATCTTTAATAATTTTTCTCAGGATTTTTCATGTATTTCCGCTGTGGCTTTATCTCCTGTACATTTATAATAATTCTAAAGATAATTCTGTTTAGAAGAAATGCACATAGAATGTCATCATAGTCACAGAAAACTTTCCTTTAAAATCAGAGAGCATGATCAGTAAAATTTTTTCGGATAAAAATGAGCCATATGCACTTAAATTTTTAAATTAAAACTAAAGTGTACATTCACAAAGAAAAGGAAATAAAATGCACTACAAAATTTTCAACTATCAAGGAAAGGCTTGCCAGCACACTTTTGAATAGATGATAATACATGGGTTATCTTCCTTTGTTACTGTGACCACATATCTGATAAGGAGCAATTTAAGGGAAGGGTTGTTTGAGATGAGAGTCCATTTCGAAGGAAGGCATATGAGGTAGCTGGTAATATGGCTCTGCAGTCAGAAGACAGAGAGCACAAGAGAGGTGTGTCTTCGCTGGAAAATTTCAAGGTTCTACTCCACTAATCCACTTGTTTCGGGAAGGCTATATAAATCACATAGAGGTTCCACAACCCTCCAAACCAGCACCAAGCATTCAAATAAATGAGACTGCAAGGGGCATTTCACATACGAACCATACTAGCCAGGTAGGAAGCACCAGATTCTTAGCATGTTTATATCTTATACCATGTTTAAAAAAAAAAGTGATATTGTCGGATCTGGAGAGATGATTTTGTGTTAAAAAAGCACTGGCTGTTCTTGCAAAGGACATGGGTTCAGTTCCTAGCAACTAACAACTGTCCGGTAAACTCCAGTTCCAGGGGATTGACACCCTCTTCCGACCTTGGTGGACACTGCATATCACAGGTACACTTACATACAGGTCATACACTTCTACACATAAAATAACATATAATAAATAAAAATTTTAAAAGTGATATTGTGGTTTGTTGCAATATCTACTATATGTCAACAACTACATCTTTCCCTAGCCTGATGGTCCAGATAAGAGACTCTCAGCTATTGGAGAGAAAGATTGAAAATTCAAGGACAGCCTGGCAACTTAGTGAGACCCTATATCAAAATAAAAAGTAAAAGAAGACTGAGTATAATTCAGTGGAAGCATGCAGGAGGCCTTAGGTTAAATCACCAAAAACAATTTTTAAAGTACATTTTTATAATTACATAAATTTAAGTTTAAAAATACCAAGTATCAACCTTTTAAAAATGGAAAGGAAGCCTGAAAACATCTGGTTTAGACAGTTACCCACTATATTCTTCTTAGACAATTACTCGTGGATGACTGGCTCCAGAGATTTAAAAATAAATGAACAAATCCACATAAGAAAAATCTTCTTACCTCAGCAATGACAAACTACTTTTGACTTTTGGCTTTTATTTACACTCAGTCATCACTTTGGATATAAGTCCATTACTACTGTATGAAAATGAACACTGGAATACAAACAACTTGTTGATGTTTGCCAGCAATCTAACCATTCCAAATTCATTTTTTTTCTTAATTACTTACTTATTCCTGGCTTACAAGAAACTGCAGACCCACAGGATATCAGAAATCCAAGGTTGCCTTTGATTTGCCCAGTAATTGCCACTGACAGCACATGGAGACTAGCTGACTAAGAGGCGTAACTCTTTATCTTCCATGTGTTCAGTACCCATAAATATAACCTTGTTCATGCTGAAACCTGGGGAAAATGCCACCAAGTAGCTTTGGATCTGAGAAAGGCCTCAAGAATCTATGGTGTCCATTATACAAATGTAAGAAATAAGATAAATCGGAGAGATAAGTAAAATCGTTTGCATTTCTAGCACTCAGACAATTGCTGTTTTAATGCCCGTGGTCACACATACATAAATATAGGATTTTTAAAAGAATGATAATAGCAATCCGATATGTTTCTCACATATTTTCATTATGTTTTCATACCATTAATATTATTCTTAGTTAGATATCTGTTATGTTGAGACAGGATAGAAACAGAAAATTACTGTGATATGGGAAGAAAAACACAGGAAGGAAGAGGCTCTTCATGTGGGATATAGTTTCCTCTCCTGCTCAAGTAGTCTGGAAACTTCAGATACCACTGATGAAGACAAAAATTGCCTACTGAGACAATACATATTTTTCTACAGACATTTAAATCAAAGATGGCAAAGGCAATAAATAACTGTGCTTCTCTAAGGCCCAAATGGCCCATAACCTTGAATTTTTAACCATGTCCCTTTTACTTCTAAATTCAAAGACTACCTCTTCATAAATCTACCTCACAACTTTGTTTACAAAAGGAAATTCTTTAACCTTTAAGTTTTCTTGTAAATTATACTCTCTGAACAATGTGATTTAGAAAGCCACTGGATCATATACACAGCCAATGAACAACACTGAGGTTCACTCTCCCTTGAGAAGCCTGTACGCTCACTTCACTATACCTTGCTCTTTCCCTAAGCACCTCTCTTCATAGTAACCCTTGTGTTTAATATTTGTCTCTCACGTGTCTTAATAAACTCCAGCTATGCTTCATACTGGCTTGTCATACAGTTCTTTTCTGTGGTGAAGACAAGAATCCTGCTTTTGCATGATTGGAGATCCCTAAGGGAAAAGGAACTCTGGGCTGATGTCAGTGCCAGTGTGGAGCTGTGCCTACAGCCCTGCTGTTGCTGACAGTGTTGTCTGATATGTATTAATAGTGCTTTATTCTGTACATGACTCATATGAGGACTTTTGGAGTACTGACTCTCACGTGGCTAACTGGTGGTGTGGCAGGTGGCATGATGCAATGCGTGTCACTATTATTAGCATTTCTTGAGTTAGTTTGTGATGAGATCTTGGTCAATGACAGGAAGATGGAGACCCTTTATTAGGTTTTGGGGACTGTCTCAGAGCTTGAGTCTCTGACCAAAATCAGCAGAAAGGCTGGGTCTCGTCTCCATTTTAGTCTCCAAAGATATCAGGAAGATCCAGGTACTCCAAGAAATTGTAAATTAATTGAATTTTATTTATATTAGCAAAAAGACTTTCTTTGCAGTGAATTTATGTTCTACAGCCAGGAAACTATAGATGATGTAATTTTGGGCTTTATTAGTAGCAATCTCCAGTAATCTATTCTTTTTTCTATGCAGAGTAAAAGCCAACAATAGAAAATGGGTTAAAATTCATAATCAGTTCTGAGATTCCTTGATATATCTGCTTAATGGTGAACAAAAAAGATAAGAATTTTCTGAGATTAAAGACTCCTTCTTCTATACTTATGAGACATACTAAAATGACTTCTTAATACAAAGTTGACCTGAAGTTGGAAAAAATGGGAGTTGCACGTTCTATTCAAAACATGGAAAAAGATGGTCTCTTTCTAAATACTCATTGTGTCTTAGGCCAAACCAGGACCCTGAAGAAAGTGAAGGAGCCTTAAAAATAATAAAAGCTAATGGAAGGCTGACAAGATTTCTCAGTGGGTAACGATACAGGCCTGGTGACTTGAGTTTGATCCCTAAAACTCATGTAAAGATTGAAGGGGAGAAAAAATTTCACAAACTTATCCTTTGACCTCCACACATGTACCATGTCATGTGTACCTATACACACACCCTTATATTAATAATAATACATTTTTTAAATAAATAATAAAAGCTAGAGGTGCTGAAATGGGAAGAGAACTTAGTAATGGGTACTTCATTTTTTTTGAAACTTCCTTCTGGTTGTAAAGTGAAATATGAAATGCAACGTCGTGGAGAAAGATACAGCTTTGAGAGTGGTGTGAGATATGAGAGAAGAAATTTGAGAGGAACAAATGAAAATTTGGGAGGATATGAGAAATCTGGTGTCAAGAAATTCCTCAGGATTCCTCATGACTAGCAGGGAGAACACACAGCTTTGTCCTCGCTCTTCATTCTTCTCTTTCTTGAAGCTTTTGTCAGTGGTCAGTTTCTCTCTTGCTCCTTCCTCTGATTAGCCCAGGATATATAAAGACACTTTCTCAGAAACAGACTTGGGACTGCCAGACATGCAAATGCTTAGCTGTTTCCCAAGGTTCAGGCTGTTCTCTTTATACATGACACCTGTTCTGAAAATATATGCATATTTTTGTGGGTGGAAAGATGTTATCTGACTTTTAAAAGTTTTCCAGTTCTTATCCTTTATATCAAAGCTGGTGATCTATTATCTATCATTAACTCACAGATTTATTTTATTTCATTGCATTTTTTCTTTTATTAATGGACCTCACCTTTGTGGACAAGATGACTTATTTTGTAAGTTTCTATAACTTGGAAATGCCATAAGGAGGCGGATGCATATCAAAATCTTATATAAAAACTTAAGTACTCTGGGAAACACAAAAACAGGGGAGTAGTAGTCACTTAGAGAAGAAGATGAAGATTGAATAGTACTTTCTGGATAAGAAAATTTCTCTCTCTCATACTGTCCTGGACTGATCACTATCCAATCCAGCAGAGCAACTGTCCTCCCACTGATAATAATAGACTGATGATCAACACAGCAGTAGAATCCAGTTATTATGGGGAAAGTTAGTAATAGACCACCTGAGATTCCTGTCTTGACACACAGTCTACACTACAACGACTGTAGATGAAACAAGTGGAGACTATTGGTAAAGAGCAGTGATCAGGGCAGAAATGTACAGGAAATCCCCGAATGGAAAGGGTAAATCTCTAGAACTCTTGAGCCTTTCTGTTTGAGAACTATTTCTCAATATTGCCTAAATACACCAAACTGTGACAGGTTAAAGATTAAACAACTAGAAATGAAAATTATAATGTTCACAATAAGGAACTGACATGACTTGGTTAACACATAGAATGCTAAGGAAGACAGTGACTTGAAGATGAGGGGGAAACTCCTAAGATACGAAAATGGGTTAAAAGATGGAAACTCCAAGAAGAAAGTTTAGAAAAGTGGATGAGGTACACTTCTCAATACTGATAAGCACCAGGCCAAGGTAAATAAGGCATCTCTGGACCCTCTGACTCTGATTGGTGTACATTTCAATGGCCCCGTCAACACCTGCCCAAAAGGAAAGAGGCTCCAAATCTCCTGCCTCCTAACCCTTCTGCTGACCTACCGGTGTCCAGGCCAGATGAATAAGAGGTCCCTGCATCTCCCTCCTCTGGATTACACTTCTTCCTCCCCATAAGGACCTGATATGGAGAGGAAAGCAGACCCTCTGGCTCAAAGGCACATTTTCATAACTCAGCACACTTTCCCACCCTGGCAGGTGAAAGGTCTCCAAATCCCACAGCTAGACCACACATTTATCCCTCCATTTGCATCCCAGATGGTGAAACCAGAGGAGTGCAACCTTCTCCCCTATTCCCAAAACACATCTCCACTGCTGAGTGCATTTCCTAGGCATCAAAGCCAATGAACAGGATCCACCCACACCTGATGCAAATAGTGGTATACACACATCAGCTTGTGAGGTTAGAGGTCCTCACTTCCCCAACTTTTGATGCATACTCCCATGCCACTTTATACCTTATTGGCCTCACAATTGAGCTGGATGTGGGAACACATGCCTGTAATTCCTTCACTCAAAGAGGCTAAGGCAGGAAAATCAAAATTGTGAGGTCTGTCTGGAATACACAGTTCAAGACTATTGGAGGCAACTTAGAGATCCTGTCTCAAAATAAAACTTTCAAAATGTGTCTCAGTGATAGAGTCCCTGCCTAACATTTGCAAGGCCCAGAGTTTAGTTCCCAGCTTAGCAAAAACAATTTTTTTGATAATAAAGTTTTCAGTTTTCTAGGAGAATACTCAAATAAGTCTTGTGGGGTTTTTTTCTCACTCTTATGTGATAGGTAAACTGCATATTCAATTCCACATCTGTTAATAAAAATTCAAACCACTTGCATTCCATTCATTACTGAAAGTCTAAAGAAAAAAGAAGGTGAATATGCTGTTCCAGCTCTTTTGTCTCCATTTTTTTCATCCAATGGGGTGGATTCATGAGAATGCAAGACATCTCAGAGGACATGGAGATTTAAACCTGTTGCCTTTCCCTGTCTTGGGTCCTAGCTGATAATTTATGACGTGGCTTCTATGACCCTCCCCTTTCAATTTCCTGGACATTCTCATCTAGGTGGTAACTTGTCACTCATTCTTTACTCCTGGGTATTCACCTCACTCTGGTGTGTATTTCAATGGCCCGGTCAACACCCACCCAAGAGGAAAGAGGTCGCCAAATCTCCTGCCTCCTACCCCTTAGACTTATTGGATAAAATTCAGTATGGCCATGCAATGGCTCCCTCTTGGTCACTTTCCCTGTCTGCTGAGGTCCTCTTCTGAAATAGTCTGGTACAGAAAACTCTGATGAAAGTCTTTACCAGGCCCACCACAAAAAGCATTCATTCTTCTTCCCCTTGCCCTTTAGGTATCCTAGGAAAGATTCAGGTCCCTTATGAATACAGGACACATATCAAGTTCTCCAAGATATTCTCCCCAAACCTGCTTCATCAGACTCAAGGTTAAGAAGCTATCACCCCAAACCCATCCTCCTTTAGAGGGAAGTGAGGATGAATCTCACAAAACAACTGACTTAAAAAGTCTGTTCATCAGTCTCCTCTGCCTTTCTTCCTTCCCTCTGCATTCCTCTACAATGCACAAAGACCTAGGTTCAATCCCCAGCACTGCATAAAACTGGGCCCAGTGACAATGCCAACACCTCCAGCACCTAGTGGTGATGGAAAGATAAGAAGTTCAATGTCATCCTTGGCTGGATGTGGTCAGACTTAGTAATTCAAAGAGGAATACAAAACACAGTCACCATGAGATAAAGTACACAGCAGTGCATGTAGTAAAATATAAACAGAGAAGCAAGAACTAAGAGGAATATACATTTACTTAACTTCTTTATAAATGCACACTCCAGCATTACCCACTAATGCTGAAATACATAATACTGCCCCATAACCCACCAATTCAATTTTCTATATAAATTTGTTTCTATAAAAATATGTGTTCATGACATCTCTAAATACCATTAAAATAACAAAAAAACCCAAACATGAATCCATTCAAATGGCCCAAAGTAGTAGACTAGATAAATAAAATAGGGACATACTCAAAGAGGAGAACTTGGCTAGCAGTAAAAATGACAACCTAGTATACATGAATAAACACATTTCACAGTGTAGAGTAAAAGCAACAAGTCAGAAGAAAAACTTTATATGTTTTATTACATGAATTTAAATCTCAGAAACAAGCAAACTAAATGATACTGTTCTGGGAAAGGCAGCACAGAATGAAAAAGTCATTATCATAAAAGCCAAAATACAGAGTTTGAAGAGGGAAATTGTGATGGTAATAGCTTATTACTTGATATTATTGGTGATTATGTGGTGACTGCTTTGTAGTAATTTACTGAACTCCCCACTATATTTCAGATACTATTTTATATAATATGCACATATACTGCACTTGAAAACAAAGAATATTCTTTAATATGAATATATTAATTGTAAAAGTTTGAGCTACAGCCATGATAAGAAACAGAAAAATAGAAAAAATCAAGAATAATTTCATCATACAATAGATAAAAAGTTGGGAGTGAGAGAAGAATTGAAGATGATTTTCAGGTTTCGGGCTTTATTACCAGAATGGATCATGATGGGAATATGTGAGAAACAGTAGATGTGGTTTTAAAAAAAGAACTACCATTTCTTAAGAGAAAAACAATCTTAAAATTCATATGTACACACAGAAGACCCTGGATAATGAGAGCAAACCTGAAGAAAAAGTTTAATGCTGGAAGTGTTGATAGGATGGACGTAAGAAGGAACTTAAGAATTCCATAAGAAAAGGAGAGCCAGGCAAGGTGGCAACACACCTTTAATCCCAGCACTCACTTGGGAAGCAGATGCAGGCAAATCTCTGAGAGTTCAAGGCCAGCCTGGTCCATATAGCAAATTCTAGGCCAGCTGGGGCTATATTGTGAGAATCTGTTCACTTCCCAAAAAAATAAGGACATATTTTTACTTCCTAATGTAAACAGCAATCTGCATGTGGACACTGTAACTAGGCCAGCACAAGCACACTGCTAACAGTTTAGAGTTAACGTTTAGTCTCGATGAAACATAAATGATGCCTCAAAAGGAATGTAAGACCCGGTGGTCTTAGGTAGATATATGAAGCCTCACTACACAGAGGTGACACTGAGCAAAGCACAGAAAGTCATGAGGGGAGGGGCCCGAACACCACAAGTCAGCAGCGAGGTGACCGCCTGGTCACCGCAACGAGACAAGACTTTGATCTACTGCATTTGTTCTTCTTACTCTTAAGTTTTGAGGACAGAAAGGAGAAGGGGTAGATTCAAGAGAAAAGCACTGAGACAAAATGCCCTTTGGGATAAGAGTTTTACTAATGCTGCAGAGAGTACACAGTGGGATTCTGAATAGAGTTCCATCCCTCCAGACAAAGTGGGACACCCGCCTCTGAAAGGCTCCTAGATGGGAGGGGCGAGTCCCAACCCACGTTGTGAATAAACTGTAACCCATAGTGCATGTTTGTGGTCATGTTGCCTTTGATTCTCAGCAACCTGGGCTGGGAAGGAAGAGCAACTTCTGAGTCACAGCAGATGTTTCATATCAGCTTTTCGCAGTGGGTACCTGGGCACAGGGACTGCAGAGGGTGTGGCCTGATATGTGTGACACTAGAACTTGATCTAGCTCTTACCTGTAAAACATGGGAACTGAAAGTTAAAGGAATTCAAATCTTTGGAACTTTAGTCCCCCAGATTCCTAGATTATCAGTTTTCTAAACAAACAACAATTTAACTTTTCAGTATTTGTCTCCTCTCATTGGTCTCCAAATATCATCTCTGATATTTGATTATAGTGTCTCCGTGCTTGATTTCAAGTTAAATTATACAGTCATTGTAACAAAAAAAAAAAAAAAAAAAAAAAAAACCAGAATGTTCCTGGCACAAAAAAAGGACACATAAATAAATGGAATAGAATAGAATATCCAGTTATAAACTTATGTGACAACAGCCACCTGATTTTTAACAAAGATGCTAAGAATATTCATTGGAGAAAAATACTCTCTTTAACAAATAATGTTAGGAAAACTAGATCTGCACATGTAGAAGAAGGAAATTAGATATCTCTCTCTGTCTCTCTCTCTCTCTCTCTCTCTCTCTCTCTCTCTCTCTCTCTCTTAGCACAAACTTCAACCCAAGTGCTTCAAAGACATTGATGAAAGGACCTGAGAGTCTGAAACTTTTAGAAAAAACAGTAGGAAAACGACTTCAAGATATAGGCATAAGCAAGAACTTTCACAGTAGAACATTTGTCACTTAGGAAATAATGTCATTAATAGACAAATTGGGTCTCAAATTTAAACAATACTACAAAGAAACTCAAGTAAACAGACAGCTACAGAATGGAACAAAATCTTTGATAACTATACATCTAACAAATGATTAATATAGAGAGTTATAAGTAAATATTTTAAAAATAAAGCAAGAAATCAAGTGAGAGCTAGTCTTCAGGAAGCTGGCTTCCAGGTTATTCCAACGCCATTGTTCCAAGTCCTGTGTTGGAAATGTGGCCTCTCTTCAGCAATACAATCTGCCAAGGGAGAAAAACAATCAATAATCCTACCAAGCTCTAAAGCCTAATAAAGAACAATGACTGGCCTAGCAAACTATTGCTATTTGGGCAATAGTGGCACTTTTTTAACTTGGGGATAATCAACAACTGTCTAATTGGGATTAAGGTCTATTCAATGGGATGGAACTTATGCATGGTACTGTAAATATCTGTACCCAGATAAATACACATGACTGGAGAAGTCATAGAACCTAGAAAAAAAATCTACTTTTACCACATCCTTAGATCAATGTAATTTCTTACAATCTAAATACGCATCCTCATATTTACAGAGAATTGTACCTTTCACTCCTCATCAAAGAGGCTTCTTTTTGTAACAGATGGAAACTATTATAGAGTTTCAAAACTGGTCAAACACAGAGAATAAGTGTCTGTGAGACTTAACTCTAAGAACACCTCTTCAATGAAACCTCCACAAATAAAAATAAATGCATCTCTCAAATCTCACTAGAGAAGTTTCCTTCTGCAGCAGATGGTGGTTAACACCAAAAACACAACTGGTAAAAGTGCAACTGAAAACAGAACTACTATATCATCCAGCTTTGCCACTCCTGCCATTTACCTAAAGGACTCTATATTCTACAGTAGACATACTTCCACATGAATGCTCATTGTTGCTCTATTCATTTCCCAATACCTAGGAAATGGAATCAGTCCAACTGTCCATCAGCTGATGACTAGATTACGAAAATGTTATATATACACCATAAAATTCTACTTGGCACTAAATGAAAATGGCATTATGAAATTTGGATGAAAACTGATAGAACTTGAAAATATATTGAGTGAGGCAACCCAGACCTAGAAAGACAAATACAGCATATTCTCTTTTATACGTGGATCCTAGCTTCAATTTTTTTACATTTCTGTGTTTAAGTTGGAGTTAGTACCTATAGAGGGCAGGAAGCAAGAAAGAAGCCATGAGAGATGGGGAGGGTTTCTTGGCAGATTGGGTGGTGATAGTAAAACACTTATCATATGAAAGAAGTAAATATTAAGAGTGGAAAAGTTTAAATATGGATGGGTGTGGGGGCACAGACAAAAGGTTAGAGTTAAAGAACATACAAACAAAATATGGAAATCTACTACTTTATAACCTAACTAAAATTATAATTTTAAAAAGGAGTTTAGGTGGAAGTACTTTGCATGGGTAGATAATGCTTGTCTCAAAAGCCATAGCTTTTTAAATGAAAATTCCAGGGTCAGGTGAGGGATGTCTTCCTGTGAGTTATTGGCCAGGGTACCTCCAGAGGTCTCCCCAAACAATACAGGCTAATGTCATTGCCCATCAGAAGTAAATGTTAAGACCCTATTGGTGAAGCTAATACACACTTTGAAAACATGGAGGAATCAATCTGGAACTTAGATGGACGCTTCCTTTCTCTGGCTAGTGTTCATAGTGCTAGAAGGTGCTACATAGGCTGAGAAAAACCATCAAAAGCCCTACCAGGCTATGGTCCCTATGTGTTAACAATACTGCTCTGTCAGGACCCTCAAAAAATTGAGACTGCTTATTATACGCATAGAGGGTAGAAGGAGGGTCAGTTGAACTTGTGAACTAATTTTTTTCTTGGTTTGATCTTTTCCTGAGTCCATATTGTCTTATGTTTTATGTCCAGTCATTGTGTGTTGATAGCAGCCCACAGAATGCAAAACTAAATGTGGCCAGCAGAAGGTTATGATGTGAATTCTGTAGTCTCGCCTTCTCAATACTCCCCTGTCATATGTCCCAGTGTCAGGTATGGAATATCTCCCTATGAATTGTTGGACAAGGAGCACCCCACAGGCTCCTAAAACAACTGAGGCTATTGCTGTTGTTCCTGATTGCCCACTAGAACTGAATGGGGAGACCGTGGTGCTGAAGGCACTGTACTTTAGATACCGAATATAAGGAAATCAAGCTGAAGTCAAGGCGGAAGCTTTCTCCCTGCTGGCTAGTTGTCCCAATTAACTTTCCATGTCTGTGATAAAACACTGTGACCAAAACCAACTTGGGGAGGAAAGGGTTTATTGCATCTTACATTTCTAAGTAACAGTCCATCTTTGAGGGAAATCAGGCAGAAACTCAGGGCAGGAACCCAGAGGCAGGAACTGAAGTAAAGATCATAGAGGAACATTGCTTACTGGCTTACTCCTCTGTCTTGGGCTCAGCCTGATTTCTTATACAACCCAGCCTGGCCAGGAGTAGTACCATCTACAATGGGCTAGGGCTTCTCACATCAATCAGTAATCAAAAAAAAAAAAAAAAAAAAGCCTCACAGACATCCAGAGGTCAATACATTAGAGGAAATTCCCCAATTGAGATTCCCTCTTCCTAGGTATATCAAATTGACAATGAAAGCCAACCATGCTATGAGTGTTCATGATACTGGAAGGTGTTATGTAGGCTGCTAGAGGAGAAAAGTCTCAAAAATCTTACTCAGCTGTGAACCCTGTATACTAACCTTTAGGCAAGATTTGCCCACTGATAAAGTACTAGCATGACTGTTTGGTGGGTAACCAACTGCATTCTGAGTAAATCTGAGGCCTCCTCCACAGGAGAAAATGGTAGCAAATCTGGTCAAACTCTTACATTTTGGGAGAAGCTCCTGTTTCCCCTCCTCACTCTAGGAACCTGCACAGCTGAGCCTGTTTTAGGTTTGCTTCTCGGCACTGTACGTTCCTGCTCTTTTCTGGTATTCAATTCCTTTGTGGATAGTCAAGTCTTTCTTCTATGTTTCTTTGGGGTAAAATCTGCTTTATCTTTTTCTGACTCTACTTTGCCAGCTCACACAGAGGCATTCTCTAACCTACCATCACTCCTGGAAATCCCAGACTTCAGAGTTAATATTAAGCCTACCTAAAATGCCATGTTGGCACAAGTTGATCCCTTTGACTAATGTCCACTCCCACTCTGCGAGTGTTCCACTCTGTAGTAAATTCGGCCAATCTTTATCCTATGCTCTGTGTGTCTTGTTTGAATTCCTTTGGTGGAGGTCTCAAATACTAGGAAGCTAAAAGGAGTCCAGAAAAAGGTCCCAGTAACATTTGGACACTGCACATTCTGCAATAAAACCTCCACCCTTTATAATATCTCTGTGAAGAAACTGACTAAATCCAAGACTTAATCCCCTTTGAGATAAAAATTATGAGTACATTAAATTCCAAATAAATCAAGGCCCTAAACCAAATTCTCTCTTGAATAAAAGTCAGAAGAAAAAAATAACCCAAACCTCTGTTTTGTTTTGTTTTGTTTTGTTGTTTTGTTTTGTTCTGGGTAAGTCTCAGATTAGAAGTGCTCTACATATGTAGAGCTAAGACTGTATTATCAATCAGGATCTCCACAGACCACAACAGAGATTAATTCACCCAGGAAGAGTAGAAAATTGCTTAAAGCCAGCAGGATGCCCACTACTTAGTGCCAGTTGATTCAGACCCTTTGAACTTCAACTCAGTTGTGACACCTCCCAACATAAGGTTAATGTCAACAATAGGGAATGTCCAGGACATGGGTGGGAACCACTTATTTTGTGACTTCTTTTACTAAAACCTTTTTTGATTTCACTTCCTCTCTGAGAGAAGTGCTTCTCACACCTAGTGAATGGTCTCTTACTGGTTTTGAACCAAAAGAACAGAAGTTTAGCTTCTTGCTGAGGACTTGTCTCACTAAGCTGCCTCCTAGAGAATATTCTCACTTTGTCACACATTCATTTTCATTAGGGAATATATAAATACATATAATCATTTTCTGAAATGAAAATGGAGGCATATGCTCCTGAAATCCATGCCTCAAGGATCTAATGAGACTTTGCTCATTCACTTTTAAATTCCACAAATTTATCAGTCACATTCCTGTAGGACATTGGCAAGACCTGCTTGGCCATCTGAAGTACTTGTAGTCTCTGTGGTCTCTCATTAACTCCCTAGATGCTACTCCCTAGATTTTCCACCTGTGGCCAAGAAGACACCACATGAATACAAGAGTGGTCCATCCAATTTGCTCCTTGGACACAAATGAAGGGTGAAATTTGGGGGGAGTGATATATGAAAACTTCTGGTTTGGCACTAGATATTTAGAACTAGATCCTTATTTGATGCTTTGTAGCAAACAACCAATTTTATAGCCCCACAAAATTATCCCAGTCATCATACTTATAAACATGAAGAGTTGTCTACTATCTAAAAATTCTTAAAGACTATCTGCTTCAAGTACTTCAGTGATGACTGTCTAAGAAAAATGATTAAGTTTTCCATGGGCCTCTACTGAACCACCACACACTCTCTAATTTTCTTGCACTCATTCATGATCTAAATACCTAGACCTAAACTTTGCCTCATTTTCCCATGCTTTCCAAGACTTTCATGGTTCTTAGGTCTTTTACTGAACTCTATCAATGGATGCAGACCTCTTTTGAGGAAATAGCCACCTGAAAGTGAAAATCTTGGCAAACAAAATTCACCTCTGGTGAATTATAGATATACATTTATATGTATATATAATGCATGGAATCCATTTAATGGTGCTATATTTTATACCACAAAGACATGTTTATACTCAGTATCATAGAAGGAATCTTCTCAGCATGCATACATCCTGGTCCCAGATCCCCACCCAAGGGGATTATGGTCCTGGGAGGAATACAAGTCTCATTCTTGGGAAGTTTCCAAACCCAGTTGAACAGAGAGATGATAATGAGGGTACGGGTGGGAGAGTGGAGTCGGCACTGTGCATCTCAGGGTACAAGGCTGCCTGCTTGGGTGGAGCACTGACTAAACTTTGGAGTGGTTAACTGCTTCACTATATCTCTGCTGTCAGAGATGAGGTAATAATACAGTATTTTTAAGGTATTAATCCACTGCCTTTCCACATCACCAGCTCTCTGAAAAAAAGCACAACTTAAAGATTCGATTCCTGTATCTACTCATTGAAGGCGATGGTAACAGGTAACATAAGTTTTGGTATTTTGGTTAAAGAAGAAGGTATAGATTGGAGCTGAAAGAAAAACAGTGTTCCTTCAGCACATATTTTTCACAACTTATTCACGCAAATTAAAAGTGGTTCTGTTTGGTTAGGATTATCAGATTTAACAAGTATAGCACTTCTACTTGCATTTGAATTTTATCAAACATTGATTACTTTTAAAATATAAATATATTCCAAATATTGTATGGAACTTATAGTAATAATTATTTGCGATCTGAAATTCAAACTTAACTAAGCACACTGATTTTTGAAAACCCAATTTCAAATATCAGACACTTGGCTAGGTACTAGAATTTTAGTGTAAACATGATATAGAACTAGCCTTGTTGAAGGAGGAATAGAAAATGTGATCACACCTAGGTGACCAATAAGATTCAAAATTTTGCTTTCTATGCATCTCTTTCCAACCATACAAAACAACTGTTAGCAGTAATGATTGTGAAGGAAAGTTCCCCCAAAATACCTGCACCTTCAAACTGAACCTTCTGCAAGGCTGATCAACTGATCAATGATTGTGAAGAGTTCAGAATGTTAGAGCATAATTACAAATTACCTTGGGCTATTGCTAGCCCTGTAAAACACCATTCTTTTCCCACTTCTGTGTTTGAACCTAACATCCTGGGACTAACAGAAAAAAAACCTTTTGGAATATATTAACAAAAGCCTAGTTTCCACCACTCAAAAGGCCAAGTTCCATCAAATGGCCCCTGAAGCCTACAGCTAAGAGTTCTCCTTTGCTGTATCCACCTACTTAACATTTCCACCAACATATTTGAGAAGTGTCTTGATTTATGACCTTCTTTGTTCTGTCATTAAAAAAACTTCATGAAACTGCTTCCATGTTGGAACATGGAATTCCGGGTGACCTATAATTTGTGTTCCTGAGCCATGGTCACACATATTTAACACCACAATAAATGAACTCTTATCCCCTTTGAGGTGAGACTTGTGAGTTGCGCTTTTATGCTGACCTGGTAAACATCCTCACCTTTGACCAGGAAATAAGTTGCATTTATTTATATATAGAATTAGTTTGAATTTGGCACATTCATCTCAATGCTATCCATATTCAATTGAGTCTTCTTTATACTGGTAACTATGCTGACTGTAGAGACATCAGCCGTGAACCTTTCACTTCTCCTGGAAAGTGTGCTTGAATGACCACAGCTTTCTGTTCTAGCAGCTAGACTGCTGAGAAGGGTCTGCCTTTATGTCTGGACCTTTGTCACCCTCGAGAAAGAAAAAAAAAAACTGTTCTTGAGAAAGTAAAAGAATCTCTTATTCTTTTAAATAGCTAAAAGACACCTATACAAATAGCATGTGAAGAGATGTACACAAATATATGGTATTAAATTTTTTTGGAGAAAGGGGAGTAGCTGAAAAAAATATCTAAGAAGTTCATGAGGGGAGTAACCAAGCAAAAAAAAAAAAAAATACAGAACGGATTAGGATACACTGGTCCAGAATTTCCCAAAGCCCTCAGCAAAGCGTGACATGCAGAAAACAGACACCGTCACTGAAGTGCTACTTGGGAGAAACGAAAATAGCAAGAACATAGAGAAAATTACCTGTTGTGATGAACACACTGAGAAAAGGCACATGGGGCCTGAAATGGAAAATAATGGGTGGTACCTTTTGATTACTGGTCAGGAAGGGCTTCTGAGAAGGGATTGGGTTTTAAATATACAAGTTCCTACTTCTACACTTGTTCACTTATCTCCTAATTTGCACAGTCTGGGTGGCACTTCCGGCAGCCACTTCTGTTTTTCTGTACAATTCTCTTGGTTTCCTATTCAGAAGTTTCATGCCAATTTAAGTAAAAGTGGAAAGGATTTTGCATCTGCTCTGATACTTTTGACTGTCTGTGACACATACCAGAAAATTCAACAGCATATCACACTAATGAAGCAGGCCTGAAATAGGAGTTACAAGTGCAATCAGAAGCTGTATACATTTAAGGTAATAAAGAAGTGAGTTTGCATTTGAAAACTAAAAAACAAGTTATTTGAATATGAGCAAACCCACAGCCTGACATTCAGAAAGACCAGGTATATCCTTCTGAGTCTATTCCTTGGAATTATTTCTCCTGAGATGAGGCCCTGAATCCTTAGAAGATGGATGAATCGATACCTGGAAATGTGCGGCTGCCAGGACTGAAATAGCAACATCGTTTCAGAGACGCGCTATGTTAACATTTCAGAAGGTGAGGTAAGATGTGATACTAAGTTACTCTCCTTCTCTTTTTCTAATTTTCACAGGTCTTAGCCAAGTAGCACCTTCCTAACTGCCTTCTGAGGTAGGAGAAGACAGGCATGGCCCCACCTTGCCCGTTCCCTGTGCTCGTGTTCCTGTGGCTGCCACTGCTGAGCCTTGGTAAGCAGGCAAGCTGGGCCGGAACACGGGCTTCAGTTCCCAACCTCAGCCTGGGGAAATCTTTCTTTTCGCCCTGGTTCACATAAGGGATGGGAAAAAGCAGCATGCCTTCCCCAGCCAAAACCCCCCAAGTACAGTCACAAGAGTAAGTACCAAGTATGTTGCCCTACATTTCTCACCAATGTTCTTTCATTCCACAGGAAACTTAAACTTTTATTTATTCCAACTCACAGCTCTATATCACTCCTTCTTGCAATTAATGATAAGTAAAATTTTAAATCAGTAGTGACTTCCAAAACCAAGGGTTTTTAACTAGAGATTGGAAAAGTAGAAGGAAAAACAAGCCCCATAAAGTGAAGGGAAGGCAAGCCATTTCTCCAAGCAATCCATTGGGCATTCATGACTGAATTCAGACTGGAGAACAGAGGAAAAAATGAACTATGAGGCCACACATGCAACATCAGAGATAAGTCATGGTTTGGACACAGACCACTGATGTTTGTCAAATAAGCCATAGACCAAGTTTTTCTCATCATTTAGGGGCTCTCGGTGGTGTAAGACATGAACACAGATTGAGGAGGGAAACACAAAGGAGTTTGTTAGATTCTTGGAAATTTTCTAGTAGATTTTCAAATTTAAAAAATTTGAAAAACCAGGCTCTGTGCTATTTTCTGGAGGCTGTCTCTCCCTCACAGCTCCTGGAAGAGAACAATTGGCTAAGCTCCCTCTTCTTTCCGTTCCTTCTGGGCTCTGATTATTGGTTCTCCAAACCACCATGGCTTATCTCAACCCTCCTGAAAGATGGCAGCAAGGATATGCATCAGTGATTTTACTGCTCTGGTGTTGCACCAGTCTCTACACTGGAAGCACAGTCCTTCGGAGATTAGCTCTTCCCTCACTAGCAGGGCACATTAGTGTCAGGAGGAAGAATCCATTGCAAAACGAAAGGCAGAGACAGGGTGAGAGAATTACACATCTGATTTCATGTTCACTAAGGCTCCTTCATTAGCCCAAACTAGTGCCACTATTGAAGGAAGCAGAAATAGCTCCATTACAGAAGAAAACACTGCAGAAGGACTCACACTGCTGAGGAAGCTTGTGCGCTCCCTCATCATGTCTTAATCCAGACCCATCAGTTGTAATTCTAAACACAAGTCTGATTTCTAAACTAGCCCATACTCCCTGATTGAAATCCTTTATATTGTTTAATTATTCATCATATCCCACTTTCAAAGAGAGTAGAGAAAAAAATGCTTTACTTATAGAATCTTCAACTAAGCAAGATTTAGAAGTAATTGAAATTTCTTTTTTTTTAAGAAGTTAATTAAATGTTAACAGCAAGGCAGGAAGTGATTTTTCTGAAGTCTAGGAATTGCTTCTGAGGAATATAAAGTCCAGGTTCACCTTTACAAGAATGAACAGAAAAAGGATTTCAGACTCAGACAACTTTCTGAGACTTTCACAGTGTTTGTCCAAGGAACAAATCCCATTCCCTGATCTTTTCACAGCCCACACTAAGAACCCAAATTTTCTCATCTATGAAGTTCCTGTCCCAGGCACTGTCAAAATTTCTTCTTGTTTCATTCCCAGTCTTGTTTCTAAGGAAATTCCCAGCAGCAAAGCTAGATGCTTTTCTGTTTTGTTCCTGCCCACCTCCCCATTCACCTGCCTTCTTCTTGCTACGTCTGGTTCAGGAGTACCACGGAAAGCTGTGCTTCTGCTACATCCTCCCTGGTCTCCAACCTTCAAAGGAGAAACGGTAACTCTCACTTGTGTGGGTTCCAATTCCCTAGAGCAGGAAGTCACATCATGGTATTATAACAAAAAGTCGTGGAAAATGAAATCTAAAAATATCACAACAAACAAATCTGGATTATACCAATGCAAAACTAAAAGATCCTCCCTCAGTGACCCTGTACACCTGGAATTTTCATCTGGTAAGGAAAAAAGAGGTGGGGCCAATTCTCTAAAATCAAGGCACTGGGCAGAGTGTCTGAGGACAGGTTAACATGGAAAGCACAGTTTTAAACAAGCATGAGGCTGTAAGAATAAGGGGAGGCCAGCAGCCTTGCTCCATCTTCAGATGTGGCTACATCCTAGAAGCAACTGGGAGGTTCACTCTATGAGGGCAAGAAGAATCTAGAATTGAGGGTATGGAAATGATGACTGAGGACATTTGCTGGTACAGTGCACAGGACTGTGTCGGGTAGAAATGAGAATGAAGTATTCATTGAGTGTTATCTCTGTAGACTGGCTGATCCTCCAGGTTTCCCACCCTGTCTTTGAAGGAGATAATGTGTTTCTACAATGTCGAGGGAGAAAAGAGAAAGACACAAGTGACAGGATCTACTACAAAGACGGAAAACAACTTCACAATAGTCGTAATTTAGACCTTGTCACACTAAACTCTGTGTCTAGAGACAACAGTAAATATCACTGTACTGCGTATAGGACCGTCATACTGGAAATTCAATGGAAAGTGTCTTCAAACCCTCTACAGATTCAAGTTCAAGGTAACAGCTAAATCCCTGTGTATTATGAATTTTGGCTTTTGGGGATGGTGCATCCCAATTAGAAATTCATGCAAGGTCTCTAAGAGCCATAAGGAGATGGTCCCACCTGCCTGATTCACCATTTTCTATGGCTATTGCTAAGAGCGCAGGATCATCTCTCAAGGAGTTCTGAACTTCACTGCCCTCAGAATCGTATTTGTTCTTTCTAGAGTTGTTTCTGACTCCTGTACTGACAACCAGGCCCTCTCAGCCTGTTGAAGGGGGACCAGTGACCCTGATCTGTGAAACCGAGCTCCCTGCACAGAGGGCGGATGTCCAGCTCCTGTTCTGCTTCTTCAGAGATAACCAGGCTCTTGGATCAGGCTGCAGTAGCTCCCCAGAGCTCCAGATTCCCATCATATGGAGGGAAGACTCAGGATCTTACTGGTGTAAAGCAGAGGCAGAGTCTCGCAATATTACCAAAAGGAGTTCAAAGACCCAAATGCACATACAAAGTAAGTGTTCAAGGGGCTTGTCTTTCATTGTCGGAACTGGGGAGAGGACAGGAGGCTCAGAACACTGCCTAGACCCTGAGTTGGTAGAGGTAGGAAGAAGCTTCCAACTTGGTATGCTTCCCTCTTTAGGTTCAGCATTGGCCTGACTTCCCTAGCCTACTTTGACCATGTAAAGTCCATTATGACAGTTATTGATCAGCTGCTCTAGAGAAATTATAGAAATGTGTAGTCCCTATTCATTCATGAGTCAATAGGCACCTACAGGTACTGTTTGCCACATTCAGTCTCTAGAGGTTTCTATGGTACTTCCATTTGTTGACTTTTGTTGATGTAGTTTTACACTAAATGATCATAGAAGTGAGAAATGAATATGAACAGAAATATTTAAAAATGAATGTGGGAACATGGAGATAAGACTCGAAAATTCCTGAAAATTAGAAGATTGACATTTTGAGTAAAGTCACTTCAGGACAAAAATAACATCCCTCATCCTTATTCTCTCTTATCCTGTGGTCCATCAATGCATCAAAGGTTCTTTAGGCATAAAATTCCATTGTGTTAAGGGAGATAACGGATTCTGGTGCTTAAGTTTTCCAAGGACAGGAATTGTGGGAGTGGGCAGAGATGTTGTCTCTTCTAAAATCTATACAACTGATTTCCAATTTCCTACTTTGGGGGAGTGCTTATTGTACCCACTGTTATTGGTCTCATGGTGATACCAGCCTTTCTTTTTACCTTGACATTCCTGCCATTAGGACACTCATACGTCATCTTGTGTCCTCCCAGGAGTCCCTGTGTCCAATGTGAATCTGAAGGTCCAGCCTCCAATGGGGCAGCTGATTGAAGGAGAAAATCTTATCCTTATTTGCTCAGCAGCCACAGGCACAGGGTCTATCACATTCTCCTGGCACAAAGAGGGCAAAGCAAGTCTGGGCAGAAAGACCCAGCATTCCCTGTTGGCAGAACTGCAGGTGCCTACTGTGAGGGAGCAGGTCACTGGGAGATACTACTGTGCAGCTGACAATGGTGACGGCCCCGTCCTGAGCAGATGGATTAGAGTCACTGTGAGAAGTAAGTTCTAGACTCCTTTCCTCATGCTGGGTTCACAAGCCAGGGGTTAATTTCTTCACGAGGACCTTCTGAAAGAGCAAAAGAAATGGAGATGTGCAGATTTAAAGCTAAGTGATTTCAAAGGTAGTAAAATAAGTTTAAGACACTTTGTTTCTCATGGGAAAGGTTGAGGGAAAATAAAAACAAAGTTAACCAAGATTACTTCTGAGGGTTTGATGACTTTGCTTCTGATTCTTGGCTAAGAAAAGTGCAGCCAGTGGAAAACAGAGCTTTTGAAGGGATGTATCTATTTCTAAACTCCCAGTGTGGGATTAGAAATCTACTGCAGTATCACAGTCTTTTCTGAAAGTCTCGTTGCCTTCCTCCAGGTCCAGTGTCCCGCCCTGTCCTCACCCTCCATGTCTCTAGGGCCCAGGCTGCAGTGGGAGATGAGGTGGAGCTTCGCTGCGAGGCTCTACGAGGCTCTCCCCCAATCCTGTACCGGTTTTATCATGAGACTGTCATCCTGAGGAACAGCTCAGCCCCCTCAGGAGAAGGAGTGTCATTTAACTTCTCTCTGACTGAAAAACATTCTGGAAACTACTCTTGTGAGGCTAGTAATGACTTGGGGTCCCAGAGCAGTCACAAACAGAGTCTCAGAGTCATAGGTAAGTAAGATACACTCCCAGAAGCTAACAGCCATCATCAGACTATGTCTTCCACAAACAGTGTTCCATTCAGCTGTTTTCTGTGTCATCCCAGTGGACCTCTTACTTTTTCTACCTCCATCTAAGAGTTCTTTGATTCTTCCCTGTGCCTATACATTCAGTACACTGCACTTAGACCCTTTCTTATTTCCTACATTGTGTCATGAATAGCCATATATTTAATATTTTCTAGCAGAAACACAAAGATTTCCAAAAATATGTATCATATATCAGGCAAAGAACATGGCACACAAAGGTTTATTTCTGAATTCCTTTGAACAAATGACCAGATCAATCATTCCTTACCATGAGTATCCCTGCCTCCATCTTTATTTGGCTCCCTGGTAACTGAACAAAATTTGTTAAAAATTGTCTTCTAAGTATTACATTTTTGATATCTACCAATCACTAATAATAAAATATCAGTCCTTCTTCATGAAAAATATGTGGCTCATCTTTACATTTGACTGTCTTTTGGAACTTTGTTACAAAATTAATTTCTGCATGATCAAAAAGTTTCATAACCACTTCTTAAGTTCATTATAAAAATATTATTTGGGTTAAAATAATCTTTAAAAGCACTCAGCTAGTTAAGTAAAGGGACAAACGTTCTGATATACTGAGAGTGATAAAGAAATGAGAGCACTGCTTTGCACTTCCTTATGCCAATGGGACTTCTGGCTTCTCAGGAACTCCTGAGAAGAATCGGCTATATTGTATCACTGAACCTGATGGAAAAATCATTTCTCTCTTATCCCTGGAATCCTCTCATTTTAAAGGAATTTGCATATGGAACCAAATGTTTGGTGAACCCTTGTGCTACAGTAAAATAAGTTGTAACCCTCTGCACCAAGGATGCAGAAGCCCAGAGATGTGGGTGGAAGGCATGCCGTATAAAGACCTAGGTCAGACTAGGCATGAAGCTCAGTGGTAGACAGTTTGTCTAGTATCCTCAAAGTTGTAGATTTTATCTCTCACACTGAAAGAAAAATATTTAAGCTCTGAAGTACTCAGTATATCCCACCCAGGGCACTTAATATTTTGGAGGGTATACAGAAGGACCAACTTCAAATAGTTTGCTCAAATTTACCAAGAACCCTCACTTCCAATCTAAGACAGTGATAAGGCAGCAAGTACCATTTTCTGGAATCCAGAAGATGACTCATTTTCAAGTCTAATTATTA
Organism: Eospalax fontanierii; assembly: GCA_035773235.1. NCBI lineage: Eukaryota > Metazoa > Chordata > Mammalia > Rodentia > Spalacidae > Eospalax > Eospalax fontanierii. The sequence continues at coordinate 57,833,281 of CM069543.1, read as the reverse complement.
CCACTCAACAAATGAGCTTACATCCACACTCTCTTTTAACCTATCTCAAATGCAAAGCAGAGCTTATGGTCTTTCATGCCTCCCTTGCCAATGAAGTACATTGCCAGGGAAGTGCATTGTCAGGGAAGGCATGGTGAATTAAGCATGAGATGGTTGCTCACAATGAATTTGCACTCAGGAAACAGAAAGAGATAAATGCCACTGCACATGATTTCTCCTTTTTATTCAGTCTGGAACCTCAGCTCATGAATGTGGGATAGCACTATCCACTTTCAGGGTCAATTTTCCTTCCTCAATTAAATTCTTTTAGAAACACTCACAGACATATTCAAAACTATGTTTCCTAGGAAATTCCAAATTTAATCAACTTATCAATGAAGCTTAATTATCCATGTTTATTGAGCAATTTATATAGATGATAGATAGATAGATAGATAGATAGATAGATATATTTGATTCACAGTAGCTTGAAGTAGCAGTATTTGCTCCATTTTACAGAGAAATCATATTTAAAAGCTCTGAAAACTCAAAATTACAGAGCTAATAAGTGCAAAGACAGAATTTAAGCTTGAGTTTTCCTGAATTCAAGTCCATGTTCCTAACATAAACTATGAGGTAAACTGTTAAATTTTATTGACTATATACTCTTGCAGAACAGACAATGAACTATTGTTTTCTCCCTCAGTTCCAGTGTCCCGCCCTGTCCTTACCCTGAGGGCCTCTGGAGCCGAGGCTATGGTGGGGGACATGGTTCAGCTTCACTGTGAGAGCCTGAGAGGCTCTCCCCCCATCTTATACCAGTTTTATCATGAGAATGTCACTCTGGGGAAGAACTCAGCCCCCTCCGGAGGAGGAGTGTCCTTCAACCTTTCTCTGACTGCAGAACATTCTGGAAAATACTCCTGTGAAGCTGGCAATGGCCTGGGTGCCCAGTACAGTGAGATGATAACACTCAATGTCACAGGTATGTATATGTCTAGACTGGAGTCTATGCTTATGGTCAAGAAAATACTTTACTAACAAACTACAAATTCTACCAGTAGCAAAGCTTCTCTGAGCATGCTCACTAATGACTGGGGCTTCTTGAGATTAGTACTGCTTCTGAGGGGAGATAGAAAGGTTAAGTCATCTCAGATACAGGTAATAACTCTTTATTCATCATTGTTTGGATAATTGAAAATTATATCTGAGATAATTCAAGGGGCTAAATCAGAACAGCAAGTCTCTGTCCTGGTAGATTTGAGACTTCATGAGTCTTGTCTAGTTCCAAAATGTTTGCCACTGGAACTCAAGGATAGGTCTTCACATTCAGGGGTGTCCAGGAGCAGAACTGGTACTGCCATGGCAGGAATTGTTGGGGCCATAGTTGGCGTCCTCAGTCTTGCCGCTGCTGTTTTTCTACTGTGTCACTTCAGGACTCAAAGCAAATCAGGTAGGTGTCTGTGTCTTACATCTAGATAATGTAATTTCTGCCACAGATGTGATCATTTGAAATATTAAAATGATTATTCCTTTGCAAGTATTCAGTTGTACTGTTCATCACTGTCTTGTAGGCAATAGTGACAAAAAAAAAAAACTACAGTAAAATTTCCAGTGATACCTTTACCTCATATGCCTGAGACTGAAATTAAAGAGTAGAGCTTTGCTTTCAATAAAAAATTATTTACTGTCTCACCTCCATTTAAAAGCCTGCAAAATAATAAAGTCTTCTGTTTGAAAGAAAAAGTAAATAATCATCATAGGGACAAACCATAAACTTGGATGTATTTGAACAATAATCAAATAAATGCAATTTGGATAAAAATTGCTGGCAGAAGTCCTCCCTTCTCAATTTTTTGAATAGTTTGATGTTAATAGATAGTTTTTCTTTAAATGTTTCATTGGATTCAAACATAAACCATTGGGCTCTGGTCTTCTCTTAGTTGAGAATCTTTTTATTACTAATTCAGTTTTGCAACTCATTACTAATCTGTCTGGGTTTTCCACATGATCATGATTCAAGCTTAGTAGATTATAAGTATCTAGAAATTTGTCACTTTCTTCTAGGTGTTCTACTTTGATGCCTGTTATTCATAATAGTTTGTAATGCTTCCTGTATTCCTATGGTATCAGTTGTGATGTCTCCATTTTAATCTCTGGTATTATTTATTTGGATCTTTGCTCCTTATCTGGGTTATCCCTAAATAAAGATTTGTTGATTATGTTTGTCTTATAAAATATTTTTCTTGTTCCTTCAGTTATGTGGCAGGTTTTAGTATATTTCTATATGCATTTATTTCAGAAAATGTTACAGTTTCCTCTTTGCTTTCTTCACTTCTCCGTTGGTAATTTAGGAGGATTTGTTCTTGCATAACTTCAAAAGTCTCTCTTTGCATTCATTTCTAGTTTTATTTCATTTTGGTCAGTGAATATTTGTGATACGATTATATATTTTTAATTTGTTTCTGTTTGTTTTGTGGCTTAACATACAGTCTGTTATGGAAAATGTTCGGTATACTGATGAGAATATATAGTCTGCAAAATGTTTGTACATTAGACCAATTTGGCTTAAATTATAGTTTAATATCAATGTTTCTTTTCTTTATTTCTTTTTAATTTTTAAATTTTAATTTAATTTAAATTTTTGGTCAAGATGATCACCTGCCCATTGATGAAGTTCCCAGCTGTGATTGTACTGGAGCCCTCTGTCCCTGTAGATATAATAATGTTTGCTTTATATGCACAGCCCAGCAGTGGATGCATATATATATATATACATATATATAATTTTTATTTTCTCTTGAATATTTTTTGCCATTATATGGTTCCATTCTTTGCTTCTGTTTAATACTTTTACTTGAAAACTGTATTGTTTTACTTTATGTAACTGTAACTATTCATGAATATAATTTTTCTCATTTCTTCCCTTGTAGGCAGCATACAGTTGGGTCTTTTTTTCTGTTCTTTCCTTTATCCATCTGACCACTCTATCTCTATTGTTGGGGAATTTCATCCATTTAGACTCAAGATTATTTTTATAAGTAAGATTCTGCTCACTTTGTTAATAGATTACTGATAGTTTACTCTAAGTTTTTGTTGTTTTAGCTTATTGTTTAATCCTTTGTGTGTCTGCTTTCTCAGTGAGTTTCATTTCCTGTGCTTTTATAACAGGAGATTCATTCACTTAAACCTTTCTTGTACAGTTAATCTAGTAATAATGAATTCCTTCCTTTTTGACTCATTTGGGGGAAACTTCATTTCTTTTTAATTTGTAGTGGATAGCTTTGCTGTGTATATATTCTTCATCAGCAAGGGTTTTTCCCTAAAATTTTAAATATATATATTCCATGTTTTTATGACCTGGGAACTCTGTTAGTTTAATGGGAATTGCTTTATATGTGATGATGATGCTTTTCTCTTAATATTCTTAGAAGTCCTTTTTTGTATTGAGGTTTTAACTATGTGATATTATTCTTTGGAGGAGCTCCTGTTGGTTGAATCTACTTGGTGTCTTTTGAGTTTTCTGGATCTGGTATCTGTATCTCTTTTAGAGCTGAAGAAGTTTTCAAATACGATTTGATTAAAAATTTTTTTCTATGCACTGTTTCTTCCCATTCTGGACCACTCATAATATTTGTATTTGTTCATTGAAAGGTATTTCCTAAATCTCATAGGCTTCCTTCATTTATTTCAATTTATTTTATCTGATTTAACTGTTTATAAAAACCTGCAATCAAATGAAGAAATGTTTTCTGCTGCTTGGTTTATTCTATTTTTGAAATTTTTAAGTGCATTTTAATTGCAGTTTCATTGATTAGATTCTTCACATTCAGGATTTATTATTGGTTCTTTTTATGACATTGCTGTTAAATTTCTCATTAGGACATAAATTGTTTCCTTTAGTTCATTATATTAACTGTTCTGTATTCTGTTGCATCTTACTGAGCTTTCTTAGAACCATTATTTTTTCTTCCCTCTTAGGCAGGTAATAGATTTCCTTTACTTTGAAGTCTGCTTTTGGTTACTGTTGTTCATGCTTCTTGTGTTCCTACCTGACTTGAGGCCCACAGTGCTGAGCATTGATGTGGCTTGGGGCAACAGACAGTGGCAGCAGCACCAGAGTTGGGTCCTGGATCCCTCTTGTTCCCTTAGGTCTTGGGAATGGTTCGCCTGTTGTGAGGACGCTGTAAGGACTTAAGTGTGGAAATCACATAGATGAGTCTTGTTAGATTCCTAAGACAGCAGTTTTGGGGATAAGGGCAGTGGAATATTTGGAGAGCCATAAGAATGATGATTACAACACTGGCTCCCTTCTCAAGCTAGCACCGAGCTGCAGCAGCTTGGGCTTTGAGGGTTTTGGGGGAAAGACAAAGAGAGTTACTTTTTCTGAAAGGAAATCTGTGTGGATACTAGGCAGCATGTGGGTTCAAAGACTGTGTTCCTCGTGTTTATGAAAGTGATATCTTCTAGCACTCTCTCATTTACCTGCCCACCTACAATAGGGAATCCCCTGTGCAGTGAGCCAGGGCCACAGAGCTATACTTTAACCCCACCACCACCCCCTACTCTTTATTTCCTGACACTCTAGGACTCCCTGTCTTACAGGTTTTTAGTCTGTCCCTTGCTGAGTTCCAGCATTGAATTTAGTCATTCATCTCAGAATTCAGTTATTTGGTGATTTTCTGATCTGGGGGGGCGGGGGGTAAATAGAAAACAGATACCAAACAACTCTATTCCATCATCTTGATTCCTCAGACAATGTGTATTCAGCGATTCCTGCTATGGTTTTGGTTTAAGAGTATTTTGCTGTTTGTCTTCTATTTATCCCATGTGTTTTTTGCTCAGGTTTCTCTTTTTTTCTCTACTTTTGGATAAACTGAATTTGGTTTAGATTTTTTTCATTTTTTTCTGCCTTGTCAGATATCGCCATTTGTTTTGTCACTATGGGTTTAACACATTTTTAACTTATCACTGTCTTCAATTGATATCCTAATACTTCACTAGGTATGGCATGCAAATCTTATCAAAGTATAGTTTGATTTCCACTCCATAGACACTATTTTTCTAAATAATAATTATATTGTATGAGGCTGGGTGAGTAGCTTAATGGTACAACATTTCACTAGTATGTGTGAGGCTCTGCATTCAGCCATTAGTCCTGCAGAAAATTATGTATTTACTCATGCAGTTATCACTTCCAATATTCTTTATTCCTTTTATACTAGTACTTAATTCTATTCTAGCATCATTTCATTTTTAACGTTCCTTGGTGTATTGGTCTGCTAATAATGACTTCTTTGAGGTTTTGTATGTTCATAAATGTCATTATTTTGCATTTATATGTAAAATGGAATTCTAGGTCAGCAAGTTTTTTTTCAATACTTTAAGGTGTTCCTATACATTTTCTCAATATACATTGATTCCGAGAGGAAATCTGTTGTCATTATGTTTTTTATTCTTTTTGTATTTTCCCCCTCTGAATATTTTTCCATCAGTCAGAAATCTTTGAACATGTGGACTCTAATTTAGCACTTTGAATTTAAAAACCTGAAGACTAGACTTGGGATTTACTAATGTTTTACTTTCTGCCTGACCCTCCAAATATAAGAGAGTCTCTACAGGGCCATGTGTGTATGTCCTACCATTCTCAGTGTTCATACTAAAAAATCAAGAAAATAATGAAACAAATAAATTGAACTTCAATTTAATGAAAATTGTATTATTTTCTATTATTTCTTTATTATTGTCTGTTGTTCCTTATGACCCCAGTTAAGTTATTTCATGTCAATGAATGAGATGTCACTTTTCTGCTTCTTTATATGAAAAGTAACTGAAAATGTATGTCAGTAGTAGAGTACTTGCTAGTATGTGCAAGGTCCTAGGTTCAAAACCCAGTATGAGAGAGAAAGGGAGAGACAGAGGGAGAAAGACAGACAGACAGACAGAGATAAAGAAATGGAGGTATAAGCAGCATAAAAACTGGAGAAAGAATATTTGTAAAATACACACACACACACACACACATACACACAATCAACATTACAGGAAAAAGTAGGAAGAACATGAAAAGAAAAAAGAAAAAATTCCAAGCTGAATTACAGGAGAAAATGAAATAATAGAAACAGAATGTTTAAGGAATTGTTTAAAAATGCAAAAACTAAATCTCATCCAGCTGCAAATCTGATTTGTTACACCAGTGGAAAATCCTATCTAGAACCATCCTGATAAAACCAGGTTCCATGGAAGCCAGGCCATAAGCACATTCTAAAAATTCTGAAGTCTATCAAGATAGAAGAGTGAAAACCCAGGATAAGTCAGCCACATCTGTCAGCATGCCTGGCAATTCATAAAGCCAGGAGTAGCCTTCTTCTTGGAATTGTGCAGTATACATCCATGAGGAAAATAACAGGTTTTTGTCTTCTCCCTTAAAGCTTAAATTTAATTTGGAATATTTTTATACTGCTCAATTAGTAAGTCAACATTTGATGTTATTATCAAGTACCAATTTTTCACATGTATATATAGAATCCTTGGAGTTAACTAAGCATAGTTTCTACATACTGATGTTTATTAACCTTTCAAGGTTGATCTTGTCATATTGGTTTTTAGGATAACTGACCAAAAATTATTATTTTTTAGTTTAATTTTAATAAAAACATGCAAATAAAACCAATTATTTTCTTATAAAAGTAAAATAAAATCTATTAATTTAATTTATGCTAATTCTTTTAATTATTTAATAAGTACAGTTCTATTTCAGCTAAACTAATATTATTATAATTACATAGAGATAAAGAAATGAAGGTTTGGGAAGTTAAACTCCCCAAATTTATACAGCTATTAAAAATCATAGTTAGATTATTATTTCGATATATTTTTATTTATCTATGTGTGTGAGACAGACAGGTATGTGCAGTGCCCAAAGAGGCCAAAAAAGAGCGTTGGCTCCCTGGAGCTACAGGAGGTTGTGAGCTACCTGACATGGGTGCTAGGAATCAAACGTGGGTCCTTTGGAAAAGCAGCAAGTGCTCTTATCCATTGAGCCATTTCTCCAACCCCAGAATTAGATCTTAATTCCAGTGTTCCTAACTCTTGAGTGCATACTCTATTATTCCCTGATGTAGGACGGTCATATCACCTACCTTCATAAAAGAAAATAAAAGGCTTTTCTTTTACTTTAATCATCTATGTAGGATGTCATTTGTTAATCTGTGGAAGACTAAAAAAAGACATTAAAATCTTAAAGTCAAAGTTGATATTTTTTAAAATATGCTCAATGAACACAAAACTGGGGGGAAAAAATAGACTGACCATCATTTTGCTGCTGACATTGTCATACATGTACTGGACAGAAGCCTCGGTAGTTCTGTTTTCAGTTGTTGCTTATAAATAAATAACAAACTCATGAAAGAAGTATAACTTTTCACCAAGCAGAAGCCTTTACATTTCTCTGTTCAAAAATCTTGCCCATTATACCCCAATGGCAAAGTAGCCCTTCCTGTCATGGATGAATCTTCTCAAAGAAGAATTCAGAACTTCTGAAGTTTTCTCAAGTGAAGAGTTCTGCTTCTTGCCTGAGAAATTGCTACTAGTTATCAAAAGGGGTGCAAATGTAGGATTTTGTAGTTCAACTTATGAAGCTGAAATTCCAGTAATGCAAATTAACAGTCTCTTGATATGAGGAAAGTTATTAAACTGCTTGCCCAAAGAATGTTCCTAATAGTTTCTATTTTCTAAGTGTTAAGCAAGTTCAGTAGACTGCATAGTACAGATTCAACCTGGGTGTCCTTGGAGAGTATTAGCTTGTTTTAGAAATATCTATTTCTCCAAGTTACTTTCTCATCCTTGTGACAAAGTACCTCATAGAAACAATTTAAGGGAGGAAGAATTTGTTTTGATTCATGGTTTCAGAGGATTTCAGTCCGTCATAGCCGGAAAGACATACAGACAGGAGCACAAGGAGAACAGTCACATCAAGCCTGGCCCTTGAAGCAGAACCCTCTGGCCAGTGCTTTTTGCGTGGTCAACCTCTACTAGCCGTGCCCCACATCCTGTTTCCACACCTCCCCAAGAGCACCAGCACCTAAGGACCGAGTGTTCAAACACACAAGCTTGTGGGGACGTTTCACAATCAAATCACTACAAAGGTCCAGATCATGATTATATACACAGTCTAGCTCCAGAGCCCTGAGCTTTAGGACAAGGCATGTGGGTGTCTTCATTTTGCATAGGAATCATGGCTGGAGTTTACTTTGGACAATAATTTGTTTTCTCTAAGCCAGTGAGACATTTATTAACAAACATAAAAAAGAAAAAGAACAGATATGTGAAACTTGGAGCAGGTATTAATATTGAGGTAGGAGAGATTTCAGAATTTGGTGATGATGGAAAACTGCTGTATTTTTAAGAATAAGTGAGTTGGCTTCAAGAACAGGGTATAATGACCTATTGCAAAGCTGTCACTGCAGCATTTCATTCAGTTCTCCTAAAGCACACACTTTAATCTGCCCCAATGTTTAATAAACATATTTTCAACTTCTAGACACAATAATAGGAATACAAAAAATATTAAGACAAGATTTGTCATCTCAAGAAGCAGACCCTTACATGGGGAGAGAACTGAGGGTAAAATAGATCAATGAAATATGTTATTTTTTAAATTACATGGGCTGAAAAGATAGCTCAGCAGTTAAGAGCACTGACTGCTCTTGCAGAGGACCTGGGTTCAATTCCTAGCACTCCATGGTGGCTCACAATCGTCTGTAACTCTAGTTCCAGGGATCTGATGCCTTCTTCCTACCTCCACTGGCATTGCACAACACAGGTGCACTTATACACACGTAGGAAATACACTCATACATGTAAAAAAACATGTAAAACTTACATGGTTCTATATACATGGAAGCATGTCAACATGTCCTTTACTCATCCATTGCCATCAGACAAAGCTTTGTAAGTAGAATCATAAGTTTAAATTAGCAGATTAAAGAGAAGGAGAGAAGAGGAATGCTCCTAGAATAAAGACGTGGGGGAAAGACCTGTACCTAAAGCTAAATCTTTCTCTCTCTCTCTCTCTCTCTTCTCTCTCTCTCTGTAGCAGGGTCTCATGTAGCCCAGGTTGGCCTTGAAATTTTGAAGTTCTGTGAATATGATATGAAGATGACCTTGAGCTTCCAGCCCTCCCGCCTCCTACTGCCCCAGTGGTGGGATTATAGCCATACGCCACCATGTATGGGTTTGTGTGGTTCTGGAGATTGAGCTCAGGCCTTCAGATCCTGAGAAAGTGTGCTACCAACTGAGTAACATCCCCAAGCCATCCCGTCTTGTCTCCTCTACTCAGTCACAACTGCTATGAGTTGCTTTTCACATTGCTATTACTAGTTGAAAATGGCAAAACATGTGCAGTTCTAGGCAGATGCCTTTCTAGATTCCATATATTCCTTGTCTTTGACATGAAATGGAATGGAATGGATGTTACCCAGGACTTGCCATATGTGACCTCAGAATTATTCTTGTTTCTAGGAGATAATGTTCTAACACGTAGCTCATTCACCGTCATTGTTCTTTCATTCATTTTTTCAGGAGGACTTTCTGCTACCAGGACACCTAGGTGAGGTCTCTGCTACCTGTGCACAACATTGCCATGATTTAGTCATAACTATAATATAGAAAGAAAGAATTATGAAAATTATTTGATTTCTTTATTTTGATTTTAGTATATGAGTGTTATGCTTGCATGTATGTAAGTACACCTGTGTTTTGCACTACCTACAGAGGATAGAAGAGGGCATTTGAACCCCCTGGAACTGGAGTTACAGACAGTTATTAGCTGCCATGTGGGTGCTGGGATTTGAACCCAGGTCTGCTGCAAGAACAGTCAGTGATCTTAACTTCTGGGCTATGTCTCCAACCCCAGAATTATATACACTTTTGAAAGGTTTGAATGGATATCTTGTCAACATTTTCACATTATTAGAAAATTCAAATACATAATTTAAAAGTTTCACTCTTATTTTTGAATGACATTTACTGTCTATACACAGAATACATGTTCATTTTTCTATTTTCATATGTGCTCCACAACGGAGTTGACCATTGCTGTCTCTGTGATATCTTCAACAGGCCTACAGTTCACTCACGCCCTGCTCCACATCCTTCCACTCATTTGCTGATCTAGGAAATCATTATTATATTATATGTTACATATTTATATGTTTATCATATTATAAATCATTATATATGACATTATTATATTAGAAACCCAAGCCCTGCTAACTCCATAATGCTAACTAACCATGCGAGGAAAGGAAATTAAATCGGGAAAACAACAGCTGCCTTTGGCAGCCCTCGTGTTATCCTGCAGGAAACGTAGAGTACTAGAACATTATGCAGAAACCAAAAGCTTTTTTTGAAAGGATGAGGGTCAAGTTCTAATAAGATGAAATCCTGATACACAATATTTAAACATTTTCATCTTTCAAAATAATTTTAAAACTCTGACAAATATGAATTTTTATAATACCAAAGGAATCTTGGTATGGATCTTCTCTCCGACTTTGCCTCAGTTGGCCTGCCTTATGAGGCTATACTGACCTCCATATTGTGACAGACACACTCCTTCTAATATTTTCTCAAAAGAGACATGGACAAGTGACCATGATATTTCTACATGCTTATGCTGGGCCCTGTAAGTTCTGTGTACTGATTTCCTTGTGAGTCTGTATAACCTAGTAATAGTTTTTACCCATTGCATCTTCTCTGTCTGTTAGTTACAGTTACAGTGAGAATCAGGAACCTTCCTTACCCTGGCCTTCTAGCATAGACCTCCAAGAGCCTACCCATTCTGAGCATTCATCCCTAATGGAGCTGCAGCCAGTGTACAGCAATGGTGAGAATTCCCTGAAGTACAGATTTCTCTAGGATGAGCCAAAGGGAAAAAGAGACTGAGCCGCTGGTCAGAATCCTCAGATATCCAATATATAAGTGACATTTCTGGCATTATATTGAGGGTGAAAAGTGGTTACGAACTTGGCTAGAAGCTATGTAAGTATGTTTTTCATTGTTGTAACAACATCCCCGAGCCTGGAAAAAGGAAAAGTAGTTTATTTAGTTAACAGTTCTGTGGCTTCAAGTGAACTACACTGGCATGAAGGCTGGTGAGGACTTTATGGCAGATGGCCTCACAAAGGCAGTAGTGTACCTGAAAGCAGGAGGTCACATGAGGCTGCACGCCCAAGCAAGAGCGGGACCTCTCACTCCTTCCATGTCCCACCGTCTCTTAACACCCTCAATGACCGGGACCAAGATTTCAAAACATGAACTTTGGGAAACAAACCAAATTCAAATCTAAAACAGCAAAAGAATAGTCTAGAATGTGGGCTAATAACTATAACCAATTCTTATACCTCCTCTTTTCTCACAGAAAATTCTACAGAGAGCAACCTGGTATATTCCCAGCTTTGTAACATTCCACAAGCAAAAGAAAATCCAGGTGAGATGCCTTTCAAACAATTAAAGTTGAGGTAACAGCAAGACATCTTTGACAAAAGATATCTCAAACAGAAGCCCAACAGAGGAGACATTTCCTGATCATCCTGTGGTGTAGATCACATAATCTCCCTTTTCCCACCTAACTGTCCTCATGCCACCAGCAACCTGCAAACTCTGAGGACAGTCACTGACTTTTTCATTCGTGTATTCATAGTGTCTAGCTCAGTATTTTGACAAGTGAAGGACTCGAAATATCTTTGAATTAATGAGTGTTTAATAGCAGTGTTTACTGCTACTCTGGTGTATAGAAACTTGCTGTTTTTTTAAGTGGTCTCATTTATAGTTTTCCACAATGTTTAATTTTTTATAGTTCTTTTTGCTCTCTCTTTCTCTCTCTCTCTCTCATGTGTGTGTGTGTGTGTGTGTGTGTGTGTGTGTGTGTGTGACAGAGAGAGACAGAGAGATGGGCAGTGGGCACATGTGTACCATGGCATGCACATGGAGGTCTGAGAACAACTTTGTGGAGCTGATTCCTTCCACCTTTATTTGGATTCCAGGGACTAAATTCAGGATAGCAGGGTTGTACAGGAAATGCCTTTAACTATGAGCCATCTGGCCATTCCTGGTTCCACAATCTTCCAAGTATATTTCTAATATGACATCTTTGAGATACATAATTGACTGTCTGTGTGCTTACTGCAGCATTGAACTGTCTTCAAGGACTATTTCTTGCCCTATCTGAATGCTAATGTCTCCCACAGACTTGTGCTCCCTACAGCTCCCTGCCCCACTTTTGAGAGACTGCCTGTGCTCACTGCAGTGACTGTCCCTCACCCTGTCTGAATCTGACATTCCCCGCCTAGGGCTGCTTGCTGCAGCACGTTGGCTCTCCTGCTTCGTCATTGTATGATAATCTTCTTCTCTAGTTCCCTTGGTGATCCCTGCCCTTTCAGAACATAGCTCAGGTACCTCTATGAAGCCCATGGCAACTGCCATCTTCCTCATAGGAACTGGTAGAAACTGATAACCCATTGGAGCAAGGCCATAGTTCAATATGTGCTTCTAACAGAACACTGATAACACTTTTTGAATTTGTTTCCATGTTCATTTCTTCATTTCAAAATAATACACTCCTTTATCTTTAAACAGTCTTTGGCCTTTCAGTCTCCTTACAACTCACAGGCCTAGTAAATAATAAAAGAGATACAAACAACTCTTCAAAAGAATAGGAGTACACACACACACACACACACACACACACACACACACACACACACCAAAAAAAAAAAAACACTGATATTTTGACTTCCTGGGAAATTGCTATGGGTATTAGACTGCCAATTACTTTTCTAATCATTTTCAGTTTTCCTGTAATAGTGAAGCAGGTCACAGCTACAACCCTCTCCCAGTCATAGCGACCCATGGAAGATGTGTACAGGAGGTAGTGCTAAGCTGAGGTTGTGATGAGCTGAGGAGGAAGAAATAAATCATCAGGAAAACTGCTCTTGGCATTTGAGACAGGTTTCATTACTGTGTATATATTGTGTGTTGGAGAAAGGGGACTTCTTAGTGAGAGTGTGGAAAAATTCAGCAAAGGAGAGTCAAAAGAGCAGCAACTGAGGCACATGTTGTTTGTAAGCAGTGAATTCGGACATAGAGAATTTTATACTTTTCTTTGCTACTTCCGTCCAACAGCAAATCCATCAAGGATGCATCCGAAAGACAAGGTAAGGCATATTCCCTGGGTTTCTCTCCCTTCTACTCTTCCTAACCTGAATTTAGTTACTCATCACTTGTGAGTTTTTCTCCAGGAACTTATTGTCATTTACTCTGCATTGAAGAAAACAAACCCAGATGATTCTGCAAAGGAGGCCAGCAGACGAGCCAGTAACCATGAAGACATTACAGAAGACTATGAGAATGTCCCACATGCAATAGCAGCCTTGGGCCACTAGCTTCTTACCTAGAATGTCCTTCAGAGAGTTGTGTGAACTGCTTGCCATTCCTAAAGAAGTTTATTTTCCTGTAATGTAAATATTACATGAAGTAATATGTGTCTATCAATATGCATTGTATTTCTTCATGAGATATGCATCACTACTAGATTTCTCTATAGATACAATAAATACACAATTACAAGATATGAAATACAGACCAAACATGATACTGGGTGACAAGTTTTTTAAATAAATATTTTAATTCATTATTTCAGAATTTCATACCATGTATTTTGGTCATATTCACCCTCCACACCTACCAGAGCCATCCCCACTTCCTTGACCTCCACCCAATTTTGTATCCTCTTTTGTTTTTAATTTAATAATGCTTTGACTGATTCCTATTTGTTTTTCATAGTTTATCTATTATTTTCATTTTTATGTGTAGGAGTATACTGCCTGCCTTTATGTTAGTGCACCCATGTCTTTCCATGTCTATGGAGGTCGGAAAAGGGCATCAAATTCCCTGCAACTGCAGTTACAGGTAGTTGTTAGCTGCCATGTGGGTGCTGACAACCAAACATGGGTCCTCTGCCAGAGTAGCCAGTGCTCTTAACTGCTGAGCAATCTCCCCAGCCTCAATTGATTCCTATTTGTGATGTCCATATTCTTCTAGGTGTGGGGTCATTCACTGGAGCATGGTTGACCTACCAGAGCCATACCCTTAAAAAAAAAAAAAAAAAAACAGACTCCCTCCCCTAGAAGTCAACACTGTCTGGAGCCCCTCTGTCAGGGTGGGGGCTCATTAATCCCTTCCCACTCCATGCTAGAATTTTGATTGGCTTGATCCTCTGCAGGTCTTATACAACAGTCCTGTCACGTCCAGAAGACAGTGTTTCTCTTTGGTCATCTTTAACCTTTGGCTCTTTAAGATTTTAAGTCATTTTGTCTCCTCTTCTGCGATGGTTCCTATGCCATGAGAAAAAGTGTAGTAGATGTCCTATTTATGGCTGAGCATTCCACAGTCACTTGTTGGTTGTGTTTTGACCAGTTATAGGTTTCTGTGTTAACCACCATACACTGCACAAAGAAACTTCTCTGTTGAGGTCTAAGAACCACACAAATATATGAGTAGAAAGAAACAAATTTAGAGGGAGCTTGATATAGTGTCCTTTTAGCAAAATACTGTGTTAGGTTCACTTCTGGGGCCTATGAGCTCCCCAACAATGAGTGCTTGACCATATTTGCAGTACTAGACATGTGGAGCAAGACTTCAGTTCAATCAGAAAGTAGTTGGTTATCCCCATTGCGCACCTGAGCATATCTAGTCATTCCTGTCCTTTTTATAGTTCACAGGGTTCACACCTGGGTATGACTGTTGATAAGATTTCTCCCAGAAGTCAATTGTAATATTTTGCTTTTCGTCGCTGATTTTATTATTAGGTCTTCTCTCTCTTTTGGTTAATCTGGGTGAAGATTTGTCAATCTTGTTCATCTTTTCAATGAACTATCTCTTCATTTTATTCTTTTTAATTTTTTTTTCATTTTTATTTCATTAATTTCAGCCCTGATTTTGATTTTTTTGTTTTGAAATTTAATTTGTTCTTGTTTCCCTAAGACCTTCAAATCCATCGCTAAGTTATTAATTTGAGATCTCTCAGATTATTTGACATAGGCACTTACTGTTTCAAGCTTTCTTCTTAGGATTGCCTTTGTTCAGTCCCATAGATTTTGATTTGTTGTGTTTTTATTTTCATTAAATTCTAGTTATTTTCAAATTTCCTTCTTAATTTCTTCCTTGAATCAGTTATCACTCAGTAATGTGTTATGCAGTTTCCAGGAGTTGGTAGACATTCTGGAGCTTTTATTGCTTTTGATATCCAGCTTTATTCTACTTTATTCCACTGTGTTCAGATAGAATGTAGGACGTCATTTCAATTTTCTTATATTTGTTGAGTCTTCCTTTGTATCCTAATATGTAATCGATTTTGAAGAAAGTTTTATAACCCTTTAAGAAGAATGTGTATTCTTTAGTGTCTGGAGAGAAATGTTCTGCGGATGCCTGTTTGATTCATTTGATTGGGAGAGTGTTTTTAATTTTCATTTATTTTTATTTTCTGTGTATGTGTGCATTGCCTGCATTGCATGTGCATTCACATCATGCAATTGCAGTGGAGGTCAGAAGACGGTGTCCCGTCCTCTGGAACTGGAGTTACAGCAAGTTGTTAGCCACCATGTAGGAGCCAAATGCAGGTCCTCTGCAAGAGCAGTCAGCACTCTTAGCTGCTGAACTGTCTCTCCAAAACCTGATTGGGGGTTTCGGTCTTTTTGTGGGGTTTGACAGGAGTGTTTTTGCTTGTTTAGTTTTTTGGAGTCTCCCTGTAGCCCTAGCTGGCCTGAAACTGGCTATGTGAATTAAGTAGGCCCCACTTCACAGAGATCTGCCTGCCTCTGTCTCCCAAGTGCTAAGACTAAACGTGTGTGCCACCAAGCCCAGCTTTGGTGCAGTTCTTCTTATTGAATTTTTGTGTGTTTCATATGATACATCTTGATATTTAGAAACCCCTCCCCTACCCACACCTCCCAAAGCCCACACACACCATATTTCATGCATTCTGTCATACATGCTAAGGCCTATTTAGTCAAGTATCCCCAGATGTCCCTCGGTGTGGGTTCATCCACTGAACCCTGGTCAACCTGTGTAGTGTCAGTCCCTTAGAGAAGACCAGCATGCCCTCATCCAGCAGTGATCGCTTGCCGCTAGCACTGAGGACTGGGGCTTCTTACCCGCTCCCCACTTCTATGCTGGCTTTTTGTCTGGTTTGAATTTACAAGGTCTGGTGCATGCTGTCACCACTGTAAGTTCCGTTTCCCGTGGTCGTCCACCACCGCTGGCTCTCACACTCTCCTCTCCCTCTTCCACAGTGGTCCCTGAGCCCTGGGTGGCTAGAAATCATTAGTAACTCCAGTTCCAAGTGAATCCAATACTCTCTTCATTTAATCCAACTTGACCTAGTGTGTATGTTATTACTTGGATGGGAAATGTCCCCCCCTCAGGCTCTTGTGTTTGAGTGCTTAGTCCCCAGGTTGTGGCATTATTTGGGGCGCTTGTAATCCCTTTGGGAGGTGGAGCCTAGCTGGAAGCAGTGGGTCACTGGAGGCAAGTTCACAGCCCAGCCCTGTTCCTGGCTTTCTCTCTCTGCTTCCTGATCTGAGGCGGGAGCAAACAGCCTTACACTTCTGCTCCTCCAAGGGAATTGCACAACATGGGTGCACTTATATACATGCAGGCAACAAGTCATATACATAAAATAAAATCATAAATAAAAAATATTAAAAATAAACATTCAGTTGAGCCAGAAATAGTGGCACATACCTTTAATCCCAGTACTCAGGAGGCAGAGGCAGGCAAAGCAATGTAGGATCAAGGCCACCCTGGTCTACATAGCACCGTTGCAAGTTCCAGGCCAACTGGAGGGCTACTGTGAGACCTTGTCTCAAAAGACCAAAAAAGAAAAAAAGAAAAAAAAAAAAAGATTAAGTTGTCACAAGCTCCAGGGATTCTCCTGTCTCTGCCATGCATGCTATTGTGTCCAGGTTTTCTGTGGGTCCTGGGGATTTGAACTCAAGTCTTCACAGTTTTGTGGTAAGCACTTTACTCATTAAGCCATCTCCCCAAACCAAGCCTCAATTCTTTATTGTTCAAGTCAATAAAGTTACTGTTTAAATTGGAAAAAAAATGCCAGGTTGTGAGTTGAGAAAGGTTAGAGGAAGATACCCCATGCAACTTTCTGGCCTCCACACTGTCTGCAGAGCAAGATACACACACACACACACACACACACACACACACACAAACAAACAAACACAAAAATACACACACACACAGTGTTGTATGGGTTCTGCATTCTATTTTATTCATCAGAAGAAAATTGATACTTTTATTTAGCAGACATTTAATCCAACTTGACCTAGTGTGTATGTTATTGTTTGGATGGGAAATGTCCCCCCCTCAGGCTCTTGTGTTTGAGTGCTTAGTCCCCAGGTTGTGGCATTATTTGGGGAGCTTGTAATCCCTTTGGGAGGTGGAGCCTAGCTGGAAGCAGTGGGTCACTGGAGGCAAGTTCACAGCCTGGCCCTGTTCCTGGCTTTCTCTCTCTGCTTCCTGATCTGAGGCGGGAGCAAACAGCCTTGCACTTCTGCTGAAAGTAAGCCACACCCAACACCATGCTTCCTCTCCAAGCCGGACTGCATCTTCAAACCACGAACCAAAAGAAACCCACTCTCACTTAATTGCTTCCTGTCAGATATTTGGTCATAGCAACTTAAAAGTAGCTAATAAAGTGTAAACTCTGGCTTTCCTTCTGTGGGCAGAAGTCTAAATATGGATTCCTTTTTTTTAGTTCTTTGAAGTGCTGCTCTAAGGCTGTCCTGTGCTGGACAGTCAGGAGTCAGCCTGGCCACTGTATGGACACAGAAAATTAAAGAATCTATGTTCTCTGCTCTTTGTTCCCTGAAATGCAGCCCTTTCTTCCTACTATTTGCATTTGTTAGATTTTAGAGTACAGAAAAGAAAGTGGAGAAAGACCAGTGCCAGACCTTCAACAGATAAGACTGAGTTTGTTCAGCACAGCACGGGGCAACAACTTTCCTACAGGATGGAAGTGATGCCAGGAGGGAGGAGAGTGCTCAAATATTAGACAGATAGTTTGGAATGAGACAATTGCTGCAGATGTAGGGGGCTGTGTGCAGGTCAGGGTACTCTTGAGGGATGTATAGTCTCCTCTTTCTGGGTCTGTTTGTTCAAGATTTTCTTGAGAAACAGGTCTGAGATACAGATGTGGCTGACAAATAACTGTGGGCAGGGCAAGACAGCTGTCTCCAGGACCCTCTGGTTCCTATCATCTCAGGCCCTGAGGGTAAAAAAGGAAGTGGGGAATGAGAGACCTCGTCTCTCTTAACTGCTTCTAGCTGATGAGGGTCGTCATAAAAGGGAAAAGAAAAGAGGTGTTTCATAGTCCTTTGACTCTAAAGGGACTGGTAACTCAGTTCCTCTGGCTCATCTTTTGTCCCTCCTTTGTTTAAGGGAGGGACAAAAAAGTTGGTGATGGTTGAGAGTTGAGGGCTTATACCCTTTGCCATAATAGATTTGAGAGAAATTTTAATATGCAGGATCTGAAAATGAGATCAGGGTTATCATAATGATGGGTTCAAATTAAAGGTGCCAGACAAGATTCCCATGATCCCCAGAGGCCCATCTATCCTGAGGAATAAGTCCTGGCTTGAGACTGTGTTCTTTTCCATAACTGTCTGCTATTTTCTCTCACAACACCTGATAGATTGGTTTAGAAGCAACATTCCTTCCCTTACATGACACAGATTCCTCCCTTTTCTGCAATAAGATGTAATCCTCTTCTGTTTTGTAATGCCATGGTTTCTAGTGAGTCTGAGTTTAGAGCATGTCAATGCTATCTGGTACCTGGGCTATGTCTTCTGCTACCTGCTTGGCAAGTTGGCTGTGTTGTATCTGTTGGAGACCAATAGCTCCCCTCAAAGCTATGGACCCTGCCATGGGGTTTCTTTTGACCCTGGTGAATCTCGGCTGGATGTGGGTGGGTCTCTATCTCCAGCACAGCTGTTGTGTTCCAGCCATGCCAGAGAATGGAGGATGATGGAACAGGGCCTCAGGTGGCTCAGAGTGCATCAGGAGGAGGAGCTCCCGGGATACTACGTCAGTGGGTAGTTTGGTTATTAAAGCCAAGGCAGGGGTTTATTTAGGGAGGCCTTTCTGACCATTACAGAAGGTGGGAAAGTTAAAGGTGGGGTCTTTGGGGTAAAGGTGGGAAGGCTGTAGGGGTGATGCGGAAGTTCAGGAAAGAGGAAACGAAACCCAAAACCTGGTTTTGGTCTGGGGTGGGGGAAAGGAAGATTCATATCTACAGTGATTTCTTGGGGCCAGGTTATCACATCAGGCAGAGCAGGC
The DNA here is from genome assembly GCA_035773235.1 of Eospalax fontanierii. Classification (NCBI taxonomy): domain Eukaryota; kingdom Metazoa; phylum Chordata; class Mammalia; order Rodentia; family Spalacidae; genus Eospalax; species Eospalax fontanierii. The sequence goes on along the minus strand of CM069543.1, from coordinate 57,813,892 downwards.
CAGACACCTGCCGTCCCTTCAGGGTATACGGGGTTGCTTGCCTTGCTCAATACCCAGACCCCCATAGCTGGATTTTCATTTCTTCTCCTGGGATAACTATGAGATCAGATACCAGGTACACTAGATCGCATTGAGGCCTGGTTGGGGAGTCACAGAAGACATGCATGGGACAAGAAAAGTAGGTGTCATTGGAAGATCTGGTATCTGTGGCTAGCTGAGTTCACAGATGATGCAGTCAGCTTCTCCCAATGTTTGCATTGGTGGTCGCTGGAGGCAAGTTTTTGATGCCAACACGAGATGTCAGATAAACCCACTCCACAATAGGACATTTGGTTTGCTTGTTAGGAAATTCAACAGCCCCTTCCAAATAGGGTTGTTATTTGTGAAAGCACAGCATGGCTGCCATTAGCAAGAGCAAGGACCTGGATGATGGATTCGGAGGTGAAGGAGTGGTTGGGTTAGGGTCAGAGTCTTGGGGAAGGGGGAGGGGCACCGTGAAGCAAATCAACAAGGACAGAGAGGTGGCACTGGGCTTTTTGAGGGGGGAATGTGGCTGGGTTAGCCTATTTAGGCCTTGTGGGGATCCATGAAAGAGGTACCCCAGGAACAGGGGGTGGTCCCCCCTAGGGATTTATGAGGATAACAGAAGCAGGGATTTAGGGGAAACCTCTAAGACCACCATTACTATGAGGAGAGTCACCAAGTTTGTGTCAGTTGTATCTATCCCATCCTACCACCTGAGACCAAAAATCCATTCTCCCCAGAGGGCAGCATCCTTAAGAATTATTTTCCATATTATACTGTGGAGTTCATCCTTTGGGCATCTAGCCAAGATGATTAATTTACGGAAGGATGGGAATTCTGTCTAGGCCCCAGGGGTTATAGCGGTCACACCCAATCATTTCTTTAAAAAGGATCCATAGGCACTTCCACAGATAGAGTCTCCCATTTCTGGGACCCTGCTGTACATTACAAAATTAGATCTGGTCATGGCATCGCACTTACAGGGGAATCTCTTTTACATTCTTTGGGGTGAAAATGATAACATCATCTGAAGGAAATGGAATACTTGAAGTCTGGGTTACAGCAAGTTTTATCAAGGATAAAATTCAAGTCCCCATGCCCCCTCCCAATCAAAATTGTCATTTCAGTGGTTGTTTCTGAACAGAGTGAGATACTGGAATCTTGAGTTGAGATGAACCTTATTTTAAGGATCATGGAGTCCCAATGTCAGAGTTTGAACTGAGAGAAAAAGAAGCATTTTACAATTGAAAAGAAGTTCTGAAAAAGGGATGACACTGAATAATCCCTATTATAATGGTAGTCAGGTAAAAGGGGGCCAAAAGTAGCTTTTCTCTCCAACTCCAGTCATCAGGGACCATAGATAACAGGCCCCACCAAGAAAAGAAAAGCAATTAAATAGTTGAATAGTAAGAACCTGGGGTTACAGAGCATTACGGGGGGGGGGGGGCAGGAGGACATATAGGCACAAGGAAAAAAGCTTGTTCAGGTCTGGAGTATATGGAATAAAAGGTTCTTTGACGGTGTCTATGAAGGTGTCCCGGGTTGTGGTGGGTCTCAGCGTCAACCACAGGCCATTTTGGAGGTCTTTTAGGAAGGAGTGGAAGAAAGTGAGTATCAGTGTCATTTCCATCTTATAATTTGGGAATGGAAGGGAGTTTGGTTAGTTTAATAGACGTAGGGCCAGTGAGGGTCACTTTATAAAGGAAACAGATTTCTTAAGGCAGAAGAGAGAGGTGGATCCAGGAAGGGATGTTTTCTAGTTTAGTTGTAGTGGGAGTTAAAAGAATTACTTTATAGAGTCCTATTTATTTAGAAGTTAAGGAAGAGTGTTAGGTTTCTGCTAGAAAAAGCCAATCACCTGTTTATAAAGAAGCAGGCTCTTCTGTGTCTGAAAAGTGGGGTTGGTAGAATAAATGTGTCCTTTCCCATAATTGATGCCTGAGGAAAGAATAAAGTTGAAATGCTACTTGAGGAGGTAAAGGGGAGTTTAAGGATTATATGCCTGGGAAAGGAGTGGGTTTACCATATATAATTGCAAAAGGACTGAGACGGGTAGGCTTTTTTGGGAAGACAATAAATATTTAAGAGGTCCAAAGGAAGAAGCTTTACCCAGTCTAATTTGACTTCTAAGGAAAGTTCTGTCAGAGCTTCTTTGAGAGTGCAGTTTTCCACTTTTCCAAAGGACTATGGGTGGTAAGGAATATGAAATCTCCAGGCAATGTTAAGTAAAGAAGTTGAGTAATAGCTAAGGTGAACTCTAGATCATCAGACTGGACGATGGTAGGCAGACCAAAATGAGGAATGCTCTCAGAAAGAAGGATCTGAGCAATGGTAGAGGCCCACTTGACAGAGGCTGGAAAGGCCTCCACCTAGCCTGAAAGAAAAATGTGTCTACAAGGATTAAGAGATATTTGTATCACTTTATAGGAGGCATGTATATGAAGGCAGTCTGCCAGTCTGCAGCAGACAGAAGCTCTCCCATTTGGTGGGTAGGAAAGAGTGGAGGTCTAAGATTGGACTGAGGATTAGTATGCAAGCAGATATCATGTTTGGGAGAGTTGTTGCAGAAAGGTTTTATCTCCTGGTAGGACAGGGAGAGTATTGTTTTAGAAAAATGAGAAGAGTTTTATTCGCTGGGTGAAATAAGAACTGTAAATAGGTGAGAGTTTCTGAGATCAGAGATGGGGGAGTTCACGTTTGGGCTGTAGAACACTATTATAGGGTCCTGGAATGTCTCTATCTCCGGTGTTTGGAGGTCAGGGTGTGTTAAGGCAACCATCTCGGCCAGCTTGTCAACTATGTTATTGGTTACTGAGATATATTGTTTGTCTTTCTAGTGCCCACAGCAATGTACTATGGCAGCCATAGCCAGAAGTCCAACTGTTTCTAGGAGTTCCCTGATGTAAGTGGCATAAGTAATGGGTGTTTCCTTTTAGGTTATGAATCCTCTATGTCTCCATATTAAGATATTAGAGTGTATGATATTATAGGCATATTTAGAATTGATATAAATGTTAGCCTGTTTTCTCTGAGCCAAAATAAGGGTTTAGATGAGTGCCATGAGTTCTGCTTGCTGAGAGGTTCAGGGATGGAGGGGTCTAGCCTCTACAAGAGTGTACAAAGTCGGGGAGTGGGGTGTCCCTGAATATGGCATGGCCCACCATATAAGGGGGGCTTGGGGAGAGCTATCATCTATGAACTAGTCTAAAGTCTGTAGAGAAAGATAATCATAAATGTGGGAGAAAGGATTCAGGGTAAAATCTAAAATTTCAGAGCAAGAGTAAGCTGGGCTGTATTGACCTGGGGAGAGTAACAGGCAGGAGGGCAGTGTGACTAAGAGGAGGGGAGGGTTCAGAGTGCGATTAGGATCCGGAGAGAGGTGTGGAGGGTTTGGACTTGAATAGGAGGCAGGGAAAGGAAGGCCTCCTGTCTGAAAGATATGTGAGAGAGCGTGAGGAAAGGATGTGTAGCAGGCTATGTACCGAGATTTTGTTAGCTTTAGGTATTAGAAAGATGGCCGCAGCCAAGGTATGCAGGACAGTCTTTGGAGACCATATCCAGCTGCTTAGACAGGAAAATAAGTGTCTCCTGCTTGGTGACATAGGTAAGGATGGAAGTAGCAGAATTTGGGGTGGGGTGGGGTGCTGGAGGAGCTAAAAGGAGAGGAGAGGAGTTAGGAAGAGAGGCAGGAGATTGTTTCGGTGTTTCTGGGGGTTAGAGGGTAGTAGTTCATCTGCTGGGTCAAACTCAAAGAATTTAGGGCAGTTAGCTTTCTTGGGTTTGGGGTCTGATGACTCAGAAAATTTAATAGGCAAAACAAGAGTTACAGAAAGAGGATCAGGGCCAAAGAGTGAAAAACCTTGGACATAGGGGACCTCAGACCACTTTCCATTTCCTTTCATGAAGTTATCTAAATCAGTTCAAATATCAAAATTGAAAATTCCAAATTCGGACCTGTAGTGGTCATTGTCCAATGTATACTGGGGCCAAATTTGGACCAAAAGCCAAGTAAGTGTGGTCAGTCTGAGAACTCAAAAATGGAACTCCTTTAGATTAGCCTGGAGACAGACTAAGGGTGTGTCCTTTGGAACAGACAGTTTAGGTCCCATGGTGGGTTTAGGAGGAAGGCAAAAATGAAATGATCTAATCCAGCCCCCCCAAGATGTCCCTCAAGGTTCAGACAGATGGGAAATGGGCCTGATATCAGAGGGAGGGTGGTTCCTCTACCTTGTAGAGGCATGGCTCTCCTGACTCCTTAGAGGTATCACACAATATCCATGTTTGCAAGAGTCATTTCAAACATCAGATTGCTGCAGACCTTTCTCTTACCAAGTGTCACTTAAAACTGACAATAAATGCATAAGAGCAGCATATTAAATAAGGAATGTTTTGTGCTTAGAACCAAATTATACCAAGTATTATTCTTATTGTTCTGTAACAAACACAGTACAGTGATTTGCTTTAACTTTGGAGATACCTTGATATAATTAAAACATTACCTTGTTCATAAAGAATTTGTGAGCAGAAAATTGGTTTCTCAGCATAACATGTGGACTTGAATAAGTGCTTAATAAATGGTTCATTATGATTTGAAGTAACTGCATCTGCATAGAGAAAGCCTTCAAAGACTTTTAAAACCTTCATTCCTCCATGTCATGATCACATTGTACCACAATCATAAGAGTCAGGATAACATCTAAGGTAGAGATAAGTTTATCTATATATCTCTATATAAGGCAGCTATTAAATTCAGAAGCCAGCTTATGTCTTTGCAAATAGCTGTAATAGTTATGACTCATTTTAAATGTAACCAGTGGAACCTATGCCTTTTTTATAAAAATATGGCAGAGAATGTCCTCAATTGATACTTCTCTGTGTCCTGTGAATGTGCTTGTGAGGCAGAGGTATGTAGTAGGTCAAGGGCAAGTGACTTCTATCTCCAGGTAGACAAACAAGCCTTCTGGTTCCTAGACTGTCTGGTTCTAGAAAGAATGTGTAGGTCTCTAAGGTTTTTATAGACTGAGTCCTCCCTAGTAAATAGTCTTCAGACTTCAGAAGAGAAAATGAATGACTTGAGTTCAGAAGGCAAAGGAGTAATCAATGATAGATCAACACTTCGCCTAATGTAAAAGTATAAGAGAAGGGAATTGATGCCTTAAGTTCAGAAGGGAAACATGAGCTGGGCGTGATGGCATACACTTTTAGTCACAGCACTTGGGAGGCAGAAGCAGGCAATCCTTGTGAGATCAAGGCCAGCCTGGTCTACATAATAAGTTCCAGACCAGCTGGAGCTATCGGGAGACCCTGCCTCAAACAACAAAAATTGAAAGAAATACCTGGAGTTCAGAAGGCAATGGCAGTGATAAATGAGAGATCTCAATGAATGAATGAAAGATTTACTTAATGAATAAGATGCAGAGAGTTATAGACAGCCAAAAAAAGTTCGTTTGGGCTTAAGTATAGTTTGAGCCTCACCAAAAGGTAAAGACTGGCTACCTGGGAGGCACTGCTTTAGACTGTGGAGACTCTGGGAGCTGGAATCTAGTAGGAGCTCCTTAGCTCATTGGAGGCACACACTTGGAATGAAGATGTCTTGGAGAACTGGTGTAAAAGCCCGAGTTTAGCCCATCCTTGAGGTGTAACTTTATGCCATGGCACACATACCATTACCATCTACCTCATCAGAAGCAAGGAAATATGGCCTCCATGGCTTCAGACTTCCAAAACTTGAACTAAATAAATTATTCTTGATAAGCTAGCTGCCCAATGTATTTCACTGTAATACAATCAACTTATTTGTGGCTTAGGGAATTAAAAGAAAATAACTTGTTCAAGTTGTCCAATAAATAGTCTTGGCCTCAAGCTTTCTCCAAAGATAAGATGAAATCATTGGTTTGTTTTTTTTTTATGGTCAACACAATCCATTTAAGTACTATGATTGCTTCTCAGATCAGTACCCAAAATTATGAAATCAATTTCTAGAAATAAAGGGATGATTTGAACTATGTATCCCAAAGTGGAGAGTTCTGAATTCTGAAAATAAAAATAAACCAGCATGGTTGAATTTTCTTTTACCAATTAATATTAATAGAGGGGTTGAAGAGTCACAAATAGAATTCATGAACAGAACACTGAAGAACAATATGACAGTGGAGGCATGCCAGAATTTTTAAAATAACTCAGAGAAAGAAATCCTAAATATTAAAACTGTTGCATAAATTCCTCTCCATTTTTAAACAGCTACTTGCATTTATAAAACAATGAAACTAAATATAGCAACCATTTAAGACACAAAGCTGAATCCTGTGCTGCATGTGGAATTTTAAGCCCCAACTGAAATCTAATGAACAGTGAAGGAAAAATTAATAATCAATTATGTCTGCATGTATTTTGTATTTTGTAAATCTGAATTTAAAATATAATCTCTAACTTTCCTGTATTGTCATACATACATCCAATAATTCAGCAAAATTGACTGGATTTTATTGCATTCTGATATCTGATTCTAATACCTCACTCTCCTCACTTTATCTGACTGTCTTATCTCGTAGGCTTTAAATTTGCAAAGCATGTTTGGCTTTGGCTAAGTCTGATTAAACAGATACCAAGGGCATCAATCTATGAGAAGCTATCAAACCAGACAGAGTAGATGTATAAAATATGAACTCACTCCACTTCTGCAAAGTATACAGCAGCCTCCAATATATTTCTTTTTTAAAAAATAAGTCTCTCTGAAGCAGTTATTCTCTGTTAGATAATTTTGTGATGTGAGCCTTAGTCTACAAATGGGAAGCCACAGATGAGATTCAAAGTCATAGAATGTCATATAAAATTACCAGTGGATTAATAGTTTTACTTCAGTCTCTAAATAATTATTTAATATCAGCCTTCCAATGAATTACCTGGTTTGATAAATCAGAAGATCTAATGAGAAGTTATAAGCTTCATTTTTTATTTTGGTGATTCCTTTTCAAAATGTTAAATCAGTTTTATCAAATGGAAATGAAATTTAAAAGTCAGTTTCTACATTAAAAAAAAATAATGAAAAGCAGCATCTCCTTTCCTTTCCAGGGTAGTATCAGGTATTCCCCTAACTTCTGAAGAGGGCAGCACAGGAAGATAACTGAAGGCCTTTATGGTGTACATCTGGGGAATTAGAAATCATAAATCAACCTAACATACTAGTGGAATATGTCTCTTCCTCCCACCTTGACCAAAGCACCTTTATACTTCAACTGTTGTGTCTTCAAAACTTCACACTTGAACATTATATAGTAAAAAAGGCAAGTTTCTAACACTAATCCTCCTTCCTTCTTACCCCAGATCCATCTCCTATTACAACATATGTCGCTAAGCCAAGACATTCTGCAAATGAGTAACTTGACCATCCCTCATAAAAAGATGACCAAATGTAGCAAAATGTTAACCATTACTAAACTTCAGAGAATGCAGTGATCCACAACATTATTATTACTATTGCCATGTCTTCAGAGTAATAAAAGTATAGATAACATGAAGGTTTCAGTAGCAAAAATAGTCTCAAATTTTAAAAAAGTTGAGCTTGCTTGGAGCTACGTAACTTGTAGAACTGGAACAAAATAGTAGTCCAGTCTCTGACCACAAAGAGTATTCACTTTGCACTCTCCATTGCATTAGTGTGGGCCTGTGAATCTACACTGAGGAACTCAAATTCTCTGAAGTGCTATTGTTCTTTGGACCTAGTTTTGAGAAAAGATATCTGTATGCTCATGAAGATGGAGGCATGTCAACTTAGAACAAGAAGTCTCTAAAACCAAAGAAAATGGTACTACACCATTGCAGGTCAGAAATATTTCTGTCAGTAGATAGGTATAATGAAATACGGCTCTTGTATAGCACAGCCTCACAGAAATATAATTGAGCTGTATTGCTTTTTCTTTAAAATTCAAGGTTGATTATCCCAATAGATTACTTCTGTAACTCTAGTTCCAAGAGATCCAACCCCTTCTTCTGACCTCCAGGGGCATTACATTCATGACTGCACTTACAGATATACACATAAAATAAAAATAAATCAATCCATTTTGCCTTTGCTCTGCCTTAGAGCTCCAGACTATCTTGGTAAGGTAGTCATATCTCACCTACTAGATACAGATTGCCCAACTTTGGACCATCTCTGTTGGCCCTGCTCCAGGGTCCACATCTACCCTGCCTAGTTAGTCAGAACCCGCCCGCTTAGGCATCACCTTCCTCCTTTACAACTCAATCATTCATGCTGCTGGACAGCTCCCAACTACCTGCCTTGAACCGTCTCATCCTGCCAATAAATAATCAAAATTAAGAACCTGAAGCACAAATCAACTAGTTATTCATACCTGAAGAGAAAACAAGCTACATCAATAATAAAAACAAAAACAAGCTTCAATTCATCAAATACAGGCTCGAATTTCATCTCAGACACACAACCAACAAAAGAATTCCACAGACCTACATCACAATGCAAAAACACAAATAATATTTTTTAAAAATAACATATTCCCACCAAATCACAGCAGTCCTACAGGAGATTTCAACAATGAGAACTACACAGAAGAATGCTGGGCCACAGTACCAATCAGAATTGAAAGGACCAATCAGAAACATGATCTAAGAATCCAAAGATTTTAAAGAACACATAAGCAAACAATTCAAAGAACTCAAAGCAGAAAAGAATAAACTTCTAACTGAAGTGTAAGTAAATACAAGTATGTGACTGAATGAAATTAGAGACATAATGTAGAATTTGAAAAGTGAACTCACAAAAGACATAGATATACCAAAGAAAGTTCAAGCTGAAATGATGATGAAATTGGAAAACTCAATAAGCCAATTTGAAGGGACAGAAAAAAGTCTTATCAGCAGAATAAATCAAATGGAAAACAAAATATCAAGACTGGAGTTGAAGTTGAAGAATTGAAATGCTCAAACAAAAATTATAAATATGTTTTTTAAATGCAAGAATCAAATATACCGGAAATGTAGGACACCATGAAAAAGACCAAATCTATGCATTATAGGCATAGAGTAAGAAGAATCTCAGATCAATGGTATTGACCAGATCTTTACAGGATTATAGAAGAAAACTTCCCTGCAGTAAGGGACATACTATGCAAATACAAGAAGTACACAGAACACCAAATAGACAGAACCAGAACAGAAATTCCCTACAGCATATCATAGCAAAAACACAAAATGTACAGAACAAACAGGGTACTGAAAGCTGCAAGAGAAAAACAAGTTACATATAAAGGAAAGCTTCATCAGCATTACAGTCAACTTTTCAAAGCAAATTATAAAAGTCAGAAGAGCATGGAGCAAAAAATTCCAAGTTCTATATGATCATAGATGCCAACCCAGAGTACTTTACCTAGTAAAACTTCTATAATAGTTAAAGGGGAAAGAAAATTCTTCCATGATACCAATAGGCTAAAAGAATTCCTGCTGCACCATGCCCTAAGAAATTTTGTTTTTCACTTTCTAATTAAAATGTCATGGACAGAATAGAGGGAAAGAATATTCTGACATCCTCTCTTTCCAAGTTCTTTTAGATCCTGCTGTTTTCTGTGTTAATTTACTGTGTTAATTGACTGTTCTAAATTTAAAAGTCACATATATTCTAATGAGAATTTTCATCAAGGTGTTGAGAATTTGTTTTTTTTTTTTTGAAATTAGTTTGTCACAACATTGCATCTAATCACAATATTGTAGGAGATTGTTGTGGATGTATTTAAAACTAAGGGAATAATTATTTTGAAGGTAATCATTTATTTGATATCAAATTGACTTATAAGTAAGTTCTCATGTAAGCTAAAATTACAACATGGTTTCTGCTGCTTAAGGACATAAATTAATTTTAAGAGATGATTACTTCTGCTCCAGGGTGCAATTCATCTCTGCTTTTAGATATGTCTTATATAAAAAAAACATTTTACCACTACAGCTTCTTTAGTGTCAGGAAACAGGCTTGTCAAGGTCCACATCTTTGCCACGCCTATGTAAAACATCTTTAAATATTGAAAAGAAATTAGTCATTTAAAACCTGCTTTGAGGATTCCAAGGACAGCTCAACATTTATGATAGTATATCTGAGATAACTGTTGATAAATATATACATATATAAATAAATATTAATTGCTTAGTAAATTCTCATAACAAACAGTAAATTTGTTTGTAAATGTTATTATGTCTCGGGTGTCAATAAAGAAAATTAAACAGTTAAAAGGTTGGTGAAAGGATATAAAATAAAGATATTTTAATAAAAAATCTTATGTATAAAGATTAAGAGGGCTAAATATTTCCAGAATAGAGGGGATAATGAACACATTTAAGCAAGTCTATTGAAGGTCTAAATAGGTTTCTAGACATACTGGATTGTTGTTATAATAATTACTGTTGCAGCCAAAAATCTAACCCGTGAGGTTAAATCTTTTCTAGTCAGGGTTTAAGAATGTTAGGCTTTTATTCAGGCTTTATCTACCTATTACACAATAAAGCTACAAGACCGATGCAGCTGACCTTGGAAGTTTAGTAGCCATACTTTGAGGCTATACTAATCTGATCAGACAGACTTAAAAGGACAGTTTTTTGTCTCTTGTCCTCCAAGGTACTAAGTTCCAGGGAACTATTGGGCATATCTCAAAATGTCCTGTACTGATGAGTCACTTTTCCTCCTGTTCAGAGAGGTCATGAAGACCTCACCAGAAGGAATCTAGCCAGTATCCAATCTACAAAGAAGAAGGTCAGCACAAGAAAATGTTTCCTCCATGATTCCAGGTGAAGCCATGGTCTAGTAAGCCCTTCTGACTTATTCTCACATAGGGATGGAACTGGTAAAAGAAAGACCTAAGGAACCAGAGGCTCCTCTCAAGCTCATGTGACACCTAAGGAATAGATCCTCAATTGACCTTAAGAGTAAAAATAAATTGGTTAATTTGGGCCAACTGTATGATCTTAAATACCCAACAGGAAAGTATAACCAAAGATTAAAATGATTGATATATTTCTTTAAGAGTCCAAAGGATTGCACTTTCTAGACACTAGGCTTAAGTTCATATAAGATGTTATTTAGAAAATCTCTCACTAATGATTTTGTTCTTAATAAGAAAGTGCTGCTCAAGTATAAGACTTCAAATCTTGGCTTGTCAACTCTACAGTGCCTACCTGCAGCCAAAAGGAAAAACCCACTATTGTTCTTATCCGAAAATTAAATGATAGCCAAATTTCTTCTCTCTTCCTGTCTAGAAGTCATTTGGGAAGGAACTCACACTTTGATTCTAACCATTCCAACAATGATCAAAGTGCCTGAAAAGAAAATCATGAGTTCCACCATGACAGCCATAGAAAAATGAGGAGAAATGCATTCTCCTTTTGGAAGCCCTCATCAAGAAACTCTGATTTGAACATATCAAAATTCACCCTGTTCTAACTTCTCCTGATTTCCTGCCATGAATTTGTGCCTAACTATTCTTGCTTCTACTTCTCCTTCCCTTCTTTGGCCCACTGATGTATATCCTCCTCATAAGGATGATGATTCCATGCCTTTTAAGTTTTTTCAGGACAAAATCAGTGATGGTCAATGAACTGGATGCACTTAACCAAATTCCCTCAGGTCTCCTACGACTGCCTGCCCACCTGACTCTGCACTTCAGACTGATGTCCCAGCCTTCTGAGACCACCCTTCTTTGTCAACATCCCTGTCAAGTAGAAAGTAGCTAAGGAAAGATCACCATCGTCCCTTACCAAAAGGCTGGAATATTCAGTTCCTGGTAGACTCCTAAAATGGCAGTGCAGTTCTCAGTATTCTTAAATGACTTAGCCTGGGTGTGCTGGTTTGGATGAGAATGTTCCCCATAAGCTCTAAGTATTTGGACATTTTGTCCCCAGTTGGTGGCCCTGTTTTGAGAGGTATTAGAGGGTGTGGCCATCAATGGGGTGGGCTTAGAGATTTCTTAAGTCTTGCTGGATCTCCAGTCACACCTTGCATTCTGTGCCTACTTGAAGATGTGAGTGCTTAGCTTCTGCACCTACTCTCGCCACCTCTGCCACGGTGCCTTTCAGTCATGATGGACTCTTGCACCTTTGGAACCATAAGCTAAATAAACCCTTCCCTTTATGAGTTCCATTGGTCATTGTTTCTATCAGAACAACAAAAAAGAAACTAATACACTGGGTAAGTCCCTCTGGTTATTAGAAGACCAACCAATCCAGAGCTAAGCCTCCCAGCCTATGTCATGGATTCAACCACTTAATTGTCTATAAAGACTGACTTCTGTTGTGGGCTGCTTTGTCTCTCTGATCCCAGAGGAGACAGGCTAACCATTTGTCCCCCAATAAAGTTTTGTCCCTCATGGACAAAAAAAGAAAGAAAATACCTCAGCCTAAGTGGAGGCTGCAGGACTATGCTGAGGTTCATCAAGGGAGAACAGCTTCCTCCTGGTAAAGCGTAGCAACTTTATAGATTCCTTTTCAATTGTTCTTATTTTTCCTAATCTATTCTGTTAAATGATCTTTGTTCCAAAGAATGGTATATTAGTTTTTATCTGACACTGGATGGATATATGACACTCCAAACTGACCAAAAATTAATTAAATTAATTAATTTTAAAAATTAATTTTAAAAAAAGCACTTGTCCCTTCCCTTAAGAGTTAATCCAAATGAGCCTGCCAATCAGCCAGAAAGGAAAGCAGCCCCTAAAAACACCGCCCTCCCCACCAGGAAAACTAACACCTCTGAAGATATGTTCTTTATATTTTAATGTAGAAAGAATGGTCTCCTTGATGAGACAATGTACTTATACAACCCATAGCCCGTACCTCAGTGGAGCATCTCACAGGTCTTTACCACTATGCATGCCCACTTTTCTGAGTTCAAACTCAAAACACACAACTTTTCATTTTCTTCCTCTCTGTCTCTCTTTTTACAGATACTGACCCAAATCCTAAGCCTGCTTCACCTGACATTCTGGGTACCTCACTCTGAAGAAACTCCTTCCCCTACACAGCTATTTGCACAGTTCAGCCTGATCGTATGAATTCTAACTGAAGAAGCAAGACTTCCTCGCTCCTTCATCTTCATCTCCCTCCTCTCTGTACCTTCAATTTGCCTGGCCTGCTGTTTTTTCTCTCAAAGTCCAATAAAATTGTTCGTAAGTATCCTTCTGAGTTTGTTTTTAAGTTACTTTATCCATGAAACTAAGTCCATGCAAAAAGGAACCCTGACTCCATGGTAACAGTTTCATATACCTTTTAACAGCTTCATGAAATACTCTATTTTTGACAGAATCTGGAATAGTAATGGACTTCCTCTTGTATACTCAATAAAAAATTAGCCTAGTCTATAGCCATACAACCCTAAACAAACTTATTTTATTATTGTGGTGATTCTGGGAAATGTAAATGAAATGTACTGTCCTTTCTATGAAAGGGTTAGTCCATCTACAAAGAAATTTGTAAAAAGAGCACCTGGCAAAACTCTCTCCCCAGTCAGCATTGTTCTAAGGTTAAAGTTTACTCAAGGTTTTGTCCTGCTCTCAGAACCTACATTTTGCCACCTGCACGGGTTTTAGCCAACCATGTCAGAGTGTGAGGCCAAGTTCTGAGCACTCAGAATGAGTCACAGAAACTCTTTACCTTAGGGGTAAAAACCCATTAGGTTTTTGTCTGCTTGATTTGGCAGTACTCTGTGTCTTTCTGCAGAAGTGAAACTTTTTGCCTTGCTGCAATACTTTGGATTCTGTGGTCACCTTTTGAGACCCCTGACCCATTTCCAACATGATCAGATAACTCTATTGAAAGAATTTAAGGAAGAAAAAGCTTATTTGACTCACTGTCTCATCATTTCAATTCTTTATGGCAAGGAAGGCGTGGTTGTGGGAGTGGCTCCAGCTACAGAGGCTGGAGACTGTGGAAGAGTGCCTCACGTGATAACAGACCAGGCGGCAGACAGTACCCACAGGAACCGGAAGTAGTTAGAACCTTCAGAGGTCCACACCCAGTGACCCAATTCCTGTAGGCAGGCCTCACCTCCTGAAGATCCTACAATTTCCCCAAATAGGGCTACCAGCTTGGGAGCAGGTGTCACACCATGAACCTGCTAGGATTATTTGAGACTCAACCCAGAACAGCATTCAGTCTCACAGCATTGAAGCATGAATGATGTTTCTAATAATCTACAATTTGTGTTGTAAATTTTTTGTTGCTAGTCCTCAAGATCTCAAAAACCACAGAACTCAGGGTAGCAGGGAGCATATTGAAAAAGAGCCTGAGATGGTTTGAATGAAAATGTCCTCCACAGCCTCCAAGTCTTTGGATATTTTGTTCTTGGTTGGTGGTGCTGTTTTGAGAGGTTTTAGGTGTGGCCTTGCTGGAAGAAGTGTGTCACTTAAGAACTCTGAGTGCGTTGTCAGATTTCCAGTTGCTCTCTGCTCTCTGTGCCCACTTCAAGATGTGATGGCTTGGCTTTCTGCTCTGGCCACTTTTGCCCTCATTATGCACTCTTACCCCTGGAACCATAAGTTCAAATAAACTCTTCCTTCTATAAGCTGCCTCGGTCATGGTTTTTTTTATCACAACAAAAAAGTAACATACAGAAGTTGGTGACGGAGAGTGGGCTGTTGTAAAGAACTTGACCATGTGGTTTTCAGAGGAATGTGGAAGACTTTGGAAGTTTGGACTGAAAAGCGTTGACTGCTGTAAACAGAGTTTAACTGGCCATTCTAGTAGGCACTAGCATTATGGGGAAGAAACTGCTAGATCTTGGACAGCATATAGCTTAGTGTGTCCACACAAAACCATGGAGAAAAGAATGAGCTACTCCAGAGAAATATTTGGATTGTTTGACTAAGTGGTTTGAATTATGAGAGGTACTTGGTAGCAACAGTGGATATGTTGCTAGGCTGCATCATATTTGTTTTTAGATAACATAGCAAGCACTTTGAGCTGTCTCTCCTTCTCCAAGTCCTGTCTGAGTTATCCTCCAAAGCACTTATCTCCAGATACTGTCCCACTTGAGCCCTTGTTTATTTTCTGCCTTCTCCCATACCCATACTGTAGACACGTGAGGGTGCACCCTTGTTTGAACCACTGTTGTAGCACAATTACCTAGATCAGTACATGGCTCACCTCAAACCTTCAATAAATACTCACTGAATGAAGGAATTTTGCAAATATTATTTCCATTGCTTATAGTAACAATCCTAGGAAATAAAGACAATCTCTACAGAAAAGGAAAGCTCAGAGAGGTTTGATCATTTGCTTATAATTTACATATGGGAGTTCAAACTTAATCCCTGACACTATCTTTTAACTCACAGAGACAGACAGAAATGTCAAAGATTCCCCAAAGAAGTGCCAACTGCCAACCATGCTAACTGAGCAGAGAGGCACACTGTCCGTGTAAATAGTTGGTTCTATCAATATTGTAAATCTGGGAAGTTTAGTTAAAGGGTCTGCCCCCTCAATGCCCTCCAGGCCAGTCCTGCAAGCGAGTGGGATTTGCCAGGTCAGGGTTCTAAGATGCTGTTGCAGCTTGCTTTCAATTGCTGTAACAAAGCACTCTGACCAATACCAACTTGGGGAGGAAAAGGTTTATTTAGCTCACATCCCCAGGTCACAGTTCATCACTTAAGGAGCCCAAGGTAGGAGGAACTCAGAGCCGGAACCTGTAGGCAGGAACTGGAACACAGGCCATGGAGAAATATTACTTACTAGCTTGCTCCTCTGGTCCACACTCAGCCGGCTTTCTTATGCAATACAGAACAACCTGCCCAGGGGTGGCACCACCCACAGTGGGTTGGACCCTCCACATCACCCCACAATCAAGAAAATAACCTTACAGACATGGCCAACAGGCTAGTCCAATGGAAGCAATTCCCTAACTGAGGGTCCCTTAACCCAAGTTGACAACTAAAGCTATCCAGCACAGATATTTTTCCCGGAATCAGGTGCTATAAGGAGTCTGAAGCTCAGGCTTGGAACTATGTAAAAAACCATGTAAGTTCTCAGAAGAAAGACTGACTGAGCTCATGGCACTAGGATGGCCTAGCAACAACTAGCCTGGGGGAAGGGAAGAATGTAAGACGAATTTAACAAAAGTATCCTTTTATGAGTTTTTGCAAAGTCCATACAATATATTTTGATCATATTTCAATGCCCTCTGCTGTCTTCACTCTTATAGCCCCTTTGCCAGATTTTATGTACTCTGTTATGTATATTAAGGCTTATCTAGTCAATGTTGTGTCCCTAAATGTCTTTTGTTGCAGATCCATTCATTTGAGCCTGGTTAACCTATCTAACATCACACCATTAAATAAAACCATTTCTGTCTCTCCTCGAAGTTATTCGTTGCCAATAGTTCTTCAGCTGATGTTGGGGCGTCTAACCCACTTCCTCATTTCTGTGCCTGGGTTTTGTCTGGCTTGAGCCTGCATGGGTCTTGTGCATGCTGCTACTATTGCTGTCAGTTCATATGTGAAACATTCCAGCTGTCTGGAAAACTCTGCTTTCTGTGGTCTTATAAGCTTTCTGCCCCATCTTCCATAAGGATCTTTGAGTCTTAGGTGGTGAAGGTTTGATATATGTGTCCTACTCAGGGATAAGTACTCTGTAGTTTCTTATTCAGTGCACCTATTTTCTGCCATTTGTGGCTTTCTGAGTTAATCACCATCACTGCATGAGAAAGATTTGCTGATGATAGCTGAGAGATGCTCCTTGTTCTGCTGTTTTCTGGGCCTTAGGTATAGAGGGCACATTATAGATGTCATTTAGGGCTGGACAACTAAGAGACAATTACTCTCCAATTTGAGAAGTTGTGGAACTTTGTAATAGCCACCATTTGTTGCAAAAAGAAGCTTCTTTGATGAGTGTTGAGAGGCATACTTCTTTGTAAATATAGGGATACATACACAGAATACAGTACAAAATTATGTAGATGTAGAGATGTGGCAAAAGTAAATTTATCTCCAGGGTCTATTCCATCTCCAGCCATTTGGCTATGTTTACAGTACTGTACATGAGTTCCCTCCTGTTGAGCAGGCCTTAAGTCCAATTAGATGGCTGTTTCTTACCCCCAAGATGAAAGTTCCATGGCTGTACCAGTAGATATCATTTTCTGGACCAGTCATTATTGTGGATGATAGACTTTACAGCTAGATGGCATCATTTGTTTGCTCCCTTGGTAGCTGGCATAGTATCTTCTGATTCTATGGGAGTTAGTCTTCAGGGAGGAGGCTTCCAAATCATTTCCAGTTTGATAGATCCAAGTTCTATGTCCTAAGTATGTCCTATCTTCAGCAAGTTCTAGAAGGCACACAAGGGCTGTAGCAATAACCTAAGGTTATTTTCAGAGTGTCTTAGACTACCCTGACCAACAACTTGAAAGGAGGTTTCTCCTGCCTGATTCTGCAGTTTTTGTTATATAGCATTCAGCTATGAACAGAGAGAGAGAGAGAGAGGCTTGAGTACTTGCATACTCAAATGCAAGTGAGTCCAAATTTAATCCTTGATGCTGTCTTTTAACTCATAGCCATGTGTATATATGTGTATTTTTCTTTGTTAATATTTTATATTTTATATGTATGAATATATTGCCTGCATGTGTGTAAGTGCACCTATGTTGTGTAATGCCCTCATAGGTCAGAAGAAAGGGATCCCCAGTAACTGGAGTTATGAGTTATGAGTTATGAGTTATGGAGTTAGCTGCTATGTGGTTGTTGGGAATTGAACCTGGTGCCTCTGCAAGAGCAATCAGTGCTTTTAATTGCTGAGCCATCTCTCCAATGCACATATGTGTATTTTTCAATAGGCTTTTGAATTAATACATTGTCCTCTGTTTTTTCATACCACTTCAGCATTATTGATTTCTCCTCTCTCACCCCCTGTATAGCCATCCTTTTTCCCTCCCCAGTTAAAGTACTCCCATTTTCCCCATTTCTCACTTGATAACACTTGTCTCTTACTATCTCCCTCTCTCCTTCAAGTCCTTCTTCCTCTTTACCCCCAGATTTCTTACCACTTTGCTGGCTCCTGCAATTATATCAGGATATACACACATCTAATGATTTGGAACTAGGATTCACAGATGAAGGAGAACACACATCACCTGCTTTTCTGAGTCTGTGCTACTTCACTTAGTGTAACTGTTAAGGACCATTCATTTATCTACAAACCATGATTTCAGTTTTTCTTTAGTGCTGAGTAGAATGCCATTGTGTAGATGTACCACATTTTCATTATCCATTCATCCATTGAGGGACATTGAGGTTGCTTGTATTTCTTAGCTATTACAAAAAGAACAAAAATGTCCAAAATTCAATAAGCTATATGGCTTAAGGGACAGAAATTGTTTTTCTTGGAGACTGAGCATCAGCATGATCTTCTTTGCTCTGCCTTCTCACTGGATCCTCACAAGCTGAGTGAGGAGTAGAGCAGGCATTCAGGTAGTTCATCTTACACACCAATTCCATCGTAAAAACTTCTGTTGTAATCTCATTTGACTCTAATCATCTCCCAAAAGCCCATCTCCTGATACACTGGGATTAGAACTCCACTGTACAGATTTTGAGGGGGCACAATTCACTGCCTTTCATGGACTGAGTGTGCCTGCTGTTGTGCTGTCTTAAGACTTTCTCTCAGTAAGGTGTGGCATTTGGCCCCACCCCTCTAGGTCTGGAAAAACTAAGTGAATGAAGTATGATTTCCAGTTAGGGAAATCAGAGTTTATTTGGAGTTACTTACAAAAGGAATTATCAGAGTGAGGGAGTGGAATCTTTGTAGTGAGGTCGGACTGCAGATTTTTATATTTTCATCAGAACCACCACCAAGGACCACCACCAAGATGGTGACCAGTCACTTTGGGCCCTCCCCCACCAGTTACTGGTTGGTTGGGAAGTAGCTGACTCTATTGGCTTCTTTCTCGGCCAATCAAGTTCCTTGAGGCATGTTTTGATCAAGCCCTACTGTGGGTATTCCATTCTGACAGAGGAAAACTTGATGTAAATTCACACTACAGGTGCTCTGTGGGAGCTGGACTAATCATGGGGATGTTCCTTAAAGTGATCAGAGACCAACAGGAAGCTGTTTGAACTTGGGTAATAATGTAGATAAGATCCAGGCACTGTTCTAAGCTCTTAGTATGTATTAACTCCACCCACCAATATTAGTAAAGGGCTACTCTTAGCCCCATTTTACACATGAAAAAACTGAGGCAAAGGAAGGTTAAATAATTTTCCCTGGCCATTCAACTAGTAGAAAAGCTAAAATTCTTGCCAATAATGTGGCTTTAGAATCCTGTGACTTTCTAAGACAAATTTCAATTACTCCCCCTAAGAGTAGCTATTTCTTCTAGGAAACAGGATTGCCAAGAAGAAAGAATAACACGTTCCACTCATTGATCTGGAACCCTGGGCCTGAGTGTGGGTGATTCTATTTTTTTACAGATGGGATCCCAGGAAGGAACCTTCAATATAAGATATAATGTCTAAGACACTCCATCCCTAAATTCATCCTGATCTTCAGCCCCCTGGTTCAGCTGGTGGTGGTGGTAGGGAGATTAGCTGGCCGTCCCTTGAGCACTGTTTGCATTGCACCAACAACTCAGAGGTCAAAGAGCAGGATTTGTTAAGGTAGAGAGGAGAAATAACACCTTCTGGTCAATGGCTACTCTGTGCTGAGAATCATAGACACAATAAATGGACATTGTTAGTGGTATTGCTGTTGTTCTAATACCTGAATGCTCTCTCATTCTGGAATATTCATGTCTGGAGCTGGAATTTGCTTTACTTGAGGATCCACCATCCTGCTCTGTCCCTTATCCTGCTTTTGTCTTCTAGGCCTCATCACGAAGGACAGGCTATCAGTTTGTTCACTCCTGTCCCCCAAGTCTAGACAGCAAGTCCCAGGAGGACAGGACTTGCTGCTGTGTTCACTGTTGTATCCTTGAGTTTATGCCAGTGTCTGGCACAAACTGGGCTTCAGCACATTTTTGTTCAGTGAATGGAAATAGGAGATTTCAATCTCTCCTGCTATGGATGACAGAATAAAAGAATGAACTGGTGAGAATTCAGACACTCCCAACAGCACATTTTGTTGTATTCATTTTTCTATCAGTTTTTTTCTTTTGTCCTTCAGGTTTCTATGAGGAAGGAGACTGTTACTGTTCATTGTGTTGTACACACACATACACACACACACACACACACAATTTCATACATGTATAGAAAGGATTTTTGTTATTTTCTTTTCTTGTCCCCTTCTTCTTCCCACTGAGCCTTTCTTCCACATTAGTTCCTCTTTTACTTTCATGTCTGTGTTTTTAATAGAAGAGCAATTTTTTTTTAGTCATGAATGAAAGGAAGGGGAAAGTGAATTTTATGTAGTTTCAAAATCTTTAAACAATTTACTTGAGAAGTTTCTTTGAGTTATCTAAACTAACCAACTAGATACTTCAGCCTGTCCTAAATCCAGCACAGGAGTGGACTTTCAGAGTATAGTAGATGGTTCTACTATACTACTATATCTACTATATATATCTACTATATATCTATATCTCTATATATATAGATATATATATCTACTATAGAGATATAGTAGATGGTTCTGAATAAGAACAGGAGCTAGCTAGGAAGCCTGACTTCCAGTGTCAAGGACTATATCTGCCATCTTCTGTTCCAGTATTTCCACTTTCCTCTGGGAAATAGCCACCCTATTCTGGGAGAGGATTTCCCCCAGGCACTATCTTCAGTATCCAAGTTTATGACAGGCTAGTTCCAGATGCCAGAAAACCTGGTTTTGAAGGCAGGTGTGGACATGTTTCTACTCTAGAACATTACCCACATTCTTCAGTTCTGTCCCTGAATTCTATTCAGTTCAATTCAGGTCTCCAAATCATTGCAAACATTTCTGTGTGGCCTGTATTGGGCTGGAAATAGGAACCTTTGAACCCCCTATGACAAGTCTCCTCGGTAAGCCTGAGTCAGAACCTGTTGTTCCTCTGAGAGCCACAAATGTTCTTGAATCCCACCAATAATTCATTTGGCAAGTGTGGTGTTTCCATGCCAACATTACAGTCATTCCTGAATAAACAGCCTAACTCTTCAGTTATAAGAGTGGACTGGAACTCAGAAGGACCCATTCCTCCAGACGTTGCCTAAAACTATGCTGCTGAACCAAGTCTCAACCATAATTTTTCAAAACAATTTATCCAGCTTCAATTAGGGGACAACAGCCTTATCAGACAATCTTGCCTTTTTATCCCTAGGCCTAATAGATCTCATGCACACAATGTCAAACATTCTTTTCAATCTTCATTTTTTCAATGAAAATATGAATATGATTTTTAAATTCTCCAGCATACCTACAATCATTCACTATTTTGGATCAAGCACAAACTGAAATTCCAAGGGATCAAGGACAGGTGTCATGGCCACAAAAGCACATTGCTGAGTGAGTTTGGTTCAATAGCTTTTCAGTTGCTAGGTTAATTAAAGCCATTAGTCCAGATTCTGCCCAACTTGTAAAAATCATTCAATAAGGTTTGATTATATTTAATATACCTGAGATGTATCAAGATAGTGTTGAGATAAAATGGTATCAAACATTTGAATATTTAACCCAGTAACACAAAGCACTGACCCTAGAAGGTTATATGCTTTATTTACTCCTTCTTCACAATATTTTCATGAGATTCAGCATTGGGTCCAGGTTTGAATGAACTTTCTGGATGATGTCTCCTCTTAGCACCTGCATGTGAGCTCTGAGAACCACCTCCCTCTGCTGACATGAAAGCACCTTTGCTTTCTTTGGTAAGAGGGCATTTTCTGGTAGAAGAACCCAGATAAACTTCAGTTCCTGCAAGTTCCTCTTTTCTTTTCCAACTACACAGTCTGCAAAACTGTATGGTTGTGCAAAGTTAAATCAACTTATTTCTCTTTTACCATTTACCTAGACATTTCTATTTTCACATTTCTTAAATAGGCCAAAAATGGGAATTCCTAAAAACAACTTATCTGCTCATGGTATTATACATTTCACATTGTAGATTTTTACTTGAGACTAATCCATCTGTGTAAATTGATGATGCCAAATGTTGATGATCTTTTTTCAGATTGACATGGAATATTTCTGATACAAATGGTCCAATAGTTAGTAATGTGTAATTTACATGTACAATGACTAGCGTCTAGTTTTTTTTACAAATCTTCAAGATTTTCCAGGAAAGTGTACATTCTAATATTCAGATTTCTGTCTCAGACATGCACATATACTAGTTAGATACTGTGTTCTTAACTGCAGCTTGGAAGATATGATCCTCTTCCATTCATGCCAGTGCCTCGGGTTACAGCCAGGAACACAAGTATGGGCCATATCTAACCCTTCTTGAACTGCCCAGACAAGATCATGTGAAGACTTCTGCACATGGTTGTCTTGTTTTTTAACCATTCTATGAGAGCACTTTTACTATGATGTCAAAGAATTTCCAGCCTTACTCTCGGTAGTCTGCCCATTCCACAGCCCCTGAATTGCTTTCAAAGGCACAATTTGACTCTGTACAGACTTATTGAAGTTTTTATTAAAACCTTCAGGATTCTCAGTTTCTGTTGATTTCTAACTTTGGCCATTTCATTCTAGTGCATGTTAGAATGCGTTAGAGGTTCTCATGGGTTTCTATGTCTCACAAGAAACTTCCATTCCGGGCTTTGTAAAGTCTTCACATTCCATCTGATCTGCCCAGGTAGAATTTCAATTCTGATATAATGGTGAGAATTTCCCTTCAAATATCTGCTTCTGGCCCAGGCAGGGAAAGGCAATATCCTTTGAGATCAAAGTAGTACCCTGACCTCCCTATGGTGTCACAAACTCAAATATTCCAGTAAATAATCACTTCACTGTATGTTTAAAAAGAATGGAGGTGATATTTAGGTAGAAATATATGCAGTTCACAACACAGACAGAACATTCTAGAGAGGTTATCTTTTTTTTCCAGTCCATTCCAAAGAAGGAGACTTATACACTGAGATCTGGAAAATTCAGTAGTAAGCTCAAGTTCAGGTAATTTGCAGATCTTATCATGTTCCCCACCATCTTGAAACAGCTAGCTTGATTAGACTGTTGAATAGCCTATGCTAAAATCAATAGATTTTGTTGAAAATTTCATATATATATGTATATAATGCAATCTAATTACTCTCAAACCCACCCTCTCTTGTTTTTCTCCTACCTTGTGCTGGATAGCTTCAGTTGTCAAACTGACACACCTAGGAAAAAAGAACTTTAATCTGGGAATTTCCTATTTAACCTGTTGGCATGTCTGCAAGGCATTTTCTTGACTGTTGAGTGATGTGCGAGGGACAGACTACTGTGGGTGGTGCTACACCTGGAAAGTGGTCCTGAATTGTATCAGAAAGCAAGTTGAGAATAGGCCAGAGGAGAAAACCAGTAAGCAGCATTCTTCCATGGTCTATAATTCACTTCCTGCCTTAGGTCCTGCCCTCATCTCCTGCCCTGGATTCCCTCAATGATGAACTGTGATGGGGGCATGTAAGTCAAATCAACGTTTTCCTCCCCAAGTTGGTTTTGGTGAGTGTTTTATCATGGTAAAATAAAGCTAACTAGGATACTCCTCTATCAATTCTTCCTGCAGGCCCTTCCCACATTCACGTCTTTTTGTTTTGTGATCCATAGGTTTGGAACTATCCATTGGAGCTTGGTGGGATCACTAGTGGATGCACCACTGAAAGCAATGATAGATCTTTCAGTACCCAACAGTTCAGCAGATTCCCCATCCATTCCTGACTGGTGACAAGCCCAATTTGCATGTCCAATGCAGGCATCCACAGCTGCTATGAGTTCATAACTGCAATGTCTCTGTTCTGCCCAGAGACAGCATTTCCCTGCCTTCTTCCTGTCTTCCTGATCCTACATTCTTTCAACTTTCTCATCTGTGATTCTCCCAAAACCTTATGGGGAATGTTGTAAATGTCTTGTTTGGGGATGAGCACTCAATCATTACTTTTTCTCAGCACTTTGAATAGCCATGTCTGTGCGTTCATAGTCATTCAAAGGAAAGGGGATTCTCTGATTAAGTGTGATAGTAGTATTTGTCTATGAGTAAAACACATTTAGAAGGTAGTCTGACACTGTCAATTTAGCTAAACAGCAGTTGTATGATTCTCCCTAGGGCCTATGATCTACCCAGTCCCGGGGTTTTGACAGGTCTACAGTACCATAAACATATTCCATCTTGTGGTGCAGCCCTCAAATCCAGTCAGTGTGATTTGTCACCCTCCTAACAGTCATGCCACTGTTGTACAAGTACACATCTTGCCTGATAGGTTGATATTGTAGTTCACAGGGTCCACAGCTGAGTAAGACCTTTAATGCCTTTTCTCTGCTATCAGCCTCATAGTGCCTTCCAGAACTATGAAATATAACTAGGGAGGAAGCTTCCAAACCAGGTATAGCTTGACTTCTCTCTATCTTGCAGTCAAGATGTATCCAGTATCCTTCATCCTTCAACAGTAGAATCTTATCATCTAGTTCTGGTGGAGAACTAGGAGAATGACAGTTATTTTATGGGCTGCTGAAACTCCCTTACCAACAACTTACAAGAAGTTCCACATCACGAACTGAAATGTTTAATAATCATGTCTTCTAAGGACAACATTATCCATCCTTGCATGTATCTCCTTCAAGCTCTTTTTTAAGTTATGTTTTTAAACTATTACAAGATAGTGAAATTCTATATGGTTTTTCCATATGTCTTTTGATTTGACTAACCATTCTCCCTCCTGCTTCCTCTTCTTCACCATCCCCCACCATCTTCAAGCTTAGAGCTTCCCACTCTCAATATTTCCCTTCTTTACTTCCATATTATTTACACTCTACTGTTCTCTCTCTCTCTCTCTCTCTCTCTCTCTCTCTCTCTCTCTCTCTCATCACACCTGCCTCTTTACTGTTTCATGGCTTCCATGGATACTCCAAATTGAACACACAAAACTAGAGATTGAAACCCAGTATCCACACAGAGAGAGAACATGTGGTGTTTGTCTTTTCAAGTCCGAGTTAGCTCATTCAGCATGATTTTTTTCAATTCCATTCACCTGCACATTTCATTTTAATTTTCTTTACAGCTTAATAAAATTCCACTGTGTGTGTGTGTGTGTATATATATATATATATATATATATCATATTTTCATTATCTATTCGTCTGTTGATTGGCATCTAGGCTGATTCTATTTCCTCACTATTGCAAATAGAGTGACAACAAACATGGATGAGCAGGTATCTTTGTAGTAGGATGCAGAGGCCTGTGGATATATGCCCAAGAGTGATATTGCTGAGCCATATGATAGATCTACCATATGGTCTTCTAAATACACAGTTACAATGTCAATTAGACAACAATAGCCCAGAGGTCTGGTGCAGAGATCTCCAAAAGGCTGTATACACTCTGAATCAGCATTCAGTATATGGTACTATTTCTCCTGTAGCCAAAATTCATAGGTACAGGATTCAGGATGTGGAAATAGGAATGATGTAACTCAAAATCACCACTAAGGGAAAAATTTTGCCTCCCTTTCCCATGACTATATCCTCTACTAGCCTAGGAGTTTTGGTTCTAGAGAGAAGGAATAATTTTAATGGGGGGAGAGCACAAAAAATTCCACTGAGCTGGAAAATAAAACCTCTCCTTACCACTTCAGACTCCTAATTCCCTTGAGTTAACAGGCTAGGAAATGAGGTGCAAAGTTAGGAGGGGTTATTAATACAGAGGGAAATTGAACTGCTTACCTCTACCTCTACGGAGGTAAAGAATATGTCTGGAGAGCAGGACATCTCTTAGAGTGTTTCTTTGTGTTAGCATGTCCTGTAATTAAGGTCAGTCGGAAACTACAAGAACCCAATCCAGAAAGGATGATAAATGGTTCACATCTTTCAGGGATGGAGATATGGATAACCCCTTCAGGTAAAGAACCAATACATGCTGAGGTGCTTGCTGAGGTTTGAGGAAATACAGAATGGATAGAAGAAGGTAATTATAAATACTATCTAAGGTCACGTGACAGTTACAAAAATGAGGTTTGTAATTGCTATGAGTGCTTCTGTCTTATTTTATTAAAAATATGTTTGTGTATATCTACACATGCATTGTATTTCCTCTATTTCTTTACCATAAATGAATGTATCATTGATTGAGATAGTATCAATAGTTAAGTGTTGTAAATCTATTTTATCATATTTAAAGTATGAGACACTAAGACCACATTCCCCAAGGTATTTTGCCAACTGTTCTGGGGAATGCTAGTAGTTGTACATAGGATGCTTGTGACATGTTAGGCAGAATTGTGACCTTGTGATCACTATCATTTAGAAATTAATAAAATATGCTTGAGTCCACGTTGACCAGGGGTGACTCGTGATAGCTAATACTGATTGTCAGTCATCTACTAGACAAGCCTCTGGACACACCAATGATGGATTTTCTGGATTAGGTTAATTGAACTGGGAAATGGGAAGACCAAACCTAAATGTGAGTAGCACCTTCCACCAATGACCCCAGATACAATTAAGTTCAAGAGAAACCTTTTACTTTTTGCCTTTTTGCCATCATTTCTGCTGGTAAGTGCATCTGATCCATTACTGCCATCAGAACACAACCTCTTCAACCTTCCAGTGTTGACTGACTAAAGATCAAAACCAGCAGTTCTACAAGAATCCTACAAGTTTTCAGTGCCAAATTGGGACTACTGAGGCATCCAGCATTGTGATGTGAAGATAACCATTTTTGGACTACCCACACCCTACCATGTAAGCCATCTAATATAGATTTAATTGATCAATTCTGTTTCTCTAGAGAACCCTGACTAATGTTCCATGGGAATAGTGAGATGAATAGAATGTAAGTCGATAAATAATAACTAAACTAAAATGGAAATAATCTCTCAACATCTGGTAGAAGAAGTGACATTTCTTAGTGTGGCATTAAGGGAGTGTAAGGTTCTGGGTTTAAGAGATGCAGCAGACAAAACGGACCAGAGACTCTGCTGGAAGCTAACAGGACCTGGCTTTATTGAGAGAAGATCAGATGGGACTAGCTCCTCCTCACCCACGAGTGGAGAAAGGCTAGCCCCATCTTGGGGCTGGGGCTCCGGGGAACTGGGCTGGCATGCCAGGTTCCAGATCGGGATGGAGGAGCTCCCTCAGGGGGAGCGAGCTCAGCCCAAAAGCCCAAATCCTAGGTCCAGTCCCAGTCCAAATCTAAATCTCAAAGTCCATCCTAGTCCCAGTCCTCAAAGCCTTAAAAAACCCTCAGCCCTCTCCTGGCTTTTAGGGGAGGGAGTTGCCATGACATCTGATTGATGTTTAAGGCAAGCTTCTGGCCAGGAAGTAATCCTTTTTTACAGCTGTTTGTGCATTTTTTTGAGTCCAGAACCTTATCTGTTAAGGAAGCTTGGTGTCCTTTGTGAATTTGGGGTCTGGAGTCTTATCTGAGCTATTTGCAGGGCCTGGATTTCTGAGGAGAAGTTGTAAAAGTCAGTCTTTCCTCATGCATGTTTTGTAAGCTCCGGCTCCGGGTTTCTTTCCATCTTCCTGAGTTTGAAACTGTTGGGGGTTTCAGGCACATCTTACATTCCAGCCTTTTGAGTCATAAGGGGATAGGGGTATTGGTCTCTAACTTCTTCCGGCTTGTTGTTGGGCGATGATAGGGGGATAGGGAATGACACATGAGGCTGGAGTGGGTTTGAGTCCTCATCATGGTTAGGCAGCCGTGCATATTTCCTGGAGGGAAGGTGAGCAGAAGGGTGAGAGCTGGTGGCAGTCCTCCTGTGTAGACTGGCAGAGGGACTGGTGAGGAGACACTTCCTCCTGCATAAGAGACTGTAGACCAGGTGAGGAGATGAACTTGACAGTCCTCCCCCTCCCTGCCCCCTGGTGGGATAAGAGGACAGCATAAATCTTTAGAGGCTTAGCTGCTGGTAACACTGTTTCAGACTTGAAAGGGTTAATGAAATGGGAGCTTTGACACTTTGTAGAATCCAATCCTTGTAGAAATCAAAGACAATTCTGCAAAAAATTTAAGGGAGTAGAGATGGGAGGAAGATTGGTCCATGATGGAGGTCAGACAAATGAGGTGTGTAAAGGCATTATATCCAATCCTGAAGACCACGGGAAATTTCAAACTCAGAGTCATAGACACAGATGTGGTCATTAACAATGGTTATTTGCTTAAGATGTTCTGCATAATATTAAATACTCCTCTTTCAAGACTCAGACCTTCTATCACTTACATAGACTTTCTTATTTTCTTTCTATTCTGGAACTATCCAGCCCTCATAGTCTTACATAAATCCTTCTTTATAAAATATTTCCTTTCCTTTTACCCAGACATCCAGAAATGGGTGGAGAAGATAGAGAGAAAGAGAAAAAGGGATGTGGGAGAGGGGTGCCCAGTTACCTATACAGGTCCCAGGGCAGCTGCAGCCAGAGGCAGGAGGGTGAGAGTGGGGGTGGGGTGATTGAGAGGAGCTGAAGGGAGAGGCTCAGAGCGGAGACAGGGCTGGATGCTAGGCGGCCCCTGGGGCACACAGGCGAGTGTTTGAGCCCATGTGCTTGGCTCTGGCATGACGGCCACAGGACGCCTGAGAAGAGGCCCGCGCTGGAGGAAATGGCACAGAGGGAGGGAAAAGCCAGGCAGATTCCTGGTTCAGGCAGGCAAGCATAGGCGCCAAGTTTGGGCGCTAGGCTCAGATGGAGTGGCCACAGAGGGAGCGAAGGGCAGGCAGACCAGCTCCCAGTGCAGGCCAGCAGAAGACTGACCTAGTACACAAGCACCATGGAGGACAGAGGGAGAGAGAGACAGACCAGGGAAAGCGGACGACTTCCTGGGCTGGTGAGCAGAGCTAGTGTGCATGAGGGGAGACAGAGGGAAAGTCTAGGCAGACCAGACTGGAGGAGCTCCCAGGGCGAGCTGGTGAGCAGAGGCTGGGGGGAAGTGAAGGCCCTAGCTAGGGCGCTCCTCTCTGAAGACCTGACAGGAATCCTGTAAGCAATGAAAGAGGAGAGGCAGAGCCTGGGCAAGAGGTAGACAAGGGCATTAAGTGGGCAAGTGAGCACCAGTGGCTACTCAGAAATGGGAGAATGAGAGGGAGAAAGCTGAGAGAGCAACAGAGGGGACAGGGAACCGGTACCTCCATGTCTCATGATGTAGGGTGCTGGGTTGTGGGTGAGGAGCCCACAGCCAGACCAGCAGATCAGATCATACCATGCCAGGTCCTGCATGAAAGGTGATCCCCATGTAGGCTGCTGCTGTCTTCCATCCCAGGTTTCGGCACCATTATGTAAGGTTCTGGGTTCAAGAGACATAGCAGACAGAAGGGACCAGAGACTCTGCTGGTAGCTAACAGGACCTGGCTTTATTGATAGAAGACCAGATGGGACTAGCTCCTCCACACCCACGAGTGGAGAAAGGCTAGCCCCATCTTGGGGCTGGGGCTCCGGGGAACTGGGCTGGCATGCCAGGTTCCAGATCGGGATGGAGGAGCTCCCTCAGGGGGAGCGAGCTCAGCCCAAAAGCCCAAATCCTAGGTCCAGTCCCAGTCCAAATCTAAATCTCAAAGTCCATCCTAGTCCCAGTCCTCAAAGCCTTAAAAAACCGTAAGCCCTCTCCTGGCTTTTAGGGAAGGGGGGTTGCCATGACATCTGATTGATGTTTAAGGCAAGCTTCTGGCCAGGAAGCAATCCTTTTTTACAGCTGTTTGTGCATTTTTTTGAGTCTGGAACCTTATCTGTTAAGGAAGCCCCATGTCCTTTGTGAATTTAGGGTCTGGAGTCTTATCTGAGCTATTTGCAGGGCCTGGATTTCTGAGGAGAAGTTGTAAAAGTCAGTCTTTCCTCATGCATGTTTTGTAAGCTCCGGCTCCAGGTTATCTTCCATCTTCCTGAGTTTGAAACTGTTGAGGGTTTCAGTCACATCTTACAGGGAGGACTTTACAGAGCAATAGAGCATGGGCCAAGATGTGGTTAAAAAAACAAAGAAACAAAAAAGAAAAGAAAATCGCAGGTATTACAGGATATGTTGTGGCCTGTGGTGGATAACTCATGTCAGTTGATGAAGAAAGCCCAGCAGTCCCAGAGTCTTGGAAACAAGTCAGCTCTTGGTGAACCCTCCTGCCAAATTTCAGTGACTTCCTTTCCCTCCACAGCTAACACATCTAGGATACCTCTAGAATACAAAGTGAATTTCATTCCTCATTGTTTCTTCTCTCGGCACTATCTGCAGCCCATTTTCCCTTCCAGTTCTATTTTCCATTCTAACATTCCTCAACTTTCTACTCTGAGGTCAAAACACAGTTCCCAGATGTCTCAGAAGGAAAGATCATTTCCCAGGATGAAGATGTAATGGAACATTATGAAAATATCTCACTCATATAACGAGCTTGTTCTAAAGCCCTAATCCCAGTCTAGTTCTCAAGACCCTGGGGTGACCAATAAGTACAACTTTCCAATCTACAGAAC
Source organism: Eospalax fontanierii (assembly GCA_035773235.1). Taxonomy (NCBI): domain Eukaryota; kingdom Metazoa; phylum Chordata; class Mammalia; order Rodentia; family Spalacidae; genus Eospalax; species Eospalax fontanierii. Next base: position 57,783,338 of record CM069543.1, on the reverse strand, counting down.
CATGGGGCTGGAAAGATGGCTCAGTGGTTAAAAACACTATAGAGGACTGGGGTTCCCAGCACCTACATGGTAACTAACAACCATCCATAATTCCAGTTCATATGTCTCTTTATTCCCCTTTCTTAAATGAGACTCTATCTAAGGAATATATCAACCAGGGCCAGGACAAGAATACAGAGTCCTTTAACTCTGGGTCAGCCATGGGCTTTCTTAAGTCATCCTATCGCCGTTTCTGAGGGGATGAATTAGCAGTCCTGAGACTCACATGAGGGAGGCAGACCTGGATGGAAACCTTCCAGTGCACAGACTTAGGAGGGGAGCACCCACACTCTTGTAACTAAACTCTTGCCCATTGCTCTGTAAGTAAGACTAATAAACTCACTATTTTCTCAGACATCAGTTTGGCAAAATCATACCTTAGTTTGTTGTGGGGAGCAAGCGAGAAGGGGGCCATATGTCATTTGTACCTCCCAGGGGGAATTTTAGCTACACACACACACACACACACACACACACACACACCATACTCAACACCTACTGAATGCATTTAGTGTTTCTCATATGTATTTATGTTTAAGGTTGACCACTTGGGATTGGATAGCCTATCAGGGAGTTCATCTCTAGAGATAACTGACTTGCTCTCTCTCAGCAACTATTGATAGCTCTTGATTAACAGGTTGGGCCTTGTGAAATTCTTCCTAAAATCATACTGCCATGTCGACTGGTATTGTCATTATATGGGTCTTGCTTAGGCAACCATGTTGTATTTTGTGAATACAGCTTCCCTGTCATGTTCAGAAGACACACTCTCCCTGCCAGGTGTCCTGATCCTCTGGCTCTTACAGTCTTTCCATCCCTTCTTCCATGATGTTTCCTGAGCTTGTAGGGATTGCATGTTGATGAACCAAACTGGGGTTGAGCATCTCACCATAATTTATTCTCTACATTATGAGCAGTTGTGAATCTCTGTAGCAGTCTCCATTTGCTGCAAAAAAAAAAGCTTCTTTGATGAGTGGTGAGAGTTACACTTATCTGTGGATATAAGGATAAATATTTATAATACAATTAAAAATTATATTGGCTTAAGAAAATGGCAGTGTAGGTTCTCTGCCAGGAACTATGACCTTTCCAGTCATGGGCAGATGGCTACGTTTACAGTATCAGGCATGAATTCTTTCCTACTCAGTTATTTAAGTTCAACTAGACCTCAAAATCGAAAATGCTACTATTGCACCATTGGGGATATCTTAGACTACTGATTTCTTTTCTCCTTTGGCAGCTTGCACAAAACCTTCTCATACTAAGTGGGAAGAGGTTTCTAGGCCAGTTCCAGTTCAGTTCCTCCAATTCCTGTGTCTAAAGTGTGGTATCTTTGACAAATAGGGTCTTGCCTTCTACCAAAAACAATTTATATTTTTAATGCAATCCCAATTGAAATTCCCATGTCATTCTTCATAGAAATAGAAAAAAAAATCCTAGAATAGAATTAACATAGAAATATAAAAGACTCCAGATAGCCAAAGGAAAAATAACAATGATGTAAGGATTGCCACAACAGATTTCAAGCTATATTGGAAACCTATAGCACTAAAAATGACATTGTACCAACACCAAGACAGATGTCTAGAACGATGGAACAAAGCAGAAGAACCAAACACAAGAGCACCCAATTACAGCCATCTGGTGCCAAAAATGCTAAAGATGCCAAAAATACACACTGGAGGAAAGACATCATCTTCAGCAAGTGGTGCTGGGAAAACTGGATCTCAACACAGAGAAGAATGAGATTAGACTCATATCTATCACGCTACATAACGATCAACTCCAAATGGATAAAGACCTTAATATGAAATCTGAAACTGCTAGAAGAAAACATAGGCAGTACCCTACAAGATGTAGGTACAGGAATGAACCTTCTGAATAGGACTCTGTTTGCTCAAGAATTAAGACCAACAACTGACAGAATGATTCTGGAACGCAGGGTTCCAAATTCTCTGTAAATGAAGAGATGGTGTGGGGCCGGCTCAAGAGTGGAAGCCAGTCAGATCCCCATCCCAGTTCCCTATCTAATTCAAAGGGCAGGTAAAATGATCTATTTACAGTACAGGAAGCAGAAGATACAGGTCTTGTTAGCATACTTGCCAGTCACTGCCACACTAAGCCAAGGGAAATTTTCAGGGATATTTTCCAGTAGCAGATAACATGAAAAGGAAGTATTGACAGGTAGAACCATAAAAATCTGAATTCAAATTCAGGTAACATTCAGCTATGTGACTTTAGTGAAGCCATTCAGATTCTCTGGCCTGCTTTCAAACTCTGGCAAATGGAAATTGCTGTAGAATTAGTTTAAATTCAGAAACTTGCATTCATGGTGCGCAATCTTAAGTATAGTACCTGGAACATAGTAGCATTCAGTAAATCTTAATAATTATCTGGAAGAAAAGAACACAAAAGGGGAAGAAGAGGTAAAGGAAATCATGGTGTAAAAGTAAACAGAGAAGATGGGCTAGGGAGTGCTGAGAAAATCTGAGGGTGGAAATAATGTACAAAGGTATAAAAGAGTGGGTGTTCAAAAAAAAAACAAGAAGTTTAGTGATGTGTTGAGAGAATAAAATTAATTTTCCTGGAAATTGTTCAGTCCAGAAAAGGTTAGAAACAAGGGCCTTGACATGCTCAAGAGCTTTATCTTAAAACTACAGGTAGCACACTGGGGCTTGCTCTACAGAGAGGCCTTTCTGGTGGCAATGGAAAAAGAAAAATGACTCTAAGGAAGGAAAGGAACTGGTGACTTGAAGGGTTGACTGCTGTCACTGCCACTAAGGTTAAGGGGAAAACGCCAGAGCCACAGATGCGCTAGACAGAAGAGGCATGAAATCCATTTTGTAGGAAGCTCTCAGTAAAAGTTGTTGATGATTGAAGGTAAAGGAAGGAGTCTAGAATGGCTCCCAGAAATTTGTCTTGGGCAGCCAGGGGACAAAAGTGCCACAGACAGAAAGACTGAAGGTGCCACAGTGATTTGGCACTCTTCAGTCTCCTCCAATTCTTTTTCCACATTGCACTTTGTTTATCAAAATCTAGTGTTCAAAATATGCTCCCAAAACAATTTCTAGAAATTTCTAGATTCTCTTCACCTTTCTTTCCCCCATACACCATATTTTGTGGTCCAATCTTTTCCTCTTTAAAAAATTGTATGTAATTTTGGTGACTCCTTGACTTTACTCTTGAATCAAACCACAGTTAAGTTGTAAAACTGCCATGATCCTTCCTGGTCACAGCTGTGTCTTCTTTCATGGCACAATAGCTCCATCCCAGATTCTTGCTAAGAATATTTCATTAAACTGCTGAAGCAAAACACAAATGAGAGAAGAATAAAACAAGCCCACACAAATGTCAGTTCAAGAACCTCAGAAAGAGGAACCCCCAGATAAATATAGCATCTACAATTATGCAAAAGTTTAATGGTCTATTGGACTTCCCCAAGACATGGAAAAACAACCCCAAAGATTTACATGAACTGAGGGGCAAGAAGAAAGCCTCAAACAAGTTGACTTCTACTGTTTTCTGATTTAAATATCAGGATTTGCATTAGAAAGAGATCAGCTCATCTGCACAGGGTCCTTTTATAAGAACACAGCTATTCAAGAAGCCAGAGTTCTGCCCAGAAAGCTACCCAGAGACTTCAGAAAAGAACAGAATCAGTTGCAAACCTAGCTGATATAAGATGAAATACAAGATCCTTATTCAAACGAGCAAAAAGTAAAAGTCTTAAAATATAAACGTTTTCTTTTCTTCCCTGGTCTCTCCTTTGGAATTTTATTTGCTATTTAATTCCATCTTAAGAAAAAATACAATTTTAATTATTAGCATGAGCATTCTTGCTCATCTTTATATTTTGCAATGCAAATTTTACCTCTGAATATAAGATCATTGCTACAAGAGCATTTAGTTAATATGTGGAATACCAAAGTTAGGCCATTCCTATTTTTCTACATTGTACTTTCTTGACAGAAGGTATGAGGCCAAGATTTGAAGTCTTACATCTGAGTAACATTTTTGCTACTAACAGTAAAATCATCAGTGAGAAATTGTGCAAATAACATCTGATATGAATATAAACCTGATGTCTGGGAAGTGCAATCCTTTGGACTCTTGAAGACTATACCAATCATTTTAATCTTTGCTTATACTTTCCTGTTGGATGTTTAAGATCATACAATTGGCCCAAATTAACCAATTTAGTTTTACTCTTAAGGTCAGTTGAGCATCTGTTCCTCAGGGGGGTCACATGGGCTTGGAAGGAGCCCCTGGCTCCCTAGACCTTTCTTTTACCAGTTCCAACTGTGAAGACAAGTCAGAAAGTCTTTCTAGACCATGGCTTCATTTAGAAGCCCATCAAGGAAATGTTTTCCTGTGCTGACCCTCCTCTTTGCAGATTGGACACTGGTTTGAGTCCTTCTAGTGGGGTCTCCAAAACCTTCCTGAACAGGAGGGCAGGTGACTCATCACAGTTACAGGACATTTTGAGAGATGCCCCATAGTCCCCTGGAACTTAGTTGATCTTTCAGGGCAACAGACAAAAATTGTCCCTCTAAGTTCCTCTGACTGAATTAGTATAGGCCTCTAAATATGACTCCTAAACACCCAAGAAGGTCAGTTCCGCCAATCTGATACTTTTAATTACTGTATGCTATGCAGCTAAAACATTGGAAAAAAACAAACATTCTTGAATAAACCTTGACTAGACATATATTTGTTCTTCAGACTATTTGAACTATTACTTCAGAAATTTTAAGATTATTTATACATAATTTTCTCTCATTTTTTATATACCATAATATGTCAACTCAGACCTTTAATCACTTGCATAGACTTTCTCATTTTCTTTCTTCTTCTATTCTGGAACTATCCAGTTACCATAATCTTCCTATATAGATCCTCCTTAATAAAATGTCTCCATTCCCATGTCTTTCAAACATCATCGTTCACCTTTTTTTTTTTTTTAGTACCATGAGACATAATAACATTAAGAAATAAATTTTCCTTCTGTTGTGAGAATTCTCTTCCTGAGTGAACTAACCAATGTTAATTCCCTTTCTAAGTAAGGCTCTACTATCAAACCAATGTTTGATCATATTAAAGTTCACCTTGGGGAATGAATGACTTTACTTATACTGATGGGTAAGGTATTACTAACAGGTATTTGGGTGACCTGAGAGTAGTTGCATTGCAAAGTCTTTATTCAGCATCGATGTTGACTTTTCTATAACATTATGGGTCAAGTTCTCACTTCCTAGCTTTCCCAGATGTCCTCCCCAAATGCAGAAGACCATTTGTGATTAGGGCAAAATTACATACAACTGTCTGGGAAGAGTGGCTGGATACTCAGGTGAGGGTCCAATGACCCTGCTTACTCCTCCTTCAGTGAAAGAACGAAACCATTAACAAACTTTTTTGCAAGTAGGCACAGCTGAAGTCATGAGGATGGCAGTTACTTGACTCGGAAGCATGCTGTGCAGCATCATCTTAAAAAAGGAATATGTAATGCATATTACACACATAAGATAATATAATGAATTAATATTACCATATACGCACTGCAATTTACAAGTTTCTAGGGAAATCTTAGACCATTAAAATCTTTTTTTATACAAAATAGAAAATTCTATTAGCTACTTTTGCTATAGACATTTCATATCATGAGATAAAAACAACCTTTGTTGAAATTAGTTTATCCCCTAGTTATTTTTAATAGTACAATATCTTTACTCTGGGGTTGATTTGCTCTTTTCCTTGTCAAAGTCTTAAAGAATGTCTTGAGATAACAGGCTAGAGTCTAAGTGGGAGGACAAATCCCAACTCCAAAGTCACTTTCTTAATAAGCTCAAACAGCACATGACAATTTACCAATATGATTTACACAAAAAAAGGCATTTGTTTCTCATTAGAATTTAACTCAGTAGTTTACATGGGACAGAAGAGCTGTTGATTTCAGTCACTACTAGCAGGAATGGAAACATCTGTCACTTATAACTTATATATATTTGTCCAGGCAGGTGATTCTTTTCATCTGCTGGGTCCTTTACTGGGAACAGGGATTGATTGAAAAGAGATAGAACATATGATAGAGAGATTACCTCGCTTGGTATTCCTAAACCTTATGAAGTCATGAGTACTTGGTAGTGAGTACCCAAGATCAAGAAGGACCTGGCTGACAAAAGTTTCTGCCTTCACCAATGTCAAACCTGAGACCTTCTCTGGCTATACTTGACAAGAGGCATGAAAGCTTATACCCACAATCAGTTAGTTTGTCTATTCATAACAACATGACAACCTGAAAGATTTAATAAGTACTCTTTAAATATTTTAACCCTTTTTAAAGTTATGACTTATTTATCCAAATTTTTATTTAACTAAACAAGAGGCAAGACTATTAGCTCAGAGGGTAGTTTCTTTTAAAGAGAGGTCCAAGTCTGTCTGAATCATAAAAACATATTATAATTTACCATATCTAATTTTGAAGTAAATACCCATAATCTAAAGAATAAGGAACACAGTAAACAATGATACCTAAAGGAACCTGGAAAGAGTTGATACTGAAATGCTTTTTCTTTTAGTCTTCCTGGGACATTGTAACTAGAAAGTGAAAACCATTGGTGTCCATCCAGGAAATTAAGGGGCAGAAACAAAAGCAAGCTTGGAGAACAGCTTGTCTCTTATAAGGTTTTGCCCTGGAGAACTGCAAATTCACGTGAGTTTCCCAGGTTTAGCCATCACAAAATGTCAGTTCACTTTGTACTGGGCTAATCTTGGAGGCCCATGCCTAGAAAAACTAAATTTTCTTTAGAAACTGACAAACAATGTAAGACTTTAAAAGTCACTTTCAGAAATCAGCAAATATATCATATAAAAGATGTTAAAATCCAAAATAATTTCCCTTAAAAAAAGATATCATGGAAACAATCAGAATCCAAAATAGTTCCCTGTAAAAACCAATAAACGCATAACACAATGTAAAACTTTAAACAGTTATTTTAAAACCCAGTAAATATACCATAAGAAGTTAAAATCCTGATATTGCTTTCTAAGTTTGACATAGATATATATCAATCTTATTACAAAAGACCTGTGAGGCTCTTTTGCTTTTCTATGATCCCATCAAGAATCTAAGATGAAAACCAAAACAAAAACATAAATTGCAAAAGGATTAAGACATATCATTCAGATATGTAGGCCCCAGATAAGAGAGTAAGCAAAATAATTCATGGTCTCAAACCAAGGACAGGAGTCCATATACCTTACCACAGTGCAAAGAAAATAATTCATGGTCTCAAACCAAGGAATAGAGTCCGTGTACCTTACCACAGTGCAAAGGTGAATGTGAAGCAGCGTCCTCTTGAGCGCTTCATTCCTAGATGCAATTTATTGCTGGGGAAATAACTCAAAAACAAAAAGCAACAGATGGAATGAGGAGTTATGTCCAGTACACAGGTCCTTGGGCTGTTGCTCTGGAAGCACGTGTGACTTTTTTTTTCTCTTTTCTTCTCTGCAGACAGGCAAGGTGTTTACATTTTCAGATAACAAACATTCAGATAAAGTCATTTAGAGTAAGGTGCTAAGAGAGAGAAGGTGCAAAGTCTGGGTCTTAACTCAAAAATCAAAACCCCCAGCTCACCTCCTGAAAGCAGAAAAGTTAGCATACATTCCAAAGTCAAGACATTCTCAGGCTCACACTAGCACATGACAGAGGTGGCCACAACATTTAGGACACTTAGGACAAAAACAAAAATGAAACAGGCACAGAGAAGTAACACAAGCCAGATTGTTGCCAAGTCTAGATCCCAGAGACAGGATCCAAACTGGCAACTCAGGCAGGCCTGGAAAATTTCACACCTAAACCAGGAGGACCAAAAACAGACATGAAAACTCTAGGCCAGCCAAACTTCAAAAGAGAAACCGAAAAGAGGTTTCTTGAGTGCCTTCTTACCTTGCTAGTGGTGTGGCTGAGTCCTGGTACCTATCTCTGGCGGGGACAAAAAGAAGCAACCAAGACTGCAGAGACCCCAGGGTGTCTTTCCATGAACTGCTGGGATCCTCAGAGAGGGAAGTAAAACGAAAAAGAGAAGAACACACACAGACAAAAGAAAGTTTCCAAGCGGCGCCGCGAACAGAAAACCAAAAGTGAATTGACAGACTCTCGCAGTTCCACAGGAGCGACCTGCTTCTTTCTTTCAAATCTACAGGTGGGATCCAATCCCTATCAGGTGGGTTCAGGACATCTCCTGAATCCCATGGCCTGGGGTCTTCTAGCATGTCCACTTAAGCCACCAACAGGCAGTTACAGAAACAGGCCCTCCAAAAACGGTCTGATGCTACAAGTGCATGACACATAAACAGGGAGACAAAGACACATACCGATCATACAAGGCTCAACACCCCAGGGGTCCCACGGGGGCCTTGGGGATCCCAGACGAGCCTACAAATGTAGTGCCCAGATCTCACGACCCCCAAAGACCACCAAGGAGTCCAGAGCATATGCAAAAGCAGAGAGCCTTTATTTTCCGCTTAAGCTCAGGTCCTCTGACTTTACCAACGCAGCAGGTCCATACAGAGTGCCCCGACTCAGGGGGAGTGGGCCTTTTTATTAGGGCTAGACAAAGGAAGGAGGAGAGAATTATCTAACTGGCCACCCTTACAGCAAGGATGTCTTGTTGCAACATGCTTGGACATGATATTGATTTGGGTCTGACTAGTCCCTTTGCAATGCATTCTAGACTGTATAAAGTAAAGAAAGCAAGGAAGCATCCCTTTTTGTTTCTTCTTGACTGTGAATGCAATATGCCCAGCTGTTTCAAGCTCCTGCTGCTTTGATTTCCTTGCTATGATCTGGGCCTGTGAGCCAAATAAACCCTTTCTCCTTAAAGTTGTGTTTGTGAGGGTATTTAATCACAGCAACAGCAGTAGAAACTAAAACAGTAGCCCACAGCAGTCAGCAGCAGGTCTGAGCTGACAAAGACAGCACCACCTTTCACTCACATGCACTATCTGAAACAGACAGACATTCTTACCCTGAAGTTAGCAATGTGATACATGGGCATCTCATATTTGTCCTTCTGTAGTATATATCACTTTCCCTTATAACCTATAAGGAGAACTGTCAGGAGCCATTTGCCTGCCTTGACCTTTGGCCTAGTTTAGGATCAAGCAGGGATCAGTCTTGCTGCTCCCAGAAGTGCTGTGGGATTAGGGCATTTTGCTATGTAAATAATTTATTCACCTAAGGAAGAGATTATTTTAGGCCCAAGGCTGAAAATCTTGTAGATCCTTGTAGGAAGATCTGGTTTATCTCTGGAGGAAAGCTTATCTTAAATCCAAGGCTTAGGACCTTTTCTTAGTAGATGTAGGTGTCTTGAATAATCCCACATATGTAAATGTATGTTTGTTTTTGCTTGAACCCCTGATGATTGTATTGTTCCTCGTGCAGCTGTAAAGGTATAAATACTCTGAGCAAAACAAAGTCTATGCCTCAGTACTGACTTGCCCTCCTGAGTCTGTCCTTTCTTTCTCTCTCTCTCTATCTCTTCATTTCTCAATCCTCACTCCCCACTTCAGGTACAGTTTGATTTCTGCTGGCGGGCTCCAGCATATGGTGCCTGAATGTGGGACCTGAAGACTCGGGGAACAGTGAAGGACACCGCAAAGAAAAATTGAGCTCAAGTTTAAGAAAAAGGGTGCAGTGAGTAACTTTGGGAGTAATAATGGGTCAAGGTAACAGTTGTCTACTTTTTGTAAATATGCTGGAAAATATGCTTCATGCTCGAGGGGTTAGGGTAGGACATTAGCAGCTCTGTAATTTCTTGGACTTCATAGAAGAAGTCTGTCTCTGGTTCCCCAAAGAAGGGACCATAGATCTAAAAACATGGAAGAGAGTAAGAGAAGAACTTCAGGATTATTATGATGTTCATGGACCAAGCAAGGTCCCAGTGGATACTTTCAGTTTGTGGGCTTTAATTAGAAATAGTTTAGATCCTAGACATGAGATAGAAAAGGTTTGGGGGAAAAAAAGCAAATGCTAATGCTAATGGGATCGAACCTCAAGCGGAGGAGGAAAGTAAAGCTAAACCTACCACTCTGCCATGGAGCCAGCTTTTGTGGAACCTAAAATCAAGCAGTTATTCAAGAGTCTTTAGATCCCAAAGAAAAAGAGGAGAGAAAGGAGGAAGCTGTTAGATATCTGAGAGAGGAGGATTTTCCACCATTTATTGCCCAGCAAAGCCCGAGGCTGAGCTGAAGGAAGAATTTTTAGAAGAAATGTGGCATTTACATGTTCTCTTAAAGAAAATACAGACTATTTAGACTATGCTAATCTATAAAACAAAGAGATAAATTTCAAAATAGAGATAAATTTCAAAATATTGAAATCATAAAACATAAATGGAATTAAACTAGAGATCAATAATAAAACTGAAAAAAGTCTGCAACCTGCCTTGGATTTCTGTGAGCAGCCTTTTTCACTGGTAAGTCTGATCCAGCCCACTGCCTTTCCACTCACCTCCCACCTAAGCACCTTCAGCCTCCCCCAAGCCACGCCCTGTTCTTCTATCCTGCTCTTAGCGACACAGATCCCTAGACTTCTCTCAGTCTAGACCCACCCACTGTGTCCTGAATACTCAGATCAGCTCAATTTTTCAGTCTAATATTCAGCCCCAACTTGCCATTGCATTCCTGAGACCACCCTTCTAACCTGGGATTCCCCATCCAAACTTGCCTGGGATTTGGGAGACTAGTTTTCTTCTTCAGTAAATCGGATCCTACCCACTGCACTTCCATTACCCCCAGATCTCTAGACTACCCTCTACCTCTGGCAGGCTGTGACCTCGCCAAATTGCATTGTGCCCATCCCTCTACATTGGTACCATCTGAAACCCCTCCCACTGCTGCAGGGCCAGGCTCTGGGCCCAGACCTTTGCAGACTGCCTGAGAAAGCCTGAAATCAGCCTCTGCTTAGAAATTTTCCCAAACTGTGCTGTGTCTACGACAAGGACCTATATCAAGAACCTGAGAGCATCTGATCTCAACCAACCTGTGCCTCTGAGGGAACTCTGGAGCACCTAGACTAGAGCCATATAGTCCTTCCAATATAAAATCAAAATAGAGACCCTGAAGCCACAACAAACTAGCTTTTCATAACCAATAAGAAAACAACCAAATCACATCAAGTATACAAACAGAATCAGACTTCAACCAAACAAAGGAAGGTTTGAGTGTCACATCAGAATCACAAACAACAAAAGAAATACACATACCAAGATCAAAACAAAAAAATATGAAAACCCAAATAATATGTCCCCACTAAATATTACCAGTCCTATAAAAGAGTTCTGCAATAAGAACCCCTTAGAGTTAATCCACAACATAGTTTAAAAGAACAATTGTAAACATGATCAAAGAGTTCAATGAATTCAAAGAAAACACAAACAAACAAATCAAAGAACTAAAAGATAGGGATAAACTTCTGAATGAATTCACAAAAGAAAAAATATTAAAGAAAACTCAGGCTAAAATGAATATAGAAGTGAAAAACAGTGAGCCAATTTGAAATGACAGGAGAAAGCCTCACCAACAGAATGAATGAATGAATTAATTAATGAATTAATGAATGAAATGGAGAAAAGAATAGTGAGACTGGATGAAAAGGCTGAAGAACTATAGCACTCAAGCAAAGATTGTGACTTTTTTTTTTAAACACAGGAATCTTATATGCAGGAAATGTGGGACACCATGAAAAGATGAAATTTATGCATCATAGGCATAGAGGAAAGAGAAGAATTCCAGGCAAATGGTATTGATCAGATGTTGAGATTGTAGAAGAAAATTTTCTAAAATCAAGGGAAGACATGCCCATACAAATACAAGAATCACATAGAACACCAAATAGTACCAGAAAAGAAACTCCCCAACGCATCTCATAATAAAAACCCTAAGTATACAGAACAAAGAGAGAATTCCGAAAGCTGTAAAGGAAAACAATAAGTCACATAAAGGGAAATTCATCAGAATTACAGCTGCAAACTATGAAAGCCAGAAGAGTCTGGACCAAAGTATTCTTAGTTCTAAATGACCGTAGATGCCAACCTAGAATACTTTACCTAGAAAAAATGTGTACTATACTTGACAGGAAAGAAAAACTCTTCCACAATATGAATAGGCTAACAGAATTCATGTCCAGAAAACCAGTATGACAGGTAAGGAACCACAGTGACTCCATTTTGTTGTTTACCTTCCATCTGACCATGTGAGAACTAGAACTCCAGGTGAGCTTTGCTTGGTAATGTCATGCAACAAGCATGGCTGAATTCCAGGAAGCAGCTGACCATTGTGAAAGAAGGGTATCTAATCTTGTACAAACATCTTAAGCAAATAACCACTGTTAATGGCCATATCTGTGCCTGTGAAGTGGTAAGGGTCTCTAAACAAACCATAGAGACTCCATTTTACAGTAGTAATATCCTGTTTTTGAGTAAGTTAAACTTAAGGTGAACTCTGTGCTTGATATTTTTCTTGTGACCTTCAAGATTGAATATAATACCAGGAAGAAAGGCAGCAAATACCACAGGATATCTTAATCAGGAACAAAGGTAATGGCTAAATTGCAAATCTCTGCTTCTGTGAATGTGCTTGCTTGCTTGAGCTTGGGTGGAGTTTTGGGGGTTGGATGTTTTTGAAGCTGATCTTTACACACTTTGTACTCACCTATAAAAACTGGATGCTACAGTGAATCTGCTATGCTCTCTGAGTACTCGCCCAGAGTCCAGGGACGACAGCCCAGCCATAATAAACTTTTGCCTTGCCTTCCATCTGCTTGTGATGACCTCTGATTTGCAACTTACAACAACCAGCCCTTCAGAGAACACTTGAAATATAAAGAGCTGAAGAGTGGAATGACTATACTCAAGGGGTAACAAAAAGAAACTAAATGAAGATATAATTGGTGTAGTGGTTTGAGTGAGAATATTCCCCATAGGCTCTAAGTATTGGGTCATTTTGTCTTCTGTTGGAGGAACTGTTTTGGGAGGTCTTAGAAAGTGAGGCCATGCTGGAGGAAGCTCATCACTGGGGGTGGGATTGGAGAGAGTTCTTAAGCCTTGCTGGATCTCCAGTCTTTCTCTGTTTCCTGTGCCTGCTTGAACATGTGAATGCTTAGCTTCTGCTCCTGTTCTAGCCATTTCTGCCACCATGTCTCCATGCCATGATGGATTCTGGCCCCTTTGGAACTACAGTTTAGTTTAGTTTAGTTTAGTTTAGTTTAGTTTAGTTTAGTTTAGTTTAACTAAATAAACTCTTCCTTTTATAAGTTCCTTTGGTCAGTGTTTCTACCACAGAAGCAGAGAAGTGACTAATACAGTAATTGGTACCAGAGAGTGGGCTGTTGACTGTAAAGAACTTGACCATGTGGGTTTTTGGAGGAATGTGGAAGACTTTGTACATTTGCGTTAGAAAAGTAATTGATTGGTTGCAAGCAGAGCTTATCAGGCCAGTCTAGTAGGAACCAGGAAGAAAGTTGTGCTGAGAATAAAGCAGTTCCACAAGGAAATAGGAATTTAAGCAGCAGTTGGGACATTTTGTCAAAGAGTCTGGCTGGAGTGTGACCATAGTCAGAAAGCTTGCCTAAGGCTATGTTGAAAAGCAATGTACTAATTTCTTTGGTACAGGACATTTCAAGACAGCCTAATGTAAAAAGAGCAATGTGGCCATTAATGATGAATATATGCAGATCTAGGGTGAAAAAGATCAAATGGAGCAGAAAGAAATGCAGAATGTACAGTTTGGATTAAAAAGGAGCACTAGGAAGATTAATGTTGGAACCAAGGCATGTGCTGAAGGAGAGGATCCCTTTGCTATAGAGATTAAAGTGATTAAGGAGAGGCCTAGAGATTTGCACTTAAACAAAGGAGAGAGTGCCCCCAGGGCAAGACCACACCCTGCTAAGCCTCCAATTTGTGAAATGAAAATGCTGCAAGAAAACCACTGGAGAGCAAAACTTTGAAAGTAGATGAAGAAGGCTGGAGTCCATCCCAAACTTGCAGCCAAACTTTGCAGTGTCATTCACCTGGTGCTGGCTTTAGAGGTATGAAAGATTCATGAGTGAAAGAATCATCCGTTCTTCCTCCATCGTCTCAGAAAGGAGGAAAGCAGCCTGCAGCAGGGGCATCCCTGCATAAAAAAGGCCCTGACAGGCCAAGACAGAAGTCCTAATAGGCAATTTTATGAAGCTGTGAAGGTGAAGCCTGGTTGGCAGTGAAGACCCCAAGAAGACATTCCTTATGCCACAGCTGTGAGACATCTGCCAACAATAACTGCATACAGAGAGTGGTACTTGCCCAAGAGACAAATCTATGTTGCACGCAGCAAAACTGAAGGAGTTGAGGCATCAAAGTCCCAGAATTCAGACATACAGCTACTGCATTTGGTATTTTCCCTGCTGGTGTTTGGGTCTTGTTTGGGTCAGGTATTGCATCACTATGATTCTGTTCCTCCACTTTGGAATGAGAATATGTATTCAGTTCCCTTGCATGTGAAGAGTATGAAATTTGTCTTTTGATTTTACAGGAGCTTAAAGTTATGAGATTGCCCTGGGTCCAAGAAGAAATTTTAGACTGTGGACTTTTGAATAGTATTGACTGAAACTGGCAAAGAACTTCTAAGGTTGGACTAAATGCATTTTGCATTTTGTATGGCCATGAGCCTATGGAGGCCAGGGAATGGGATGTGGTGGTTTGAGTGAGAATGTCCCTGACAGGCTCTAAGCATTGGGACATTTTGTCCCCACTTGGTGGCACTGTTTGGGGAGGTCTTAGAAAGTGTAGTTATAATGAAGGAGAGTCATCACTGGGGGCAGAATTAGAGAGAGTTCTTAAGCCTTGCTGGATCTCCAGTATCTCTCTGCTTCCTGTGTCCATTTGAAGATGTGAGCACTTGGTTTCTGTTCCTACTCTAACCACTTCTGCCACCATGCCTGGCTGCCATGATAGACTCTTGCCCCTTTGGAAACATAAACTGAATAAGCTCTTCCTTTCATAAGTTCCCTGGGTCAGTGTTTCTATCACAGAAAGAAGGAAGTAACTAATACAACTGGGAAACCACAAAGTTAGATCAAAGATACAAACAGAATTTAAAATGACAGGAATCAATACATATCTTTCAATAATAACTTTAAATATCAATAGACTGAACTCCTCAGTCAAAAGATACAGGGTAGTTGAATGAATCAAGAAACAAAATCCATTCTTTTATTGTCTACAAGAAACCCATCTCACCTTCAAGAATAGGCTCTACTTTAAGGTAAAAGGATGGAAAAAAATATTCCAAGCAAATGGCACTAAGAAACAAGCAGAAGTTGCCTTATAATATCTGACAAAATAAACTTCAAACTACAACTAATCAGAAGAGAAAAAGAGGGTCACTTCATTCTGATCAAAAGTACAGTAATCCAAGAAGATATTACAATCATGAACATTCCTGCACCAAACTCTGGTACATCTAACTTCCTAAAAGGCAGACTACAGGACGTTAAGACACAGATTAATCCCAACTCACTAATAGTAGGGGACTTCAGTACCTTACTGTCTCCATTAGACAGGTCAGCTGGACAGAGAATAAACAGAGAGGCATCTGAATTGAGCAATATCATACATCAAAAGAACCTAGCAGACCAAATATTCCATTCAAGAGCAAAAGAATAGACATTCTATTGAGCACCCCACGGAACTTTCTCCAAAATTGACCACATACTTGGACACAAAACAAACCTCAACACAAAATAATTGAAATAATTCCATGCATTCTATCAGAACACAATGCAATAAAGTTGAAAATCAACATCAACAGAAGCCCAAATAGCTTCACAAACTCATGGAGACTAAACAACACACTCCTGAATGACGAATGGGTCAAAGGAGAAATTATAAAGAAATAAAAGTATCCCCGGATTTAAACATGAAGGACAATACAACCAAAAAACAAACAAACAAAAACACTTGAGACTCTTTAAAAGCAGCCTAAGTGGGAAGTTTATAGCTCTACATGCCTACATTAAAAAATCAGAAAGAGCACAAATAAATGATTTAATATTGCAACTCAAGTATCTCAAAACCCAACAACAAATAATATCCAAACACAGCAGACAAGAAGAAATAACAAAAATCAGAGCAGAAATATTAGTTTCTATTCATAGAAACAAAGAAACAACATACAAAAAAATCAATGAGTCCAAGAGCTGGTTCTTTGAAAAGATAAACAAGATAGATAGACCCTGAGTCCAGTTAACCAAAAGAAAAAGCAATTCCAACTCAACAAACTCAGAGATAAAAGGGGAAACATCACAAGAGGCAACAGAAAGATCCAGAACAGTATAAGGGAATGCTTTAAAAAACCTATATGCTAATAAATTTGAAAATATTAAAGAAATATATGCATATCTAAAATCATGGGAATCACCAAAGCGAAACCAAGAAGTGATCAACAACTTAAACAGACCCATAATATATAAGGACATTGAAACAGTAATACAAAACCTCCTGACTAAAAAAAGCCCAAGTCCAGATGGATTCACAGCCAAAATTCTGCCAGACATTCAAAAAAGATAATATCCAATACCACTTAAATTATTCAAAAAGATAGAAACAGAGGGAGAACTCCCAAATTCCTTCTATGAGGCCAGCATCATTCTAATACCAAATCCAGGTATCCAAAAAAGAATACTAGAGACCCATAACCTTACTGAACATAGAAGAAAAATTCCTATCAAAATACTTGCAACCAACATACAGATGCAAATCAAAAAGATCATCCACTATGATCAAATCCTCTTTATTCCAGAGATGTAGAGATGGTTAATATACATAAGTCAAGAAATGTCATAAAGCACATAAATTGACTCGGAGGAAAAAAATCATATGGTCATCTCAATAGATGCAAAAAAGCCCTCGGAAAAAATTCAACATGCATTTATGTTAAAAGTCCTAGAGGGAACTGGACTGGAAGGAATATATCTCAGCATAATTAAAGTTATATACAAAAAAACCCACAGCCAACATCATTCTAAATGGAGAAAAACTGGAAGCATTCTCATTAAAATCAGAAATCAGACATGTCTTGACCGTCACTGTGCACCACGGACTGGTGACGGCCTGAGGATTGAACAGAACAACCCACTCACGCTGAAAGAGAATGCTGAATGACATTTATTATACAGTTTCTGGAAGCTTATATAGCCCCAACCAAGACAGGAAACAAGGCTCAAGGGTTGAAAGTTCACAATCTCATGGTCAAAACAGGAAGGTAACCTCAGTAAACAGGAACAAGGATGTTCAAATCTGCACCTCGTGATCAACCACTTAACAGGATGCAGCTGGGATATAATGTAAGCAAGCAGTCATGTGAAGTCTACGGAAAGGTCAAGTTGTTTACCTCAAGCAGTCATGTGAAGTCTTCGGACAGGTCAAGTTGTTTACCTCAATACTGCAACTGACAAGCCTGCTAGCTCATGGCCAAGAGCCTAGCACTAAGAGAGAAGGGCATGCCGGGGAGCCAGAGCCCTACAATGTCTGTCCACCATCTACTTCTTTTTTAATATAGCATTTGAAACTCTTGCTAGAACAATAAAACAAGAGAAGGAAGTTAAAGGCGTATTCACTGGAAAAGAAGAAGTCAAATTATCCCTTTTTGCAGATTACCTAATATTATACCTAAGACATGCCAAAAGTTACACCAGAAATCTCCTAGAAATGATCAGCACTTTAAGAAAAGTGAAAGGTTACAGAATTAATCTGCAAAAATAGGTAGCCTTTTATATGCCAAAAATAAGCAAATGGAGAAAGAGCACAAGGAAATCCTCCCATTCACAATAGTTTCCAAAAAAGTCTCAGAATAAGGCTGAAGAAAGATATTAAAGATCTCTGCAATTAAATTTTTAGATCTTTAAAGAAAGAGATTGGTGAGGACACCAGAAGATGGAGGAACTCCCATGCTCATGAATTGAAAGAATTAACATTGTGAAAATGACCATCCTACCAAAAGCAATATACATGGATTCAATGCAATTCCAATCAAAGTTCCCATGACATTCTTTACAGGATTAGAAAAGATCATCCTAAAATTCATAAGGAAGCACAAAAGACGCCATAGAGCCGAAGCAACCTTGAGCACAAAGATCAATGGGGGGGAGGGCTACTATAGCAGATTTCAAACTATATTACAGAGCTATAGTCATAAAAACAGCATTGTACTGGAACGAAAAAACAGACCTGTAGACCAATGGAATATAACTGAAGACCCAAACTTGAGTACGTGCAATTTCAGCCACCTGATACTTGACAAAGGAGCCAGGAACACTCACTGGAAGAAAGAGCATCTTCAGCAAATGGTGCCGGCAAAACTGGATCTCAGCCTGTAGAAGGATGAAACTGGACCCTTATCTTTCACCTTGGGCAAAAATCAGCTCCAAATGGATCAAAGACTTCAATGTGAAACGTGAAACCCTGAAACTGTTAGATGAAAAGGATGGCAGTAACCTATAATGTTTAGGTATAGGAAAGGACTTTCTAAATCAGACAGCAGTTGATCTAGAATTAAGGTCAATGATCAGCAAGTGGCTCCTCAATAAATTAAAAGGCTTCTGTACAGAAAAAAAAAAAAACAATCAAGGAAGTGAAGAGAAAGCCCACAGAATGGGAAAGGTTAAACATCCAGAATATGCAAGAACTCAGTTAACAAATAATCAAGAAAACAAGTGACCCAGTTTAAAGATGGGCTAAGGATCTGAGCAGAGAGTTCTCAAAAGAAGAAGTAAAGATGGCTGAGAAATATTCTTAAAAACTACTCAACATGGTTAATAATTAGGGAAATGCAAATTAAAACCACTTTAAGATTTAATCTTACCCTAGTCAGACTAGCTAAGATTAAGAGAACAGATGATACCAAATGCTGGAGAGGATGTGGGGAAAGAGGAAAGCTCATTCACTGCTAGTAGGATTGTAAAGTGGTACAACCCCTGTGGAAAGCAATGTCCTTGTGTAGAAATATGTACACATTCAGTTTGTTGCTGCTCTTTTCACAATAGCTAAGGGTTGGAAGCAACCTACGTGTCCCTCAATTGATGAATAGATAATGAAAACGCTGTACATTTACACAATGGAGTTCAGAGGGAAAGAAAGACAAAATCATGACATTTGCAGGAAAATGACTGGAACTAGAAACTATTACACTAAGTGAAGTAATACAGAATCAGAAAAACAAATGACATATGTTCGCTCTCATTTGTGGATTCTAGCACCAAATCCTTATATATGAGTATGTATCCTGATATAACTGCAGGAACCAGGAAAATGGAAAGGAACCAGTGAGATAAAGGGAAAGAGGGAACCTAAGAAAGAAGAATAACAGGAGACAGGTCTTACTAAAGGAGAAATCAATAAACGGGGAGTATTGAAATGCAAGGGGTGAAGGAGGGTTATACAAGAAACTATGGAGATAAAGGGAAAGAAGTAGCTCAAGAGAGGTGGGCCCTTAGCAGACTGGTATTATCAAGGCAGAAAAGAGGAAAATGTGGACACTTTAAATGGGGAAGGCATGGAGGAAGGTTGGACAGGGGAGTGAGAGAGAGATGGGGGGATAGAGAGACAGAGAGACAGAGATAGAGAGAGAATGCCAAGCTAATGTAAAACACCAGAGGGTATCATATTAGTCTAACAACCTAATGACAAATTCCACATACAATATCTCTGCATGAGACTATGTGCATAGCTTAAGGCTAATAACAAGAAACAGTGCTAGACAGGAGAAAACTTCCTTTGACTTGCTGGCCAGGGTGGTGCAAGAGACTCCCAAAATTACACAGGCTTTTACCACAGCCTTTGATTGCATCCCAGAACCTGAAGGTCAGATTTTGTATTACTGAAAACAGGACATACTCCAGAGATCAGATTTGGAGCAATGGGTCTAGAAATGACCTGGAAGTCACTTCCCCTGAAGGCTAGCTCTCAGAGTTCTGGGGAGCACTATGTAAGTAGCCAAGAGAGAACATCAGTTGATGGCCAACACCAGCTACATGACTTCATAACCATATCAATGACTGGCATAGCAGTCAACACTGGTGCAGTAGTGGCACTTTTATCTTGGTGCCAATCAACAGCTACCTAATGGTCTTAGAGCCTACTCAATGGGAAGAAACTCATGTGTGGTACTGTAATCATAGTCAAATACAAATGACTGGAAAGGTCATAGATCTTAACGAAATCCCCAAGACTGTCATATTACTAGGCTAAATGCAAAATACATATCCTTATATTTACTGTCAAGTATCCTAGTCACCACTCATCAAAGAAGCTTCTTTTGCACCATATGGTCACACACAGACATTGTCTGTTTATTGCCCATGCAAATAAGCAGGACATCTATAATGCAGCCTCTACACCCAAGGCTAGTGCAATATAGAACAAGGGGTAAAGAAGACATTATTAAATCTCTCAGCTCTTATTAATGAAGCTCCCAAGGACGATTAATGAAGCAAAAAAGGACCAGCAACACAAAAGGTCACAAATGGCTAAAGTATGGAGATTAGGGATCTACAGAGTGTGGGTCCCGGACAGGACTCCTATATTGTTTCACTCACCCAGGGCTCAGGGACCATTTCAGAAGAAGGGGCAGAAAGATTGTTATAACCAATGAGGAGGTATGTGACCATATGGAAACTGAATCCTACAAACTCCTGGGACCCTGCTCATATGAACCTATAGCAATGGTTTTGGCATGCTCAAGATGCATGCAAACTCAAGCAGACAAAAACCCAGCATGACACTTAGGAAATGTGTAGCAGACCCCAACCTTTGCTTAAGATATATTGGCAACTGATTACTATTTGATGGAGATGAGCTAGTCTTCCTAAAGCAAAGTAGTCTGGGTAGGCTGACTAGACCTCTGTGGATGAACCTGCATGAGGTCACTTGGGGACACTAATAACACAATAGACTTTAACACAGATGAAAGAATATGTGGATTTCAGTTGGGGTGCCAGTGAGGAAATGTATATAAAGATGATTAAGACTGATTTAGATGTTCTGTATGAAAGACACAATGATTCAATAAATAAAATGTATTTTAAAAAACAATTCTTTTATATTCATATTATTTTACCATTTCTCAAAGATGAAAGCAAATTTGAACAGTAATGAAATGGATATATCTGGTTATTTTCACATACAAGAATTAAATCTTCACTATTTGAGCCCATTCAATATATTTTGGAGCTTATTGATATCTTGATTTTGTGAAAACCTTGCTTCACACAACTATGCCATGCAAATTTATAGAAGTATTTTACTGCCATTTCATAAATTGTTGTATATCCTATCCTGATTCCAAACAGAAACTCATTCAATGAATCTGCAACTCAAAACAGTTTTTTTTCACATTTATTTATCAGGGGTGGGGCATGCGAGTCTGCCATGGCATATATTGTGAAGTCGAAGGGCAACTTGTGGAGTTGGTTGAGTCCCAGTGACTGACCTCAACCCTTCAAGCTTGGCAGCAAACACTTTTAACCACCAAGTCATTCATCAGTCCCTTAAGCAAACATTTTTTAAATCCAACATGCATAGATAAGAAAATTTATCTTTGGTGTTTTGGTGGAATGATCTATAAATTTCTGTTAGGTCCATTTGATTGATGATACCATTTAACAGTATAAAAAGAGTTTAAATATTAAACCCCCTGTAACAGGATTTCAATGGCCCTAGCAGATGCTGCAGGCTAGCAAATAAAAAACCTAATGTTAGGAATGGACTCATTGAGAATTGCTGTCCAGTGAGGTAACATAGACCCTCAAATAATACTGTCTATTGACATTACTCTTGGTTACCTGCCAGAACCTATTGCTAAAGTTACTACATATGTGAGTTGTAGAACAAACAAAGAGAAATCAAGCTGGTAGTAATCTCAAAGCTTCATTTCTATTGGCTAGCTTTCACAGTATTAGATGATATTATGCAAGGTACTGAAAGAAAAAGATAATCATCAACCTTACCCAGCTGTGAACCCTGTGAGTTACAATGACAGCTGGCCTGGTGAGATATGCCCACTGGTAAAATAGTGACACAAATTTTATGGGAATAACAAGCCATATTCTACTGGATTTAAGGTTCACTTCACAAGATGGATCTCATACCTAACAATGTTCTCAAGGCCAACAACCTGTGGCTAGGCAGGTCACAGGCTATAGGAGAAAACTTACTACTATAATTATGCAGACATAGTATTAAACTGATTCCTACTGCCTTATATTCACCTATGCTACACACAAGAATTAGTTACAGCCTTAGAACCGGCCCGATTCACACTCCATGGCTCACATCTTCACTGCATAGCCAAACAGAACTAGCCTACTTTGCCTTCTTTGACCCACCTTGAGCCTAGGCCTCTTGCTCTTTCTGTCTCCAGAGAGCTTTTGACTAACCTGACAAGTCAGATAATGCCCACTGGATCATAAACCCTCTGCTTTGGAACCAACTTCTTTTTCACTGGACCAGGGCTCATATCGTCTCTGTTTAACTAGTCAGATCCTTCCCACTTAATCCCCATCCCTTGATTTAGGTCTAGGCCCCTTGGGCCTAAGCCTGGATCCATCTGGTTCCTCTGATTAAAAAAAAAAAAAATCAAAAGTGAGAACCTAATGCCCAGACCAAACTAACTATTCACATCAGACACACAACCAACAAAAGATATCCATATGTCCATACTACAAAAAAACTCAAATAATATGAAAAACTAAGACAATATGTCCCCACCAAATGCCACCAGTCCTATAGAAGAGTTCTGCAATGATAACTACCCATAGAAACCACAAGACACAGAATTCATAAGAATAATCATGGGAATGGAGAGATGGCTCAGCAGTTAAGAACACTGACTACTCTTGCAGAAGATCTGGGTTTGATTCCCACTACCCACACACCAGCTAACAGCTGTGTATAACTCCAGTTCCAGGGGAATCTGACACACTCATCTGACCTCTGCAGTCAGTACACAACATGGATGTACTTATATGCAGACAATATACTCATACACATAAAATGCTAAAAAAAATAAACAGACATGACCAAAGAATGTAATGATTTGAAAGAACATACAAACAACTCAAAAAATTCAAAGTGAGCAGGAACAAAGACCTGGCTGACGCTCAAGAAAATACAAATATATGACTGAATGAAAGGACAAAGACAATTCAGGATTTCAAAAGTGAATTAATAAAAGATAGAAATGTTGAAGAAAACCCAGGGAGAAATGAAAATAGAATTGAAAAACTCATAAGCCAATATGAAAAAACAGGAGAAAGCCTCATCAAAATTAAATGTCAAACAGCACATCAAGATTGGAAGATAAAGTTAAAGAACTGGGCAGCTCAAGCAAAGAATATGAAAAAAAGTTTAAACACACAGAGTGGAATATGTAGGAAATGCGGGACACGATGAAAGACAAAAATCTATGCATCATAGGCATAGAGATACAAGAATCTCAGGTCAGGAGCAGTGGCCAGATCTTCAAGGGGATTATAGATGAAAATTTTCCTTGATTAAGGAATACCACACAGGTACAGGAAACACAAAGAGCAAATAGACAGGACTAGAACAGACACTGCCTGCCACATATTACAGTAAAACACTAAATATACAGAGCAAAGCGGGAGTACTCAACGCTACCAGAGAAAAAACTTACATACAAAGAAAACCTCATCAAAATTACAGCTGACTTTTTGATGCAAATTATAAAATTCAGAAGAGCCTAGAGCAATGTATTCCAAGTTCTAAATGATGTTAGATACCAACCCAGAATGCTTTTCCCAACAAAATTGTTAATCATAGTTGAAGGAGAAAGAAAAACCTTCCATGATACAAATAGGCTGAAAGAATCCATGTCCACCAAACCAGCCCTACAGAGAATACCTAAAACAATACAAAGGACTGAAGAAAAGAATGACCATACCCAAGAGGCTACAGAAAGAAAACAAATGAAAGTATAATTTTGGAAACTCATAAAAGGACACTGAACACAAATAGAAAATAAAATGATAATAACCAATACATAACTTTTGATGTTATCTTTAAATATCAATGGCCTCAACTTCCCAGTCAAAAGGCATAGACTAGTTGAATGGATTAAGAAACAACAATCCATCTTTTTGTTGTCTACAAGAAACTCATTCTATCTGCAAGGATAGATACCACCTCAGGGCGAAAGGATAGAAAAAGTGTTGTAAGTAAATATCACTAATAAATAAGCAGGTGTTGTAATTCTAGTATTTGACAAAATAGGCTTCAAATTAAAATTAATCAGAAAAGATAAAGAAGGTCATTTCATTCTTATTAAGGGAACAATTAATAAAGAGGGCATTACAATCGTGAACATGTATGGACCAAACTCTGGGGCTCCCAATTTCATAAAAAGAGTACAACAGGACTTTAAGACACAGAATAACCCCAAATGAGTAACAGTGAGTGACTTTGGTACTCCACTGCCTTCAATAAACAGGTCAACTGAACAAAGAATAAACAGAGAGACATCTGAATTAAATGACATCTTACACAAAAATGGACCTAACAGACATCTACACAATAGTCCACCCAAGCACTAAAGAATACTCATTCTACACAGAATCCCACAGAAGCCTCTCTAAAATAAAACACATACTGGAACACAAAACAAACCTTAACAAACACAAAAAATTGAAAGAATTCTATGTATTCTACCAGACCACAGTGTACTAAAGCTTAAAGTCAATAGCGAAAGAATCTGTAGCAACTATGTGAACTCATGAAGATTAAACAACACACTCCTGAATGACGAATGCATCAAAGAAGAAATCAAGAAAGAAATAAAAGTATTCCTGGAACCAAAAGATAATGTTAATATGACACAGCAAACCTCTAGGATGCATTAAAAACACTCCTAAAAGGGAAGTTTATAGGCCTAAGTGCTTACATTAAAAAATCAGAAAAAGAACAACTAAATTACTTAATGGTACAACTCAAGAATCTGGAAAAGCAAGAACAAACCATATACAACCCTATCAGATGAGAAGAAATAAAAATCAGAGCAGAAATCAATGAAACAAAGAAAACAATATGAAGAATCAATGAATCTAAGAGCTGGTACCTTGAAAAGATAAAAGAGACAGAACCTTAGCCCAGCTAGCAAAAAAGGAAAGAGCAAATTCAAGTCAACAAAATCAGATTAAAGGGGAAACATCAAGGCCGACAAGAAAAAACACTCAGAACATAGTAAAGAATACTTTTAAAACCTATACCCTAGTAAATTTGAAAATCTAAAAGAAATGGACTAATTTCCAAATTCAGTAAAACCACCAAAGTTAAACCAAGAAAATATGAACAATTTAAACAGATCTGTAGCAAATAAGGAAACTGAAGCAGTAATACAAAGCCTTCCAACTAAAAAAATCCCAGGCCCAGATGGATTCACAACAGAATTTTACCAGACCTTCAAAGAAGATCTACAACCAATGCTGCTTATATTATTCTAAAAGATATAAACCGAGGAAGGATTCCCAAATCCTCCTATGAAGCCAGTATTATTCTAATATCAAAACCAGATAAAGACACAACAAAAAAGTAAGCTACAGGCCCATGTCTCCAATGAAATAGATGCAAAATTTTTCAACAAAATACTTGCAAATCACATCAGACACACTTCAAAAATACCATCCAACATTGTCAAGTAGGCTTTATTCCAGAGATGCGGGGATGGTTTAATATATGTAAGTCAATAAACATAATACATCACATAAATGGACTTAAAGACAATAGATATAGAAAAGGCCTTTGACAAACTCCAGCATGACTTCATGATAAAAGTCCTTGAGGGAGAACTGGAGAGATGTCTCAGCAGTTAAGAGTACTGACTGCTCTTGTAGAGGAGCCAGATTTGATTCCCAGCATCCACATGGCAATTAACAACCTTCCATAGTTCTCTCTTCTAACCTCTGTGGACATTGCATGATACAGGTGCACCTACCTACATGGAAGCAATACACTCATATACAAAATTAAGAAAAATAAATAATATATTTTTTAAGTCCTAGAGGAAATTGAACTGAAGGGAATATTCCTCAACATTATTAAGGATATATACAACAAACCCACAGCTAACATCATTCTAATTGGAGAAAAATCTCTAAGCATTCCCATTAAAATCAGGAAGCAGACAAGGTTGTCCATTATTCCCACTTTTTTTCAAAATAGTGCTTGAAGTTCTAGGTAGAGCAATACAACAAGAGAAGTAAGTTAAAAGGGTACTAATTGGAAAATAAGTAGTTAAATTAGCCCCATTTTCGTATTATATAATATTACACATAACAGATCCCCAAAATTCCATCAGAAAACTTTCAGGGATGATCAACACTTTTAGCAAAGTGGCAGGATATAAAATCAATTTACAACATTCTGTAGCCTTTCTATATACCAATAACAAGGAATTAGAGAGTTTGTGGGAACACTCCCATTCACAATAGCCTCAAAAAAAATCTACAAATAGACCTAATCAAAGACATTAAAGACTTCTATGATGAAAAGTTTAAATTTTTGATGAGAGTGAAGAAGAAACAACGAGATAAGAAAAACCTATGTTCATGGATTGGTAGAATTAATATTGTAAAAATGACCATCCTACCAAAGGCAATTTATAGATATAATGCAATCCCATCAAAATTTCCATGGCATTCTTCACATAAATAGAACACAACATACTGAAATCCATACAGAAGCATAAGAGACAAACAGAACAATCCTGAGCACAAAGAGAAATGCTGAAGGGATTACCATAAGAGAGCTCAAACTGTGTTACAAATCTAGAGTGATAAAAACAGCTGGTATCGGCACGAAAACATATCTGCAGATTAATGGAACGAAACAGAAGACTGCAACATGAGTCATACAACTTCAGTCACTTCATAGTTGACAAAACTGTCACTGAACCACACTGGAAAAAACAGAGCATTTTCAACTAACGGTGCTGGGAAAACTGGATCTTCACATGTAGAATGAAAAAAGACTCGTACCTATCATCCTTCAAAAGGTCAATCCCAAATAAAGACCTTAATGTGAAACTTTAAACACTGAAACTGTTAGAAGAAAACATAGGCCATACCCTATAAGATATAGATGTAGGAAAGGACTTACTAAATTGGAAATCAGTCACTCAGGAATTAAAGTCAATGGACAAATGGGACCTCATTAAACTAAATAGTTGCTGTACAGCAAAGGACACAGGCAATCCAGTGAAGAGGAAGCACACAGACTAGGCAAAAATCTTAACCAGCTTACATAAGACAGAAGATTCATATTCAGAATATACAAAGAACTCAAGAACCAAAGGAGAAAATAAATGACCCAATTAAAAATGGACTATGGATCTGAACAGAGAGTTCTACAAAGAACTACTAAAAATGACTAAGAAATAGCTTTTGAAGTGTTCATTATCCTTACTAATTAGGTAACTGCAAATCAAAACTACTATGAGCTCCCATTCCCTTTCCTTTGGCCTTGGACCTCTGAGACTGCTTGAGTGTCTGACTCTGCCTCCTGCAGAGTGAGTTGCCCAAATCCTACCACTTCTGTCCCTGTCCCTCTATTTTTGATACCATCTCTGGCTCTTCACACTGCTCCAGAGTTCAGGCTTCTTTTGCTGGCTAGTAGAGGCCACCATATCCTGTTCCTATCCCCTCTTCTAGAGCCTTGGACCCCTCCCTCTGAGCCTGCTTGAGAGTGACTGAATCTGGTGGTGCGTTTCCTAAATCCAGCCCAACCCATCCCCCCATCCCATCCTAGCCCTTCCCCACCACTCCCTTCACCCCCCACACCTCCTACTCTCACCCCTTCACCCTCCCCACTCCACCTTCCCCCACCCCGCTTTGGGATCATCTCTAGTCCCTCCCACTGCTCCAAGGCACAAGCTTCCCTGATGGCCTACCTTATTCTCATCCCCTCTCCTTAGGCCTTGATCCCATCCTGCTGAGACAGTAGGAGTGCACTTAAATAAGCAAGGTTCCTTCCAACTAGCCAGGGCTCCTTGCCCTCCTGGAGAGCTTCTATATAGCCTGCCTGGATCCACCTGGTCCCTCCAGTATTCGGTCAAAGCGAGAGCCTGAAGCCCAGACCAACTGATTTTTTATAACTGATCAGAAAATAATCAAACATCAATAATACAAACAGTATCAAACTTCATCTCAAAAAAAGCCAGGCTTGACTTTCATACCTGAATCACGAGCAATAAAAGATATCCACATGCCCAAACCACAATGAAAAAATAATAATGAAAAACCAAAAATATAAATCCTCATCAAACACCACCAGTCCTATAGAAGAGTTTCTATATAAGGGCTTCCTAGAGGAAACCCAAGACACAGACTATAAAAGAACAACCATAAACATGGTCAAAGAATCCAACAAATTTAAAGAACATGTAAACAACTCAAAGCAAAGAGGATAAACTTCTGACTAAAGCTTAATAAAATACAAATAGATGGCTGAGTGAAATCACAAAGACAGTTCAGGATTTGAAAAGTGAATCCACAAAAGAGATAGAAATATCGAAGAAAACTCAGGCTGAAATGAAGAAGGAATTGGAAAACTCAATAAGCCAATTTGAAACGACAGGAGAAAGACTCACCAATAGACTGAATGAAATGGAAAACAGAATATCTTGATGATAAAGCCAAGGAATTGGAGCACCCAAGCAAAGATTATGAGAAGATTTTTTTTAAACATGGGAATGGAATACATGGGAAATGCGGGACACCAGGAGAAGACCAAATGTACACACCGTAGGCAGAGAGGAAGGAAAAGAATCCCAGATTAATGGCATTGAACAGCTCCTCAACAGGATTATAGAAGAGAATTTCCCTAAATTAAGGAAAGACATATCCAAACAAACACAAAAAGCACACAGAACACCAAATACATAGGACCAGAACAGAAACTCCCTGCAGTATATTATAGTAAAAACACTAAATGTACAGGACAAAGAAGGAATACTGCAGAGAAAAACAATAAGTCACATATAAAAAGAAATCAGAATTATAGCTGACTTTTCAATGCGAACTATGAAAGCCAAAAAAGCCTAGATCAAAATATTCCAAGTTCTAAATGATCATAGACACCAACACAGAATACTTTACTCAAAATAACTGTCTATCATAGTTGAAGGGGAAAGAACAATCTTCCATGACATGAATAGGCTGAAATAATTCATGTCCACCAAACTATGCCTATAGAGAATACTTGAAACAATACAAAGGACTGAAGAAAGGAATGACTATTCCCAGGAGGCAAGTGAAGTAACACAGACTCAGAAGAGCAATATATACTCTCTCTAATTTGTGGATCTTAGCAACAAATCCTTATATACAAGTATACTAGTCACCACTCCTCAAAAAAGACTCTTTGCAATAGACATTATACAGAGTTCCACAACTGGTCACACACAGAGAATAAGATGTCCAAGCATAAGTGAGACATCAACAATGGAACCTCTACACCTAATGCTCATAGAACATAGAGGAAGCTTCCTCGTGCAGCAGAAGGCCATGAACACAGAAAGTCACAAGTGATCAAGAATAAGAGATTGCACAGTGTATATCCCTGAATACAACTCATATCAAACTTCACCCACCCATACCTCAGGAAGCATTGTGAAAGGGGAGATGGAAAGATTGTAATACATGACAATATGGAAACAGAGTCCAATTAAAAAAGAAATCAGAGTTCAGTTAAAAAATAGTTACAATATTATGGATGAATAAATAGTGGACTTAGAAAAGAAACTAGGGAAATATCTTCATGGTCTTGGAGGATACAAAGTATATCAGAGGGCTATAAAAATCTCCAACCATAAAGAAAAAATTGGTGACTTATTCTATATCACATCTAAAATGGTGATGCAAAAGAAGGTGCTGCTAAAAGAGCAAGAAGGGAACCCACAGATGAGAAATACATTGTCCATGCTTATGTTCAAAGGATTCATGTCCAGAGTTTGAAAGAACTATAAAACACCCATGAAAACATAGGGGCTGGAGAAATGGCTCAGCAGTTAAGAGGACTGACTGCTCTTGCAGAGGACCTGGGTTCTATTCCCAGCACCCACATGGCAACTAACAACCATTTGTAACTCCATTTCCAGGAGATCTGATGCCTTCTTCTGACCTCCACAGGCATTGTGTGACATGGATGCACCCACCTACACGCAGGCATTATACTCATACACATAAAATAAAAATAATAAAATTTTAAAACATGAAAAGTAGACAGGCACGTGGTTGTGCATGTCTTTAATCCCAGAGGCAGATGGATCACTACCAGTTTGAAGCCAACCTGGTCTCCCTAGCAAGTTAAAAGCCAGCTGGGGCCACAAGGAGAGCCTGTCTCAAAAAAAAAAAAAAAAAAGCAAGGGTTGAAGATATATTTCAGTAGTTAAGAGCACTGATTGCTCTTTAAGAGGACCTGGATTTGGTTTCCAGCACCCATATGGTGGCTAACAACCATCTGTAATTCCAGTTCCAGGGGAATCCAACGCCCTCTTCTAACATCCTTGGGCATTGCATGACACAGGTGCACTTACATACATGCAGACAATATACTCATTCACATAAAATAAATATAATAAATAAATTTTAAAACACAAATACGAAAAAGTTATAATTTCATAACTCACCAAAATGGCTAAAATGTACAAGATGATGACAACACCTACCAAGGGTTGGAGGGCAGTGAGCCTCCCACATGTTGATTGGTGGACTGGAAATCAACTGATGTCTTTGGAAAATAATTTTGCATCATTTTCTAAACTATATACAGTATTACACACACCATGAAACAGAAATTCCACTCCCTGTGTATGCCCAATAGAAATGTGTGTTCATATCACGCTGTTTCAGCTCCCAAAGTCATCAAGACTCTTCCTTTTGAGATTGTTCTCCTGGACTGTAGTGGGGTAATGTGCTCAAAATTGTATTTTTCCCAGGACTGGTGTGATATAAATGCTGAAGCATTGCTGGACAAGGAATTAAATATCCCTTTGGAAAGACCAAGGTCTGAGTCTAAAAGGAAACTAAAGAACATTTGCTGGAAGGAAGGGAGGGAGGAAGGGAGGGAGGGAGGGAAGGAGGGAGGGAAGGAGGGAGAGCAGGAAGGTAACTTCTCATTTTAGTAGCCTTCATTGACCCATTGTCAGGATTGAAATTTGACTTCTAAAAATTATAAAAGCAATCCATTCACATAGAAATTTGTAAATTTAAAAATCCACCAGTACAGGAAAAAGTAAGATGATATACATGCCTCTTTTCTACTTATAATTCATCAAATGTAACTATTAATTTTGTGTACTCTCTAAGAAAAAAGGTACTCTTATAATTGTTTGTATACACATCTATTCTATTTCTTACATCTACTCCAAAAGCATCACTCAGATACCAGCACACACCGCACTTTCTCACACCAGTCAAAGTGGCCTCAGCCTCCCACGTGTAACTTTACCTCATCCTTAATGGCTCAATGTGCAACCCCATAGCATGCTCCTGCAGTTGTTCACAGTGTTTAGACAAGACGAATGACATTTTTTATAGAACGATGTTCTCATACTTTCCTTAGGTAATTTCCCAGCAGCAGAAATAAAGGGTCGAGGCTGTGTGGTTTTTTTTTTAAAAAGCTCTAATATTCATTTCTTTTCAGTTTGATTAGAAGACAGGAAACTAATTAGTATTTAAAGATGGGTAATCCTACTTCCTTTTTTCTGATTCACAAGTACAGCCTACTGTTTTAGAAAAACAGCTTTATCCTTGTGCTCTTTGGAGCTGGTGTGAGCTTACTGACTGAACTCACGGACTGTAAGATCACAACCAAGATCAAACTGCCATTTCTAAGAAAATGCCTCTTTCAGTCTCAGCCTGGGTGGTCTTCATGCTGCTGTGGGCAACACTACTGATCCTGAGTGAGTAGATGGCTCATTACGGAGCTGGGTGGGTCGGGTAGCCTCTCTCCCCACGTCCCAAGGCCTGGTTCTCAGTTGGAGCTCAACAGCTTCTCGGAGGCTGTACTTTCCAACTTTGCTGTTCAGCTCAGAATTTCCTCTCCTGAGCTCTAATAAAGTGGACACAGGTGGAAAAATTCATCAGAGAAGGGAACTAGAACAGTCACAACAATTAAAGTTTCATTCATGTTTTTCTTCAACAAATACTTCATGAAACCCAGAAAATGAATCATACTTGCTTGTTCACAGAGTTTTATCCAAATAAGAGCTTTGTATGACAGGCCAGATCCCAGTCCAGACATGAGAGGACAAGTGGTCTACACAGAGGATGGCTCCTTCTGCTGAAGAATGAAAGCCACAGGAGGGACTAGCAAATTAAGAACACAGAAAAGGCGAGGATAAACACAGAGAAAGAAACATACAAGGGTGGACACAGAGGGACAAATATGAAAGGCAAGGCAAAACGTATAGCAGGTAACAGTCTCACTGTGCCTGTGGCTATCTGTACATCTCTATCACCTCATACCTACTCAAAGTGTGCATCTAACCAAGGCTTTTGTTAGAAAATTAGAGCAGCTTACTTGACCCTGCCTTCCACTCTATATTTCTTTTCTCACCATTTCTTAACTTCCAGAGCGGCCACTACACTCCCTTCTGAACACTAATTACAGCAGTTTCTTATCCCTCTTGCCTTGATTGATTACCCTTTGTGGTCTCTTGCCAGACACAAACCTTAACCTTTACCTGTGTTCTTGTTTATAATTTCTCTCAAGTAACATCCATGGTCCACCAAACTCCTCAGTCCACACCCAAGTGGGCTCATGGCTCATTCTTTCTCTCTCTCTCTCTCTCTCTCTCTCTCTCTGCACCCAAACTTGTATTATAATTATATTACCTGCCTTCATGTTTCTGTTTCCCTCTCTAGTTCACTTTTTGCTAGCAAACACCATTCTTAAATTTATCATTGACGTTCAAGCACCATGTATTAGTAAAGATAGACATTTGACTACTGTTAACAGTTTTATAAATAAAATTTTAATGAGAAGTAGTAAATAGATGGAGAAATGTATTGTCTCTTTAAATAGGAAAACAACTTCATTCTGTTCATCTCTTACTATTTTGTTTTTTGTTTGTTTGTCTGTTTATTTGGTTTCCAGTTCCTGTCAATGGACAATATGGTGAGTTCTTTCTTTCTGCTTTTTGGTGTATTTAATAAGGGTTTCTCCCTAATAGCTCACATTTTCTTTCTGAAGCCAACAGGGATTTGAAAGTGGTAACTGATCCCTTGACACTGCCTCGGAGCCAGAGCAACTTCATGCTGCCCTCTAGCCCTCCCTGGGAGACATGGTGAATGTAGAAACAGTCCAGTCCTTTGTAAGGCCCTGCCTTTAATCCTATCGCCAATGCGGCCCCAGGCCTCACAAGTCATCTTTGTCATTTTGGTAACTGTGCAGAACTCAGGATGAAATTCTCTCGGATTAACAAATTAGGAAAACTATGAAATGCTGCACTGTGGAGGTGCCAGTGGTGGCATCACATCCTCTATACTTTTAAGAGTGAAATCTCCAGGAACTGCATGGGGAGCACAAACCCAATAACTGAACCCCTGCAAGGATAAAATGCACAGAAATCATCTTATCATATATTTTCTTAGTCCTGATTTGGTATCATTTTTTTCGAGTCAGAGAGGATCTTGGATAGTAAGGACCACTGGTTAGCAGCAAGAACTTGCCCTCTCTTCCAGCCCAATCATCACCAAGTCATATCTTTGTTTAGGTCCCCTCTGGCTCTCAGAGGACTACTGGTTCATTTCTTGCCCTGACAGAATTAGTGATGATGGATTTTCTAGTCATTTAAATCACTACCTATGAAACAAAGCAATCAGGTACACTGATCTCTCAAGCTTTCCTCAGTGCCAAAATCCTATGATGATTTATCCTTCTAGGGAAAATGCAAAGTTGTGATTTTCACAATTATTCTGTAGTTCTTTGAGAGTTTATGAACGATGAGATGTCAAGGAAAGAGATTTTACCTAGGACCCACTTCCAGAGAAGGCTAACTAATCATTGGTGTTATAATGAATCCTACTAGCATCACCCCCAGAAATTAATCTTGTTCCTTGTCAACCCTAGACACTTCCCTGTGGAAGGTGATGATGGCTGATAAACAGCCTTTAGGCATCAATGACCCTCTCAGGGGACCTCTTAGGAACTCCCAAAGCCAAGTCCTTCCCAGTGATTGCACAGGACCCTCTAGAGCTAGAACTGTGGGTACCTCTGCTACAGACTCGTTTTTCTCTCCTCCTCAGAAAGAATACCCAAATCTGTGATTTCTGTTTACCCACCATGGACTACTTTCTTTCATGGAGAGACGGTTACTCTGGCTTGTTATGGATTTGGCCTCTACTTACCCCAGAAAACAAAATGGTACCATAGAGGACAAATGCTAAGAGAAATCCAAGGAAACACGGTAGAGATCCATGAGTCTGGAGAGTACAGCTGCCAGGCTGATAGGGCGTCCCTCAGTGTTCCAGTGCGCGTGGACTTCTCTAAAGGTGAGATGGGAATAAAAGAAATAAGGCTTTAGAAGCCTTTTCGGTTCAATTTTCTCTCTAGGTTTCATCACTTCTCACTCCAGACAACTCATGAATGAGCTGCTCTATTTAGCAACAGGTTACACAGATAAGGACAGAGTTTAAAATATCTGCATAAAACCAGACACAGAACAAAATTAGCTTAAATTTAAACATAAAAAGGTAAGGTAAGATAACTGAAATTTTCTGATAAACTATATTCAGCCTAATGAGCAATAACATCAGTTAGCACATTTGGAACATCCTGTCATACAACAGCTAATTAAATTGTGGAGAAGCCAAATACAACCACTTCTACAACTCCTATTTATGGTTCTTAAAGTTTGATCTGAATCAGAAAGCCTGGGTGGCTTTGCAACCACACAAAGATTTGAGACCGGCCATGTATTCACAGAATCAAAACTCAGGATTCTTTTTAAATTTTTTATTTATTTATTTTGATTTTATATGTATGAGTGTTTGTCTTCATGTATGTAAGTGCACCCATGTCGTGCAAAGCCCAAAGAGGCCAGAAGAGGCCATTAGATCCCTTAGAACTGGAGTTACAGACAGTTGTTAGCTGCCATGTGGGTGATAGCAGTGTTCATTTTTACCTCAGAGAAAAAGAAATAATTATTAAGAATCTTTTCTACAATCTATTTTCTTATAAAACCTATTTGGAAAAATAATGAAAAGAAAGGAGAAACAGTAGGACAGACCAAGTGACTGGCCGAATGTTTCTTACAGCTTCACTGGTCCTGCAGGCTCCACTTGCTGTTTTCGAAGGAGACTCTTTTGTTCTAAGGTGCCACGCAAAGAAAAACATAGCACCAAAGACTTTGAAATTTTATAAGAATAATAAAGCCATGAAGTTACAAGATCAAAGCACTGAGCTCCATATTCATCATGCAGACCTGAGGGACAATGGTGACTACCGCTGTACTGGAGATAAGAAATTGTGCTGTTTTGGTACTTCCTCCAATACAGTCAAAATCCAAGTCCAAGGTAAAGCTTTCATTATTTTGAGAATAGGTTAGTCAAAAGGGGCTCCCTGAAGCTGCAGTAGAATGCAAGTTCAAGGGTGGATTGGAAGTCCATTGAAAGAAAACTCAGTAGTGCTTTGGGCTGAAGATGTTAAAGATTCAAAGTGGCACCACTTGTTTTGGTTTTGGTAGATGATGGAGTCACCACTGCTCAGCTTGCTGGTGCTGAGGAGAAACTGTGGTTTTCTCCAGAGTGTTTCCAAGCCTCATTCCTCAGTTGCATTTTGTGATCATTCTCTCTAGAGCTAATTCCACGTCCTGTGCTGACAAGCAGACCTTCACAGCCTGTAGATGGAGGCCCAGTGACCCTGATCTGTCAGACACAGCTGCCTGCACAGAGGTCAAATGTCCAGCTCCGGTTCTGCTTCTTCAGAGATGGTCAGGCTCTGGGGCCAGGCTGCAGCAACTCACCAGAGCTCCACATTCCTGCCGTATGGACTGAAGAGGCAAAGTGGTATCGGTGCAAGGCAGAAGCAGTGGCTTTCGATGTTAAGAAGGAGAGCCTGACATACATAATTCCCGTGCAAAGTGAGTTTACGTGCATCCTGAGATTTACCAGACATGGGACTGAAAGTTATGCAGAAGTACACATCAGTTTAGGCCACTTGTCCATGTGGAAAGTGCTTCTTGCGCCTGTGAGAATGAAAGTTGCCCGGAATAAAACTCTTGTGGGTATCCTAGACAGGCTTAGAACTAGAAAAAAAGCATTTGGCTTTTTCTTTCAACGCTTTTGAATAAAATTCTTTTCTCTCTTCCCCAATACCTTTTTACCCCTGACAGCCCTATACATGAGAGAGCCCACTGACTGAGTTCTCTGCTCATCCAAACGACATGTTCCTAAAACACTCAGTGCCTAGTATGGATTGCCCAAGGACAAGAAAGCCAATGGACAGAGTTTTGGGGAATAAACAATTCCATTCTGATGTCCCTATGGAGGTGCTATACACAGTCACTTTTTCTTAAGATTCTAACAGAATATAGCTTTCTCAATTACGATTGTTAGCCAGTGTCTTCACTTGATTAAGTGTGGTCCATCTCATAGGATATGTATTTGAGCATTATTAAAGGACACTTAGTCTGAGAGACCCAATTTTTTGAGTTGGGTAAGGATGAAAGTGTTAGTATTTCCCAAAAATTTAGTCCCATTCCTAACAGAAAAAAAAAACAATCTGTTTTTCCTACACTGACTAAATTCTATCCATTTTCTGTCTTCAGCTATAGGAAACAGGTGTTTCTGGGGCTACTGGGTTAAGTAAGGACAATTCAGGAAAGATGGGAAAGGTGTATCCAACAGCTACATGATAATGATTTCTAGTATAGCATCTTGTTCAGCGTAATTGAGAGAGTCCCAACTATAAGCCCTTCTCCTCATCTACTCAATTATCAGCTTTTGTTCACTACCTGAAAATAACATAAAAGGCACTGTCCTAAGCCAATATCATTCATTACCTGAAACTGTCCACCCCAAATAATCCTCCTTTGTAGGTTCTGTCCTAGCCCTACCCTGTTAACTACCTGACAGACACACTAGCAAAGTGCTCACTTGAGACTAGCTTATTACATATGCCACTGCCTCATTTCCATTCTGCCACTGGTATCACGACACTCAGGACCATCATGTTTGATGATGGGTCTCCCTATCCCCCTTCACATCTCCTCTACTTTTTCTAAGTGTTGGGTACCTTGTAAATCTCTTAAACGACTCTGTCAAGATGGGATGGACATGAGGTCAGGTGGGCAGAGTTACCCACATTCCTGGTTGAGATTTTCTACAAGATCACCAGGGAGCAGAGAACCTCTTCAAGTAGTCAGGGACTAGAGTCTCTACCTTCCTTCTTCGTCCCAAAGAAAAATCTAACTCGACCTGACACCTCCCTCTCACAGGAAACAGATTTTGTCTCTCTCACCACCATCCACAAGAATCTCACATGTGTTATTCTTATTTACTTAGGAGTTTTGGCCTACTTCGAAATACATACTGTCCCAGCCTCAGAGTTGGTGTTTGAAGGTCAGTTGCTGGTGTTTACCTGCTCAGTAAAAGGGGTCCCAGAACCCATCAGATTCTCCTGGTACAAAAGGGTCAAGCTGAATAAAGAAACAAAGATTCACAAATCCTCAGAGGCAGAATTCAACATCTCCGCGGTGAGCAGCAGCGATGCTGGGGAGTACTACTGTGAAGCCAACAATCTTCGCCGAAGGTTTGTCAGCGAGCCAGTTACCATTACCATAAAAGGTGTGTGTTGTCAGGTATCATCTGAGAAACTGATTACCAAACTGCACACAAGGATCCTCAATGAGGATCTAAGAGAGACAATCAGGTGGGAGTGGATATTATCAGTTACCAGTGAATCAATGTTCTGAATAGCCTTCCAGGCATCACTCAATGACTAGCAGGAACGAGGCAAGTTTCTAAGAAGCTGTAGAAGGGGCTGTGGACAGTGGAAAGTTGAGGAAAATGCTCAGTGATTAAGAATATGCCCAAGCTCTTTGTAATTACAAGTTTCTTCTCAGTTTAAATGCAATTGCTCTTAATAAAGACAAAAACAATACAATACTACAACAGTACTGATTTTGGGCCATGCCTCCTGACATGGCTCCTTACTGTCGGATTTTCAGGGCCCCAATCTGATCACTCTGCTGTCTCTTCTGGCTCTGGTGATATGTGCTTTATCCTCAGGCTCCCACAGTGGGATGCTGTAGAGAATGGGGTAGAGCTTCACAGTAAAGTAGGAGAGTCTTTCCCTCTAGCCCACCTTCCCCTGGTTTTAGCATGAGGCTGATCCCCTAAGTACCCCATACCCAAATACAGAAGACTCTCTCAAGACCTCTCTGCTCACTGAACACTATGAAAATGATTCCTGTCCCTAGGCAATGAAGCAAGGAGAGTCCACTCTGCCCATCAAAAGTGAGCAGTGACCATCAGAAGTCATAGCCAAGGTTGGGCTGCATGCTCCCCAAGGCTAAAGATTCCATCCACAGAGCCTCCTTAGCTCTCCTAACTCACCTGAAAATAGAGAGGATCATTCTGGGTACAGGGAGAAGGTAGGAGCCAAGAGGGCCCTGAGGAGTATGAGGATTTGAAAAGAAAAGTACCCAGAGCAAAACAATAAAGCCACCTTGAGTAGAGAGAGAACAAAGACTGATAAAGAGGCTCAAAATGAAGGGGAGTAAATGTGTCAAAGGGAAGGAGTACAGAGCCTGTGAGGGACAGGGAGTCAATCTTGTGGCAGCAAAATACAGACTTCTCCCCTGAAGGTATGACTTCTGTAAAATGAAAGCATGTCATCTAGCAAGGGGAGCCAGGATGGACAGGCCAGAGGTCTGCTGGACAACAGCAGATGAAAAGATCAGCATGAAGGGCAGGAAATGCTAATGAGAAGTTTGGGAAGTTGTGCTGCCCGGAGATTTAATGGAAACTGGAGACTAGGCATTTGAATTGACCATGGGTAGAAATCTACAGAAAGGGACAAAAGAAACCGCTGACTAAGTTTTTCTCCCTCAGTTCCAGTGTCTCAACCTGTCCTCACCCTCAGCACTGCTCAGGCCCAAGCTCTTGAGGGAGATCTGGTGACACTTTACTGCAAATCCCAGAGAGGTTCCCCACGTATCCTGTATGAGTTCTATCATGAGGATGTGCCTCTGGGGAGGAGCTCTACATTCTCTGGAAGAGGAGCATCTTTCAGTTTCTCTATGAGCACAGAGCATTCTGGAAACTACTACTGCACAGCTGACAATGGTCTGGGGGCTCAGCGCAGTGAGGTTGTGAGGCTCTCTGTCACCGGTAAGCCCTGAGTTCCTGCTGATAACCATTGCTTGCATAGACCCCCAGTCACCAAACTTTCCAGAAGTCTGCCCACACTTTCTCTTCCTACTGCAATCAACCTAACCCCCTTTCTAGGCTCCCTGTGGTCTCAGTGTGGGTCTCAGTGTTTATCCAACCCTGGCTGGGCCTGATGTCTGCCTAGCTCATAAGGCTATATAGCTTTCAACAAATGCATATTTGTCGTCTCATATTGTCCCCTCATGCCCTGTGTGTTCAGTCCCAAAGCAAGTTCTCTCAACTGCATTCACAGAAGCACCCATTTCTCTACTACACTTATTACTTAGCTTCTACAGTGACCTGAACAGATATTAGGCAAAACCTTAACTTTTTCAGCATTCCAAGAAATTACAGTTTACGAAGTAGGCTGGAAGAGGACTGATGTGAAAGGAAATAAGGGAAAGGCTCCCAAGGAAACAAGTTCCTGAGTTTTCTATGGTCTTCATGATCTTTTGCCATCTAGTCCTTTACAGTAAATGTAAGTTTAAGGCATTATATAAATTTCCAGATTTCTGTTTGAGCACAGCATGTATTCAGAAAGGTCTAGAGATCACAGTGATAGTCACAACCAGCTGCTGGTAACACAAAGGAGTCATGTTAGGAACAAGCTTGCTTCTCTTTCCACTTGAATCTTTGTTTAGGAGAGAATCAAATCCAGTGTTCCTTTCAAAGAAGTAGACTAGTATAATAGAAAAACATTAAATCTGAGGTTGGAAAGATGGTTCAGTGGTTAAAAGCACTGACTGCTCTTACAGGACCTGGGTTTGGTTTCTAGCACCCACATGGTGGGTAACAACTGTCCATAACTCCAGGTCCAAGGATCCAACACCCTCTTCTGACCTCCATGGGCATTGTACAACATGGGTGCACTTACATACATGCAATCAATATACTCATACACATATAATAAGAATAATAAATAAAACATTTTTTAAAAAAGAAAAACATTGAGTCTGGTATAACATAAGAAACAGAGGCCTAGGTGTCCTGGGTAGATAAGAATTTGTTTGTTGTAATGCTGTATTGGGAGTAAGAAATACAAAAAAGAAGCAACTAGTTGATTGAAGAACTAGGAGATACCTCAGAATAGAATATATTTCTCAAAAAAGGTGCTTTTTGGCACCTAATAAGTGTCTATTACTCTCTACTCTTAAGTTACCCAATTATTTTCTTTCTTAGCATTTCTGCCCCCATTGTCCTTAGTCCTACGTGATCTCAAAGCTTATTTCCTTTCCTCGATGCTTCTATTTCCTTAAATCTTCTACTAGCCCAAGAATCTACTGCTATACACTGACATCTTTGTCCTTATTTCAGCTTTTGCTCCAGCTGCCAATACCATACAGCTCACTGCCAAAACTATGGTTCTAACTAGTTAGGTGGCCTAAAAGCTAAGTCCCACTCAGCCTGGTAGCAACCCTATACATGGACTACTCTTCATTGAGTTCCCAGCCTCAGTTATGGCCAATATACATGAGACAATCTTATGCATAATTTAATAAAATAATTTTTAAAGGTCTGTAAGCAGTGGTGTCTTAGGAAGAGCCAATGCACGTGAACACGAACAGCATCCAGTGTGGGATACCTAGGAGACAGATGGTCTGAGCTCAGCTTGGGCTACAAAAACATCTGGCTTATGATTTGGACAAAACATTTAAACTTTCTTTGTCTCACTGTTTTCACCTGATATTGAAAGTCAGCTTAGGTAATTAGGACCCCTTCCAGCCACAGAATTCTGTGGCTTGAGTTAGAATAAGAACTCAAACACTAAGAATTTATGAAGCCCTGGAAGAAATGAAGTAATAGGCTTTAAAGGTACTTACCAGAAGCCCACCAGGGAACCCATGGATGTGACAAAATCAGGCTGATTTACCCAACAAAGCTAAGAACAGCACTATCCTGACAGTCTTGTTATCCATCAAAAGGGAGATTGAGGGCAGATACTTAGAGAACTTTGGAAACAAGGATTAGTCAAAGTAAGTATAACTTGAAGTGTGATCTGGTCAGAATTTACGAACTAGGTGAGTTGCTAGAATGACTATTGGTCTTACCCTAGCCAGACGAGAGCTGCTGTGGAATTAGTTACCAGAGTACTGGGACAGGCAGGTCTGGACGCACTCTTGCTCTCCAATGGCTATCACTTACATCATGGAAATCAGAAAAAGAATACATGCCCCAGCATAAATTATTATGTATTAAAGTTATTTGATTTTTTTATGGCCTGAGACCTAAATTTCAAAGCCAGAGTCTTAGCCTTAATGCATTCTCTATCCCATTATAATGCTTAATTATCCCCTTGCATTTAGCTTTGCTGTTTCTTTTTCATATTCCCCAATAACAGCATAATATTAGTCCTATGAGACTAGAACCTCAAAAGTTTAGGTCTGCTGACATTCCTCTTCCTGCTCAGTGTATGCCACTAAGCAGGTTCTTGTGCAGAAACTGGGGTTTGGTAAACAAAAGGGCTTTGAGGTAAGATGAAGAAAACACTGATCTCTGCAACTTCTTAAACTCTCAATAAACAGAAATGAGTAACAAGTTGTCTCTTAGTTAAACTTTACTGGGAAGCATACAAACTTCCCAGCAGAATATCTGCTCTGTTTGAAAGAGCATGACCCAATCAGAGAGCACAGACAGAATCTATGAGAATGTATTCTGATAAATAAACCCTTTGAATGGATTAGAAGCCCTGCTGTCTCAAACAAACACATCCAGGCACCGTGTACATAGGCAGAGTTCTCAAGGAGATATCAGACTTGAATATAACTTTACTCATTAAGTGGTGGTTTACAAGCAAACAAAGGAGGTTCAATACAGGGATCTGGGATATATACAAAATTTATAATGGAAGTCTCTTTGACATACTGATTTCCTTATCTCCCAGAAATAGAAATGTGGGAGCACAGGATAGCTTTACAGTTTCTCAGGAACCTCTGCTCCATTTTCCATACTGGCAGCACTGATCACTCCAGAATGTTTGAAAATTCTTTTCTATGCATCCTCACCAGCATTCCCATGTTTTGTCTTTTCAGTAACATAATTTTAGCTGGTATGAGATGGTGTCATAATGTGACTTTGATTTTAATGTCTGATAATTTGTGGTGTTCAGCATTCTTCAATAGACTTCTTGGTCATTTATATTTCTCTTGAAAACTGTCTATTCACAATAATTCCCACTTTTAATTGGATTATTTGT
Source organism: Eospalax fontanierii (assembly GCA_035773235.1). Taxonomy (NCBI): domain Eukaryota; kingdom Metazoa; phylum Chordata; class Mammalia; order Rodentia; family Spalacidae; genus Eospalax; species Eospalax fontanierii. The sequence continues at coordinate 57,740,625 of CM069543.1, read as the reverse complement.
TTTGTTGTGCTGAGTTCCTTTTCTATTCTTTATTAATTCTTTTGGGGATGAATACTTTGCAAATATTTTCTCCAGTTTTTCCTGCTGTCTCCTCATTCTGTCAATCATTTATTTCCTATGCAGAAGCTTTGCAAATTTATGTAATCCCATCTCTTAGGTAGTACCTCAGAAGTACAGACAACAAAAGCAAAAACAGGCAAACAGGACATAGCACTGAATGAAAAAGCCAGACACCATATTGGTTACTTTTCCCATCACTGTGGCCAAGCATCTAACACAGCAGCTTATAAGAAGAATTGATTTTGGCTCATAGTTTAAGGGGACACAGTATACCATGCAGGGAAGACAGAGTGGCAGGTAACTCCGTGGTGCTAGAACATGCAATTGGGACTCTTACTTCCTTGCATTTGAGCAGTAGGGGAAATAGAAAGCAGACCAGAAGCAGGGCCAAGCTACAAACCTCAAGGCTACATCTCTAAGAGACCCACTTCCTCCAGATAGACCCTACCTTTCCAAAACTACACAACTTCCCAAAACAACAACACCACCTGGGAACAAGCATTCAAACACATGAGCCACCTGGAGACAGTTCACATCCAAACCATAGCAAGCACAGAAAGATGTACCAAAGCCTAAAAAGTTGATCCCACTGAAGTAGAGAAAACAGTAATGGTTAGAGATGTTGGAAAGCAGGGATGGAGGACACAGGGGAATGGTTCATGGAACAGAGGATACAGTTGTTAGGAAGAATAACTTCTATCTAACCTGATAACTATGGTGGACAACAATTGATTATATATTTTTAAATAGCTAGTAGAAACAGTTTTGACTTCTCTCAACACAAAGAAATGGTAAATGTTTGAGGTGATGGGTGAACCAGTTGCCTTGATCTGATCATTGCACATTATATGCATATATTAGATTAGATTAGGTATCAACTGTACAGATCTACAATCATTAGATGTCAACTGAAAGTATAAAATAGATATAATTACAGAAAATATGGAGTTAAGCCAGGTGTCATGGTGCACATCCTTAGTCCCAGAACTCAGGAAGCAGAGTCAGATAAATCTTCATGAGGTCAAATACAGCCTGGTCTCCATAACAAATTCCAAGCCAGCTGGAGCTGCAGGGAGACCCTGTCTCAAAAAGAGCAAATGAAAAGAAAAAGGAAATATGAACTCAGAAAACAAAAGAAGAAATGAAAGAGATCAAAAAAGAAATGACAAGTAGAATGAAAGAAAAACCAAAACTATTTGAGAAATTAAATCCAAATTTGGAACAGTAAGAATAGACTAGATACCTATGGAAAGTGTGAATTTTATGACTAATGAGTTCAGAAAATAATACAGAATGCAAAGTAGAAACATACAGGAATAAATGCAAAAGCAATATAGACAGAGGCCCCATATGCAAATAATAAAATGTCTCTATATTTACATTATAAAATCAAACTGAAAAAAACCTCAAAGATGCAATAAAAGAATTTTTCCAAAGTGAAAAATATTTAAATGAGTTCATCAGAAGATAAAAGTTGATGAGGTTATTTAACTTCAAAGAAAAAATGGTGTGCATGTGTGTATGTGTATATGTGTGTGTGAGAGCACATGTGTATGTGGGCATTGTGTGTACGTGGGGGAGCGTGTGTGTGTATGTACACATAAGTGTGTGTATGCATGTGTATAAGTGAATGTGTATATGTGTTTATGTATGTGTGTGTGCACATGTATACACAAATGTGCTCATGGAGGAAAAAAGTATTCATTTCAAAAAGGAAAATATCAAATTGGTCCTTTGCTTTTCATAACAGTCAACTCCAAATACAGAGGAGTGATGCTCAGACTTAACTTCCGAAAAATTAATAAGAATAGAGAATTTCATATGAAATCTAACAGTCACTGTGAAAAACACAAAAATTCAGAGAACTTAGTACCCATTAACCTTGCCTGAAAAATTTACTTGATGACAAACCCAACTCACTAAGATATAAAGGTGTCACAATGAAGAAACTGTGGGGTGATTATCCACAAGATAATTTAATGCATAATTACTTGAAGTTTGAAAAGCAGTAATAACATAAATATCTATTAATGGAAATTACTTAAGTATATTATGGAAACCCCATGAAATGGAATGTTTTATGGTTGGAAAAATTAATCAAGTAATTTTATCCAAAATCATCAAACTGTAAGAATTGTGCTTTGTTGCATATAAATTATATCTCAATGTAGTAGATTTTTTCATTTAGACTCTGCATATGAAAGAAAATGTGATATTTGTCTTTCTGAGTCTCTTATTTTACTTAATATGATGATCTGAAGTTCCACCCAAATGAATAAGATCTTTAATAGCATAGAAAGATACCCTTGATACACTACTAAGGAAGAAAGCAGATCACAGATTAATGTGCATGACATGAATGTACTCATACAGAAACGATGCAGAAAATCTAGTTATGGCAGTGCACAACTATAATCCCAGCATGTGAGAGGATTACAAGCTCATGTTTAAGCCCATCCTGAGCTACATAGACTCTGCCTCAGAAATTTAAAAGAAAACAATGAAAGGAGGGAGGAGAAGAGAAGAAGAAAGAGAGAGGGAAGAAAGGAAAGGAAGACAGTCAGGGCATGGGGCACACTTCAATCCCAGGACACAGATCTCTGTGAGAGGAGGCCAGCCTGGTCTACATAGTGAATTCCAGGCCAGCTGGGGCTACAGGGAAACTCTGTCAAAAGAAAGAAAAAGAGAAAGAAAGAAAGAAGAAAGAAAGAAAGAAAGAAAGAAAGAAAGAAAGAAAGAAAGAAAGGAAGGAAGGAAGGAAGGAAGGAAGGAAGGAAGAAAGAAAGGAGAAGAAAAATAACGTAAAGGAAGGCAGGGAAAGAGGGAGGTAGATGAGGGGGGAGGGAAGGAGGGAAACACAGAAATGAAGTGTAATGTCTGGAAAGTGAAATAAGAGAATCTGACAAGACTTTCATCATTAATTTATAAAATTCTATAGAATTTCATTTTTCAAAGGATGAGCTGTTTTGATTTTTAGAAAAGACACTGGTGTGAACTAACTCATTTCCTCCTCTAGTTCCAGTGTCCCGCCCTATTCTCACACTCAGGACACTGGAGACCCAGGTTGCAGTGGGGGATGTACTGGAGCTTCAATGTGAGACCCTGAGAGGATCTCCACCCATCCTGTACCAGTTTTATCATGAGAACATCACCCTGGGAAGCAGTTCAGTCCTTTCTGGAAAAAAAGGGTCCTTCAATTTTTCTGTGACTGCAGAACATTCTGGAAACTATTTCTGTGAGGCTGACAATGGCCAGGGGACCCAGCGCAGTGACACAATGGCACTAAGTGTTGCAGGTAAGTTGCCTCTTCAAGGGACAGATCATCCCCAGGAGGCAAGGTTGGAGTAGTTGCCACAGAGCCAATTTCTGTGTGTTGTAACAGCAAGCCTTCTGCTTACACAGCCTCTTTGGGGAGATTTGAATTTGTATGTTGAGGAATTAGCAGCTTTCTACTATTAGCTGCATCTTTCCTGATAGTAACAATCTTCACCCATTATGACCCCAAAAATTCGACCTTTCTCTCTCACTCCCCACAGCCAGTCCTGTTGATGTTACTTCCTAGATGCTTCTTAGATCCTATCTATCTCCATCTCTCCTGCCATAGCTAGTCAAATCATCATCATTTCAACTAGTACAACAGAGCTTAATGATCCACCTAGTCTATTTCTGTTCCATTTCAGTCCATCTTATATTCCTTCCCATTACTTGATAAAAAAAAGAATCAAAGTCCTTAGCAGGGCTTATGAAGAGCTTCATGAAAGCAGGTTCTGTGTCTTTCTGAACATTGAATACCTACCATAACATTCACTGGTTCCTTATATTCATTACTTTTCAGTGACTGGATATAAGAATTAATGCATGCACTGACCTGTATTCATTCCTACATGAGCCCCATTTCTGATGCACCCCAGGTTCAATAGAGCCCTGACTCATAATCAGCAAGTCTCTCCGTGTTCTCTATTCAACCCACTTCTCCTTTTACTTCGCAGATGCCCAAGTTTCAGCTTCATATTTGTTTTCAAATTCAAACACATCCGAGTTTGTGTAGCCAGCACTTCAACCTATACACAGCACTACACAAATGTTCTCATTTGCCAAGATCTGAAGAAATTATTGATGAGTTCTGAGTAATATGATAAGAACACTAAAAATTAATGCATGGACATCTATTTTCCAGTTGGGAATCTCTTTAGTTCATGTGGAGCACTATATTCAAACAAAGCTGATGGTTCTTTTTCCTCCCTCAGTTCCAGTGTCCCACCCTGTCCTTACCCTCAGGGTCCCTAGGGCCCAGGCTGTGATGGGCGACATGGTGGAGCTTCACTGTGAGACTACGGCAGGTTCTCCTCCAATCCTGTACGACTTCTATCATGAGGATATTACCATCGGGAGTACCTCAGCTCCATCTGGAGGCGGAACATCCATCAACTTCTTTCTGACTGTGGAACACTCTGGAAACTACTCTTGCGAGGCTAACAATATCTTGGGGGCCCAGCGCAGTGAGGTGATAACAATCAGTGTCAGAGGTGAGTCTTGACCACTGTCAGCACTGAGGGCACCTGCTCTTTCAGGCAACTGACATTTGTCTTTCTGGGTCTGGGTTGCCTTACCCAGTACAGTGTTTTCCAGTTTCATTCACTTCATGTTTCTTTACCACTGAATAAAATTCTACTATGTATAGCAACTATATTTTCATTACCCTTTCATCAGTTGATGGACATCTAGGCTATTTGCATTTCCTAGGTATCATGAATAGCAGCAGTGAGCATGGATGAGCATTTATCTCTGTAGTAAAATAGAGAGTCCTTTGTGTATATGCCCAGTAGTGGCACAGCTGTGTCATATGGCAGATCTATTTCTAGTTTCATGCGGACCGCCGCACAGATTTCCCCAGTGGCTGTATCAGTTGGCCCTCCCGCTAGCAGTGAGTGAGGGCTCATCTTTCTCCCGACTCATAACAGCGTTTGTCACCATTTGTTTTCTTAAACTTAGAGATTCACTTGGGAAAGATGAAAGCTCAAAGTAGTTTTAATTTGCATTTCCCTGATGGCTGAGGGTGTTGAGCACGTTTAAAAATATTTCTCAGCCATTTACATTTCTTCCTTTGAGAAGATTGTTCAGTTTTGTACCCCATTTTTTAATTGGGTTGTTTGTGTTTATGGGGCTTTGTTTACTTATCTTCTGGTTTTGTCTTGATTTTTAATTTTTTTATTTTTGAGAATTCATACATGAGTGTTATCTGATTATTTCTGTCCCTCCCAGTCTCTCTCCAACTCCTCCCATGTCTTCCCAACTCCCTCTCAATTTCTTGTCCTCTTCTTTGATTATTACTGTTACATACATACACTTTTATAGATAATGTAATATATTATAGAATTATTATAGAATCTAATAATATTATCATATAATATTTTGATGATCATTATATAATATATAGTCATGTATAATATAATTTGTATAATATAGAATAATATAATAAATTGTATAATAACATAATAATATATTGCTACATTATAATATAATATATTATGCATTGATCACTTCGTAGTGTGTGTACTGGTATTTAGGGCTGTCCACTTGGGATTAGATAACTTCTCAGAGAGCTGGTACCTGGGAAAAACTGACTCTTCTTCCTTCAGTGGTCACTGGTTGCCTGTAGCTCTTCATCTTGAGATGGGACCTTTCTACCATCCACCTTGGCATGTCAACTGGTTTTGTTATTATGGTGACCTTGTTAGACTACCCTACTGTGACTATTTCATGGGTACAGCTTCCCTTTCATGTCTAGAATACATTAACCCGCAGCAGGTGTCTTGTTCCTCTGGTTCTTACATTCTTTCTGCCCTCTCTTTCTGATGTTCCCTGAGATAGAGGTGTAGAAATTGCATTGTAAATATGTCTTCTAGGACTGAACTCCTCATAGTTACTTATTCTCTGCATTTGACCAGCTGTGGAGCTTTGTAATAGTCTCCATCTGTTACAAAAAGAAACTTCTTTGATGAGAGGTGAAAAGTACACTTGTCTGTAAATATAAGAATGCATATTTAGAATACAGTAAGAAATTAAGTTGGCCTAGGGAAGTGACAGAAGTAGGCTCTTTAGGGTCTACGACATCTCCAACCATGTGTACTTGGCTCTGTTTATAGTACAACACATGAATTCCCTCCTACTGAGCAGGCCTTAAATCTAATTAGACAGTTTAATTGCCCCCAAGATAAAAGTTCCACTATTGGACCAATAGAGTTAGTCTGCTTGGGCTGGTCATTGTTGTGGTTCCCAGGCTTCACAGTTGGGTAGAACATTGACTGGTCTGGTCTTCTCCCTTGGAAGTTTGAATAGTATTTTCTGGTACTATGAGAACTAGTCTTCAGGGAGGAGGCTTGCTAGTCAGTTTTAATTTAATTTCCCCAAGTCCTGTTTGTAGAATCTTTAGCAATAGGGTCTTACTTTCAAGTTCTGAGAGGCAATGACAATAGCCTGAATTATTTTAGGAGTTTCTTAAACTACCATGACCAACAAACTAAAGGGAAGTTTTCCTTGCCCAGCACTTTGATTTTTGTTATATATCCTTCAGCTATACACATGCACTCATTTTTATATTCTATTCTCATTTTAGTAAGTTTATTAAATACCTCATCTCTCTAGTTTTCTTACCACCCTAAACACTACTTCTGTTTCCACACAGCCCCGCCTTCCCTTCCCAGGTACAGTGCCCCCTCCTTTCTAGCTTGGTAATACCCATCTCCTACTATGTCCCTCTCTCAAGCTCCTTTTTCCCCTTACCCCTAGGGCTACATATCATTTTCCCAGCCCCTGTGACTATTTCAGGATACACACCCACACCTACAGATTTGGAGCTAAGATTCACAAACAAGAAAGAACACATGTCACTTTCTTTTTCTGAGTCTAGTTCTATTCGTTTACCTACAAATTTCATGATTCCTTTTTTCTTTACTGCTGAGTAGAACTCCATTGTAAATGTACCAAATTTTCATTATCCATTCATAGGTTGAGAGACATTTAGATTGGTTCCATTTCTCAGTTATTATGAAAAGAGCAGGAATAAACATGACTGAGCAAGTATCTCTGTAGTAGGATATTCAGTCTTTTGGGTATATGCCAGGGGTGGTATAACTGAATCATATGGGAGATCTATTTTTCATTTTTTAAGAATTTTCCGTACTCCAACACAATGGTTATGCAAGTTTGAAGTTCCACCAGCAGTGAGTCCTATACATCCTCCTCAGTATCTGTTGTTTTTTGTTTTTATGATCTGAGCCATTCTGACTAGTGTGAGGTGAGTAGTTTCAAATGTAGTTCCCTAATTACTAAGGATGTTGAATACTTTTTAAGGTCTTCATAGTCACTTTTATTTCTTCTTTTGAGAACTCTCTGTTCAGATCTGTAGTCCATTTTTCAATTGGAATGTATGTTTTCTGGGTCAGTTTTTAAGATCTTTGTATAGTCAGGAAATTAATCCTCTATCAGATGTATAGCTAGAAAATTCTCTCCCATTCTGTGGGATTCCTCTTCACTAGATTGGTTGCTTCCTTTGCTATACAGAAGGTTTTCAGTTTAATGAAGTCCCGTTCACCCATTGTTGATCTTACTCCTTGTGTGAATGAAGTTTGATTTGCTGCACACCTTTAATCTCAGCACTCAGGAGGCAGAGCAAATGGATGTCTGTGTGTTGAAGGCCAACCTGATCTATATAGCCAGTTCCAGGCCAACTGGGGCTACAGAGTGACCTGTCTCAAAAAGACCAAAATTTTTAAATGTAGAAAGACCTTTTCTACACCTATATCTGGTAGGATGCTAGGCTTTTTTCTAAAAGTTTCAGAATTTCAGTTTGAGGTCTTTGATCCACTTGAAGTTGACTTTGTTCAGGAGATAGATATGGGACTAATGTCATTCTTCTAACTATGGAGATATAGTTTTCCCAGCACCATGTGTTGAAGATTCTGTCTGTCCTTCAGTGTGTGTTCTTGGCAACTTTGTCAGATATCAGGTTAGTGTGTTGTGTGCATTCACATTTAAGTCTTCTATTTGATCCACTGATCTACATGTCTGCTTTTGTGTTAACATCATGCTGTTTTATTACTATAATTCTGTAATATAGTTTGAAATCTGGTATAATAGTCCATCCAGCATTGTTCTTTGTGCTCAGGATTACTTTGGCTATTTGGGGTCTTTTGTGGTTCCATATGAATTTTAGGATTTTTTAAAAATTTCTTTGAAAAATGTCACAGGGATTTTGATTGGGATTGTATTCAATCTGTAAATTGCTTTGGGTAGGGTGATCATTTCACAACATTAATTAAGAATGGAAGGTCTCCATCTTCTAGCATCCTCAATCTTTTTCTTCAAAGATTTAAAGTTTTCATTGTCGAGATCTTTAACATCTTAGTTAGATTTATTCCTAGATTTTTAGGCTATTGTGAATAAAAGTGTTATTGTGATCTCTTTCTCTAAGTGCTTATTATTATTATATAAAAAGAGTGATTTTTGTAAATTGATCTTATATCCTTCCACTTTGCTGACAGTGTTTATCATTTCTAGAAGTTTTCTGGTAGAATTTTTACGATCTCTTGTATAAAATATAACATCGTCTATAAATAGGGATAATTTTATCTCTTTTTTTCCAATTACTACCTTTTTAATTTCCTTCTCTTGTCTTATTGCTCTAGTTAAGGTTTCAAACACTAAACTGAAATGGAGTGGGGATAGTGGACAACTTTGTCTAGTTCCTGATTTTAGTGGGAGTGCTTCAAGTTTTTCTTCAGTTAGAATGATTTTGTCTGTGTATTTGTCATATGTAGCCTTATGTTGAGTTGTGTTTCCTCCAGTCCATTTCCCTCTAGGACTTATAATGAAAGCATATTGAATTTTGTCAAAGACTTTTCTGCTTATAATGAGATGATCATGTGATTTTTTCTTAAACTCATTTATTTATATGATTTATTACATTTATTGATTTACACATATTGAATGATCTCTGCATCCCTAAATAAATAAAACCAACTTGATTATAGTGGATGATCATTTTTATATGAGCCTGTATGTAGTTTGCAAGTATTTTATTGAGAATTTCACATCTATGTTCATTAGGCATGTTGGTCTGTAGTTTTCTTTTTTGTTGTATCTTTAACTGGTTTTGGTATTAGAATAATACTGGGTTCAGAGAAGGAACTTGGAGTTCTCCATCTGTCTCTATCTTTAATAATTTAAATACTATTTGTTGTAATTCTTTGAAGTTGTTAAAATTCTGAACCTTGGGCTTTTTTATGCAGGAGGCTTTGTATTACTGTTTAGATCTCATTATTTGTTATGAGTCTATTTAAGTTATTATGAAAACTCTCTGTTCAGTCCTGTAAGTTATTTTTAACTGGATTGTTTGTTTTATTGGTGTTTAGTTTTTTGGTTAATTGTATATTCTAGACATCAGTTCTCTATAAGGTGTATAGCTGGCAAATACTTTTTCTCATTCTGTAGGCTGCCTTATCATGCCTTATCAGTCAATTAACAGTTTTCCTTTGTAATATAGAAACTATCTATTTTCCTGAAGTCTCATCTGTTGATTGTTTATCCTATGTCCTATGCAACTAAAGTCCTTATCTGAGCCTATATCTTGAAGTGTACTGTCTACTTGTTCTTCTAGAAGTTTCAGAGTTTCTGGCCTACTAATGAGAACTTTGATACATTTATAATTGATTTTCATACAGGGTCAAAGATGAGGATTAAATTTCATTCTTCTACAGATAGATATCCAGTTTTCTCAGCACTATTTGTTAAAGATGTTGTCTTTTCTTCAATGTGTGTTTTTGGCATCTTTCAAAAAACAGGTGATGACAGGTATGTGAACTTATATTCAAGCTCTTCATTCTATTTCTGAACAGAGTGTCTGCTCTCGTGCCAGTTCCAGGCTGTTTCACTGCTATGATGACTCTGCAGTGTAACTTGAGTCAGTGATGGTGGTGCCTCCAGCAGTTCTTTTATTGTTCAGAATTATTTTGACTATAGAGTCTCATATTAATTTTCAAGAATTTTTTTACAATTTCTATGAAGAATTTCATTGGAATTTTGATGGGGGTTACATTGAGCATTGAGTTTGTGTATTGCTTTTGGTAAAATTACCATATTTTCAATGTTAATCATTTCAATCCACATGCACAGGAGGTCTCTCCATCATCTGGCATCTTCTTCAACTTATTTATTCAAGGTTTTAAAGTTTCCAATGAAAGCTAAAAATGTTCATTCCTCACAATATATATGCTCTTTTCCAGTGCATAAATTTTTTTATTAAATCATCATGTATTTTATACAGAACATCTCTAATCATCTTTAAACCTCATTCTCCACTGGGACAGCCGCAGAACCCAACAGCTGGAATCCATACATTGTCTCATCTGTGTTAAGGTCTTGTGTCAAGTTAGTGTCCCCAGTGCAGGTTCATCCTTCAGGTTCATTCACTGAGGTCTAGTCAGCCTACCCAGAGTACCTCACTTTATGAAGACTAGCTCACACTCACCAAATAGTAATCATTTTTTATTTCTTAATATTTCTTTTATTAATTTTATTTCTTAAATATTTCTTAAGCATAGATTAGAGTGTGCTACACCATTTCTCAGTGCCATGCTGGGTTTTAGTCCCCTTGAGTTTGCTTGGGTCTTGAGCATGCCAAAACCATTGTTGTAGGTTCATATAAGCAGGGTCCAAGGAGCTTGTAGGATTCAGTTTCCCATATGGTCACACATCTCCTCACTGGCTCTTACAATCTTCCTGCCCCTTCTTCAGAAATGGTCCCTGAGCCCTATGTGAGTGAAACTGAATATAGGAGTCTTGTCTAGGGCCCACGTTCTGAAGATTCTTAATCTCCATGCTTTAGCCATTTGTGAACTTTTATGTTCCCAGCCCTTTGTTGCTTCATTAATGGCCCTTGGGAGCTTCATTAATGAGACCTGAGATACTCATTAGTCTTCTTTATTCCCTGTTCTATACTGCATGAGCCTTGGGTATAGAAGCTGCATTGTAAATGTGCTGCTTATTTACATGGGCAATTCACAGACAAAGTCTTTATGTGATCATCTAGTGCAAAAGAAGTTTCTTTATGAGTGGTGACTAGGATACTTGACTGTAAATATAAGGATACATATTTTGCATTTAGTAAGAAGTTACGTTACTTTAGGGATGTGACAGTCTTGGAGATTTCTCTAAGATCTATGACCTCTTCAGTCATTTGTGTTTGGCCTTGATTACAGTACCACACACGAGTTTCCTCCCACTGAATACGTTCTAAGGCCAATTAGGCAGCAGTTTATTGGCACCAAGATAAAAGTGTTGTTACTGCACCAGTGTTGAATGCTGTGTCAGTCATCAATGTGGTTATTTGGTCATGAAGCTAGTGTTGGTCCATTAATTGATGTTCTCCCTTGGTTACTTGTATAGTACACCCCAGAGCTATGAGTGCTAGCCTTCAGGGGAAGTGATTTCCAGGTCAGTTCCAGCCCCATTGCTCCAAATCTGATCTCTGGAGTATGTCCTGTCTTCAGTAATACGATCTTACCTCCAAATTCTGGGATGCAATCAAGGGCTGTGAAAATAGCCTGTGTAATTTTGGGAGTCACTTGGACTACCCTGGCCAGCAAGTCAAAGGAAGTTTTCTCCTGCCTGGCACTATTTCTTCTTATTAGCCTTCAGCTATGCACATAGGCTCATACAGAGATATTGTATGTGGAATTTGTCATTAGGTTGTCAGACTGATACCCTCTGGTGTTTTACATTAACTCGGCATTCTCTATCTCTGTCTCTCTGTCTCTCTATCCCCCCATCTCTCTCTCACTCCCCTGTCCAACCTTCCTCCATGCCTTCCCCATTTAAAGTGTCCACATTTTCCTCTTTTCTGCCTTGATAATACCAGTCTCCTAAGGGCCCACCTCTCTTGAGCTACTTCTTTCCCTTTATCTCCATAGTTCCTTGTATAACGCTCCTTCACCCCTTGCATTTCAATACTCCCCGTTTATTGATTTCTCCTTTAATAAGACCTGTCTCCTGTTATTCTTCTCTCTCAGGCTCCTTCTTTTCCTTTTCTCTCTGGTTCCTTTCCATTTTCCTGGTTCCTGCAGTTACATCAGGATACATACTCATATATAAGGGTTTCAGGCTAGGATCCACAAATGAGAGAGAATATATGTCATTAGTTTTTCTCATTCTGTGTAACTTCACTTAGTATAACAGTTTCTAGCTCCATCCGTTTATCTGCAAATGTCATGATTTCATCTTTCATTCCTGCTGATTAGAACTCCATTGTATAAACTGACCACATTTTCATTATCCATTCATCAGCTGAGGGACACTGAGGTTGCTTCCATCCCTTAGCTACTGTGAAAAGAGCAGCAACAAACTGTATGTATAAATATCTCTGCAATAGCATGAGTCCTTTGGATATATGCCAAGGAATGCTATAACTGGACCAAATGGTAGATTTTTCTTGATTCTTTGTGTGTGTAATTATTAACCATGTTGAACACTTTTTAAGATGTCTCTCAGTTATCTTTATTTCTTCTTCTGAGAACTCTCTACTCAGAATCCTTAGTCCATCATTTAATTGAGTCACTTGTTTTCTTGATTCTATGTGTGTATGTACGTGTTCTTTATATATTCTGGATGTTAAACCTCACCCATTCTGTGGATTTTCTCCTCACTTCCTTGGTTGTTTCTTTTGCTGTACAGAAGCCCTTTAATTTAATGAGGTCCCATTTGCTGATCATTGACCTTAATTCCTGAACAAGTACTGTCTGATTTAGAAAGTCCTTTTCTACACCTATATTTTATAGGTTAATCCCATCATTTTTTTCTAACAGTTTCAGAGTTTCAGGTTTCACATTGAGGTCTTTGCTCCATTTGGAATTGACTTTTGTGTGAGGTGAAAGATAAGTGTCTGCTTTCATTCTTCTACAGGTGAAGATTCAGTTTTGTCACCATCATTTGCTAAAGATGTTACTTTCCTCCAATAAGTGTTCTTGGCACCTTTGCCAAATATCAGGTGACTGAAATTCATGTAGTAGTGTTTAGGCCTTCTGTTATGTTCCATTGATCTATAGGTCTATTTCTGTGCCAGCACCATGCTGTTTTTATGACTCTGTAATATAGTTTGAAATCTGGTATAGACAAGAGAATTACCCCCTGCATTGATCATTGTGCTCAAGATTGCTTTGGCTATATGGGGTCTTTTGTGTTTCCATATGAATTTTAGAATATTTTTCTAATTCTGTAAAGAATGTCATGGGGATTTTGATTGGGATTGCATTGAATCTATATATTGCTTTTGGTAGAATGATCATTTTCACAATATTAATTCTTCGAATCCATGACCATGGAAGATCCTCCTTCTTCTGGTGCCCTCATCAATCTCTTTCTTTAAAGATCTAAACTTTTCATTGTAGAGATCTTTAATATCTTTGGTCGGGCTTATTCTGAGATTTTTTTTGAGGTTATTTAGCATGGGGGTTTGCCTTGTTCTCTTTCTCTAATTAATGGTTATTGGTATATAGAAAGCCTACTCATTTTTGCAGACTAAGTTTGTAATCTGACTCTTTACTGATAGGGTTAATCATTTTTAGGAGATTTCTAGTGGAATTTTTGGCTTCTCTTTGGCATAATATGTCATCTGCAAAAAATATATAATTTTGCCTCTTCTTTTCCAGTGAGTACTCCGTTAACTTCTTTCTTTTGTCTTATTGCTCTAACAAGAGTTTCTAGCACTATATTATAAGGAGTGGAGATGGTGGACAGCCTTGTGTGGTTCCTGACTTTAATGGGAATTTTTCCAGTTTTTCTCCATTTAGAATGATGTTTGGTGTGAGTTTTTTGTTTATAGCTATAATTATGTTGAGGTATGTGCCCTCCAGTCCAATTCCCTTTAGGACTTTTAACATAAATACATGTTGAATTTTGTCAAAGGCCTTTTCTGCATCTATTGAGAGGACCATGTGATTTTTGTCTTTGAATCAATTTATGAACCTAATGACATTTACTGACTTATGTACATTGAACCACCCCTTCATCTCTGGAATGTTCTTTGGTGCTTCAGTGGAATATTGGGTAGATGTCTCCTAGAACCATTTGATACATGCTATCATTTAATTCAGATATCTCTCCATTTATTCTTTGTGCAGTTGACCTGTCTAATGGAGTCAATGTGGTATTGAAGTCTCCTACTATTAGTGAGTTGGGATTAATCTGTGCCTTAAAATCCTATAGTCTTCTTTTTATGAAGTTGGATGCACCAGATTGTAATATCTTCTTGGTTAATTGTGCATTTGATCAGAATGAAGTGACCCTCTTTATCTCTTCTCATTAGTTTTGGTTTGAAGTCTATTTTGTCAGATATTATAATGGCAGCTCCTGCTTGTTTCTTAATGCCATTTGCTTGGAATACTTTTTTCTGTCCTTTCACCTTAAGGCAGTGCCTGACCTTGAAGGTGAGATGGGTTTCTTGCAGGCAACAAAAAGATGGAAAATAGGGATACTTCAACTTTTTCATTTATTATTTACAAAAAAATGTTATTTTCTTCTCTCATATTATTTCTCCAGCTGGGACCTCAAGCACTGTGTTGCACAGGAGGAACAAAAGTAGACATCCTTTTCTTGTTACTGACCTTAAAAGGAATGCCTTGAGTTATTTTCCATTTAATATGATGGTGACTTTAAGTTTGTCACTTATAGCCTTTATTATTTGAGGTATGTTCCCACCATCCCTATAGTACTTTCATTGTTTTTATCTTGAAAGGATGTCAAATTTTGTCAAAATCTTTTCTGCATCAATTGAAATGATCGTGTGGCTTTTATCCTTGAAAAATGAATACATTTCTAGATGCATATGATGCTCCAAAGCTAAACCAAAATGAAGTAAATAATTTAAACAGATATATAACAATCAATGACACAGAGGCAATGATTTTAAATCTCCCAACTACAAAAGTACAAGGCTAAATAGATTCAGAGCATAATTCTGTATCTTCCAAGAAGAGTAACAGTAACACTCCTCAGATTATTCCATAAAGTAGAAAAGGAAGAAACACTTCCAGACTCTTTTTATAAAGCCAGTGTTACCCTGGTACCAAAACCAGGTAAAGATCCAACCAAGAAAAGATAATTATTAGCCAACCTCTGTGAAGAACATATTTTTGCAATAAACTACTTTCAAACTGAATTCAAGAACATGTCCAAAAGACATGTTCATGAGCAAGTTGGCTTCATTCCATGGATCCAGAGAAGTATGATTCAATATTCATAAATCAGTAACCACATAAATTGGTTTCTAACACTCTATTCTTCTGCCTCAGTCTCTCCAAAGACTAAGATTACAGGTATGTGCTACTGCACCCAGCTTGTGACTATGTATTAACATATGTAATTTTAATAACTTTTGCTAAAAGAGTTCGTAAATCATGATTCAAAAAGATTACAATGCTTCTAGTTTGCTGGACCAGTCGTTGTTGTCTATTAGGATTTACAGTTTGGTAGGACCATTGATTGATTTTCTTCCTTGGAAGTTTGCATTATATCCTCTGATACCATGAAAATGAGTCTTTAGGGAGGAGGTCAGTTCCAGCTCAATTGCTCCAAGTGCTGTGTCTGAAGTGTGACTTGTCTCCAACAATAGAATCTTACCTTCAAGTTCTGGGAGGCAATCAAGGACTGTAGCAATAACCTGTGTTATTTTGGGAGTCTTGAAAGAACATTCTCTTGCCTTTTGGCAAATGATGACTGCTAGGAGGGAGAGAAACAGTCTTTACAGGGATGAGACTCTCAGTAGATTGACCAGGCTCCAGTGGATGGACCCACACTGAAGGATGTTTGGGGACACAAATCATACTCTATAGACCATTTTATATTTATATATTTGTAATTATATATATATATATATATATATATATATATATATAATAGAGTGCCTTAAATGGGGTGAGGGTAGTAAGGGAAGGAGATCTAAATACCATTAAATTATATTGTATGAAAATCACAAAAATTTAATCCAAAAACTTAAATTACAATGGTGGAAAAGGGCCAGTGTTGAAAAGCACAGGTATCTTATTACACTCTCATTCCAGATGCCCTTGTTCCAGACAGTTGTTATTTCATGTACATTCTTCCTCCAATATAGTCTATAAAAATAAAAATTAAGCATAAAATATTTTTAAACATTTTATTTATTCTTTCACATTTTCATACATATATATAATGTATTTTGATCATATCCTCCTTATTATCCTCTCTTATCCACTTTCCCCTCCCAGAAAACACCTTCTTCTTCCCAACAAGTCCCCTTCTCCTCTCATGTCTTCCCCCCACCACACTGCCTTTATTTAGGACTGCCTACATGAACATGAGTGGGAACAATCCTCTGAGCAAGGACAGCTTGCCAGTGGCTACATCACTGAGGAATGACACATAGAATATGTTTATAAAAGTAGCATCATACTGCACATTTAGCTATGAAAGTTGTATTTTCAAATTTAAATGTATTTTTTATTTCTTTGTATGTATGAATGTTTTGTCTGAATGTATGTAAGTCCATCACGTGCATGCAATGTCCATGAAGGCCAGAAGAGGACACTGAATCTCCTGGAACTGAAGTTACGGATGGTTGTTAGCTGTCATGTGGGTGCTAGAAACTGAACCCAGGTCATCTTCAAGAGCAGACAGTGCTCTTAACTGCTGAGCCCCCATTTTCTGCATCTTCCATATCTTTTGTATTTCATCGCAAGTCTATTAAGTTGTCTCTAGTTTTTACTGTTATAGAAATGCTACAATAGAAATCTTACACAAACATTTCAACCTACTTGATCCTCAAAGTAAACTATTGGTTCCAAGTTTGTATGTTTTTAAAATGTGATAAGTAATGCCAAATTGCCATTCAATAAAGTGTCTTCAGTGTGTACTGACATGACTTCAGCAGTAGTATCAGTCTGTTTAAGCAGTGTAAAGGAATAATATTTTATAGCTGAATTTGAATGCATATATTCAATTAATAATGAAGAGAGGAGTCTTTTTACATTTTGTCAGCCAGTAGAAGTTTTCAGTGATTCTTATTTTTTTCACTTTTTATTTAATTTTGTTTGGTTGGTTTTTGTTTTTGTTCTGAGACAGGTCTCCCTGTAGCCCCAGCTGGCCTGAAACTCGCTATGTAGACCAGGCTGTCCTTGATGAGCTCCTAGAGATTCTCCTAGAGATCTGCCTGTGTCTGCCTCCTAAGTACTGGCATTAAAGACATGCACCACCATGCTCAGCTTTCTAGTCAATATTTTGGTACATGAAAAGCTATTTGTAGATCAAAGTAGTTTTCTCTATCATATATTTCAATTGTTTATAAATATGTTAGAAGCAGAAATCTCTACAGAAGTTTTGTTTTTCTTCAGTTCCAGTGTCTCGCCCTGTCCTGACCCTTCGGACCCTCACAGCCCACGCTATGGTGGGGGACCTGGTGGAGCTTCACTGTGAAGCCCTGAAAGGATCTCCTCCCATCCTGTACCAGTTTTATCATGAGAATATCACCCTGGGGAACAGCTCAACCACTTCTGGAGGAGGGGTGTCCTTCAACCTCTCTTTAACTGCAAATCATTCTGGAAACTACTCCTGTGAGGCTGACAACAGTCTAGGGTCCCAGCACAGTGAGAAGGTGGCACTGTTCATCACAGGTAAGTTTCTCATGTTTGAGCCGCAGATGGGGGCCTAAGTATTTGCTTCACCACACTGGTAGCACTCACAATACTGGACCAAGAGAGTGCTTCTCAGAGACAAGTGACCTGAACTGACAGCTCTCTAAACTGTTATAGCCTGAAGTGGTTCGGGATTAGTTCATGAGGGGGCTTGTAAAGAACGTCACTGAATTTACAGCTTATTAGATGGCTGCTTCTTGTCATTAGTCACCATCCATCCTGACCCGACACCGAGATGTATACCAGTTCTCTGCTAAGCCTCAGGGCTCCTGGTCACAGAGAGTCCGCCCCTCTCCCATGCTAAGGCATCAGTGGTAGAAGTCAGAGCCACTCCAAACTGCAAGCCTCTTCCTGAGCTAATAATGCGTGGGTCTCCTCTCCACAGGGATGAATGAGAATAGAAGTGGTCCTGTAGTCACAGGAGTGACTGGGGGGCTGCTCAGCATAGCTGGTGTGGCTGCTGGAGCACTGCTGTTTAATGGCTGGCTCTCAAGAAAAGCAGGTGGGTAGCCCCTTGACACATCTTTGCTTGATCCTATCTCTGTTCCTGCATACTTATGCTAACCATGTGACCATCTGTAAATTCTCAGGAGTTCCTCCTCTCCCTTCACATGATCCTTCTTCTTTCCCTCTGGTCCCTCAAAAGACCTATTTATCAAATCAAAGTTGCTCCAACAGCCCCACTGAGTGGAATGTACCTTAATCGGATGCCACTTATTCCACCTCAAAAGAGGCAGAGTTCCTTCTGCGAGCTCATAGAACACCCAAGAAAAGGAAAGAGGAGAAAGATGGAAATTGAGAGAGAACAAAAACCAAAAAGGATTTGGTAACTTACTAATTTTTCACATATAGTAGTATTTTTATAGGTGATGAAGTCTATTAAACTTCATCTTCAGCTATTAAACTACCTGTAGTTTTGCAGTTTTAATTTTTTTTTATTTTATGTGTATGAGTGTTTTACCTGCATGAATGTAAGCGCACCCATATTGTACCATTCCCGAGGAGGTCAGAAGAGGATGTTGGATCGCCTGGAACTGGAGTTAGAAATGATTGTTAACCACCATGCAGATGCTGGGAACTAAACCCAGGTCCTCTTCGAGAGCAGCCAGTACTCTTAACCCCTAGTCCATCTCTCCAGCCTCAATCTGTAGGTTTTTTGATGCTGCTGTTTTTTGGTTGGTTGGTTTTGGGTTTTTGAGATAGGGTCTCCTTATAGCCCCAGTGACTTGGAACTTGCCAAGTAGACCAGACCGGCCTATGATCTCATTGAGAGCTGTTGCCTCTGCCTCCTGAGTGCTGCGATTAAAGACAGGAGCAACCACATTTTCTTTAAAAATCCACGTTAAGAGGAGCATGGATTGTGGGCTCTACTTTCACTTGAGGCTAGTATAAAGTATTCAGTCGTTTTTGCTCTTCTGTCCCCTCCCTTGGCCATTCATAGTAAAGAAAGATTCAGATTTCAATGACAGAAACTCCTAGCCATCTCTGTGTGAGCACAGTCTGAGCTGTGCCCCCAACAAAGGGCTCCTGTTTCTCAAATCCAGTGCTTTGCTTTGCAGGAGGAAGGCCTACATTTGATGACTCCAGGTAAGAACCTGCCTATATTTCTGGACATAATGAAACACCCATGGGGCAGAAAAATTAAATTGAATCTTATCATCACCAAGAGCCCAGTTTCTACACATGTTGCTGAGGAGGGTGGTGTCTATTTGATGTTGCCCGTCCATGTCTCAAGGACCTTCTCACCCTCACTTTGCATTTGTCAACTCATCTGCTTGCACCATTGTTAGCTTGGTTGTCTGAGGGACAACTCTGGCTGTTACTGAGGAAACTGAGGTTTCCTTTGGGGGGCTCACAGCCTCAGTAATAAAAGAATTTGGAAATTAACTCAGACAAAAAGCTCAGGGAAATTTTATTAGAGTCTAAGAGAAAATCATAGTACAGAAAAGCCGGAAGAGGTAGAGAGAAAGTCCTGTCTTTAAAGTTAGGAATGGATAGAAAGACAGCTTTTTAAGAAAGGATAAAGCTCTCCCCAAGTGGAGGTAAACCAGAGCTGAGGAAAGAGCCTAAAAAGCATCAGGACACTCTGTGTGTGATCTTTAATAGCATGTCCCTGCCTCCCATTTGTATTCCATGGGCTTTGTTCCACACACGTGCTCAGTTTGTCAGATGATGCCAAGGGTAGGAAGGGCTTCCCAACTTCCTTTGAAAACTGGCTTCTTTGGTGTTTATCATGATGTGGATTTTTTCCTTTTCTTTTATCACATGGCCACTAAATCCATCCATGTCTTAAGACCATGTTGCTTAATCAAACTAGAAAGCTCTATACATGGCCAACCTAATCAAAACCAAAATGGCAATCAAAAGGATAGTGTCACAACCTCAGCCTCCCAGACAAATAACTGTCAGCAAGAAGTAGTGTCTAGAAAACCAAGTATGGTGGCTCATGCCTTTAACTCTAATACTTGGGAGGTGGAGGAGCTCTGTGAGTTCCAGACCAGTTTTATCTACATAGTGAGTTCAGGCCAGCTGGAGCTGCAAGGAGACCCATCTCAAAAAAGAAAAAAGGAAAAGTAATGCCTATGAAGACAGGGCCACCATCTTGAATCCTTTAGGACCCCAGCTCACACACTGTCATTGGGCCTCCTGTGTTAGCTCTATCCAAACCAACAGTATTTCCTGGAGCCTTTCTGATACTTGTTTCTCTGAGATTCTGATATCTCTGAGACAGAAGGTCTCAGGCATGGCTTAAATCTTGGCTCTTGGGGCTGGAGAGATGGCTTAGCAGTTAAGAGCACTGGCTGTTCTTGAAGAGGATCCAGGTTCAACTAACAACCACCTGTAACTCCAGTTCCAGAGGTTCCAACATCCTCTTCTGACTTCCACAGGCATTGCACAACACAGGTAAACTTACATGTATGCAGACAGTACACACATATACATAAAATAAAATAAAAATAAAATATTTAAATATTGGCTCTTCCTCTTTCTGGTTCACGATGTTGGAAAGCCACTTCACCTCATAAGATGCCCATTGTTTACATCTATAAAATGGAGACAAAGTAGAACCAAATACTTCTGTAAGTATTAGCACAGTTCCTATTACCATGTGACCATAAAGCCTAGAAATAGCGATAATATTGATTTCTCATATTTCACACCATTATAGTCACTGACCAGCTATTATGCACTTGTCTATTTCCAGGGCTAGGCCAGTACTCTGTGATTAAAAGCTCAGTAATGGTGACTGTCATTCCTCCTTTATCTGGCTTCCTGAAAAGCATCAGAGTTTCTTTATCTTATAGGAGCCCTTCAGATTCAGAACCCCAGGAGCCTACCTATCACAACATACCAGCCAGGATAGAACTACAGCCAGTATACAGCAATGGTAAGGACAAGGGTCCTCGGGTTTGGCAGAGCCCACAAGGTTGATCTGGGACAAGGGGGTGGGGCAGATGAGAAGGAGGAATGTCAAATAAGCCTGGAGGGCTATAGTCCTTCCAGAGAAAAAAATGGCCAAGGGAGAGAGAAGTGGATAAGAAAAGAGGCAAGCACTTTATCATCCTCTGAAACTTCAACTTCTTTCTAAGTAGATCCCAAACGAGAAGACGTGATTTACTCAGAAGTGTGGAGCATGCAACAAGAACACAAACATGCAGGTAAATCTGGGCAAGTCTCTGTTCTGTCCTCTGCCTCCTCCTCCTCAGCAGATCTAGGCAAGGCACAGAGACTTTCCTCACTAAGACACTGGAATTTCTTAACGTGTACCCACACTGTTTGACGTTAACACAAGGATACCATGCAGTTCTGTTTTCTCCATCCTCTATGGATGAGCTTGGGATAACCTGAGCAGCAAAATCATCACGTAGGTAGCCATCCCCTCTAAGCTAAGAGTAAGACAGTCACTCTCTACTCTCTTAGCTCAGGCAGATAAAATAGGATACTATAGACTAGCTGACTGAAATAAGCAGTTGAGAAGACAGAGCCCAAGATGGTCAGGGCTTCTTTAATTATTCAGTTTGATTTGATCATTTCAATGTATTTTGTTTTAGAAAAAATATTTCATTTACTATTCATACATGCACATGTAATGTGTTTGTCTCGAACCCACATCCCATCCCCCTCCAAGTCTCCCCTCTTCCCACCACCACCTTTCCCTCACAGCTCCATGCACTTTTAATGCCCACTAAGTGCCTGTGTGTGCATGAGTGTGGGACCATCGACTGAAGCGTAGGTGGGCTCTCAGGGATATCCCTGAAGTAAAGAAAACTGACTCTCCCTTCTCTAGAAGCCACCAATTGCCAATAAAGATTGCAACTTCTTTTTGAGACAGATTCTACTATGAAGCCTTAGTTGGCCTGGAACTCCTATTTAGACCAGACTGGCCTCAAAATTAAAGAGATCTTCCTGCCTCTGCCTCCCCAGTGCTGGGATTAAAGGTGTGTGTCATCACACCAGGCCTGTCAGGTTTTTAATGAGAGTTCTGATCATTAAAGATTCCTTCCCCAGGTAGATGATACAAAATCTCAAGGTCCATATTTCCCCTGTTCACAGGCTGCAGGATTAGTGAGGGTAGGCATTGGAGACATCATTCCAACTGCCACATTGTTTTAAGGAGTGGCAGTGAGGGTAACATGAGGGCATCAACATGGAAATGCTGTTCAGTGCAGTGTTCAACAGCTGCAGCAATGACTGCATGCTGCCGGTCTGGCATCATCAACCAGTCCTTGATGCTCTGCCAGTGGAGAGACCCATATCTGCATAATGTCAGGCTTTATTCTAATTTTAATATAATGTAACAGTAAGAATATATCCAAAGTCTATATGTTGAGTACTTCTTAGGTACTATAGTTCTCAAATATAGGTAAATAAATATACATTTGTCATCTCTCTTATAACAATAGCTGTGTGGATATAACTGTAGTGCACGTGAGTACAATGAGGGAGAACAAAGAAACTGCTCAACATAAGCAGATGATAGAAATCACATAGATATAAGCAAGCATGCACACGGCATATGCTTATTTGTAGAGAAACTCACATATCTTTACAGTAACCCTAGAGGCAGATACAATAACTCCCACTATAGATGAGAAAAAGAGGAAAGAGGAGCAGACTGTCTGGGGTAGCAAGGCAGGTCCAGGGCTCAGCTGTGGGGTCTCTAAGGCATGCTCTAAGTCCCTCCGCCTCTCCACAATACATGGTATAAATCTGAGATCAAAGAACAAAGGAAATAAAGGGTAAGTTTCCTTTCTTTGACAGCCTCTTGTTAGTACAAACAGCGTGGCACTATTGAGGAGGACGCCCAGTGCTGGAGGCTGAGGCCAGAAGGGAGTGGTTACCAGACAGGGAGGAGAGGACGGGCAAAGGGTGGCCTCACATATAGGGGCACAGAAAGCTCCAAGTGGCACCTACAGTTGAGTTCTCTCTTTTCACAGCGGCCTCTGGACCTAGGGCTCTCATGAACAAGGTAAGTCTCCTGACCCCCATGACTTCCCGTGGATCTGCCACTCTGTCTTTACCCATTGCTTTTTCCTCCAGGACTCTCCTGTCATCTACTCCCAGGTGAAGGTGGAAAGCACTCCAGCCTCTAGGCTCCAGCAGTTGGCCTCCTCTGCGCCTCACAGATGAGTCATACATCTCCCAAGTGCTGCCTCAGCCAGTGTACCCCACCGTGCTCTGTGGGGGACAGGGCACACTGATGTGAGACTTAAGTGCATCCAGCAGTCTTTATGTGCCAAGTGCCCACACTCTTCATCTGACCAGAACTCGGGGCCCCACTATCTTGAGCAACTCACTGCACTTGTAGGTATTTCTTATCTCATGATAAGCTGCTCCTGGTTTCCTTACAGGCTTCAGTTTTGATGGTTGTTGCTGCTCCTCAGTGAGGATTGCTCAACTCCAGCTCAGTCTTGCTCTCGAGGTGCATGGTGGGTCTGCTATGCTGTTCTGCCAAATGGAAGACACACACTAGAACAAGGTGCTCATAATGAACCTCTTATAGGTTCACACTCCACTTGTCTAGAAGTCTAAGGTCAGCACTAACACCAGCACAACTTCTCTCTTGGTTAACATCTAACAGCCTGTGTTAAGTGAATACCCCATGCTCTGGGCCTTTCCCAGTCTGACAAAAGTAACCCCACAAAGTCAAGGCCAGGAATATCAGGGATGAGAAGGTGTTGGGCATAATGTAAGGTGGGCCTAGCCAGGCCACCTGCCAGGAGGAATAGAGGAATGGCTCCTGTGGGTGTGGCATTCTCTCTGGCTAGTTGCGAGACCAGCACCTGGAAAGAACCTGCCTACCTGGGGACAAACTTACTATTGGCTGTATTTGGGACCCCACCCCATAAGGTCATTGGCTCTCCAGACCTATGAGAGCTTGTGCACCTATTCAGTAAACCAGTTTTCAGTGCCACGTGCTTGGGCTGCTTCCTGTCCAACTCCCAGAGTCTGTGCTTGACTCAACCCCAACCCCTCGGGCTGGCCCCCCAAAGTCCACTTGGGCTGACCCCAAGAGGTGAGACACGACAGTAACAGACATGACTATAAGAAGGTGCATCTTGACAGTACTGTAGAAAGTACTCAATTGGTGTATAATGAAATGATCAGTGAATGAAGGAGGAAGAAAGCAGCCCTGGACCCAGCGTGCCTCCAGGAAACTCGGAGGCACTATTCTCTTTCTCTTGAGTGAGAAATGAGAGAAGAGATGGGGCAAGGAAACCCTGTTCACCAAGATCTTCTTGGATTCACGATCACCTGAAGATCTTGGTAAAATGCAGGTGTTCACTCTCTGGGTCTCGGTAGACCTGGAGATTCTGCATTTCTAGCAAGCTTCCAGGTGTTGATGATCCTTTGATCTAGGGAGCATCCTGGGAGCTGAAACCCCACAGGTATTGGTAGAGGCTAGTAAGCAGCTCTGGAACAGGGTGATATGGATAACACCCAATGCTCCCTGAGCCATCCTTTGGACAGAGCACCACCAGAAAATGTCTCTGAGGTACCTTGGGTCTTGCTAGCTATAGGAGGAAGGGGAAGGAAAATGACACCATCTTTGCATGTAAAAACGCTATGAATAACCTGAATGAACAAGTCCTCTACATTCAATAGTTCTCTCCACCCCTGAGCTGTGGAGCATCATTCCTCTTCCACATGCCTATCACACATTCTCTGACCCTGGTGGATCACTTCTAAGAATTCCTGCTCTGAAATCCAAGTCTTTTCTAGGGCACTCCAAATTCCTTTCCTCCTCCGCAAGATCTCTGCAGCTGGCCCCAGACCCTGCGCCTAGTCAAGGGCAGTCTTCACTCCCTACACAGCTTTTCTGCACTTTCTCTAACCAGCTTCCTCTTGCCTCCTTCTGCTAGAATCCTGCTGATTCCGTGAGCACCAAGTCAAATGTCAACCACATCACAATGTTAAGAATGGGAAAGAACTTTATAAGGACAGCTCTAAGTTTGTAATGGGAAATTAAGAACCAGAGGGAAAGTTGTGTGAAAACCACACAACCAGGTAAAGGCAGAGACCAGGGTGAAATAAACTCAGGACCTCTGTAGTAGTCTGAATATAAACTGTCCCCAAAGACTTATGAAATACATGCTTTGATTCCCCACCGGCCCTGCTATCTAGGAAGGTTCTGGAAACTTTAAGAGGTGAGAACTAGCTGGAAGAAGCACATCACTGAAAGGTGGGGGATGGTAGGATTCTTGGCTCCTTCCTCTCTCTCCCCTCTGTTTCCTGTGTGCTGGGAGGCAAACAGCAGCCTCCTCGGTGTGCTCCTGTTATGTTCTTCAGCCAGAGCACACAGAGCTGAGGGACTTTGCTGAGATTTGGAATTTTCTAAAATAAAATATTAGATGTAGAACATCAGACTCTCAGTTTTAAATTAATAGAGTCCATCAAGTATCACTGTGATACTTGGAACCTCACTGTGAGTGTGTTGTACTCACAGTACAAGTGTGTAAAGCACCTCCAACCCGCCAGACAGAGAGACTCCCTGGCTGAGACAGACAAATAGGACATTAAGGACAACATTAAGTTGTCCTTAACTTAAAATATTTTACTTTAATTTTGTGAGAATTAGTCTTTGAAAGGTAATTCTTCCCTAAGGATTTCATAATGAAGTTTTACCATCAGGGTGTCTCTGCATTGGCTGTAATTGAAGGACTTACTGATGTCATTGGATCTCATTGCAGATTCTCTACAAACTGTTAGAAAATGGGACAATTGAAACAGGTAACACAGCAAAGAGAAACTCTTGGTCTTGAGTATAGTGTCGTCTAGAGTAGACTGCTTACTGTTTTGACATTGCAGAGTCCCAGGAAATGTTCTATAGGGAGGAGCAGCCAAACTCAGTGAAACAGCAGTATGGAGTTCTTCCAGCTGACCACAGTTCTTCTGGAGTCTCTAATTTGGGGTCTCCAAGTACAATATAGCCTTACTGGGAATTTCCAAAGGAGTGAAAGAATCAAAGGCTGTGAGATGTAAGGATTTTCTCTAAGAATTTCCTTACTCTTCCCTAGTTGGTGAATGAGGGCCATTGGTTCCCAGATCCTCACCAGGTCTGTATCCCAGACCACAGCACCTGGAATGTGTTTACTTTCCTCTTCTACCCAAAGTAAGTCTGTTCTGAAAATGGAAACCACCTTCCCTCGGGTAAAACTTTCCTTCATAAAAACCTCACTTCCTTAGCTGGAAGCTTTCCTTTGCATAAAAATGTTCATGGAAGGGTTCTCTCAGGTACAACAGCTCCCCCTGCCCCCCAGGTAGAACTCTTCCCTGGAGTAGAAATCTGCTGTCAGATAAAATCTTTCTGTCACGTGTGATATCTAAAATTTTCAGCCTGACAGAGGGCAACCCCATTTGGCTCCTCCACCTGAGTTTCATTGATCATCATTTTAACCAATGTTCTCTAGAATGTGGGTTTCTGGGGGAAGAAAGGAGAGGAAAGGAAGGAAGGCAAGAGAAGACAGACCATGAGACTGACAAGTTACAAGAGACCAGTTAGAGACCTAAGAAGAGCCATTTTTCAGTTTGAGTCTGAAGGCAGAAAGAAGTGTGTCCAGCCCAAGCAGTCAGGCCAGAGGAGTTCTTCCTTACCTGACGGGGGGGGGGGGGGGGGGGGGGGGGGCTTTTCTATTCAAGCCTTCCACTCATGGAGCCAGTCACTTTAGGGAGGGCAATTACTTTATTCTGTTGATTCACATGTTAATTTAATCCAGATACACTTTCACAGAAATACCTTGAACAATGTTTGATCAAGATCTGGGTACCTCATGGCCCAGGCAGCCTAATAAAACTAGCCATCATGATCACCAGAAGAAGGCTTCTGTGTTCCTCAATTTTGTGGCTCAAAAAGAAAAACAAGGGGCTGAATGTGGTGGTGCACACCTTTAATCCCAGCACTTGGCAGACAGAGGAAGGTAGATCTCTGTGACTTCCAGGTTAGTCTGATCTACATAGCAAGTTCCAGGCCAGCCAGGGCTATAAAAGAAAAGTCAGGACTGGCGAGAGACAGCTAAGAGTAAGGCACTTCCTTCTCCACCTGACAACCTGAGTTCAACTCCCAGAGACGGTAAAAGGAGATGACTCCTGCAAATTGTTCTCTGACCTCCACACATATCATGGCACACATGTGCAGAAAATAAATAAATAAATGAATAAATAAATGTTTTAAAATTTTAAAAATCAGTCTCTTCCAATGCAAATAAATTTAAGCAGTTTCTAAATTTTTTACTGAAATCCAAGCCCAAGCTGATGATTTTGCTCTGGCAACTGCTGTCTTCCACGTATAAAGCAGGTCCTGCCTCACCCTCGCTCCCATTGTGTTGTAAGCATCTAAGGCCTTGGGCCTTTACCTCCCTGCTGGAGTTCTGAATTTCCTCACAGTGGTAGCTCTCTAAGACCTTCTGCCCCATCAGTTTTCACCAAAACTCCCAGCAAGTATTAAACCTCAGCTTACATCCGTGAGAATTCTTAAAATTTTTAACTTGCCTATTTTTATATCTCTAGTCTATATCCAACTAAAAAACACCATTTGTACTAAAAAGGGACATTCATAGGCAAGCAAAAAGAAACTGAGTTCAAAGTCAGGTGAAGGGACAAGAAAATTCCGTTAAAATGGATGGTAAGGGCTCTAAAGGAGAAGAAAAATAAATTGGCCCCTGGGTCCTGGAGGAGAGAAGAAACGGGACCTGTAGCTCCAGACCTGATGTAGAGCAGGACTGGAGCCAATTGATGAGGTCAGAAGCCTTGCAGAAGAAAGGTTTTCCAGACTCTGCCCTCATTCTGAGCCCTTGTGAGCTCCTGGCACTGTGTGGTGGATGTAAATGGCACAGACCATTTACATAGGAATACAGACATAACACATGCTAGACTCAAGCAACTGGAGACAGAACTTCTCTGGTGGCAATGCAGCTAGTGAGTGACAGGGGCTGATAAAAACCCAGGAAGGAAGGAAGTTTCGTTGTCCAGTGCTCTCTAGAAGTGCAGGAGATGAAAAAAACCAGAGGTGGATTTTTAGGTCGGGAAGTGCTAAATAACAAAAATGAAGCCTGAGAAAATAAAATCAAGCTAAGGCATACAGGAATTGGTTAAGAAAACTGATCATTTCAAAACTCTGAGCCAGATTCCTACACCTCTGATAGATACTGACAGTATATTTTTTTGTGGTTGTAGTCTCTACTTTCTCCCACTCCGCACTGTCTGCTCTCCCAAGAAACCATTTGGGAAGAGAAAAATCAAAGATAAAACTAAAATCTCCATAAAGATTCAAAAACAGTAATGAAATACTGTCATGCAAATGTGGAGGTCTTACCAGATGCTGCAGCAGTATGCAAGGCAGCGATATACCACGTTCTCGCAGGTTCTTGCGGGTCCGTTTGAAGGTCAGCCTGCTACATCACTGCAGAGACTATAACCATTTTCCTACAGGAAATGTCAACTTTTGATTATTGGAGACCTAATCTTGGAAGTGTAGCTCCCTGGTCTACGTTCATCCACCGAGTCCCAATCAGCGGAGGACTGCAGATTGAATGATGCACACACAGAGACAAAGACACACACACTAGGTAGGAGGAAAGGAGAATGACTGACTGACTTTATTGAGAGGCATCAAGCCTTATATAACCTGAGGGCGGGGCTTTGCAGGAGGTTCCTCTATTGATGATACACAGCTGTAAATAGGAAAAAGGAAGTTGTGGTCTGTCTAGCTTAAAGGTCAAGTTGTTTACTTCAGCTTTGCAATTGACAAGATCCTGCTAGCTCTTGGCCTGAGAGCCTAGCACTAAGAGAGAAGGGCTGCAGGGGTGCCAGACCCTACAGTTCCTTACGGTGGTTTCTTTACCATCACTCAGCCCTTGTCCTTTTGGCCAGAGCATGGGCACACTGGCTTGAGATCTCAGTACAATGAAGACATAGCCCCACAACACGTACACTGTGATGTTCCGGAAGCACTTAGCCAGGCTCAGAATTTTAGATAATAAGCCTCAGTTGCTTCAGGGGACCAAAATCATCCACACTATCCTGAATATTCAACAAGAGCTACCTGAACCTCTTTGGATATGTGCAAACACAAAGGTCTGAAACTCCTGCCTATCCCCAAGTCACATGTTCATTCGGAGGTAGATGTTCCCTGACAACAGCCTCACACTGCAAGTCTGCAATCCTTCTGTTTGCCACCCAAGTGTCTTGAGAACACACACACACACACACACACACACACACACACACACACATTCTTAATTACATTTCCATACATTTAGTATTACTTACTACTGGGCTCACCAAGACCAGTATGGAATGACTAAGCCAAATTACTTAAGACTGATGAGCAAATAGCTAGGCTTTCTCATTAGCTAAATCTTTCATAATACACTCCAACCCCACAAATACAATCCATCTGTATAGACAGGACACAGCAAAACACAGCTACTATAGTGACAAAGGCATGCTTCTTTCCCCTGACTGCAGTTTGGAATACATTTGCTCTTCTCTACTCTAAGCTGCACCAGAATCACCTGGAAGGCCTGTTGGGCCCCAGATTGCCACCTCCAGCCTCTCCAGAAAGAGGAAGGAGACAGGAAAAAGAAGGGAGGGGAGAAGAAAGGAGGGGAACAGAGGGGAGGAGAGGAAGAGAAGAGGGAGAAAATCATCCTGAATGCTTTCTGCTGATGAATCCAAGGACCTAGTTTTACCTGAATGGGAGGACTCCTCAGGCTGCCAGCAGGCTCAACTTTTGCAAGTAGTTTGTTACAGTGCCAATGACATTATAATTTTATAGAAAAGATGAGACAAGAACCAGGAAGTAGGCATGTTAGCTTGCATTATCAGAACTGTATAAACTAGCTTGCTGCTTCCTCCACTGACTGGCACCAAACTTCAGCCTTTTCCTTTCCCAGCACAGGATTCCTGGGAAATCTTTAATTCTTTGGGGTCCATTGATTCAGTTGTTTGATAGTCTTTAGAATATCTCCTCTTGGGGGCTGGAGAAATGACTCAGTGGTTAAGAGCACTGGCCGCTCTTGCAGAGGACCTGGGTTCGATTTCCAGCACCCACGCAGCAGCTAACAGCTGTCCCTAACTCCAGTTACAGGAGAATTCGACACCCTTTTCTGACCTCCACAGACATTGCACAACATAGGTGCATTTACATGCATGTAGGCAATACACTCATACACAAAAGTAATAAATAAAATATTTTAAACAATATAAACAGAATACCTCATCTCCTGCCAGGACAGTTCCACCACTGTTTCCCAAAAGGGCACCTGCAATGCCAGGGCCAGAAAAGAGCTACCTCCCTTGTGAAAGGCACAACAGACAACCAGAGCATCAGAGTTATCTCTAAGGACTCTCTTCAACATACATCTAAGTAACATGTTGTCTCTTGAGGGCATGTCTCTACATTGAATTTATTTGAGGGGCTAGTTCCCCAATTCTGCTGGTTCCTCTTATACATATATTTGATCACCACAGCCAAATAAGTGTTAGGACCCAGACCATACAGGTCCTGCTGTGAAGAATGCCACTCAATGTCTTTGTTTCCTCCAGTCAAACCAACTTGCCCTCTAGACTTCAGGCAAAATTAGCCTCTGCAATTACTTCAGGATAAAACTGCTGGCATCAAATTCCTATTATTATTTAATCTAAATGGGTCTTCACCTTCTGTCTTTAAGGGAGCACTATATCTGATATCAAATTCACTTAATATCCAATGACATTTTTTCCATTCAGCATTTTAAGTAACCATTCTTAGTATCCATAGTTTAAATAAATATTCGACCATTAATCTTACCGTTGTTCCCCAGTACATACCACACTGTTTTCTCTGGCTATTGACGAAGTTTTCTTTTTGCTACTAATTTTAGCAGACTTTAATATATCTAAGAGTACGTTTCTGTGCATTTACTGGATTTGAAAAGAATGTTTACTGTGGGTGGGTCTCCATCTCTAGCACGGCTGTTGTGCTCCAGCCATGCCAGAGAATGGAGGACAATCGAACGGGACCTCAGGGGGCTCAGAGTGCAGCAAGAGGAGTTCCCTCCCAGGAGACTACGTAGGTGGGTAGTTCGGTTATTAGAGCCAATGCAGGGGTTTATATAAGGAGGCCTTCCTGACCATTACAGAAGGCGGGAAGTTAAAGGTGGGGTTTGGGGGTAAAGGGCAGGAAGGCTGTGGAAGTTCAGGAACAAGGAAACGAAACCCAAAAACCTGGTTCTGGTCTGGGGTGGGGGAAAGGAAGATTCATATCACATCAGGCAGAGCAGGTCAGACACCTGCCATCCCTTTAGGGTATCCAGAGTTGCTTACCTTATTCAATACCCAGGTCCCCACATCTCCCCCTTTTTATATATATATAATGGGGAGGTATATAAGGGCCCAATAAAGGGAGGAGCCAGGCCATGAGGGGATTGGCAATCCAGGGGAGATAATGGGTTTTAAGTTCATTCTTGAGTTTATGAAAGGTATAAGTGAGAGAATGTATAGTCTCTTAGTTAGCTATTTGTTCTCTAACATTCTTCTTTTGAAGAGGTAAACCTAAAATCTTTTAGGAATTAGATAAGAGCCCCCAAATACTTCGGACATATTTGGCCTTTGATACAGAGTAGGCTGCTGAAAGGCACAAGGAGAGTTTTTGGTCTTTGGAGTCTTTTTACCCTAAACTGCCTAGCCAAATTCTACCTCCTATTCTCATCACACCACCCTCTGAAGAGGTCACCCTAATTGCCAATAGGGAATTGGGGCACTGACCACTCTGGCTTCTTCAAGGCTGAATAGGGTCATAGATTGTGGCAATAGGGGTACCCCTTCAGTGAGTCTATCTAAAAGACCCCTGAATTGCATAACTGTTAGCTGTAGGGAGCATTTTTGCCTTCATGTATGTAAATGCACCATATGCATGCAATGCCCACAGAGACCGGGAGAGGGTATTGGATCCCCTGGAACTGGAATTATAGACTATTTCTAGCCACCGTCTGTGTGCTGGGAACCAAACCAGGTACTCTGAAAGAGCGGCCAGTTGTGCTCCTAACAACCGAGCTATCTCTCCAGTGCCAACCAACAGCCATTCTTATGACTCCTCGCTGCTGCTGCCTCATCTGGCCCTTATAGCCTCCCCTGTGCCTGCAAAACTGACATTAGACAGGATGTAAGCAGACCTAAGCCTGACCCTCTTTCCTTGATTTTTCTATTATTACTTGTTGCTGTGCTAAGATTTGGTTTAGTCCTTCAACACGTTAAATCTGAGTTCAGTTTTTTAGCATCAAGTTACACACAGTTAGGAACTGCATTCAGATTTGTTTTTTGTTTTTTGTTTTTTTGAAATCACAGATCTGGTTCCAGGTAATTCTGACATCAAATATTCAACACCCTGCAAAACTGAGGCCTGATTTTGGTGATTCTGGTGGGACACACTCTCGCCAGAAATCCAGCACTCTTCCTATTCTCTGTCTTTCTCCAGACCAGAAAAAAAACTGTAAGCCTTTATCAACAGTACCAAGTGGAATTCCATCATAGCTACCAAGTGACAACCCTGTGTAACTATGACTCAATCCTTATCTTTCCTGAGAAGACCAGAAGGAAGGGAAATACATGTTTTGTTAGTTGTGTGTTACACTATGCTGGGAGCTTATTGCATTCTATTATTTAGGTCTACAGTGCTGGTGTCATTCCATTTTATAGAGGCAATCACTTGGAGAACCATCCATGATTACACCGCTTAATGATAGAGGCAGGAATGGAGTGAATGTGTGTCTGTCTCCAGAGTCTTTCTCCAACATGCTGTGCTTCCAAAGGGAATGTCATTTTCTGACTCTAAGAGTGGTGAAATGGGGAGGGGAAACGAGCCCCTGCTAAGTCTGGGTTGAGACTGCCCAGTGAAGGACTAGAAAGTGGATGGGGTCACTGAAAGAAATAACTAGATTTTACAGTAGAAATCAAATAGATTTAAATTTTTCCTGAATTGTGACAATTCAGCATTCACATGCAAAGAAATGAACTTAGACTCTTATCTAAGAACATATAAAAAATCAACTTTAGAGTATAAGACATAAACCCACCTGAAGAAAACTCTGACATTTGTCAGAGCAATGATTTCTTTATGTGAATTCAGAATCACAAGGAACAAAAGCAAAAATGCATAAGTGGAGCTCCCTTAACTCCAAGAGCCTGCTAACAGCAAAAAAGCGCCAACATTAGAAAAGTAAATAGTAGAGTAAAGAGAAAATAAAGCAACTCATATAATGTAAGAAAATATTTCCAAACCATATTCCTAACAAAGGGTTAATATACAAAATATGTAAGGAACTGAAGCAACTCAGCAGCAAGAAAACAACCTCATTTTTATGTGAGTAAATCATTTGAATAGAAATTTTTCAGAAGAAAGCACACAACCCCTTTGGCACAAGCCCTCTTTTGCTCTTTTCACCCCAGATCTCTGGACTACCCTCTTAGTCCAGTCCCACCCACTTCAACCTGACACCCTGTACTCAGATAGACTCAATTTTCAGTCTAGTTTGCTAGACTCTTCACAAACTGTCCCCACCCCACCTTGCCTTTGGACTCCTGAGACCAGCATTCCACCTTAGCTGTCCCCAACCCCACCTTGCCTAGGGTTTCCAACACCAGCCTTCTTCCCCAGTACATCTGTGATCCTGCCCACTGCACCTTGATTCCCCCACAGGCTGAGCAATTCTAATATCCCTGACCCCATACCTTATC
This sequence comes from Eospalax fontanierii, assembly GCA_035773235.1. Lineage (NCBI taxonomy): Eukaryota > Metazoa > Chordata > Mammalia > Rodentia > Spalacidae > Eospalax > Eospalax fontanierii. The sequence continues at coordinate 57,706,630 of CM069543.1, read as the reverse complement.
CCCCCTCTACTCTTGTGCACAGGCCTATTTTTGCTCCTTGCACCCCAGGTCTCTAGACAACCACCTTAGGCCAGACCCACCCACTGTGACCTGATCCTCTACAGTCAGATCAGCTCAGTTTTCCAGTCTAGTTTGTTACACCCTTCACAGGCTATCCCCACCTCACTTGCCTTTAGACTCCTAAGACTAGCCTTCTTCCATGCCTAGTTTGACAGCCACTCCATAGGCTGTCTCCAAGCTCACCTTGCCTTTTATTCCTGTGACCAGCCTCCTACCCTTCCTACCCACTACCCTGGCCTACTTACTACAGAGACCACCCTATTACCTTGTAAGAACCTGAAGCACATACCAACTAACCTGTCATACCTGAAAAAAAGAAACCCAGCTACATTACATCAACAATATAAACAGAATCAAAACTCAAAAAGAGGAAGAATAGAACTTCCTATTGAACACACAACCAGCAAAAGACATCAATATGGCATTGCCTAAATGGCAATGCAAAAACACACATAAGATGAAAAATCAAGAGACTATGTCCTCAAAAAAATCCACCAGTCCTACAGAAGTGTACTAGATGATAATCACCCTGAGGAACCCCATAATGCAAAATTTAAGGGAACAATTATAAATATGATCAAAGAACTTAAAGAAAACACAAAGAACTCAAAGAGAATAGGCATAAACTTGTGATGATAGCTCAAGAAAATACAAATATGCAGCTGAATGAAATAACAAAAACAATTCAAGACTTGATAAGAGAATTTACAAAAGAGAAATTTTAAAGACAACCCAAGCCAAAATGAAGATGAAATTGGAAGACTAGTAAGTTAATTTGAAACAACAGAAGAAAGCCTCACAGGTAGATTGAATTAAACAGAAGACAGAATATCAAGAATGGATGACAAAGTTAAGAACTAGATTCCTCAAGCAAAGATTATTTTAAAGAGAAATTTTTAAAACATGGGAATGAAATACACAGAAAATGTGGGATACCATGAAAAGACCAAAGTTATGCACCATAGGCAGACAGGAAGGAGAAGAATCTCAGGCCAATGTCATTAACCAGATCTTTACCAGGATTATAGAAGAAACTTCCCTAAGTTAAGGAAAGATATATCTGTACGGATTCAAGAAGCACATACAACACCAATTAGACAGGACCAAAGCAGAAACTCCCCATGGCATATCACAGTAAAAACAGTAAATGTACAGAACAAAGAGAGGGTACTGAAAGCTTCTAGAGAAAAACAAGTCACAGGAAAGAAAACATAAAAATGTCCAACAAATGCTAGGAAAAAATGTCCAACATCACCAGACAACAGGAAAACGGAAATTGAAATTATAATGAGGGGTCAACTTTAGCTCATCCAATGGCAAAAACCAGCCTCAGTGAGATATGACCTCATACCTTAGATGGGCTATGAAGATAAAAGAACACTCATTGGAGGAAAGATCGCACCTTCAGCAAATGATGCTGGCAAAACCGGTTCTCCATCTGTAGATGGATGAAACTAGAACCTTATCTTTCACTTAACACAAAAGTCAACTCCAAGTGGATCAAAGACATCAATTGAAACTGATGAAACTTACTCTGAAACTGTTAGAAGAAAACACTGGCAGTAACCTACAAGATATAGGTGTAGGAAAGCACTTTCTGAGTCAGATGTCAGTTGCTCAGAAAGTAAGATCAAGAATCAGTAAGTGAGCCCTCATTAAACTACAAAGCTTCTGTATGGCAAAGGAAACAATCGAGGAAGTGAAGAGAAAACCTACAGAGTGGGAGAGAATCTTTACCAGTGACATATCTGACAGAGGTTCAACATTCAGAATATATAAAGAACTCAAAAATCAAAGAATCAAGAAAACAAGCGACCTAGTTAAGATGGGCTAAGGATTTGAGCAAAGCGTTCTCAAAAGAAGAAATAAAGATAGTTAAGAAACATCTTTTAAAATGTTAGGAGCTAGGGGAATGCAAATTAAAACCACTTTAAGATCTCATATTACCCCAGTCAGACTGGCTAAGATCAAGAGAACCAATGACACCAAACGCTGGAGAGGACGTGGGGAAAAGGAATGCTCACTCACTGGTGGTGCAAGTGCACACTCCTATGACCCTTATGGAAAGCCATATGGAGAACACTTAAAAAACTAAAAATGAACCTACCATTTGACCCAGTAATACCACTCCTTGGCATACACCTAAAGGACTCATCCTTTTGCAGAGATACTTGTACATCCATGTTTGTGGCTGCTATTTTCATAATAGCTAAGAGATGGAAGTAACCTAAGTGTACTTTAACTGCCAAGTGGATAATGAAAATGGGGTACATTTATACAATGGAGTTCTAGTCAGTGGTAGAGAAAGACAAAGTCATGAAATTTGCAGGTATATGAATGGAACTAGAAACTGTTAAGCTAAGTAAAGTAGCACAGACTCAGAAAAACAAATGACATATGTTCTCCCTCATATGTGGATCCTAGCACCAAACCCTTATATGTGAGTGTGTATGCTGACGTAACTTCAGGAACCAAAGGAAATGGAATGAAGCCTGGGAGGGGAAGGGAAAGAAAGACTCTGAGAGAGAAGCGCAGCAGAAGACACGTGTTGCTAAGGGAGAAATGGGAAATGTGGGGGTGTTTAATGAGAGGTGAAAAGAGAGCTATACGAGGAGCTTTGTGGATAAAAGGAAAGAAGGAACTCAAGAGGGGTGGGACCACAGGAGACTGGCATTATCAGGGGAAAACAGGGGAAGGCATGGAAGAAGGGTTATACAGGAAGAGAGAGAGAGAGAGAGAGAGAATAGTTAAATAATGCCTAACTAATGTAAAAAACAAAGAGTCATATTATTCCAACAATCTAATGACAAATTACACATACAACATCTTTCCATGAGTCCATAAGCATAGCTGAAGTTTACACAACAAGAAACAGTGCCAAATGGGAAAAAAAAAATCTTCCTTTGAGTTGTTGGTTAGTGTAGTCCAAGAGACTCCCAAAATTATACATGCTATTGCCACAATCCTTGATTGCCTCCCAGATCTTGAGGATAAGATCTTATTGCTGAAGACAGATATACTTCAGACACAGGATTCAGAGCAGTGCAGCTGGAACTGACCTGCAACTCATTTCCCCTAAAGGCTAGCTCTCATGGCTTTGGAAAGCATTACACAAACAGTGGTCCAACACAAGCTTCAAGACCAAATCAACAACCAGCACAGCACTGGTGCAGTGGTGGCATTTTTATCTTGGGGGCAATCAACAGTTAGCTAATTGTTCTAAAACCCCTCTCAATAGGGTCAAATTCATGTGTGATCCTGTAAACATAGGCAAATACACATGGCTGGAGAGGTCATATAGCTTAGAAAAAAACCCAAGACTGTCACATTCCCAAACTAATGTAATTTCTTACTATGTGCAAAATATATGTCCTTATATTTACAAACAAATATCCCAGTCACCACTCATCAAAGAATCTTCTTTTGCACTAGTCAGAGACAATTAAAGAGTACCATTGCTGGTCACACACAGACGTTGTCTTGGAATTCTGAAGCTTAAGTGGCATATCTACAATGAAACCTTTATGCCTAAGGTTCATGGAATATAGAACAAGGAGTAAAGAAGACACTCATGAATCTCTCAGTTCTCATTTTAAAAAAGCTCCCTCATGTAACAGAGGGCCAGAAACACAAAAGTTCACAAATGGCCAAAGTGTAGCAATTAAGAGTCTTGGACAGACTCCTATATTAAACTTCACCCGCCCAGGGCTCAGGGACCATTGCAGAAGAGAGGGCAGAAGGGAGGAGGTGCATGACCATATGGAAATAGAATCCTACAATCTTCTGGGACCCTGCTCATATGAACCTTCAGCAATGGTGTCAGCAAGCACAAGACCCATGAAAATTCAAGCAGACAAAAACCCAGCATAGAACTGGGGAAATGGACAGCAGACTCCAATCTTAGATGGAGAAATATTAGCAACCGATTACTTTTGGGTGAGGAAGAGCTGATCTTCCTAAAGTGAGGGACTCTAGATAGGCTGACTAGACCTTAGTAGATGAATTTGCACTGAGGAACATCTAGGGACACTAACTTGACACAATAGGCCTTAACACAAATGACAGAGTATATGAATTCCAGTGGAGGAGTTACGGGCGGGTGTCAGTGGGGAAGGGGATATAAAGATGATTAAAATCGGTTGAGATGTTCTGTATGAAGTTCACAAAAACTCAACTAAAAATAATTTTAATTGGTTCTTTGAAAAGATAAAGAGATTGACAAACCCTTACTCAACCTCTTGCAGAAGACCCAGGTTCAGTTCCCAAAACCCTATGGAAGCTCAAGACCATCCTTAACCCCAGTTCCCAGAGGATGCCTTCAAGCTTCTGCAGGCACTGCATATATGTGGTGCACTTATATACATGAAAGAAAACATTCATGCATACAAAATAACTATATATATATATATATATATATATAAACAAAAAATAAAATATCAAAAAAAGAAGAAATGAAAATGAAGATGTTACAACAAATACCAATAAAATCCAGAAAATAATGAGGGTATATGTTAAAAAGCTTTATTCCACTAAGTTGGAAAATCTGAAAGAAATGGATAAATTTATAGATACATATGACATATAAAAATTAAACCAAGATGAAATAAATAATTTTACTAAATCCATAACCAACAAGGCTTAAAGCAGTAATTATTTTTTAAAACTCTCAACTAATAAAAGCCTAAGCCAGGTGTATTCACTGAAGAATTTTGCCATAACCTCAAAGAAGAATTAACACCAATACTACTCAAATTACTCCATGAAGTAAAAATGAAAGGAAGAAGTCCAAATCTGTCAGTATCACCGTGATACCAAAACCAGATAAAGACACGGTGTTGAACAGCTGTAGCTGCCAACTTGACACACTTTGTTAGAAGGAGTCTCAGTTGACGAATTGCCTCCATTGGACTGTCCTGTGACCTTGTCTGTGGGGCATTTTCTGATTTGAGTGATATGAGAGGTCCTAGCCCACTGTAGACTGTACCATCCCTGGGCAGAGTGAGCATGAGCCAGAGGAGCAAGCCAATAAGCAGCGTTCCTCGACAGCCTGTGCTTCAGCTCCCACCTCCAGGATCCTCCCTTAGTGATCAAGTGACCCAGAAGAAGTAAGGCACATAAACGCTTTCCTCCCCAAGTGGGTATTGATCAGTGTTTTGGCATAGCAATTGAAAGCAAACTAGAAAACACAAAATAAAAGAAATTATAGCCACTCTCCCTGATGAAGATACATACAAAAATTCTCGATAAAATACTTGCAAACTCCCAAAATAACACAGGCTATTGCCAGAGCTCTTGGTTATCTCCCAGAACCTGAATAAGACTCTACTGCTGAAGACAGGACATACTTCGAACACAGGACTTAGAGCAATAAAGCAGGATCTGACCTGGAAGCCTTCTCCCTGAAGACTAGCTCTCAAAGTTCAAGAGGATACTAATCAAGCTTAAGGGAGAAAATCAGTGAATGGTCCAACCCAGCCATAAAGCCTAATAACTATAAAAACTAGCACAGCAAACTACCTCTATTGTTGGTACTGTTATCTGGGGAGTAATCAACAGCTATCTAATCTGATTTAAAGTCCTGTCAATGGACTTTAAATAAGTTAAATAAGTTCACAATAAGGAGTGAACTTATAGGTGGCACTATAATTATAGCCAAATATACATGGCTGGAGAGGTCAAGGATCCTAAAGAATTCCTGTCTCTGTCATATCTCTAGATAAACAAAATTTGTTACCATATTTTGTTACCAGTAGATGGAGGCTACTTTCAGCATCCCGAAATTGAGCACACAGAGATCACCAACCCTAAGTTACATATCTACTATGGAACCTCTACACCTAAGGCTCATAGAACATAATGGAAGAGGGGGTAGAGAGAATATTAGTGTGCAATGCACATAGAAGGCTAAGTTTTAGAAAATAAGTGTCTGCAGAGTGTGCGTCCTAGGATAGGACTTCTGTATTAAATCTCATCCACCCATGGCTCAGGGACCATTGTGGAATAGTGGTCATAAACATTGTAAGGGCCAAGACTAGCACATGAACATAGGGAAACAGAGACTTTCAGGCTACTGGAAGCTTGCTCATGTGAACTTTTGGCAATGGTACCATCAAGCACAAGATCCATGTCAACTCAGTCAGACAAGGGCCTGGAGTAGAGCAAGGGCAATAGGCCAGCCCTCCCCTGGGAACTGTGGGAGACTGATAATTGCTGGGTGAGGGAGAGTAGACCTTCCTTAAGATCTCTAGATAGAATGACTGCACTCCAGTGGATGAACTTGCACTAAAGGACATCTGGGAACAAATGCTTGACTGAATAGGACTTAACACGTATGGTAGAACGGCGCATCAGGTCTGGTGGGGGGATGGGTTGGCATGGATGGGGAGGGGGTCTAAATTTGATTAAGAACTGTTGCATGCAGTATGTAAAAGTTCAATAAAAACTTTTTTTAATACTTGCAAACAGAATTCAAAATTACATGAAATGTAGCATTCATCACTACTACCAAGTTGGCTTTATTCCAGAGATACAGGGATGGTTCAATATATAAAATCAAGAAATGTTATCCATCACATAAACAGACTTGAAAACAGAAACACGTAGTCATCTTAATAGATACAGAAAAGGCTTTTGAAAAAACTGAATGTTCCTTCGTGATCAAAGTCATGGAGAGACTAGGGATAGAGGAAGCATGCCTCAACATAATAAAGGCTAAATACTATATCTCCAGCCAACATCATGCTAAATGGGAAAAACTGTATGTATGCCAACTAAGATGAGAATGAGACAAGGGTGCCCATTCTCTCCATTCATATTCAGTATCATTTTTGAGGTCTTAGCTAGAACAATAACATAAGGGAAGAAAATAATAGGAATATAAAGAGGAAAAGAAGTCAAAATATCCTTATGGACAGATGATGTTACTCTGTACATAAGAGACACTAAAACTCACCCAAAAACTTTTAGAGATAATAAACATTTTCTGCAAGGTAGCAGGATACAAAATTAACACAAAAATCAGCAGCCTTTTTTTATACCAGTGACACACTGAAAATATTAGGAAAAGAATCCTAGTCTCAAAAGCCACAAAAAATTGAAATTCTTAGGAATAAATCTAACCAAAGAAATGAAAGTTGTCTACAGTGAAAATTTTCAGGCACTAAAGAAAGAAGTTGAAGAAGACATTGCAAGATGGAAAAACCATCCACACTCATGGATTAGAAGAATTAATATTGTGAAAATGGCCATCTTACCAAAAGCAATCTACAGATTCTTTGCAATGCCAATCAGAATTCCAGGGCCATTCTTCAGACACAGAAAAAGATCTTCAAATTTATATGGTGGCACAAAAAAACAAGAACGGCCAAAGAAATTTTGAGCAAAAAGAATATTACAGGAGATATTACTGTATATGATTTCAAGTTATGCTAGAAAGCCATATTATTAAAATCAGCATGGTGCTGACTTAAAACAGGCTCATAGATCAGTGAAACAGGATACATAGAAGACCAAGATATTAATCCATACAAATACAGCTACCTGACTCTTTACAAAAAGATGCCAAAATATATACTGAAGAGATGATAGCATCTCCAAAAAATAATGTTGGGAAACCTGGATTTCAACATGCAGAAAAATGAAACTGAACCTCAACTCTCACCCTGCATTAGTAACCTCAACATAAGACCTGATACTCTGAAACTGCTACAATATACAGTAGTTTCAACTTATAGACATGGGTATGGAGTTTCTGACTTCCATAGCACAGGAAGTAAGACCTACAATCAACAAAAAGGGTCTCATGAAATTAAAAGGTTTCTGAACAACAAAGGAAACTCTTCAAACGAAGAGACAACCCACAGAATGGGAGTAAACCTTGACAGATGATTAATATCTAAAATACACACACAAAAAAACTAAACACTAAGAAAAACATCAATTAAAAAACAAGCTAGGCAATTGAACAAAATATTCTCAAAACAAGAAATACAAATGGCTAGTAAACACTTTAAAGATTGCTCAGCATCCTCAGCTCTCAAATAAGTACAGATTAAAACTATGTTAAGATTCCATGTCATCCTGGTCAGAATAGCCAAGATCAGGAGCACAGGAGACTACAAATGCTGGCATGGAGTTGTGGAAAGGGGACCCTATATATGTTATCAGTGGGCTGTAAACTAGAGCGCAACTGTGGAAATCAGTCTAGAGGTTTCTCGAAAACTAGAAATAGAACTATCATATGCCCCAGCTATAACTTCTGGGCATATGCTCAAAGGACTTTATATCCTACTACAGGGATTCTTGCACATCCTTGTTCATTGAAACTCTGTTCACAATAGCTAGAAATGGAGTCAACCAAGGTATCCACCAATTGATAAGGAAAATATATGACATATATACAGTGGACTGTTACTCAGCAGTAAACAAAATAAAATTATAAAATTCAGAGGTAATGGATAGAACCAGAAAATATTATACTAAGTGAGGTAACCCAGGACCAGAAAGACAAGCGCCATATGTTCTCATTCATATGCAGATCCTAATTTAGATTTATGTGCTTAAGATAGAAAGAGTACTTGTATAGGCCAGGAAGCAAGAAAGGATCCATGAGGGATGGGGACAGAGTTCTTTGTGGGGAGGACAGAAAAATCACATATGAAAATAGAGGGGAAAGTACTGAGGGCAGAAAGATTTAAATGGAGCAGAGGAAGTGGGGGCAGGAATGAGGAAAGGGTCAACTACAACTAGGGGTGTGTGGGAAAATAGTAGGTAAACCTAAAACTCTGTGAACTAGCAGAGTTTAAACAAAAATGGTTGTGTGAGTTGATAATATTGCTCCCAGAAGCAATACGTTTTTAAATGAAAATCCCAGTGCCAGTAATGAAATAATTCCCTATGAGTTGTTTTTCACCAAAAAGCCCCCAGAGATTCTCAAAACAATTTAGGCTCTTGCTATTGCTCTTGATTATTCACCAGAACTAAATGATAACACGCTATTGCTGATGACATTGTACACTTTGAATACAAGACCCAGAGAAATCAAGCTGGAACTGAACTGCAAGCTTCCTCTCTTGCTGGCTATCATTCATAGTGCCAGAAGGTGATATGCTGGATGCTAGTAGAGAAGAATCATCAGTGGTCTTTCACAGTTATGGACCCTTTATGCTGCAGTTCCAACATTCCAGGAAAGACTGTGCCCACCAGGCCAATAATGTCAAGAATGTTTTAGGATTAACCAACTGTTTCTCAGTTGTATTTCAGGCCTGCTTCATGGGAGGGAATACACTCCTGACACTGTAAACCTGATCAAAAGTTCATGGCTGGAGAAGTCACAGGCCTTAGGGATGACTATATTATTGATATTTTTAAGTTTAAGAGAAATTTTATTGATTCAAGAATTTCATATAACTTTTATGATAGTTGGACCCCTCTCCCATCTCCATCCTCACCTTCCCGCCACCCTCCACCCCCAATTTCATGTCTTCTACTTACAAATAAAAGACCCCATCCATCTGCTTAACCCATTTAAGCTAGACACCAGGGAAATCATATGTCATTAGAGTATCAGTGATCTATAATTCTTAGGTTCAGGTGTGCCAAAGGGCCCACTTCTTTTCTTTGTACACATTTTAGGGTTAGAATATGTCCAAGTTTCTTAGAGTGGAACTTTTGCTCTTAATTTCTGTTGTTCTTACACAATACTTAGGAATGTCAAGTAGGGATTTTTCTTATTCTCAGCAGTCTGAAAATCTTGGTTTTTGTCATCAAAGTTAATTGTTCACAGCCCTTGCATGCAGGTTACACCTGCATTGCTTCCAAGTCTCACTCAGCAATGACCACACTATGGATCAAGGCATTCTCCGACAGATTGATTCCTCAGAGGGTCTTACTGTGGGTAAAAGAAGAAGCTAGGTCCTCACAGCAGGCAGCCATTAGTTCATAGGCCTCTAATCCAAGATTCTCTGAGTGGCAGCTAGAAAATTTCACAGCTTCATATGACAGCTTTACACCAATGTCCTCTAGTTTGTTTTCTGAAAGCTTTAGCCATCTCAGATTTCCAATGTTTTTGAGGACTGAAGCCATGTCTTGACAACCACTGAGGATAATGACCAGCTGACCATGGGTGCCACCAGGGCACATGGGTGGACAAGCTGATTTGTCTTTTCTCACCACTGTGTCTGGGCCACCATGCTGGCTCAGCGCTGCCAGAGCACAGGGGCACTCAGGCCAGAATGGCTATACCAGTGCTTATGGGTAGCCATGCTGGCCCAGTGCTGCCATTTTGGTTCCCTCATTATTTTCCTCTTACTTGCCAAGTCCTGATTCTTAATAAAGTGAAGAGGCCCAGAGTCGTGGTTTAAGTCCCTGTGCTGAGAGTTGTTGTCACTGTTGTCGCTCCAGCTATGCTGCCATTTTGGCTCTCCAATTATTTTCTTCATTAACTTGACAAGTACTGATTTCAGAATTTTGAGGTCAGTATAGAAGTGCCTGTGTTCAGATAAATATTCACCTGTGAGACAAGGTTCCTCACATGGTCTATCACACACATTCAGTCTCTTGGGAGCCAACTTGCCCTAGCCCCAAGGCCAACTATCAGGGTGCACCTCATTACACTGCCATCTTTTCTGTTCCAAGAAACAAATTTTTAATTAGAAAAACTTCATGGACACTACTTCTAATTAACTTCCTTGTATGTAAAATATTGATTGACCCTTATTGATAACTTTGGATTAGTTTAGCAAATAAGAAATTCTGCACTCATTCCACTTCCTGGATGTAGGTTCCTTAAGTAAATAAGCAAACAATAACACCTACTCCCAAAACCAATATAACTAGCCTGGAATCCCTATACTTGGAAAGGAGAGGCAGGAAGATCAGGAGTTCAAGGTCATCCTTGGCTACGCAATGAGTTCAAGGGCTACAAGAGATCTTGTCCCACAAAACAAAACAAAAATTTTAATCCACAAATTACCTCAAGATGAATGAAGAAGTAACTTTGCTTGGTTTCCTTTCTGATTTTATAAACTAGTACATTTAATCAGCAGAGATAGTAAACAAAATCACAACAGACTGATAGTATTAAAAGTTGTATAGAGGGGAATAATAAGACTTAGCCATCTAAGCCAGACAGAAACCTTCATGTTTATGTAGGATTGCTGCCTCTGCAGACAAGGAGTGTTCTCGTTTGTCTGCACAATTGGTTCTGCAGCTTGCATTCAAACTTCTTTTTAAATGTTTGTGTTTATACACAGAGATAGGGTTGATCTTAGCCTAGGTCAGAGGAGCTTCTCTTTTGCAGATAGTAACAGTAAATGCAGAGACTCACTACTGATTAAAGTCCTGAGAAATGATGATGAGTGTTCAACCCTAAATGAAACATCTATATAATCCCCTCCAAGGCCCAGAGACCATCATAGAAGAGGGATCAGAAAGATTGTAAGAGCTGGAGGATGGAGAGAAGCACTATGAAATGCTGCCTTCCATCACAATCACAAACATGCAGCAGATGTGCCTACCTGCAGAAGGCTTGGACATTAAAAAAAAAAAAAAAAAAAAAGACTAAGAGAGATTCTAGACAGAAAAAAAAGAGGAGTCAGCAAGAGCTAGAAAGGGATTAGAGAGGATGATGGGGTTGAGTATGATTACAATACATTCTATATGTGGATCTTACCATCAAAATAGAAAACATGTTGAAACTAGACTTTAAGATAGTGTCATATGAGAGGTTGATAATATGAGAGTTATGCATAGGTAGACACTACCTATATTATCCAAGACTCACAATTTGCCAAGTAGGTGATACCTATTTGCTAGAAGAGAACTCACTGAAAGCTATTATACTAAATTTACTGTATTAAACCTTAGAAAGAATACAGATTAAGATTAGTCAAAGGAAAAACACATGGGGTACTTGTTTAGCAAAAGTACCATTCTCTCACCATGAAGACAAGACATTGCATTCCTGCATCAATATGTGATATAGTGTGTGCAGTATGCCAATCTAAGTCTTTATGACTGTTATCTGGGTTTCATCATGTAAACATAATTAATTTCCCATATGGCTAACCTCAATCTCCAGCTAGTCTGTAGGTCACCTGACCCCATGTGAACCACCCTAAATCACACAGTTGGTCTTTACCACCACCAACTCTTGCCACAAGTGTGGCTAGCATCCACTCCAAATTGTATTAAGTTGCTTTGAAGCATAAGGCTTCAATTCAGTCAAAGAACCACTTGTTAGGCCTGATGCTGCTCTATGATAAATGAAATATATCTTCCTAAATGCCAAGGATAAGACTTCACACTGGGCAAGGCTTTACTCCACACACCTGAAACCAATTAGTCTTTCAGGCATTGCTGACAGACTGTGTAGAATATTTACTCAGATAAGAAACTGGCAACTTACTTAATCTTCACATGATGTCTGCAAGAGCTGCAGATCTGCCTGGGCTGAGAACTCAAGGCTTTCTCCAGGGCTCCCTACTGTGATGGCTAATTTTCATTGGCAACTTGACTGGATTAGGATCACGTAGCATAAACATCTCTGAGTATGTCTGTGAGAGTATTTCCAGAGTTTAACTGGGAATGGAAGCCTCATTCTGATTGTGGGCACTGCTATCTAATAGACTGGGATCCAGAATGAATAAAAAGAGAAAGTGAATTGGGTGCCAGCATTCATCTCTCTGCTTTCTGACTATGGATGCAGTATGAAAAGCTGCCTCCCACTTTTTCCACCATGACTTCTCCACCATGATGGGGAAGTATCCTCAGACTGAGTGAAAATAAAACCTTCCTTCCTTAAGTTGATTTTGTCAGCTATTTTGTCATAGCAACATGAAAAGTCACATTAGAAATGCATTCAACACTGAATGAATGTGCTCTTCTAGATTCTGAATAATATGTCAGAGCTTTACAGAACTTTCCTTTTAAGCTCTTTGATTTATGCTATGATTTGTGTCAACTAATACTCACTGGTTCATAAATCCACAGTCAATCACTAGTAGTTCCTTTCTGCAAAGGCTACCTAAGTCAAGGGTTTTGTGTTTTGTTATTTTGTTTTATTTTGGAGTTAGGGAGCTCCCACTGACATGAACTTCAGGGAGCATTGCAAAAGGAGCTTCCCAAGAACCAATGAGAAGACACAAAAGTGACAATAGTCTGGCTCCAGCCCTATTCTGCTGAACTTGTGCTTTTCACTGTGAATGCAGGCTATTATTTGTCAAGACTATAATGGAGTTAGAGAGTAAGATAAGACTTGAAACACCACAAAGCTCTATTCTTATTAAGCTGTTTTTCTTGAATACATTCTTCTTGGATTGCTGTAAGAGTTTGGTTAATTTTAAGAGTTAGGAAAAAATTCTCTAGAAAATTAGTAAAAAGAAGAGACAATTTTTTAATATTCTTACTCTATCATTTCTTACCCTTCACAGTTTAACATATGATTTCAACCTGAAATGTTCCTGTTGTAGTTACTTTTCTTGTTGCTGTGATAAAATAACTTGATAAAAGCAACTTAAGGGAGAAAAGGTTAATTTTGGCTCATAGTTTAAGGCACAGTCCATCGTGGTGGGGGAGTCACAGCATCAGGAACTTGAGGCAGCGGGTTGCATTGCATCCCTAGTCAAGAAACAGAGATGACTGGGGAGATGACTCAGCAGTTAAGAGCACTGGCTGCTCTTGCAGAGGACCCAGGTTCAGTTCCCAGCACCCACATAGCAGCTAACAACAATCAGTAACTCCAGTTACGGCAGACATTGCACACATGAGTGCACTTACAAACATGCAGACAAAACAGTCATAATCATAAAGTTAAGTGAAATAAACATAATTTCAAATGCTATTAGAAATTTTGTTCACCTTTGTTTTATATATGTGCATGTATATACACATATATAAGTATATATTTATACAGTTACCAGTAGCACATTGATACAGAGGGAATCTGGATACATTCTTAGGGTACCTAGTCTCATTAGTAAAAGAATTTAGAAGTGGATTCAAATGGAAGCTGAAGGACAATTTTATTAGATTTTGAAAGAAAACCCTCAGGGCAGATGAGTTATAAATCTCAGCAGCTTCCCAGAGGAGGAGAAAAGGGAAAATCGCCATGTCAGCATGAAGGTCAGACATGGTGGACTCACAGCAGCCCCATGGAAGGGGAGGGAGCTTTAGAGAAGAACTAAGGAAGCCCAGAATGTTAGGGAAAGCAAGCTTCGAAAAAGGATGGACAGTAAAAAAAGGAGAGGCTCTGATTTTCTGAAGAATTTCTGAAGAACTCAGCAAAGCAGACAGACTTAAAAGCTACGTAGCTGCAGCCCAGCCTACTGCGTCAGGAGTGGGAATTGTGGGCAGGCAAAATGGCATAATTTTACCAAAGCACTAAATGCTCCCCCTATCTCTTTAGCATGGTTTAGGGGTGGTCCCTTGGCCAGGTGATTGGCCTGGCACAGTTGGAATGTTAGACCTCCACCCAGGCCAGACATTCTCTTCTCTTGACCACAAGTTTTCTGTTGACAGGTCCTTCCTGCTACTCTAACATTAGGAGACAAAAATAATTGAAGTCAGAAGATCCAGTCTAAAAGCAGGCATCACCATTTCCTAGACTGCATAAAAAGGAGGAAGCCAGCTGGACACAAGTGTTCATCATTCTCTGCTTTCTGACTATAGAGGCAATGTGACCTGTCGGGAGCCATTTGCCTACCTTGAACTTTGCCCTACTTTAGGGTCAAGCAGGGATCAGTCTTGCTGTTCCCAGAAGTGCTGTGGAAGCAGGGCTTTTTGCTAGGCAAATAATTTATTCACCTGAGGGAAAGGTTATCTTAGGCCCAAGGCTGAAGATCTTGAAGATCCTTGTAGGAAGATCTGATTTATCACCTGAGGAAAGTTTATCTTAGATCCAAGGCTGAGGACCTTTTGTTAGTAGATGTAAGTGGCTTGAATAATTTCACATATGTAAATGCATGTTTGTTTTTGTTTGAACCCCTGATGGTTGTATTGTTCCACATACAGTTGTAAAGGTATAATTATGCCGAGCCAAATAAAGTCTGTGCTCTCAGTATTGACTGACAGCCCTCCTGAATCCATCTTTTCTCTCTCTCTCTTTATTTCTCAATCCTCACTCCCCCCTTCAGGTACAGTTCGATTTCTGGGGGCAGGCTCTGACAGTAACTAGCTGCCTCAAGCTCCTGTTGACTTGACTTCCCAGCCATAATGAATTGTACCCTTGAACTGAGTGCTAGAATAAACCCTCCCTTCCTTAAGTTGATTTTGTCATGGCGATGAGGCAAGTAATTAATACAATAGGACATCCCAGGTGAGAGCTGGAATACATGAAGAATACATTTATTGGGTATCTATTTCATAGACTTTATGTGTGTTACTTCAATAAATCTACACATTGAATTAAATCCTTTGAATAACTGTGTTATGTAATCATTACAGGCATCTGTAGAGGATCACCTGTAAGGTCCAAAGAGATCTAAAACTTGTCTATAGTCAAATTTCAGTAAGGGGCAAGAATCTCAAAAGCTATGACATGAGCCCAGCCATGAACATGCCCCAGAAAGGGAACACTCAGGCCTTCTAGTCTGTCTGTGTCCTGATATGGGAAGATCAGGTGCCAAAGCAAAGGAAGATAAGAGATGACTCAGAGTTGTAGTCTTCCCGCTAACTCCTACTTAAGTAAAGAAACGAGCCTACAACTCAGTCTGGTATGTTTTCTGTGCTGCGTCTAGGAAGTCATGTTCTGTACTGGGGGAGGAGCAGTCAGACGGATAGTTGGTAAAAATTTGCTCTCATTCTGCAAGCTATCTATTCTTTCTTTTGAGGTTAAAGGAAAGCTTTTTAGGTTAGTATAACCCCATTTGTCAGTTATTATTTGTGAACTACTGGAATCCCATTCTGAGAGTCTTTGCCTGATTGCAGCTATTGATTAACGTTCCTTGAGTCATTTCAAAGTAGAAGTACAAATGGCCAATAGATGTATGAGAAAATGATCAATATCTTTAGGCATCAGGAAAATGCAAATCAAAACTACACTGAAATTACCTCTTGCTCTAGTAGAATGGCTATCATCAAGAAAACCAAAAACAAGTGCTTGAAAGAAGATGAGGAAAAGGGAATACTTATACCCTGCAGTGAGAAAATAAAGCAGTGCAGCCACTGTAAATTCATTTTGGGGTTAGCATACAAAGGTTCCATCACATCACCTTCATATATACTTATTACACTGGGTCTTCATTCAATCCCCTTCCCCAGTTTCTCCTCCTTCTCTCTATCTGGTTTCCTTCATTCATTCCCAAACCCCACCCCAGATGGTCTGCCATTCTGGTTTCTTACCACATGCATTTTATTATGTTAGAAATAAAATCTGAGATCTAAAGACCCCACTGATACCACACAAGGAGTAAAAGAACACATGGACAAATGGGAAGTAACTTGGCAAGGCAGCTTTTACATTTGCAAAAGAATGTGTCGCACCATTCTGGTAGCAAGCACATGCACTTAGCAAGAAATTTGATGGATTTTTATCCTAACATAAAAGTACTGTGTCTTTTCTCCATTGACTGGAGTCACACTTCAAAATCTTTCATGGTTTAGTTTTAGAAGAATTGGTACAAAGGAAGCAATCAACTGCTCTTGGCTATCACGTTCCTGGAACACAGTAAGACTTTTTATAAACAACAGCTTTGCTAGGTGGGAGAGATTACAAAATAGTATTACAAAGGTTACAGTCCTGTGATTACTCTTTTGATAGAAAAGATTTGAATCCTTTGTAATTATTTCCTTCAATTACTTTATTTCCCACTTCATTTCCCTCCTCATGATGCTTTCTATTTTTGTGACCTATACACATATACATATATGAATATACACATATACATATATGAATATACATATATATAAATTTTTAAATCCAGGTTTAGTGTATAAAAAAAAACCAGAAAGATTATAAGGGCCACAGGTAGTAGATGACCACAAGGAAATAGTTTTCCCAACATCTGAGAAGTTACTCATGTGAACACACAGCAATGATGATGGCATGTACAAGTCCTACATAAACTCAAGTCAGACAGAATACAAGCATAAATATGGGGAGTGGGTAAGAAACCCCAACCCTACATGAAGAAGTATCGGCAACCAGTAACTTCTGGGAGAGGGAAAGTAGGTTTTCTTTAAGGGTATGACACTACACAGGGAAGCCAGGCTCCAGTGGATGGAGGAAGGACATTTGGAGACATAAATTTGACTCAACAAACCTTAATGTATATAACAGAGTGTGTGTAATTCAGTGAGGAGGGAAGCTATGAGCGGCACAGATATGGGAGGAGAATCTAAACATGATCAAAACCATATTGTATAAAATTCACAAAAACCCAAAAATAAAAAGTAATTTTTAAAAGAAACAAGAAAGCACAGCATCTGTCTTCCTGAATCTTGTTTTGCTTAGCATGACAATTTCCACTTGCATTTGTTTTTCAACAAATGTCATGATCCCATTTTTCTTTTTAATTTTCTATAATGGGTGTGGATGTTTTGCCTTCATGGATGTAAGTGTTCCATATGTACTCAGTACCCATGGAGGCCAGAAGAGGGTCTCAGATCCCAAGGAACTGGAGTTACAGATGGTTGTTAGCTTCCATTTGGGTTCTAGGAACAAAACCTGTATCCTCTATAAGAGTAGCCAGTGCTCTTAGCCACTGAGTCATCTCTTCAGCTTCAGTCTCATTTTTTTTATTTTATTTTTATTTTAAATTGTTTGTGTGTATGTGTGTGTGTGTGTGTATGTGTACACTCATGCATGCACATGAAACTACAGGTGTCCATGTAGGTCAGAGACATCAGATCCCCCAGGAGTTGGAGTTACAGGCCATTATGAGCATCCCAATGTGGCCTGTGAATTGAACTTGGCTCCTGAGAGAGAAACAAGTGCTCTTAATCACTAAGTCATCTCTCCAGCCTGATTTCATTTTCTTTATGACTACATAAAATTTTCTTTATCCATTCATCTGTTGAAGGCCATGGAAGCTGATTCCATTTCCTAGATATTGTGGGTGTTCCACAATAAGCATAGGTGTGTAAGTGTCTCTGTGGTGTGTTGATTTAGAGTTCTTCCAATATAATAACCAAAGAAAGGTATTGCAGAAGTGGTCATATGACAGTTCTAGTTTTGTTTTCTTAGGAACCATCATACTGATTTTCATAGTAGATAAACCAGGTTACACTCCCACAATCAGTGAATATGTGTCCCCTTTCCCCACATCTTTGCCAGCATTTGTTTTCAACTTTTTCTTAACAATGGTCATTCTGAAAGGTGAAATGGATTCTCAAGGTAGTCTAATTTTCATTTCCCTAAAGACTAAGGATGTTGAGCTCTTTTCGGGTATTTATCTCTTTTTAAGAACTATCTATTCCACTAATTACCCAGTTATTGATTGGATTTGTTTCTTCTGTGTTTCATTTTGCAATTTTTTTCTGTATGCCAGATGTTAGTGCCCTGCCTGGTATGTAGTTGACAGAGATGTTTTCCCATTCCTGGCTCTCTATTTGCTGTGCAGAAGCTTTTTTATTTCATGTAATCCCATTTGTCAGTTCTTGGGATGATTTTCTTTGTTACTGGAGTCTTTTCCAGAAAATCTTTGACAATGCCTGTATCTTGAAGTGTTTTGCCTGCGTTCTCCCAGAACTTGCAAAGTTTCAGGTCATATATTCAGGTCTCTGATCCATTTTGAATTGTTTTTGTGCAGTGAGAGAGATGCGGGTCTTGTTTCATTATTCTGTTTTAGGATACCCAAATCACCCAAATGCTGAAAAGTCTATCATTTTATGCTGCATGTTTTTGACAGCTTTGTCAAAAATTAGGTAGCAGCATCCGTGTGGATTTATTTCTGGGTACTGTCTTCTACTCATTTGGTCTACATGTTGTTTTGGGGCCAGATACATGCTGTTTTTGTTACTATGTCTCTGTAATATAATTTGAGATTATTTTGTGATAGGTCTACCATTGCTCTTTCTCTTTAAGATTATGTTGGGTCTTCTGGGTCATTTTTTAGATCTGTAACTTATCTGTTGACAACTGCATACCAGTACACAATGTATCTTGATCACATTCACCCTAATTCTCATCTCCCATTTCCCCTGGATACCTCCCCAACATGTCCCCCTCCTGCCTTCATGTCCTCTCCTCACCTTTGTAGGCACTGAATCCAATTAGCGCTGCCTGGTGGAATGTTGACTGATCTTGTTGGCTTGATCCTATGCAGGTAGCCACAACTACAGTGAGTTCATGAGTGCAACGGCCAAGTCATGACCAGAAGACAATGTACCACAGCACTCTTCCCAGCCCTCCAGCTCTTACCTTATATTCTTTCTGTCCCTTCTTCCATGATATTCCCTGAGCCTTGGGAAGGGGGAATTAATATAGATGTCCCTTTTAGGGATGACATTATGACACAAAGCGTTCCCTCTTGGAGGGAAGCAATTGAAGGCACAGAATGTTCTAAAGGAAGGTGAAACATTCCATCCTTGAAAAGCTCATTAAAACTCAGGAAGTAAACAAATCAAAAGCTTCAGGAAGTCCCTAAAACTGACCAGACCCACTAGGCCTTTCTCTCCCCAGGTTTATATAAGCAATAATGATGAGTGAGAGACACTCTCAGACAGGACAAACTGATCATCTGAGTTCCCTTGAAAAGACCTTCTGCAATCAGTGGAGCTGCTTGAACGTTGTGCGGTGGGCTCCAGGTTTCCAGCTTTTGTGAGCCATCACCCAAACTGGGTTGAAATTTTGGTGGTACAGTTTTCTTTGACTCATTTTTGCTCCTATAAGTAACAGCCCCCCTCTAAAAAGTTGGATTTTGGTGTTGTCTTCAGTTTGGTCTGTCTTCAGTTTATCTAAGGGAAAACCCTTTTGTTCACATCTCCCCAGGGACAGTGTCACGCAACAGATAAGTCACTCGTTCTCAGCACTTTTACCAATTATGAGTCTGCATTAACTGCTGTCCACAATAGAAAGAAGCTTCTCTGTCCCAAACAGACAGCAGTACTAACCTGTAGGTATAGCTATAAATATTTAGAATGCCATTTCACAATGTGTCCATTTAGCAAAACAATAGTAACAGGCTTTGTTGTTCTAACTAAGAACTATTGGATAAGAACAGAGAGTGGTGGCTGGAGAGATGGTCAAGTGGTTGAGCACTGGATGCTCTTGCAGAGGACCAAGGTTTAGGAGTCAATGTCCTCTTCTGCAGGCATTGTATGACATGAGTGCACTTATACAAATGCAGGCAAAACATTCATAAAAATAATTTGTCATATGTAACCTTTAGTATGATGAGATATGTTTTTTATTTTCCTAGTTTTCCCAGGACTTTTATCAGAAGGGACTGTTGAATTTTGTCAAGGGCCTTTCCTACATCTATTGAAATGATTGTGTGATTTCTATCCTCTGGTCTATTTATGTGATGAACTACACTTATTAATTTGCATATATAAAACCTGTAATACCAAGAGAGATGCACAGAGGAACACCACATAGTGATGTTTGAATTAAAAATCCTTTATTAATAGCCAGTGGTGAGAAAGGGGCTAATACCCAAAAGAACTCTTGACCCCAGGGAGAAATAAGGCAAGGTTTATACACCTTAAAACCATAATTACATCATGCCAAAGGCAAAGCCAATAACCATAGTTACATCACATCACCATAGTTAACCAGACCAGGGGCGGATCAGTTAACAGAGAAAAATTTAAGATTACATATTATTTCCCAGTGGATTTAGGTATGTAAAGGCCTGCCCAGATAATGTGGCAAGAAAGGAACTGAGCCTTTATGGCCTAAGTTAGAGAAAGAAAGGCTCTAACATCACAATTATTCATAGCTCAAGAAATGGATTTAAAACAATTCTGTCTCAAATGAAGGCTATTGTACTGCAAACGAAAGCAGCCTCCTCTCTTCTCCAGTTCCTCTACCCTGACTTACAGTCTTTCAGAAGGAAGGGGGAAACCACATCCCATACCTAGAGACAGGAAATCAGCTGATCAGGATCCAAACCAAGCTTAACAAAACTGTTTCCTTCTGGACTTCACCCATCTGGACAGGAGGCAAAAATCTAGCTCTATCTTCTTATGGGTAAAAGAAAGTACCCTGTGTCTAATGATATGACAACCCAAAGAACATTACATCATTTCAAAAGTTACACTTGCATAATACAGAGAAACATAAACATTTGCCAGCAGCTATAGATAACTTCCATACTTGTGTGCATCCACCCAACTTGAGGCTGTAAATGGGTGTGTGGTACAGCCAGAGGAGCAGACTGAAAGTTTTTCAGTCAGAACAATTATTGTAACAACAACTTTGCAATACCTGGCTACCAGGGCCACAGTTCTTGTTTTCAGTGATCCAACCTATTTTTCAGTCCCTCTCTTTGATGAAGCTTATCCCTATCGAGAGGAATAGTCCTTATCTTTTGTCCTGGCTTATGATAGAGGACACATTAGAGTCTCATTTAATCAAGGAACATCTGTACTTAAAGTATAAAATATTAAGGGGTATAAAGATAATTAAGATTGATTGAGATGTTCTGTATGAAATATATGATTCAATTAAAAATTGAAAAAATATTATGAATATTGTTGCTATTAGAGTGTGATGTCTTCTGTATCATTTGGTTGAGAAGAGTTAATCCAAACCTTTGGATATCCTAGATAGAGAAAACGGGGTTGAAATTACTTTGTTAAACACTGCAGAATGTTATAGGGTCTTTTACTCTAGATGGACAGTAATACAGAGTACCACAGCTGGTCACATGCAAACATTTTGCTTGTGAATTGCCCATGCCTAAGCAGCACATCTACAATACAGTCTCTACACCCAAGACTCACAAATTATAGAACAAGGGGTAAAGAGATCACTAATGAATCTCTCAACTCTCATTAATGAAGCATGCAACAAAGGGACAGCAACACAAAAGGAAAAAAATGACTAAATCATGGAAATCAGGAATCTGCAGAGTGTAGGTCCCTTATATTAAGGGACTCATATTAAGTTTCACTCACCCAAGGCTCAGGGACCATTTCAGAAGAAGGGGCAGAAAGATTGTAAGAGCCAGTGAGGAGATGTGTAATCATATGGAAATTGAATCCTACAAGCTCCTGGGACCCTGCTTATATGAACCTACAGCAATAGTTTTAACCAGTGGAGAAAGGGATATAAAGATGATTAAGATTTATTGAGATGCTCTGTATGAAACACACAATGATTCAGTTTTTAAAGTTAATGCTTTATTATTTTTATTTTAATAATAAAAATTATTATGAGTGTATGAGTGTAATGCCCACATGTAGTTAGGTGTACCCATGTCATGCAATGCCCATAGAAGTCAGAAAAGGGCATTAGAGTTACAGATTGTTGTTAGCTACCATGTTGGTGCTGAGAATCAAACCCAGGTCCCTTGCAAGAGCAGCCAGTGGTCTTAACTGCTGAGCTATTTCTCCAACCCTGGATTTTATTTCTTAATTATTGAAAGATATGAGTTGGTTGCTATCATTTTAATTTCTGTTTGCATTCTTAGACCAATTTTGTGTTTCCACAATTATATCCTCATTTAGTTTCTGTTGCCTCTTGGATATAGTCATTCCTTTCTTCAGTCCTTTGCACTGCTTCAAGTACTCTTTGAATAGCTGGTTTGGTGGACATGAATTATTTCAGCCTGTTCATGTCATGAAAGATTATTCTTTCCCCTTCAACTATAATAGACAGTTTTGCTGGGTAAAGTATATTGTGTTGGCATTTATGATCATTTACAACTGGGAATACTTTGATCCACACTCTTTTGACTTTCATAGTTTGCATTGAAAAGTCAACTGTGATTCTGACAGTTTTCCTATATATGTGACTTGTTTTTCTTTCAGCTTTCAGTATTCTCACTGTTCTGTACATTTTGTGTTTATGATATGATATGCCATTAGGAGTTTCTTTTCTAGTCCTGTCTATTTGGTGTTTTATGTGTTTCTTGTATTTGTATAGGTATGTCATTCCTTAATTTTGGAAAATTTTCTTCTACAATTTTGTTGAAGATCTGGTCAATGCCGTTTACCTGAGATTCTTCTCCTTCCTTTATGCCTATGATGTGCAAATTTGGCCTTTTCATGGTGCCCCACATTTCATGCATAGTCCATTCCTGTGTTGTTGTTTCCATTCTTTGCTTGAGTGGATCAGTTCTTCAACTTTATCAACCAATCTTGATATTCTGTTTTCCGTTTCATGGTGAGGTACCTCAAAACTGACCATACCTATGCCATGTCCTAGCTAACCCAGTAGTTAAGTAGTTAAAGCTGGAAGTAGTTAACTCAAAGTATGTGAACATTTTTGACCAGGTGTAGAGTGAATTTTACTGGCGTTTCTCTCTGTATTTTGCTATTGGCTCATTTAGTGGCAAGGCCCACCCTCTGACCAATAAGGGACTGGAAGAGATGGGCAGAGGAGGAAGAAAAAAAAGTAGAAAAGGGAACAAGCTGCAGTGAGCTGCAGGACGGTCCCACAGGGTAGGTAATGTTACCCATCCTGGGAAAAGTCCCACGGAAGCAGAGGAAGGAAAGTGCCATGGCCACACATACATGAAGAGGCAATGACTCGGATGGCTGCCTTCCCGGGTCCAGTGGCTGCAGCATAGGGTGTGAATGGACTAACTTAGGAATGGAACTCACTGTGGACTTCTTGGAGGCCAAGGCTATCTTGCTGGGGAGTTCAGAACTGGAAGCTGGGGTAGCCGCTTCTTCTCACAATGCTAGGACGTCCTCCCGTGCCTCCATTCAAAGAGGCCTTTGTAAGTAAGCCCCAAATAAACTCTAAATAATTAGAGGGCATTTTCTCCATTCTATTCAGTCGAATTGGCAGGACCAAACCCTGCCCACCTAGGCACAGGAAAATTTGAGCAACACCAAGGTATGGGTTTGAGAAAAGGTCAGCGTGCACCTGGCTACCAAAACCAAGGCAGATCTCTGGCTCCTCTTGGCTTGCTCTTGTACAATAAGAATTGATAAAAGCACTCACCAACTTAATCAGCACCTGGCTACCATGGCTAACAACAGAGCCATGGCCTCTGGATTTCTTCTTGGCTTGCGAACCTTAGATGAGTTTTTTTTTTCTTTTCTTTTCTTTTCTTTTCTTCCTGTATACAAGGCTGACTCTGAGAAAGACCTGTGCTATACTTGAGACAGATTTTCCCAGTGTAGCCAACAGCTGACTATTAAAATTTTCTTTTGGAAATACCTCATGTCTAAGTGGTCTCCTCTGGTGAAACACCTCACAACAATTTCATTCATTCTATTGGTGAGGCTTTCTCCTAGTGTTTCAAGTTGGCTTATTGAGTTTTTCACTTCCTTCTTCATTTCAGCCTGAGTTTTCTCTCATTTCTATTTCTTGTGAATTCAGTCAGAAGTTTATCCTTATCTTCTTTTAGTTCTTTAAGTTGTTTCTGTGTTCTTTAAATTCATTGAATTCTTTGATCATATTTATGATTGCTCTTTCAAATTCTGTGTCCTGAGTATCCAGGGGGTACCTAGAGATATCTTAGGGATTCACATTTTAGAAATTTTCTATAGGACTTCTGGTTTTGGTGAGAGCATATTACTTTGGTTTTTCATATTATTATAATTTCATTGTAATTTTGGCAGGTGGATTTCTTTTGTTGCTTCTGATTCTGGTATGAAATTCAAGACTTTGTTGAGTTGAAGTCTGATTATTGATGTAACTTGGTTGCTTTCTGATTGGGTATGAAAACCTGGTTGGTCTATGCTTCAGGTTCTCTCTTTTGATTTTATGTGGCTCCAATCAGACTACTCAGGAGCTCTCCAGGAGGTCAAAGAAGCCCTGGCTCTTTAGAAGCTAAGAGTGCTTCAGAAGCATCAGATAGATAGTGCCAAGGTCCAAGGAGAGGAGATGGGAGATGAAAGAACTGGTCCCTACTAGTCAGTGGGAAGTCTATGCCCTGGTACAGTGGGAGAGACTACAGATAGTCCCAGAGCAGGGAGATGGGTATAGCGAAATTTGGGAGGTTCACCCCACAGAGGCCAGAGTCAGGCACCCTCATGCACTTTCCAAAGGTCTGGGCCCCTAGTATTCAGCAGGGAAGCCTGGCCCTGGAGCATTAGAAAGGACTGCAGATGGTCCCAATGTAGGGGGATGGACAGGGTGCAATTTGGGAAGCTCACTATGTAGAGGCCCATGTCAGACACTCTCAGGCAGTCTCCAAAGGTTTAGGCCCCTACTAGCCAGCCCAGTAACTGTCTTTTGATAGCATACTTCTGACAAGTCAAGAATAACATAACCTCCAAGGAAGATGGCAGACTACAAGCTGTCTCCATACTATCCTCTAAACAAGAGACAAGAGTAAGAAAAACAGACAGTAATCTGAAGAGAGAAAAGAAAAACTTAATAAATTCACACCTGAAAAGTGAAGAAAAAAAGGCAGGTAGTGCATGGGGAAAGGCCAGGTTGAACACAGCCCCAGAGGCAGGGCTCTCTGACAAGAAGAAGATGAGCAGACTTTTCCAAAAAAGGCAGACAGAGTGCCCTAGTGAAAGGAAACAATCTTCAGAGCCAACCCCCACAGCCCTCACAACCTTTAACAACAGTTGCAGCTTCTCATGTGATTCCCCTAGGAGAGGAGAAGAATCTGGCTCCATCATTCTGTATGACTCAGGGCAGAAGCCAAGCACTGTCTTGAAAGAGAGCCTGTTGTTTGAAACTGAGCTACTCGCATGCCTACAAAAGGATATAATCACAGGACAGAGAGCCAGAGTCTAATTTGTCACAGCCCCAGAGCAAGAGAAAACTCTGGAGTATAGTTATAGAAAGTGGGAGGATTGAACACTAATGAGTTTAAATGTGCAGTCAGCAGAAGGCTCACCCTATGGAGCCACCTACCTGTTATTCACTGCTTTCTCAAAACTCAGAGGCTCCAGAAGTTTACTTGCTGCCCACAACTGCATCCCTCCCTTGTTTCTTTGAAAAGAGAAACAAGATCAACAAACCCTCAGGCAAAATAACCAAAGAAAGATATAAAACTAGACATGAAAATGGGGAGATTACAACAGATATCAATAAAATTCAGAAAATCATAAATACCTTAAAAACTTACATTATAAATTAAAATTTAAATTATAAAATTTTAAATAATAGATGGTTTTCTAGATGCATGGAACATAAAAAATTAAACCAAGATGAGATAGATAATTTTATAATATCTATCACAAGCAATAAGATTGAAGCCAAAATCTCCCAGGCAAAAAAAGTCCAGACCTGACAAATTCGCTGCAGAATTCTACCAGGTCTTTTAAAAAGAGCTAGTGGGCCTGGAGAGGTGACTGAGTGCCTAAAAGCATTGACTGCTCTTACAGAGGACCCATGTTCCAGTCCTCTTCGGACCTCCCTGAGCTCATGCACAGGTGCACTTACATATATGTAGGTAAAACACTCATACACACACACAAAAAAATTTTTTTTTCAAGCCAAAACTTTCTTTTAAGCCAGCAACATGGGTGGGAAAGATGGTTCAGTAGTTAAGATCAATGGCTGCTCTTGAAGAGGACCTGGGTTCTATTTCCAGCACCAACATGGTGGCTAACAACCATCCATAATTCCAGTCCAGTTCCAGGAGATTCAATGCCCTCTATAACCTCCGTGGGCATTGCATGACATGGGTGCACTTACACACATGCAAGCAATACACTCATACACATAAAATAAACATAATAAATAAAATATTTTTTAAAAACCAGCAACAGTCCTTCTTAAATTATTCCTCTAAATACAACATTAAGAAATGTTTTCCAACTCATTTTATAAAATCAGTATTGCCCTGATATCAAAACAAGATAAAGGTTGAAAGAAAATTACAGACCAGTCTCCTTGGTGAACATAGATGCAGAAATCCTCAGTAAAATGTTTCCAAGCTGATTTCAAGAACATATAAAAAGATCATTTATCAAAAAATCAAGTAGGCTTCATTCCAGAGATACAGGGATGGTTCAACATATGCAAATCAATAAATGTAATATGTCACATCAATGGACTTATGGATAGAAATCACATGATCATTTCAGTAGACATATAAAAAATTACTGTGACAAAATCCAACAACATTTCAAGATAAAATCTCTGAGAAGACTAGGAATGGAGAACTCTTAGTTAGCTTTAGCTAATCTGACATCATCTTGACATAACCCAGAGTAATCTTTGGGAGTCTCAATTGGGGGATTGCCTCCATCAGAGGGCATATCTGTGGGGCATTTTCTTAAAATGATATAGAAGGATCCAGCATCCCCAGGCAAAAGGTCCTAGTTTATACAAGAAAAGTATTTGATTAAAAGCTAGGTAAAAAGCCAGTAAGTGGCCTTCCTCCGTGGTTTCTGTTTCAACTTCTTGCCTTGAGTTTTTGCCTCAGCTTCCCTAGATGACTGGACTGTAACTTTTAAACTGAAATAAATTCTTTCTTCTCCAGATTGCTTTTGGTCATGATGTTTATCAAACCAAACAACAGCAACAGAACAAACTAGGACAGGAGATAACATATTTTAAAATAACAAAGATTATATATGACAAACTTAAAGCCAAAAACAGACTGAATAGAGAAAAATCTCAAAGCACTTCCACAAAAATCAGGAAAAAGACAAAGGTATCAAGTCTCTCCACTCATAGTCAACATACAGCTTGAAGTCTTAGCTAAGGTAATAAGACAAGAGAAGGAAAGGAAATAAAAGGAATGTGAACAGGAAAGGAAGACATCAAGTACCCTTATTTGCAGATGACATGATTCTATACATAAGACATCCTAAAGAGCAGAAAGCTCTTAAGATGCAGACACACACACATACATGTTCACAACTGGAAAAATATTGTAAAAATGACTGTCCTACCAAAAGCAATCTGCACATTCAGTACAATTCCCCATAGAAACTCTACACCATTCCTCATAGAAATAGAAAAACTATCTTAAAATTCATAACAAAGCATAAAAAATCCCAGACAGGCAACCCTGAACCAAAGGAACAGTGTAGGAGGCATGACTTTAAAGGCTTAAATTACAACATAAATATAATTTAATAAGTATATTGTATATAAATATATAAAATTGAAATAATTCCATGCATTCTGTCAGACCACAGTACAATAAAGTTTAAAATTAACAGCAAAAGAAGTCCTAGTAGCTACACAAACTCATGGAGACTAAACAACAAACTTCTGATTGATGAATAGGTCCAAGAAGAAACCAAGAAAGAAATGAAAGCATTCCTGAAACTAAATGAAAATGATAACACAACACAACAAAACCTATGAACACATTAAAAACAGTCCTAACAGGGAAGTTTATAGCTCTAAGGACCTATATTTAAAAATTAGAAAGAGTGCCAGGCATGGTAGGACACACCTTGAATTCCAGCACTCAGGGCAGAAGAAGGTTCAAGTCCAGCCTGGCCTACATAGAGAGTTCCAGGACATCTGGGGCTACAGGGAGACACTGTCTCAAAAAGACCAAACAAAATATCAAAAAGAGCACAAATAAATGACTTAATGGTACAAATCAAGAATCTGGAAAGGCAAGAACAAACCAAACCCAAAAACAGCAGATGAGAAGAAATAATAAAAATCAGAACAGAAATCAATGAAACAAGAAACAAGAAAACAATACAAAGAATCAATGAATTTAACAGTGGTTCTTTGAAAAGATAAACAAGATAGAGAGACACTTAGCCCAGTTAACCCAAATAAAGAGCAAATCAAAATAAACAAAATCAGAGATGAAAAGGGAAATATCACTACAGACACCAAAAAGAGCTAGAATATTATGAGAATACTTTAAAACCTATCAAATACTTTTAAATGATCTAAAAATCTATTAAATTTGAAAATCTAAAAGAAATGGGTGAATTTCTAAATTCACTGAAACTACTAAAGTTAAACCAAGAAGAAATCAACAGTTTAAACAGATCTATAACAAGTAAAGAAATCAAAACAGTAATACAAAACCTCCTGACTAAGAAAAAAGGACCAGGCCCAGACAGATTCAAAGCAGAACTTTACTAGATCTTCAAAGACCTACAACTAATACTACATAAATTATTCAAAAAGATAGAAGCAGAGGGAGAACTCCCAAACTCCTTCTATGATATCAAAATTACAGATACACATCAAAAAGATCATCCACCATGATCAAGTAGGCTTTATTCCAGAGATGCAGGGATGGTTCAATATATGTAAGTCAATAAACACAAAATATCATATAAATGGATTTGAAGACAAAAATCACATGATCACTTCAATGGACACAGAAAAGACCTTTGACAAAATCAAAATTGCATTCATGTTAAAGTCCTAAAGGGAAATGACTGGAGGGAACATACCTCAACATAATTAAAACTATATACAAAAAACCCATTCTAATTGGAGAAAAACTCGAAGCATTCCCATTAAAATCAGGAACCAGACAAAGCTATCTGCTATCCCCACTATATTGACAATAAGACAAGAGAAGGAAATAAAAGAGGTAATAACTGAGAAAGTTATCCTTATCCTTATTTTCAGATATGATCGTATACATATGAGATCCCAAAAATCCCATCAGAAAACATCTAGAGATGGTCAACACTTTTGGCAAAGTAGCAGGTTACAAAATCAATCTACAGAAATCAGAAGTCTCTGTATATACAAATAATAAGCAATCAGAGAAAGAGTTCATGGAAACACTTCCATTCACAATAGACCCCCCCTCAAAAAAAAAAACTACCTAGAGATAAACCTAACCAAAGACATTAAAGACCCCTTCAATGAAAACCTTAAATCCTTGTTTGCTCCTGAACACAGACAGAAGAGGAGAACTGATGCTTCTCCTGAAATGGAAGAATTCAGATGAGGCCAACTTGGTGACAGCAGGAGAGGCAAATATGAGCTGTCCTCAGATTGGAATTACTTTTAATGACGAGAGACTGACTGCACATTCTATACAGAAGATAAATCTCGGTACTTGTTTACAATTTTTATATATATTTATACATGTATATAAAATCTGGAACTTGGTTTTTTAATTCCTAGTATGAAAAAAATGTGATAGTCAAGTTTGATATGTTGCTTTTGAAAGTATTGATATATAGAAAAGATTTTTGGGTTTTGTTTTGCATTATAACATACTGGTTACTTTCAGCAAATAAAAGCTTTCTGTTCTTCCTTTAACAATAGGGTATTTGATACCATGGTGTATTTCCTCTGCATTGAAGAGCAGCAGCTTTTGCTATAAATGTTGGGGAAATTTTCAAGCCATTGTCCAGTCAGAACTTACTTTTAACTGGGATGCAAAATACCATTCTGGTTTTATTTTTATGTATGTATATGCAGAAAATACTTAACATGACTAGTTTGTCTTTATTTTTTTAATAATTTACCAAAACAAAAAACATGGGTCATATATACGTTGATTAGATTCTATCATTGTGAACAACCTCCCAAATTACTTCAGTTCAGTAGAAAGTTTTCCTGAAGCCATAACCTTTCAACTTAAATAGATGATTGTGTCGTTATTTGGACAGTTTAGGTTGGATAATTTTTAAAAGCAGTCACATCAGAATTCACATACATCACATAAATGTATTTGATACAACTGTTTGCTCACCTGAATCTCTTATCTTATTTAGATCCACTAGGTCCAAACAATTCTAATTTTAACTTCATTTACTTCATTAAATTTAGGGACTACTCAATGATTTAAATTAACTCTTCTTATCTGCCTTCTTCACCTGCTATCTTTACTTTTTTGAAATATTCTATCTTTTATTATTTTAATATAAGACATAACATTTCTGTTACATCAATATTTTATCAGATATGGAAGACAAAGAAAAAAATGAGACTCGGATCATGATGGCTAGATTGATAAGATATGATTGTTAATGGATTTGGTAATCATTTCCCTCTCTCCTAAAGATCTGCTTCACTTGACATCTCAGCCTCATCTCGATCAGATTCTAGAATAAGCTCCTAGCTACATGAGACATGAGAGTGACTATACCTGTCACAAGCACAAAATGTACAAAACGAAGCTACATCTGTGTTGGAACATGAACAAACTTGCACCTGACTTGTTAGAACTTCAACAAAGGACATCTATGATTCTGGAGAGTTAGGATAATTCAAGTTCATTGCCAAAATTATCTCAGGCAATCTTAACATTTTTTTTTGTTGTTGTATTTTTGAGACAGGGTCTCTCTGCAGTCCCAGCTGGCCTGGAACTCTCTTTGTAGACCAGACCGGTCTGGAACTCACTGAGATCCATCTGCCTCTGCCTCGGGAGTGCTGAGATTAAAGGTGTGCACCACCATGCCCAGTGCCTTTTTATTTGTTTGATTATTTTTATGTGTATTTTTTGAGTGTTATGCCTGCATGTAAGTGCACCCTGTGTTGTGCAGTGCCTGAGGAGAACAAAAGAGGGCATTAGAGATACAGAGAGTCATTAGCTGCCATGTGGGTACTGAGATTCCAACCCCAGTCTTCTGCAAAAGTGGCCAGTGCTCTTAATCACTGAGCCATGTCTCCGGTCCCTATTTTAGCCTTTTTAATAACCAATCTATTGCCTTGCACTGTATGTGACTTAACATTCTTGTAACAGAAGTTCCAAAACCGCTTACACAAATTAACTTCAAGGACATCTACAACAAATTCAAACTTATTAAATTAAAATCTATCTTTACCCTCTGGATGCCTGCCTTTCCCTAAACCTACCTTAAACACTCATGTATGAAATAAATAATAAATATAAAAAACATAAGTATCAAAAATAAAAAATAAAAGAAGAGTGGGTAAAGAAAAAAAGTCACAGAACAGGCACTCTGAAAGGCATGGTTTTGCTATCAGGGATGCGGGGGTGAGGGGATATAAATGTTATATAACGCTAGAAGAGGAACTATGAAGAGTCTGTGTAGGTTCCTCAAAAACTAAAAATGAGGCCCTCTCACCACCCGCAGCCTTGGCGCTCCCTGCCCGCCCGCCTAGGTCGTTGCGCTCTGTGCCAATGAGCGCCCCGCGAGTAGGTGCACGCGGACCGCGGCCACCGTTTCTGCCAGGGGTGTGTGGTACGCTTCAGGGCTGACGAGGACAGGCCCTTTCCGAAACCCAGGTGCGCGACAGACAGCTGGCAGAGCGCCAAGGAGCCGGCGCTGTGTGGCTGCCCGGAGGCCAGGCCAGTGAGGCCGCACTGCAGAGGCTCTGCCTGCCACGGGAAGCTACTCTGCGCTGGTCTGCTGGCCCCTAGCCACTCAAGTGGGAGCCACACTGGAAGAGGGCGCTGCATGGCAAGAACAAGGGGTCTGTGGAAACCGTGAAAAAGGGCTTAAACGATGCCTGGGACCTACATGGCGAGGCAGAATCAGCGGCTGCTGTGTGGAAGGGGCACGTTAGGGACTGAAGAAAGAAGGCCCTGACTACAGGAAGCTGCTGGCTTTCCCTACCCCACCCCAGCCCGCTCCCCCCCACTTCCCCGCAAAAGAGGAGGAGCACTTTTTGCAGGAATTCTAGGAGGATGAGGGCGCCTCCTACAGGAGGATGAGGAGCAAGGTGACCCAACCGAGCGCTTCCAGCCCCTGCTGCACGCTGTGTCCGAGCTGGAGAAGAAGCACCTGCAACTTGGGCCTCAGCATGCTGCTACAGTGATGGTGCTGACCCCCTGGAGCGTGAGACAGAAGGGACTGCAATCCCCACAGCTGGCCTGCAGTAGCCCTGCCAGCGCCTCTCAGACCCCCTCTGCCTGACATCACCCTCCATCCCAGATGGATCCCCATCTCTGTTCTTCAACACCTGGGTGAGGTCCAGGGGTAAACGTCATAAGTGTCCTTGCCTTTGGTTATCCACATAATTCCAATGTTTCAGCACAGTGTTTCTGGTTTTCTTCAGGAGCGAATGCTCATAGCTGTACCAGTTCCTACTGGAGGCAAGTCCTGGAATTCCTTCCCTATGCGCCCCAACCCCGCCTGAACCCTCATGGTGTTCCAAAGCCCTGGTTCTTGTCTAGCCAAGAGTCAGGGCTTGGTGTGCTGGGATGTTGTTGCTATGTTATCAAGGGAACTAAGTCGTGTACCTTCCCCGTAGTGCCCAGGATGTGATTGGTCCATCAGACGCTCCCTCGCAGCGGGAGATACCTCAGCAAGGTCGGGACTTGCCAGTTACCGTCAGACTGGGGCTAGTCCAGAGACGGAGATCCATGAAGTGTGGCTGGGACCTGACTCTCGGGAAAGTGGAGCATGTTTGACCCTCTGAAGGTGCCCACCCCCCCTCCATTGGATCTTCCTGCCCAGTATCCTAGAAGCTCTGTCCCTCTGCTTTACTTCGTCGTCCTCTCCTCCAAGTGTGTGCCCCTCAGGCGTCCCTGGAGTGTTCTTTTTTCCACATCTCTCATGGAAGGGACACTCTTTGTGCAGAAAAGGGTCCAGATCCGGCATCTCTGTGTCTCCAGGCCACCTTGTGCTTCACTTCCCTGTATTTTTGGCTTTTTCACACTTCATGTTTCCTCCAGTAGGAGAATTTCACAAAACTCCAGAAGTAGCACAGTTGCCAGCAGCATTGTGCATGTAGATATCTAGTCCAAGAAATCAAACCCAGAAGAGTGAACAGAAACAGTTCAGGGGTCGAAGATGCAGACCTATTTAAGATTCTTGCCTCCCAAGTATGTTGTTTTGGGGATAATGGTGACAGTGGATGACCATTTCTGTCCTTAAAAGGCCGTAGTCTTGGGTGTCGTGGCTGAATTCAACTTAACTGCTGGGTGAGCTGGGTTCTCAGTGCTGAATAAAGTGGTTTGCTCAAGAAAAAAGAAACCTAAAACATGATTGCCCGGTGTTTAATCCCAATCTTTGGGAGACAGAGGTAGGCAAATCTTTGTGAGGTGGAGGCCAGCCCAGTCCACATAGGGATTTCCAGGTTGGCTAGGACTAGAAAAACCCTGTCAAAATAAATAAGGAAATAAATAAATAGTAAAAATGGGCTTGGGTGCGGTACTGGGAAGGCAGAGTCAGGCCAGTTGGAGCTACAGGGAAATGTCTCAAAAAACAAAAGGCCATTCTCCTCACCCCCATCTTCCCTGGCTCCCAATCAGACAGACAGACCTGCCCACCTAGGAGTCTGGTAAGTCAGATCCTGCGTGCCCCATCTCTATTCCATTTCTCTGGCCCACCCCCACCTTTTCCTCTGCCAGCCTTGGCCCAGCAGGGTTCCAGTTCCTCCCCTCTCAGATCTCTGGACTAGCTGCCTAACCCAGAGCTAAACTCCCTAGTATAGACTCCACCCACTTCTAATCTGCTGCAGACCAGTCCTTCTACTAACCTGACCAGCCTATCTACTACTCTGTCCTACCAACTACCTAGACCAGTCTACCACCCTGCAAAAACTTGAAACAAGTACCAATTTATTTTCTATTCCTAAACAAAAAGCAACCAAGCTACATAAACAATGTAAACAGAATCAAAACTAAATTAAACAAAAGCAGAATAAAAGTTCCTACTAGACACATAGTCAACAAAGAACAAACAGCAGCACAGAAACACAAATAATATGAAAAACCATGAGAATATGTCCCCCAAAAAACACAGGAGTCCTACAGAAGTGCACTACAGTGAGAACCACCCTGAGGAACACAAAGACACAGAATTTAAAAGAACAATCATAAACATGATCAAAGAACTTAAGAAAATACAAAGAAATCAAAGAGGAAAGACATAACCTTGTGATGGAAAGCCAAGAAGATACAAATGTGAAGCTTAATGAAATATCAAAAACAATTCATCACTTTAAAAGTAGATTCACAAGAGATAGAAATAGTGAAGAAAACCCAAATGGAAATGAACATTACATTGAAAAACTGGATAAACCAATTGGAAACAACAGCAGAAAGTCTCATAAGCAGCATTAAAGAAACAGAATACAGAATATCAAGTAGAAGATTTGGACTCCTTAAGCAAAGACTATAAAATTTTTTAAAAACACAGGAATGAAATACTCAGGAAATATGGGACAACATTAAAAGACCAAATCTACAAATTATAGGCATACAGGACAGAGAAGACTCTAAGGCCATTCTGGTACTGAACAGACCTTTAACAGAATTATAGAAGAAAACTTCCCTAAATTGAGGACTTACCTAGAGATTCAAGAATCACATAGGACACCAATTAGACATAACCAGAACAGAAACTACCCACGGCATAGTCGAGTAAAAAGACTAAATGTACAGAACAAAGAGAGGGTACTGAAAGTTGATAGAGAAAAACAAGTTAACATATAAAGGAAAACCCATCAGAATTACAGCTGACTTTTCAATGCAAACTATGAAAGCAAGAAAGGGCTAGACAAAAGTATTCCCAGTTCTAAATGAACATGGATGCCAACCACAAACAGTTTATCCAAGAAAATTATCATGGTTGAAGGGTAATGGAAAATTTTTCATGACATAAATAGACTGAAAGAATTCATGTCCACCAAACCAGCCTGACAGAGAATACCCGAAGCAATGCAAAAGACCAAAGAAAGGAATGAGTATACCTCAAGGCTACAGAAAGAAAACAAAGATATGTATAACATTGGAAACACAAAATAGGACCACAAACAAAAAGAAATTAAAATGAAAGTATCCAATACACATCTTTCAATAATAACACTAATTATCAATGGCCTCAACTCCAATGTCTTTTGAAATGAGTTAACTGAATGGATCAAGAAAGAAAATCCATCTTTCTGTTGTCTTCAAGAAATTCATCTCACCTTGAAGAATAGACAGTACCTGAGGGTGAAAGAATGGAAAAAAATATTCCAACCAAAGGCTCTAAAAAGCAAGCAGGGGCTGCAATTTTAATATCTGACAAAATAGACTTCAAATTAAAACTAATCAGAAGAGATAAAGAGGTTCATTTCATTCTAACCAAAGGAATAATCGATCAAGTAGATATTACAGTTATGAACATATATGCACCAAATGCTGGAGCACCCAATTTCATAAAAACAGTACTCCAGGACTATAAAACACAGATTAACCCCAATTCAGTAATAGTGGGTGACTTCAGTACCCCACTATCTTCAATACACAGGTCAACAGGACAAAGAATAAACAGGGAGATACCTGAATTAAATTATATCTTACACAAAACAGACCTAACAGATATCTACAGAACAGTCCACCAAATCACCAAAAATATATATTTTCTACTCAGCAGCCCATGCAACTTTTTCTAAACTTGACCACATTCTGGGACACAAAAAAAATCTCAACAAACACACAAAAAAGTGAAATCCATGCATTCTATCAGACTATAGTGCAATAAAAATTATAATCAACTGCAAAAGAAGCTCTATGGACCCATGGAGATTAAACAACACACTCCTGAATGATGAATAGGTCAAAGAAGAAAATAAGGAAGAAATAAAAATATTCCTAGAACTAAGTGAAAATGAGAATACAACATAACAAAACCTCTGGGACTCCTTAAAAGCAATCTCAAGAGGAAAGTTTATAGCTCTTAGAGCCTACATTAAAAAATCAGAAAGAGCACATGTGAATAGTGCAATGGTTCTTTGAAAGGTTAAACAAGATAGACTCCTAGCCTACTTGACCAAAAGAAAGAAAGAGCAACTCCAAATCAACAAAATCAGAGACAAAAAGGGAAACACCACAACAGACACCAAAAAATTCCAGAACATTGTAAGGGAATACTTTAAAAATCTGTACTATATTAAATTCAAAAAACTCAAAGAAATGGATGAATTTCTGAAATAATAGATATCACCAAAGGTAAACTAAAATATTAACAGTTTAAACAGATCTATAACAAATAAGGAATCTACCAGACATTCAAAGAAAATATCCAACCAATACTTCTTAAATTAAAAGGATAAAAACAGAAGAATTCCTAAACTCCTTCTATGAAGCCAATATCATGCTAATACCAAAACCAGGTAAAAACACAACAAAAATAGAAAACCATAGGTCCATATCCATAATTAATATAGATGCAAAGATACTTAAACTATAAACTGCATACAGACACATATCAAAAAGGTCATTCACCATGATCAAGTAGGCTTTATTCCAGAGATGCAAGGAAGATTCAATATACATTAGTCCACAAAAGTAATAAAACATATAAATGGCCTTAAAGACAAAAACCACATGGTCATCTCAATAGATGCAGAAAAATCTTTGACAAAATCCAACATGCATTCAAGTTAAAAGTTCTAGAAAGAATTAGTCTGAAGGGAACATATCTTAACATAATTAAAGCTTTATATAACAAACCCACAGCCAACATAATTCTAAATGGAGGAAAACTGGAAGCACTCCCATTAAAATCAGGAACCAGACAGGGTTATCCATTATCTCCATTCCTTTTCAATATAATGCTTGAAACCCTTGCAAGACAAGAGAAGGAAATTAAAGGAGTACTGACTAGAAAAGAAGAAGTCAAGTTATCTCTATTTGTATAATATATTATACATGAAAGATGCCAAAAATTCCACCAGAAAATGGTTAGAAATGATTAACACTTTCAGTAAAGTAGTAGTTTACAAAATCAACTTACATAAATCAGTAGCCTTTCTATATACCAAAAACAAGCAACCAGAAAAAGCATTCAAGGAAACCCTCCCATCCACAATAACTTCAAAAAAATAAAATATTTAGGAATAAACTTAACTAAAGTTCTCTACAATCAAAATTTCAAATCTTTAAAGAGATAGAGGAAGACACTAGGAGACGGAAAGGCCTAGCATGCTCATTCACTGGTAAACTCAATATTGTGAAAATGACCATCTTATGAAAAACAATCTATAGATCCAATGCATTTCCAATCAAAATACCCACAACATTCTGCACAGAGCTAGAACAAATGATACTAAATTCATATGGAATAAAAAAAAAAACCAAAGCAATCTTGAGCAAAAATAACAATGCTGAGGGGGAGGAGAACCACCATACCAGATCTCCAATTTTATTAAAGAGCTACAGTCATAAAAACAGCATGGCACTGGCACAAAAATAGGCATGTAGATCAATGAAACATAATAGACCTAAACATGAGTACATGCAATTTCAGCACCTGATACCTGGTAAAGGTGCAAAGAACCCACAATGAAGAAAAGACTGCATCTTCAACAAATGGTGCTGGCAAAACTGGATCTCCATCTGTAGAATGAAATTGGACCCTAATCTTTCACCTTGCACAAAAGTCAACTCAAAATCAATCAAAGACTTCAGTATAAAACCTGAAACTCTGAAACAGCTAGAAGAAAACATAAGCAGTATCCTCTGAGATAAAGGCATAGGAAAAGATTTCCTAAATCAGACATCAGCTGCTCAGGCACTAAGGTCAACAATAAGTGGGACCTTATTAAGACACAAAGTCTCTGTACAGCAAAAGAAACAACCAGGGAAATGAAGAGGAAACCCACTAAGTGGGAGAAAATCTTTGCTAGTTACATATTCAACAATTCAACAGAGGAGAAATATCCATAATATATAAAGAACTCAAAAAACAAACAAGAAAATAATGACCCAATAAAAAGAGGGGTTATAGGCCTAAACAAAGAGTTCTCAAATTAAGAAATAAAAATGGCTAAGAAACAGTTTAAAAAGTGATCAACATCCTTAGCAATTAGAGAAATGCAGATAAAAGCCACTGCAAGATTTCATCTTACTCCAGTCAAACTGGCTAAAATCAAGATAAAGAAAGAACCAAATGCTAGAGAGAATGTGGAGAAAGAGGAACATTTATTCATTACTGGTGGGAATGTAAACTCATACAACCATTATAGAAAGCAGTGTAGAGAACTCTCAAAAAACTAAAACTGAATCTACCATATGATCCAGTTATTTCCTTGGTCTATACCCAAAGGACTCATCTTATTGTAGAGATGCCTTTACATTCATGTTTATTGCTGTCCTCTTCACAATAGCTAAGAAATGGAAACAACCTAAATTTCCCTCAACTGACAAACAGAAAATGAATATGTGGTATATTTACACAATGGAATTCTACTCAGCATTAAGAAAAGATGAAATAATGGAATGTGAAATTCAAGGGTAAATGGATGGAACTAAAGAGTGTTATACTAAGCAAGAACACAGAAAAGCAAGGAATGTACTTGTGGATTGTAGTAACAATCCCCTATATGTGAGTATATCCTGATGTAACACCAGGAGCCAGGGAAAAAGAAAGGATACACAGAGGTAAAAGAGGAGAAAGAACTCAAAAAAGGGGGAGAGTAGGGAACAGATGTTGCCAGGAGGAAGTGAGGAAAGTGGGGGTGTTCGGTAGAGACAGAGAAGGGCGGGACCTGCAGAGGGTCACGGAGAAAGAAGGAAGTCGGGAGAGAGAGGATGGAGGAAGGTAGGTGTTAATGGGGGAGGCTGGGGATAACGCAGGTGCTGAGACTTGGGAGGGAGGAGGGAGGTCAGATGGGAGGGAAAAGAACAAAGCAGAATGATTCTCGGAGGGTTGGCAACACAAAGGGAAATGCGATGCCACCAAAACCCCCTGAGAGACGCACAGTGTGTAAACATTGGTGCATCTGTGTACCCGGGGACTGGCTGGCAAGGAACACAGCGTCAGACAGGAGGTACCTCCCTTTGTGTGGTTGGTGAGAATAATCCAAGAGACTCCCAAAATAATTGAGGCTATTGCCAAAGTTCTTGGTTATCTCCCAGAACTAGAAGACAATACCCTACAGCTGAAGACAGGATATACTTTGAAGCAGGAACTTATCTGGAAGCCTTCTACCTGAACTTTGGCTCCCATAATGCTAGATGATAACATGAGAACTGCTAAGGGAGAAAATCAATGATCCAACCCAACCCTAAATTCTAAGAACCATAACAACCAGCACAGCACACTTCCTCTACTGGTGCAGCAGCAGCACTGTCTTCCTGGGTCAGGAGCAGGGAGCAATCAACAGTTACCTAACGGAACTCATGGATGACACTGTAAACTCAGCCAAATACACGGGGTTGGAGGGACACGGACCCTACAGAGAACTCTGTCTCTGTCATATCTCCAGAGAAATGAAATTTCTTACCATATGCTGAATATGAACCCTTATATTTACAAACAAATATACACCACTCATCAAAGAAGCTTCTTTTTGCAACAGATGGAGTCTACATTGGAGTTTCACAACT
Source organism: Eospalax fontanierii (assembly GCA_035773235.1). Taxonomy (NCBI): domain Eukaryota; kingdom Metazoa; phylum Chordata; class Mammalia; order Rodentia; family Spalacidae; genus Eospalax; species Eospalax fontanierii. The sequence goes on along the minus strand of CM069543.1, from coordinate 57,666,365 downwards.
AGTCCGACACGGAGAATATACAAACGAGAGATTCCAAGTCCTAGGTCACAATCCGCAGTTGAACCTCTGCGTCCAGGCTCCTAGAACACAGCAGAACAAGTGGTGGAGAGAGAACTAAAAAGTCCCTCAACTCTCACCAGTGAAGCTTCCTCAAACAACATGGTGCTCTGCACACAAAAGGCCACAACTGGCCAATTTTTAAAAGAATAAAAGACTGTAGAGTGTGTATCCCTGGATAGGACTCCAGTATTGAAACTTACCCACCCATGGTTCAGGGATCACTGCAGAAGAGGTTAGCAGAAAGATTGTAAGAGCCAAGGCTGGTTCACGAACTTAGGGAAGCAGAGGCTTTCAGGCCACTGGAAGCTTGCACATGTGAACTTGTGGTGATGGTGGCATCGAGCACAGGACCCACACCACCTCAAATTAAACAAGAGCCCAGAGTGGAGCAATAGAAATTAGTGGCAGGCCAAATCTAAACTGAGAACTATTGGAGACTGATCACTGCTGGGAGAGGGAGAATATGCCTTACTTACGATCTGTAGATAACCTGACCAGATTCCAGTGGATGACTTTGCACTAAAGGACATCTGGGCACAAATGCTTGACTAGATAGGACTTAATATGTATGACAGAATACTCAAGGGTCCAGTGGGGGTTAGGAGGGATGTGTGAGAGGGAGGTCTAAATTTGATTAAAAACAGTTGTATGAAATGTATAAAACTCAATTCAAAAAAGAAAAAATATTAAAACTATAACTATTGTGTGATTTGGCCTATATCACTCCTGAGTAGTATACCAAAGGACTCTAAGTCAACATATCCCAGAGATACTTTCATATCATGTTTATTGCTGAACAAGTCACAGTAGCTAAGAAATAGGGGCTGGTGAGATGGCTCAGCAGTTAAGAGCACTGACTGCTCTTGTTCTTGCAGAGGATCCAGGTTCAAATCCCAGCACCCATACGGTGGCTAACAACCACCTGTAACTCCAGTTCCAGAGAATCTGAAACCTTCTTCTGACCTCCATGAGCATTGCATTTCATGGGTGCACTCACATGCATACAAGCAATACATGCATACACATAAAATATATTTTAAAAATGAAACAGAACCAGCTTAACCTAAATGTCCATCAACAGACCAGTGCATAAAATGTGGAATTTTATTTAACTCTAAAGAAAAATGAAATCATGAGATTTGCCGAAAAGTGGGTAGAATTGTAGATCATTTTGTTAAGCAAGATAAGCTAGACTTAAAAAGAAAAATAACCCATTTTTCTCTCATATGCAGATTCTAGATTTAAGTGTGTGTGTGTGTGAGAGAGAGAGAAAGAGAAAGAGAAAGGAAAGGAAAATAGAGTATTATGTTAGTTATTTGTCTCATTGCTGTGACAAAATACCTGACAAAAGCAACTTGGGGAGAGAGGGGTTTATTCTGGCTCACAGTTTGAGAATCTAATCCATCACCGCAGGGGCATAACAGCAGAAGGAGTTTAAAGTAGCTGGGCACAGTGTGGCATGTCAGCAGTGAGGAAGCAGAAAGGGATGAATGCTGATACTCACTTTTTCCTTTTTATTCAGTCTAAGACCTCAGCCATCATAGGCTGACCCAGCAGCTTATCTTCTTGGTGATTCTAGATCCAGTTAAGCATAACTATCACAGGAGGGAAGGAAAAGGCCTTAAGGGAGAGAGAGGGAGTTAGGGAAGGGAAGAGAGAGTATAGAATACACATGATATGAAAGCACAAAGGGGAACTATTTGGAAGAGTTATGAAACCAGAAAGATGATAAAAGGAATGGAGAAGGGTAGGGGAGAGAAGAGTGAATAAGAACAAAGTACAATGATATATGTGTATGAAAATGCCATAATGAAACTCATTACTTTGTATGCTTGGTTTAAAAAGCATAATATACAAATCAGAATGCAAGTTTATAAGATATTTTATCATGTAAATAATTTATACCTAATCTATAGCTATATAGTTTTATATAATACTTTTCTATAAATAATTAATGTATTGCATATATAAAGCCACTTATAAAGTACACCCTTGTCAGGGGTCAGGTACATAATGGCAAACCAAGATAATCATTTTATTAACAAGCTGTTGCCCAAATAATAAGAAAGTGATCTAAGCACAGAGGCAGAGACGGTCAAGAGGGAAAACAATTTTTCCATATTCAAGAGCACCCTGAACCTTCCTAACTCTGACTGGAAATATCTTCCATGCTCTTGGCTCTGATCCTGTGATACTTGCTGACCTGCAGTGCTGTTTGCTGACTAGTATTTGTACAGATCTCTTTAGCTAAACCAGTTGTTCTAGTTTGATTTCAATTGCTGTGACAAAACACTCTGTCCAATACCAACTTAGGGAGGAAAGGATTTATTTCACTTACATCTCCCAGGTCACAGTTCATCACTGAGGGAGCCCAGGGGGAACTCAGGGCAGGAACCCAGAAGCACGAACTGAAGCACAGGCCATGGAGAACGCTGCTTACTGACTTGCTCCCTGGGCCTATGCTCAGCCTGCTTTTCTTATATAACACAGAACAACCTGCCAAGGAGTGGCTGGGCCCTCCCATATCACTCAACACCCCATGGTCCTGGCATCTCAAAAAAACTAGGGTCTCCACTAAACTGAGGTTGCACCTTCAGCAGTGGGCTCTTCTAACCTCTCAGGGTGTAAAATCTCAGATTTTCTCCATGATCCCTTCAGTCCTGGAGGCCTTCACTGCAACTGAGGCTGCACTTTCACCAGTAACCTTTCCTGTCCTCTCAGGGTGCCAAACCTCAGCTGCTCCCTTGACCCATTCAAACTTTCAACACCAGAATCATGCAAGAGACTCTTACATATTACCAAATCCTGCTTCCAACTTGAGATGGAGGCTGGATCTCCTCTGGACTACAGCTCCTGTGTGTTGACCCTGAGGAAATATTATTTTGCCACAGTGATGCTGTCTGTTGCTACTTACGGCTGATTTTTTTCAGCCCCAGTTAACCAGCATCAATTTGTCCCAGTAAAGCAAAGGTTTTGCTTCAGGTTCTGGTCTCTTATTAATCACAGCTGATTCTCCATCCCAGCTGACCAGAATCCATAGATTCTCAATTCAAAATATCACACAAACAGCCCTGAAAGTCTCTGCTTCCCTTTGAAGCGTCATCATCTACAACTCTTTCAGCATAACTGTTCCAAGCTCCACAGTAACAAACTCTAAGCACTCAATGGCTTTTCTAGCCCAGAGTTCCAAACACTTCCATAATCCTCCCCAAAACACTGAAGTCAGGTCTGTCATAGCAATACCCCACTTCCAGTGCCAATTTCTGTTCTAGTTTGCTTTCAGTTGCTACAACAAAACACTGTGACCAAAACCAACTTGGGGAAGAAAGAGTTTATTTGACTTATATCTCCCAGGTCACAGTTCATCATCAAGGGAGCCCAAGGTAGGAACTCAGGGAAAGAACTTGGAAGCAGAAACTGAAGCACAAGCCAGAGAGGAACACTACCTATTGGCTTGCTCCCCTGACCCACACTCAGCCTGCTTTCTTATACAACACAGAACATCCTGCCCAGGAGTGGCATGCCCACAATGGTTAGGCCCTCTCACATCACTCAACAATCAAGAAAATACCCCACAGACATGGCCACAGACCAGTCCAATGGAGGCAACTCCCCAACTGAGACTCCCTCAACCCAGGTTTGACAAATTGACACTAAAGCTATCCAGCATACCAGTGCTTCTCTTGACTCTAGAAAGTTTAGGCTATGTAATATGGCTGAATTAGGACTGCATCTCACTTTTCACTGATTTAGTGCTCAAACTACTGAATTTACCTAAGCCTATGAACTTTGGACAATGGGTAAATGTGATTATTTCAGGAAGCCTGGTATGTGTAACTGAGGCTCTGTGCACTTGTTCAGTGAGGTCACTGACTAATGCTTCACAAATACTCCTGTTTTGTCCAGATTCTGTTACCTAGAAACAGATTCCTCCATGTCCCTAAAACCTGCTGCCATTGCTCATAAACCAGAATACCAGCAACATCCCCTTCAGAACTACATTCTTTTCTTTTCTTTCTTTGCTGAACAGTGTCTCTTATTAGTGACATATAAACAGAACTGATGCAGAAAGAGACCACTTTTGTAGAAGAGGGAGCAGAAAGATTGTAAGAGCCAGGGGTAGTGCACGACCACGAGGAAACAGACCTCCAGGCCTCTGGGAACTTACTCATGTGAACTCACAGCAATGGTGACAACATGTACAAGACCCATGCAAACTCAATCAGACAAAAACCAGCATAGAGCTGGGGAAACAGACAGGATGCCCCAACCTTAACTGATGAACTTGACAGCTGATCATTACTGGGTAAGGAAAAGCTGGTCTTCTTTAAGGGAGTGATGCTAGATAGGCTGACCAGGCTCCAGTGGATAAGCTCACAATAAGGGACATCTATGTGCACAAACTTGACTAGATAGGCCTTAATATATATGACAGAACATATGAAATCCTGTGGGCAGGCTATGGCAGGGGGTGCAGATCAGAAAGGGGTATAAATATGATTAAGATGTATTTCATGAAATGCATAAAATACAATAAAAATATACAGTGAAAAGAAGAGAGATAAATTTTTCCCTTCGATTCCAATAACAAGTTGCCAAAGAAAAAAATAAATAAAATAATCATCCAACTTTCCTCTAGAAAAAAAAACACAGAAAGGGTTAAAATGAACCATACGCATGTAATATGTGTTGTAAGCCATGAGCTAGAGAAAACAGCCAGCTTGTAGTTTGAGTTCATCTCAGAGAAACCGGCTCTAGGGATATTCCACCCCCCTGCAACCACCTGTTTGCAGGGTAAACTCAGTTTCACAGGAATGTCCTGGGGCCTGATCAATTGGCTCAGCTTCTTTATCTTACCAGCCGGTGCCAGGGTCTTAGCACTCCCCTGGTTCAAAGCCCTTGCCTCCCCTCTTAGTGCCACCTTCCTGGTATGCATACAACTTCCTGGTGGGCTTTGAAGGTTAGAGATAGTGTCTCTCTGTTAATTACCACATTTCTGTATGGGTACATCTGTATTCCTGACTCCCCAAAACTATAAATACCCCCTGGAACAATAAAGCACACGGCCTGAAGAGCCCAGGTCATCTATCCTCGTGTGTCTGTCCTGTGTGTCTGAGCGGTTTGAAGAGAGAGATTTCCCAGGCCGTCTGTTTTGCGTGTTCCGTCTGTTTGTCTCCACTCATTTCAGGTTCCTAGAGTCTCAAGCTCACTGCTGTCCCGCCGGCCGGGACAAATATGCACATTTAACAGCAACAAAAATAACTTGAAATGGGGTAGGTACAACAACAAAATCTTTAAAAAATATTTTAACATGTTCTGAACAAAAAACAAAAAAGCCTAATACGATAAACCTTACTGTTTCTCAAAACCAAGATGAGAACTGTGGAAGAAAATGTCTGATAAATCACTGGACTCAACACTCATGGGAGTGATCTGTTGGTCTTGGCCAGTGCTCCTCTGGTCCAGTGAGATCCTGGAGGGCCTTTGGGGATGTGGGCTGCAGAGAGAAAAGGAGCAGGTCATGGCACTGAGCACCCATGGGTGCCCTGGCATTAGATGTTCAGTGACTGGAAAGAGACAATACACTCACCTCACTTGGGGTTTACACTGGTATTCATTCCTTTTGGTCCCCTTGTGTGGGCAGTATCAGAATCCCTGTTTTAAGACAATAGTTATCACTTAGTATCTTTTGAGACAGGGATGAGAAAGTAACTTTTCCAAAGCATGTTCTTGTTGTTTCATGATTCTTAGGAGTCCACCAATTCCCTATAACAGCTTCTCCAGAGTGTCCATCCCCCTAAGACAGCAGGTGAAGTAAACGTACGCCTATTCCAATGTACCCCAAAGCCCTCTCCAAGGAGTACTCAGTCACAAGGCCAATTAGGTCAAGAACAGATACACTAAGTCAGGACAGGGAGTGGGGTAAGGGGACTCTGAGGTCAGGGGGACAGAGAGATGCTCAGGAGAGTATGTGCACAAAGGTAAGCTCTTCCTTGTTCCCAAGGCAGAGCTAAAAGATGCTAACAGGGAGATGGCATGTTTTCCTGGATAAAGATTTCTTTGTGGTTCACTGGAAGGGGACAACGCCCAGAGACCAGGATAAGTCAAGTTCTAAGCCCACTCTCATCATCCCCTAAGAAGAAGAAGGCTTCCCCACTCTACCTCCTGCAACAGGGAGTCACCAGAGACAGAAAATCCCTCTCTGACAGTGAGATTAAAAACCAATGTGCCTATACCCAGGCCTGATTCACAGGGGTTAACTCTACATTCATGCCCAAAATATTGACACAGCCTATGGGCCAGGCAGAATGATGGAAGCTCGTGATTCAGGGATGAGCACAATACCAAGCTCCAGTCAAATGGGGACAACCATGAAACAAGGATACAACAAAATGTTTAAAGAAAAGATCACGATAAATGCAGAGAAGGCAAACTGCAAGATCTTGACTGAGGAGAAGGTCTGAGTCAAGGATGGCCTCTCTAAGGAAGGACAATGGGGTTGCAGAGTCTGCTGACCTTTAGAAGGATGCCAAGAGCTCTACGTGGACAACTCAAAAGGGCCATTTTCAGTGTCACCTCAAGCAACCTTTGGCCCCTTATCACTCAGGTCTTTAAGATACATTCTTTTTCCCAGCATTCAGGAGGCTCAGGTCAGCCTGATCTACATAGCAAGTTCCAGGCCAGTTGTGGCCCTGTCTCAAAAAGGAGGAGGAGGAGGAGGAGGAGGAAGAGGAGGAGGAGGAGGAGGAGCAGGAGGAGGAGGAGGAGGAGGAGGAGGAGGAGGAGGGGGGGAGAAAGAAAAAGAGGAGGAGTTATTTTGCAGGGCATAGTGATGCACACCTTTAGTCCTCAGGAAGCAGAGGCAGGCGGTGATCTCTGAGATCAAGGCCAACTCAACCTACATAGTGAGTTCCAGGCGAGTTGGGGTTACAGGGAGATTCTGTCTCAGAAAACAAAAGAAGAAAGAAAAAAGGAAGGAAGGAAGGAAGGAAGGAAGGAAGGAAGGAAGGAAGGAAGAAAATTTTTTTCTCTGGCTTCCTGGACACCACAGTCTCTGGCTTCCTGGACACCACAGTCTCCTGTCTGCCCTCCTACCTCATTGCTCACTCCACAATCCCCCTTTCTGACTGCTGCCCATTCAAGTACTTGAGCCTTGCTCCTTGGACCACTTTCCTACCTACATCCACTTTTCCCCAAACCCCAAACTAATGTTCAGTTGGCTTATGGTCTCACCTGGAGGTCTTCAGTGCATTTTAAAGACTAACTTCAGCTCACTCCTAAAATGCCACCTTCTCGATGAGGCTTTCCCAGTCATCTAAAATAGCAACTCTTCTGCTCTCCTCTCCCACCATCTTCTCCAACCTACCACTACCCTGACCTTATATACCTGTCATTGTTTATTCATTCCCAGTGGCTTCCTAAAAGCTAACATCCACAAGAGCACTCTCATTCACTCCTTTCGTTGTCTCCTCTCTTGTTCACTGGTTTCTCATTTACTTCTGAACTGTTGGTGAGAACAGCAGAGGGCGCTAAGTTCAAAGGCTGTAGAAATGGCTAGCCTGTCCTCTCTCTCTGTGACCACTGATTCCACAACCAGAATACCTGACTTCAGACCCCCAGCCCTGCCACTTCATAGCTTCAGAATCCCAGATAGGATGAGAAAATAATTATTGCATACTATTTGACAGCACTGATTGTACACTAAGTTAGTGATTTATATGAGACCTCAGAATGGCATCTGGCCCATAATAAATTCTAATGTTTTGCTAGTTGGAGAATGGCAGACTGCTGATACAAATCAATATGCTGCATATCTCTAGTTAAATGCAAGAAGGGATGGGAAAGGAATGTGAGAAAGAAAACTGTTCATTTATTCTAGTAGAAAAATAATATCTAATGCCTAAAATTGATATGAAAATGGTAATACAGTTACACTATTAAGAAGCTTGAGGGTTATAGCCAGGTATGGTGGTGAATATCTTTAATCCCAGTACTCCAGAGGCCAAGGCAGCTGGATCTTTGTAAGATTGAGGCCAGCCTGGTCTACATAGTGAGTTCTGTGTCAGCTGGGGCTACAGGGAGACTATGTCTCAAGAAGAAAAGAAAAATAAGAATAAGAATAAAAGGGGGGGGGGAGCGACTTGGAGGTAAATGCCACACCACACAGATAGTCAAGAGTAAAAGGAAATTGTTCCTGGAGAGTCAAGCTGCTATGCAGGTCGGTGGGGGTGGCCAGTTTGCATCATTTTAGTTTTAACACACAATTATTGTACAACAGTAATGAAAACACAGAAAGTAAAGTTACTTCAAACATGCAGCTGAATAAGAGCTGCCTACGTGGCCACCATGCAGCCTCCTTGAGCCCTAGTTACAAAGTGCAGCAATCCAGGAAGGGGCACAGTGAGGGCACAACACAGAGGGTTGGACTCAGGGGAAGAAAGGAAATCTCCCTCAGGACTTGAGCAGTGCCTGAGGGGTGTCAGCTACGGAGGGCTTTTGGGGGAGAATAGGATGGCACAATTGGAACTCTGCTGTTCCTAGAATCCAGAAGGACTGCTTAGGACAACAATTGGAGACCTTTAAGTGTCTCTTGGGTGTCTACAAAAGAATATTGTGGAGAGCTGGCAGTAAGATACCTATGTTACTTTTAACTTTGTACCTGAGCCTTGAAGGGTAATGAGAGAGGTTCGGTATTCTGAGTTTCTAAACAGATATTCCTTAAGTGCCTACAGTATACAGAGATAAGTAGGTGGCACAAAGTAATGGGAACATATGTAAAATGAAGGCAGAGATACCAGGTTTTTATTCTGCCATTAGTTACCTTGCAGGTCTAAATACAGAGTCAATGCTTTTTAACAAAAGCAACTTCTACGGGCCTGTTAATGATATAAGAGCACATTTCTCCTTTTGTGTTTAGTCATTGCCTGTCCCTAATAGGGGCTTAAAGAGCTCCAACTGGCCAACTCTGACTATAGGGCATGGACAGATAATAAATATTACTGGGAAGACTATGTGGTGGAATGGATCCTACTCTTAAGCCTCTGCTGCTCTCCAGAGACTGTCAGGCCTCTGCTGTCCCCATCTTGTCAGGAGTGAAGACAATCTAGAGACACTTGTTCCTTTTGCCTATAAAACGAAACCCAAGAAATTGGAATTTCCTCTAAGAATCTTATAGTGGGAGAAGGAGAACGCTGGGACCTTGGTGCCAATCAGTCTCCTGGAAAAGAGATTTCATTAGATTCTGATGACTTGTCAGATCACCATGCAGGAGAGATTAAAGTTGAGACAATGATGACGGTGGGACCACAGCTTGCTGAGGCTTCTCAGTTATACATCCTCTGCCTTCTAATTGAACCTAAAACTCATGTTAAAATCCCAGAGATGAGCCTAGTGAGTCACTACAACTCTTCCTCTTCCCAGTGCGGTGATAATGAATAAATCTCCTTTTTCTGCTTTTCCCTGTTTCTTTAATTTCATTGGATATTTGTTTAATTTTCTCCTTAATCGGCCTATTAAGAACTGGTGGCCCCATCTGGCGGCTGTTTAGGGCTGCCACGGACCAGGTTTTGACCCTAACCACTCCAGTAACAGCATTGACTCTGAGGTGCTTTTTTGTATAAGAAAATGTGAGATGTCACATTCTGCATGAGAGTCTGGGAAATCTGTGGAGCTAAGGCAGGGAGCCTCTTAGGCCACAAGGAAAGGGATATATTAAACTGGCTCTTTTGAAGTATCTCAAACTAAAACATTCAGTTGTGACTATATAGCTTCTGAGAGCTTTCAACTACTATGTGACTGACAACAGCATCAGACCCTCCCAAATGCAGGTCCCCTCAAATACCAAGACAGTCTCTGACCTGGTGACTATAAGGCCAAGAGCTATAAAAGCCTGTACAAGAGGAAACACTATTAGAAAGAAGCCAGGACTCTATAAAGACCTCAGGTTTGCTTGAAACAAGAATAGGTTCCCAGGGAGGCTAATGAATGAGGAGGAAGCCATGAACTGCCTCTGCCTCCAAGAACAGAAGAGACTACAGCTAGTCATTCTGGGACCTGCCGCCCTTCCCAGCCTCTCTGTCTCTGACCACTCTTGTTTTTCTTGAAATCACACTGGGAACGACAGGCAAACTCTGCCACTCCTCTGGAGACACCTGTCAAGCTTCACCACAGCCACCTGTAGCACCTACTGCTGTCATCTGGGCACAGTCGCCATCTGGTGGCTTATAACCAAACTTTTATGCAACGTCCTGAGAGGAGACTTTCCATTGTGAGTCACCATGGGACAAACCTGTAACAAACCTTTGTTGTACACCAGCATCTCTAGGCACAGAGACAGAAACAAGATCATTCTGTCAAGAATCCTGCAAACTAATGGGAAGCAGAATCAGAAACTCATTCCAGGTGGACTGTAAGCTCCAATGCAGAGGCCTCTGGATGCATTGCTCTCACAGCCAGACAGAGCAGCCATGTGACATTGAAATGATGCAGGAAGGTGTCCTGGAGGGTAGCAGGTGACTGCAGAGGGCAGGTACAGCCTGCAAGATTGGAGAGGGGAAGTAAACGGAGCCCTGAGGCCAGGCTTGTGCTCCTGGTGAGGCCAGGCATCCACAGACTATAGGAGCTGACCCCTCTAGAGTGGGACAAAAGCTCCTAAGAAGAGGACAAAAGGTGGCCAGGGAAGGAGTCTTGAACATAACTAAGCAGAGAAAAAGTAAAAATGAGTTCCTCTTAATAGGTCATAGAACTGAGCCCTCAGTCTTCCCGTAGCACAGATAAACAGCCTGAGCTCACAGTCAACTCTTCTCCTCAGAAAAAAATTGCACACCCAGTTCCTACTCAGATGCCCCTGTCTATTCCTTAGCCTCCCAACCACTGAGGTCCCAGAGACCTCCACCCTGACTTATGCTCAACTTGAACCTTAGAGAGGCTCCTCCTACCAATCCTGACCTAACCATTACAGACTCTATTTTGATCTTTCCCTAGCATACAAAGAAAAACCAAGGAAAAACCCTACTCAGAGCTGATAGGGGCTACAGGCCACATGACCTGGTGTGTCCCTCAAACCTGGGCACACAGATTCCCCCTGACTTAGTAAGCTTGCTCAACCATGCCCCAGGCTTCAGGAGCAGAACTGGATAGTGATGGCCCTGGAACTTGATCAGTGTTCAGTAGATATACCCCAACAGGTATTGGGGATTCCTTTTCCTCCTAGGACTGTCGGGAGCCATTTGCCTGCTTTGAGCTATGCCCTAGTTTAGGGCTGAACAGAGGTGAGTCACGGAAGTGCTGTGGGAGCAGGATGCTTTGATATGCAAGAACCTTGTGACTCCTGAATGGAAGTCTGCCTTGAGCCCAAGGCTGAGGACCTATTGTTAGTAGATACAGGTGGTTTGAATAATTTCACATATGTAAATGCATGTTTGTTTTTGCTTGAACCCATGACAGTTGTATTGCTCCTCATGCAGCTGTAAAGGCATAAATATACTGAGCAAAATAAAGTCTGGGCCTCAGTAAAACTGAGCCCTCCCAAAACTGTCTTTTTCTCTCTCTCTCTCTTTATTTCTCAATCCTCACTCCCCACTTCAGGTATGGTTCAATTTCTGCTGGCAGGCTCCGGCATAGGACAGTTTGTATCCATACAACTTCCCACAATTTCATTAGCTCTGTTCTCCAAGTCAGGGGACTTACAAATTCCCCCATGAATCCCCATGTCCCCCTATATCTGGACCGAGGCAACTGACTCGCCAATATATCTTATAAATTGCTGGCACCCAATTTGGACACATAGTATCAGTGATCTGACTGTTCCTTGCTTTCCAGGCTTGACCTATGGAAAAGGACCAGGACCTGAGAGCACAGTCCCTGCTCTTGATGCAGCAAATTACTCAGATTCAGCCTTACCTCTCCACAGCCTGATGAGAAGGCTGGGCTCACAATCTAACCCTTCTTTTGCCAACATCTGGGAAGCCTCCCCACCACAGCCTGGCCCTAAGCCCATGTGAAATTTCAGGAGTTCTTGTGATCTGAAACACCAAAATGACCATCTCACATGCAAACACACACACAACATTCTGTTAAAATGGTGCAAGACACTGGAAAATCAGCACTAGAGGCACAAACATGGCTTTTAAAACACCAAAGTATAGTGATCCTGCCCAGCTGTGGACCCTACACACTACCATTCCAACCAGCCTACCATACCAGATAAGTAGAAGCAACCAACTGCTTTCTGGTTGCATCTCAAACCTGGTCCACAGGAAGTTCATGCCTAGCACTGTGGGTATGGTCAAAGGTCCCTGGCTGCAGAAGTTATGGGCTCTAGGAGTGAACCTACCACTTTTGTTTTGCTCGATAAACATGTTATCAAACAGCTTCCTAAATAGCTTATACCTATATATGTGGATGTGTGCTGATCTCAGCCTTGATCAGATACGCTTCTTTTAAAAGAGAACAGCAGCTTAATGCAGAAACTTGTGGCTGCTTAAGAGTCTTATGCTGAGAATAAGTGACTATTGAATGCTCAACCTTAAATGGACATCTATATCATCCTTACAAAGTTCAGGGAACATCACAGAAGATGGGGCATTAAAAAATGTAAGAGCTGGATGATGAGAAGAAGGCCTGTGAAATGCTATCTTCTGGGCCTGGAATGGATGTTGAAATCATGAACTTACAACAGCTGAGACTGCCTATACTGGATCTCCACAAAACAGAGCCTATGGACATCCAGTCATGGATGTGGGAGGGATTCATGGGACCTTGCCCCTCTCCAGAAAACTATTGGCTGTTAATGGCTGCTGAAGGAAATAGAAGTCATTGTACTAGTGGTATAGCCACTGTGAGCTGCCTAAGCTCATGCAGGCAACCCTCCTCAAGCTCAGTGGATGATAAAACAAAACAAAAAGACATGAAAGTAGGAAGGGGAATTGTTAGGAGGAAGGGGAAGTTGTAGGGGTAGAAGAGGCATAGAGAGGGTGGGGGGATGAGAAAGAGCAGGTTGCATTATATATGTATGAAATTGTCAAAGAATAATTTTAATTTTAAAAAACAGAGAAGACCTAGATATGGTAACACACATCTTTAATCCCAGCAATTGGGAGGCAGAAGCAGGTGGATCTCTATGAGACTGAGGCCAACCTAGTCTATATAGTGAGTTCCAGACCAGCTGTGGCTACAAGGGGAACCCATCTCCAAAGAAACAAACCAAAAAAAATCAAAGAGAGCATTAAAGTATAAGAGATTAGAACTGTTTTTTCAAACCCCATGACACTCACTGAGAAGAGGGAGGAAGGAGAGGAGGAGGAGAAGAGATGCCAGTACCTTACAATGGGGCCTGAGTGAGAGGTGACAGGTAACAGGGTGGGTTCAGCATGGTTGCCTTGTTCTTGTTCTGAGAAAGAAGTCCAAGGAACACTCACAGCAACAGAAAAAGTCATATGGAAAGGAGAAAGAATAATACACTAAGACTGGGCTCTGTCCTAAAGGCCCCAAGGAATAGAATGGGGACTGCAGGTTGTTGGGGGGGCAGGAGGGGAGTGTTGGGATCAGGAAAGGAAGTGGTCCCAGGTGTCCAAGAGGCAGAAAAAGAAAGGAGTCCTGGGTCAGTGCCAATCATCCACTGGGCATGCTCAGGTGATCCCTGTCACTCAGCCCTTCCCCCTAGATACCTGATCTACAGCAACAGGACATATGAGACAGGCTCCTGTGCTCCTCAGTGAAGAGGCCAGAGACACAAAACTGATTGCACATGTGTAGACCCCAAATTCAAGCCAAGCTAGGCTACCATGTTCTTGGATCCATTCTGAGGAAATCTAACTCTAGGAAAAAAAAAAAAGGAGGTAGTTACTAGGGGGAGGCATTGCTGAAGTTTTCAAGGGGCACAGAGCCTTGGCTGCCGGAGTGGTCTATGTGGTGGTGGGGAAAAAGGTGCTTCCAGGGGCTGGAGAGATGGCTCAGCAGCTAAGAGCACTGGCTGCTCTTGCAGAGGATCTGGGATTAGTTCCCAGCACCCAAACGGAGGCTAACAACTATCTGTAACTCTAGTTCACAAGGATGACATGCCCTTTTCTGGCCTCCTTGGGTACCAGACATATGTATGATGCACATACATACATGCAGTCAAACAAACAAACACATAAAGCAAAAATAATTTTTTTAAAGATGATACTTCTATTGGGAAGACTACTTGAGTTCATTAGTTGACACTTAAGTTGTGTACACTGTTACGCTTCACAATTAAGGTCTTGAAAACTTGGGCGTGATGATGCATGTCTTTAGTTCAACACTCGGGACGCAGAGGCAGGTGGATCTCTATGAGATCAAAGCCAGTCTGGTCTACATATTGAGTTCCAGGCCAGCTGTGGCTACAGGAAGACCATGTCTCAAAAAGACCAAAGGGGAGGAGAAAAGGTCTATAAAAAAAATAATGTGAATAATTCCTAAGTGTGTTTCTGAGGTTTTTTTTTTCTTCCTTAGGATTATGTATGGATGTATTCCCAGGTATTCAACGAGGCACCTAGTACCAAGTAGTCCTTAACACATGTTAAAGACAACAGGGCACCTGTTTAATCTGCACTTAAATTGGTTGGCTGGTTACATCTGTTTTGTAAATTACCTACACACATCACTGGAAATCCCCAGGCCTGGCCTCCACCCCCAAGAAGGGCAGCCCACATGACCACAGTCTCAGGCCTGGGGAGCTTTGCAACAAAATGTTCCACCAGGTGGCGATGGCAGCGCGTGCAGCTTCTCCATCTCCAGTCTGCAAACTTCTGACTTTGGGGCGCCAGTCCAGACACGATGCCCCAGACTCCAGCTGGCACAGGATTTCCTTCCCACTCATCCTCCATCTCAGTTTCACTTTCTTCCCTCTGCTCTGGAATAGGCAGTGGAGGAGTCTAGCCTCTCAGAAGGAATTGTGAAGGCCTGAGGCAGCAGGGGATGGGGAGGTACGGCTTGCTGGAGAGACAGGGAAATGTGCATTGTCACCTGTGTTGTCAGTTCCATCCTCCCCTAGGGCTGATGCTGGCTCTCGAGCCTTCCCTGTTGTGTTCACTGCTGAGGGTCCCTAGGGGCTCATTTGGAGCCAAGGAAGTAGCTGAGTATAGCAGCTGAGTCATGGGTAAGGGCAGAGCAGGCACTGAGAGATGAGATAAGAGCCAGTATTGACTTGGAGACCTGGAAAAGGAGCTACCACACTGACAGGGCCATTCCTTCCACGAGAACTGCACCAAGGAAAGGAAAAAGCCCAGGAACATTCAAGTTTCCAGATACCCTCCTTCCTGCACTTGATGTGTTACGGTTGAATGACGTCTGGGCAGTGGCCACAGACTCACTCTTCTCCCACTTTGGGGTTTCCATAAGGATGGAGAGTAGGACTGTGCCTCTCCTAATCGACCCCAGTATCTTAGCCGCTATGTGTTCAACCATCCACTTGACACAGGTGCCCAATTCAGGAAAGCAGAGATCATCCAGGAAGCCAACAGCCTACAGTATGACAGGACAGGGAGCGGGGCCGTGAGGCAGACAAGGGATCAGTCTCTCCCCCCTCCCCTCAGTCTCTGCCCCCCCAGCTCCACCTTCCTCCCTCTCCTTCCCCTAAACTCGGCCTCCGTCTCCAGGCTCAAGGACTCAAGCCCCCCATATCCAGATATTCATATGGGCAGAGGTTAGGTGGGAGTCCCCAGCTGACCAGGGAAATAGGCTCCTCCCCTGAACTTTGGTCTTGCTTAGTAGCCGGACAGCAGCCAAGAATCAGGCTTCCCCTCTCCAAGTCAGACTTCCTGTTACTGCAGGCTGGGGAAATCCCAGAGACTGAACTGCTCTCCCCACCCAGGGCCTAAAGGCAGCCAGGGTTAGGGCAGAGGGCAGGGCTGAGGGACACATGGAGGTGTGGGGACTGGAGGATTGCAAGGGATCCGGGGAGAGGAAGCACAAGAGGGAGAGAGTTGTCCCCCTTCACCCTTCTAATTTGGCTTGTCAGTGTTTTAAACACGGCTGGTGCTCAAGGGAGGCCGTGAGCACTGTTGTGGCGGAGGAAGACATGAGGTGACTGGGAGACATGAAGGAAGCTGATATGACTCCCAGGAGCAGATCAGGGGCTCTATCCCACCGAGTAGCTGAAGAGAGGGAAGAGACAGGAGGCACACTACTCACTCCTCATCCTGGGAACTGGTCCCTTCTGCCGCTGGGGTAGGAAGGAAAGGAGTGAGGGGCGTTAACATGGCAGACATTAAAGGCCCACAGCAGAGAAAGGGCAAGATTGTGAGGTGGTCTTAAACATCAGCAGCTTTATTCCTGCCTGTTTCCCTGGAGCGCTCACAACATCTGGAATGGGCTTGGAGAAACCCCATGCTCCTGAGATGCATTCAGGAACTGTGCCCGTAGTTCACTAAGAGCAGCAGTCCTCATCTTCCCACAGTCACAGCCTCTGCCCCATTCCCCCACCCCTGGCCAACTCCTCCTCCAAGAAGCCCTCCTGGCCTGCACCCCTCACACACTTGCACAACCCAGGGCTCCTTATCGTCACTACCACAACCACTCTTTACAGGTAACTGTGCAAGTGTGCTAAGCACTGTGGCTTTCTGGGTGTCTCAAGCCTCTCCCATTATAAGCAAGTGCAGGGCAGTACCTAGACCTTAGGTCAGAAGCCAGGCCATGGGGAAGGAGTTGCAGAACTGCCTTTCACAGCTTAGAATCCTAGCTCCATCTCCCCATGGAAATCTGTCTGAACCTCACCTTCTCATCTGAACTTCCTGCACGTTCCTGTCACACCCAAGCCTCTCCCAGCCCTCATTCCCTGCCATAGCTCCAGTGTTCTCCTGGTCACCCAGATCTGAAGGGTCAGTGTCATCTGTGCTACCTGATAGGCTCAGAGCAAGTCCCTCTGACCCTCACAGCCTTACACTGCGTTTTCAGTTCACAGCCATTCCCCAGCACCTGGCTGATGTCAGGTGCTGGTTCACACTGAGATCAGTAAAATACCAGCCTTGCCCTGGAGGGAGCCTCCACAGCACACCAGAGCTCTCCTGGAAGCACAGAGGGCCTCAACAGTGAGAGCAATGGCTCCAACCTGGGGCAGAGTAAGCCAGGCTACACTGTGTCTGCCTGTCTGTCCTTCCTGAAGGAATGAAGAGCTGGCTCTCAGTTGCTAGCTGGGTGGCCTTGCACGAGTTTCCAGTCTTGCAGGGGTTTTGAGGATTAGCTATAATAGCTGACATTATTTCCTCTCATGTACCAAGCCCTGTCCTAAGTGCTTCATATGTGTTCTGTCACTTAGTCCTTGCAAACCCTTACAAGGAAGGTGACATTACAAACTGAAGAAGAAATTGAGGCCTGGGGGCGCGCGGGGGGGGGGGGGGTAAGTCCAAGCTAGTTTGGCTAACAAGGACTGGAGGAGAGAGCTGAGGCAGAACTGCTTCATCACAGACCCTCCTCACCCAAGCGACTCCATCTTCAATATAATTACAGCAGTAACTAACTTTAATTCTTTGTTTTGATTTGTTTTATTTTTTGAGACCAGGTCTCAAGGTCTCATGGAGCTAAGGCTAGCCTGGAACATAGCATTCCATACCTGGCTTCTCAACGCTGATTTTGTTTTACTTATATTTAAGCCTTAGAACAGTCCTGAATAGAAGCTACACTGATATTATGAGGAAACTGAGGTTCCAGAAGACTAGGTAAAGCCTGAGGCCAGGTAGCACGTGCCCTGCTCCCCGCAGAGCCAGACCCAGGCTTGAGTCCGTCTGCCTTCAGAGTTCTCTCAAGTGCCATCACCCACAGATATCCATTCCGTCAGTCAAGTCCCATCCCGATGCACAGCTACCTCTCCTGTCTCCCTTACACACCTCCTCCCTCTGCCCTCCCCTCTCCAGTCCCTACCTACCATTCAACACCACAGCAAAGCACCAAGTACACTGTTTAGTGAGCCCTAGCATGTTGCTGACCCATTCAGGTCATCCCTGTCTTCTCTTGACAGCAAGTTACACTGATCACATCTGTTCTGAGACTTGATCGGATGTGACAATATAATTATGTATGTTTGGCTTTTCTTCTAACTTTTTATTTTTTACTTGTTTAGCTCTCATTAGAGAGCAAAATTCCTTAAGGGCGAGAACCTTGAGATTCCCTCTACTTATCCTGCCTCCTCCTTCAGTTAGCAGAGTAGCAGCACAGCAACTGCTCATCATGTAGATAGAGAGGCAAGAGAACCCACATGACTTGTTCATATCTCCTGCTTGCCAGTGCCTGTAGGTGCCTGCACTAATTCCAGCACAGCCTAAGTCCCATGTGAAGTCAGCTTATGCAGGGCTTCTGGAAACTGAAGGTCCTCCGAGGAGAGAGATCAGTCCAAGGGCAGCTTTACTCTCCGTCCACACAGCCTTCCCCCAGTCCCAAATGAGAGGTGAGAGGTGAGAGGATCGACCGGCAGGGAGGAAAGGGGAAATGGTGCCATGAGGAGTATGCATGTGGGACTGCTGATAGCACAGAAGTCCTCACGTCCCACCCTTGCTGCCCCTGTAGTAGCCTGTGCATCAAGGCCTTACTTTCCTAGGCTAGCAAACTGCGTGTGCTGTCACCATCTTGAAATTCTTGTTTTGAACAAAGGGCCCACCTTTGCATTCAGTGCTCCTCTTAGGGAACACATATTAGTACTTACAGAGGGACAAAAGGGAACACACATGTGAGGGGCACCAGTGATGTCTGGCACACAGCAAGCTCTTAGCAAACGGTGGCTGTTAGGAGTGTTGACATGATAGGTGCTGAGGCTGCCTTGCTAGAGGAGTTGCAAAGGTAGATCAGACTGGGAAAGGCTGGAAACTTGTCTTGAGGCCAGAGGGCAATCCAGTGCTGCGAGAGAGGTGTTCCAGAGGTGCAGACAAGAAGGAAAGAGCGCAGTCCTCCTTTTATTACAATTGCCTTAACTTTCCTCCTCTTTGCCTGCGCAGTGGGAGCTTGTGCTCTCTCGGGTCAGTTTCCTATCATGTCTCCAGCAGCAGCATCACCTATCTCTGCTTCTGAAACTGCTCAGAACATTTGCTCTCACTTCGCCCCATGCCTGTCACCTCCTCTAAGAGGCCTTTCTCCACCAGTACCCTCTCTCTTCCTCAGCCCTTAGGTTCTGAAGCAGCATCACGTTGCAGTTGCTCAGGACCTTGCTTAGTCATGGCTTGCTGACTTTCCCCACCCACTTAGGGGAAGCAGCTGCCCAAGTATAAGTGCCTGAGGCCAGACACCTGACCTCTTTGGAAGTCTCCCTACCACATCAGAGAGCTTTTTCCTCCTGTAAGCTGTTTGCCAGCTCCTTCTCTGTGCTCATGCTAAAGAGTGGCCACTCAGATTAGAAGGCTAAAGTGCCTGAACCCAAGCTTCCCAGGAATTATACGATGATCTTTCTTAAATGTGTTCTGTCCTCCAGAGTGGAGGAGCTCAGGTCTGAACTGCAAGTTCCACTGCTGATATGGTGATGTCCCATGTCTCATTTACCCTTATTTTCCCTGATCTAGGCACTGAGGATGGGTTTGACACACCTCAGCTTGTTCAAATAAGGGCCCCACTAGTAATCTTTTTTTTCTTATAATTTCATGCATATATACAATGTCTTTTTTCTTTTTTTTACAATTTCATATATGCCTACAATGTGTTTTTACAGTTTCATACATGTATACAATGTATTTTGATCAGATTCACCTCCCACCAAAATGCCTTTTATTTGCCTACCTATAACTGAAAGAGTATTGAGCTAGACCTATGCAAAATGACACATTTTTGGAGCTCTTTTACATTCCTCTTTCCATTTCTTTCAGCACTGAAGCACTTCCACTACTCAGTGGAGGTGAGCAGAGGACCGCTTCCCCCCCCAGTATTTCCATGAATTGTTTCATGTGGACATGAAATAATTTGAATAGCAGCATATACTCTTGCGGGATAAAGTGTGTTTTAATCACTTGCCTTTCTTAGGTCAGCTGAACTTCGGGCCCTTTATCAGTAGCAATGTGATTGACTGCATTCCTTACTCCAATAATTACCTCTGAGAATATTTTGATAGAGATTGAAGGAATCCCTCCTTATCCTTGAAGTTCCTTTGTACCCAAACAAAATATTATTTAAGTACACTTCATTTTGTTCATAATTTGTTCTGTTATTGTGTTATAACCTATTATGCTATAATAAGTCACCCCTAGATTTAGCTGCCTAAAACAAGAATCAGTTGATTGTATCTCATGATTTTGTAAGTCTGCCCCACATATCTTTGACTGGAGGTCCCCATGGTGTCTAGTCAGTAGCTCAGGTGGACTAGAAAGCCCAAGATAGCTTTAATACATTTACATGAAATTCAGGAAAGCTTATACTTTAACACATGAAAGGCTGGACTCCTCTGGGAACTTTCCCTTCCCATGTAGTAGTCTGGACATCTTTTGATGAGTTCTGTCTAGATGAGACTCTGAGTTTCTTAAATGTCAAGTCAGGGTGGAAGCTTCAAGTCATCCCAAAAGCCCGCACTGTTCACTTCTACTGTATTTTATAGGTCAGTGCAGTCACAGGCTAGCCAAAATTCAGAAAAGGAGAAGATTCCTCCTACCAAAGGGAGACTATCTTGAACTCATCATACAGAATAACTTTAGAAGAAAATATGTATAAGAGAAGAAGGGGGTGCTCCCTGGGATAAGGAAGGCTGGGAAAAATTTCTTGAGGTGAAGGTTGAAGTTCTAGACTTGCCTAAGGTACCTCAAGAAGGAAACTAATATCTCAGCTCCTCCCCCCTCTCCCCACTATGAGACATCTCTGGATACCCCAAACCTAGCTTGGTCTGACCAGGTCCCAGGAATTACCCTCACTGAGTAATTCAAAATCTAGCCTGTGATACAGAACCTACTCTACACAATATCTGATCCTCTTTTATATCTCTCTATTGCCTTTCTCCCTCAGTCTCCCTGTCTCATGTTTAAGTGAGACATATGCCTATGCCTTATAGGTATGCCCAGTAAGAGGCAGGGAGACTGGAAACCCTCAACATATTTTCAAGAACCCTTTCAGAGGGTAGGGAAGGGAAGAAGGAGTGGAAGAACTGGACGTGAGCCTGACATTACAATGTCCTGCAGACCTTTCTCATGATGTGTCCCTATATCACGTATTGACCCTTTACTCCGTGATATCTTCCTTTTTTTATAATGATGACCATGAATCATGAAGAAAAGATTAGTTTCTGTCTAGTAAACTCTGCTGAAGAAGATAGGGAAGTAGGTAGTACTTTTTAATTGCTTTTTCATAAAAACTATAAAACCAGACCAAGTTTGGCATTTGGGATAAAGTTCAGTTTCCTGGTCTTAGCTGTTTTATGAATTTCTGCCATTTACCTCTTACCCCTAACTACTACTTGTCACAGTACTGGTGATATGCAGCAGCAGCACAGGGTCTCCTTAATTCTGCCAGCATTCCTCTCCATCTCTACTCTACTGACCTGATTCTCTTCTTGTCTCTCTACCTCTTGAACTCATAGAATTCTTAACTGAGTCTCTGCCTCCAGTTTTCACTCTTTAAATTTATCCTCTACTCACATCATTGTGACCAAGTCAATAGGAAAAAAGGCCCAGCTCCTCAGCAGTCATCGAAGCCTCACTCCACTATCCACCTGCTGACACCCTCCTCAGCCCTCTGTGTTGCCGTTCCCAGCTCTGTGCTAGAACTTCTACATTATTGAGGTTTGTAAGCTTTTTCCACATGTCTAGTCACCTCTGGGTAAAACATTCTTTAGCTAGTCCTTTATTTGGTTGATTTTAGCATTTCTCAAAAGACTTAAGCATAACTGTCAATAACTGTTATCTGGTCAAATCTTCTTGGTGTCCCTACAGTATGACAATGCCTCTCTATCCATGCCACATAGCAAATAGAACACACTCATAGTTGTAACATAGCTCCTACCACAGAGCAACTGAAATAACAGGACTTATTGTCTCTCTTCACAAGAAGGCTAGAGGTGGGTGGTTCCAGGGTTGGTGTGGTGATATCAGAGGTCTAGGTTATCATCTCTGTAACTTCACTGGCTCCTCACAGGAGGTCCATAGTACCTCCAAGTCCACATTGATGACATTCATGATCAAGAAAGATATGTTAGCTCACTAAGGCTGCCACAGCAAAGGACCACAGACTGGGTGACTTAAATAATAGAAATTTTATTTTTTCATAGTTCTGGAGGCTAGAAGTTTAAGACCAAGATGTGGGCAAGGCTGGTTTCTTCTGAAGCCTTTCTCCTTGGCTTATAGATGACTGTCCTTCTCCCCATGTTGTCACCTGTTATTCGTGTGTGTGTGTGTGTGTGTGTGTGTGTGTGTGTGTGTGATGCCTAAATGCCTTCTTCTTAGAAAACTCCAGTGACAGTAGATCAGGACCCACCATAATGGCTTCACTTTAACCTAATTATGGCCTTAAAAACTCTACTTCCAAATGTTGTCACATTCGAGGTGCTTTGAGTGGGGACTTGAATGTATGAACTTGGCGGGGGGGAGCACACAATTCAGTCATAACAGATAAAGATTCTGAGATAGGCGCCCCAGATTACTCTTTTTAGGTGAAAGGTCTTTCCTAGAATCTTTCAGTAGACTTGCCACACAGGATTTGATAACTTGTCCCTTTCCTAGGAAAGCATTTCCACACTGAGGAAGGGGAATTGGAAAGGGAAGGGGGCTCTGAGAACTAGAAAGAACAATAGGAAGGACTACAGGGTAAGCTACCAAATTGTCTACCAGACTGCTCCTGCACTGACAGAGCTGTCTGCTTTGCAGGCAATGTCTCCCTCACCTACTAGCTCTTTGAGGCAGAGATCAGTACTTCAGCCATTTGAGTTCCCCTAGAGACCAGCCCAGTGCCTGGTTCACAGTAAGTGTACAACCACTATCTGCTAAAGGAATAAATAAATATTATTTAATAAACTAGATAAACCTGTTTTGTTGTATTTGATTATAGCATTAAATCTTGTTCATGTTTGGCTTGCACAGTCTGTGGCTCATACCTCTAAATAATTGTAGGGTGTATTACTAATGAAACTGCCATTACAATCAAGTTCTGTGAGTTGGGTCTCTCCCAAATCTGTATAGCTACATGAATGAATAAATTCGTAATAGATAAATAAATAATTAAAATGTAAAAATACATTGAATAATATGATCTAAGAAGTTGTGGTTTCTAGAAAAATGTCTACTCTGCCGGTACTTGCAAAGGTGAAGTATCTATTTCTACTTGCTGTAAAGAGTGGTCTAGGGGCTGGAGAGATGTCCCAGCAGTTAAGGAGCACTGGCTGCTCACGCAGGGGACCCACACTCAATTCCCAGAATCCACATGGCGCCTAACAACCATCAGCAACTCCTGTTCCACAGAATCCAACACCCACTTCTGACCTCTGTGGGCACCGCACCACATTGGATGCACTTACGTCCATGCAGAATACACTAATACGCATAAACATAATGAATAAAATATTTTTTAATAGTGCTCCAGACGAATTTGGCCAATAGGTTTGACTTCCTGTCATGCTGACAGCAATTCAACAAAAAGTAAAGCTATCTGAAGTGGTATTTGAGTTTGGCTCCATGGAGTGACAGGCTATCATGAGAGCTACCAGATTCTAGCATGCATCACTTTTTCTCCACAAAACCCCACATATTTGATCTTTGGTGTCCTACAGAAGAGAGAATCAACATATCTTACTAGTAAGCAGCAGTAGTTGTGGGGAGTGAGTGACTGACTTAATGGTGGTTCCCCAAATTCTGAAGACTTACTCTCACTGTTAGACTCGATTTCCAGCAGATTTCTGCCTCTCCCTTTGCAACAAAGTGAGAGGACTCCAGAAGCTAAGGTTCAAATCATGCAGATAAATAAGTAACCAAGGAGGCAGAAACTCAAAGTCACTACAAGTAACTTGTTTCCCAGAGGCAGTGTATTTTGGCACCATGAGACAAGCTTTACAACTGTGAGTTGCATCTCCTCTCACTTTATTTGAGACCCAAGGGACTCATTCCTCCCTTGCACAGTTCAAGTAATGAGGTTCAATTATAACGTTCGGGTTCAATTAGTGTGTCAGGGCTTCAGAGGCTTTCTCAAGGCAAAAAATTTTCTGCGAGTAACTCAAGAGAAACTAGCACTGTTCTGGACCAGAGTAGTGGCATGCAGGGGCAGGAGGTGACTTGGTCTGCAACCAACATTTGTATCATGGAGGTGCTAGACAAGATGGCACTTGTGTATATTTGTGTCTGGCTGTGCCTGTTCCTTTGGGCCCCAAGGGCTTTCCTAACAGCCAGGAGATGGAATTGCATGCTAGGGTGTTTTCCTAACAAGTTGTGACTTTTTCTTCTTTCTTTAAAGCACTGGTAGCTCAGAATTCTGTTGCAAAAATCATAACCTGTTACTACAATGATGGTATTTTTTTCATTGTGCCAGTAAACCAGATCTTAACACATTAGCCAAGCACATTATAATAAACTATTGTTGAGAGAAAAATATCCTGGCGATACATGTATCTAGAAATTCTGCCTTCTGAGTTGTTGCCAAAACATGACAGATTCCCAGTTCCTTACGCTGTCCTGTTACTGTTCATAAACTTGCATTCCCTCCCTCTGCTGCCAACACAATGGCTGGCCTTACTTCCGTGTTCTCTGCTCTTCTGTCGTCTTCTCTTCCCTTTTCTTCCTCTCTTTCTCTTTCCTTCTTTCTTTTCTTCCTTTCTTTTACTTTCCTTTCTTTCTTTCTTTCTTTCTCTTTCTTTCTTTCTGACAGTATCTTATGAAGCCCAGGCTAGCCTCAAATCTCTATAGTCAATAATGACCTTGAACTCCTGATCTCCTGCCTCCACCTCCCTAGTGCTGGGAGAACCTTGTTCTCTGCTTTCTACAGTGACTTTGACTCTCTGGCATCTCTCACGAAGTAAGCATGCTGCTGTTTGGAATCCCATTACCTGCAACACTGCCATCCCAAAGATCAAAGGCACAATGACTGATGAGACATTACAAAATCCTGCAATGACTTTTGAGTCATTTAGAAAATATTTTCATGTATTTAGATTAGTTTAACATTAGTGTCTTAATGGATTCTGTAGTTTTTTTATGCTTGTTTCAAGTACATTAATAAATTACACATTAATACATTGTAATAAATCAAGATGATACGGACAAACTGGAATGAATTTTAGAACAAAATTAGCTAATGGGAATTAATGTAACTAATATTTAGTCTAACACTTGGGATTAAGGCTAGCCAGAAGAGATCATGTTTCACAGTCTCTCTAAGAAAGCCATGGCGATTTCAACTGTCAACTCAGCAGTGTTCAATGCCTCTGAAACAGTCAATTTGATCCAAGATCATCTTTTTTTAAGTGTCCAAATCAAGGAGGGAACAGTTTTACTCTGTACCTCGCTGGTCAGGTCAGATCTACAGAAGACTGTGTTTGTTATGAAGGCCACATTTGGAAAAGAAAGAAACTAAGAATGTTTCTTTGAAAACTCTGATATAATAGTTGTCTTCAATAGCTGATGGGTATGTAAGAAATGTAAGAAAGCTCACATTTAGCCATGTAGCCCCAGAACCTAGAAGTCATGATTAGAAATGCCCAAGGAACAAATATCAGCTCTATGTAAGGCAAAACTTTCTACAGTGTTTAGGGTAATCAAAGCAATGGGTTTCAATGAACTGGAGGAGATGAAAAGGAAGAGTTCTGGGACATAGTAACTTCTATTCTTTTCTTGATTGTAGATGCTTAGATATGTGTTGTATTGTAGTTTTTCGGTGGTCCACTATACATTTCTATGCATTCTTTGTGTACGTGTGATATATTTTACAATGAAAATCACTAACTGGGTTGTCAATTTAGTAGTGAATTCCCAAAATTGTAGGGGCTCAAAGGGAAGCTGGTGGGACTGATTTGCTCACTCATCTCTAAGATCCTGGAACATATCAGGCAATTCTTACAGCAAAGTTTTTCTAAAATTTGAAAACAACAGCTTTTAATTAACTTCATGGGAGGCCTCACTTGGGGCAAGTTTACAACTATTACTTTATTGTTTATTAGAGCACGATACCCATGTCTGTAGTACAGTAGCTGTCATTGTATTGGTCATTATATATGAGAAGTAGATAGACATTGTGCCCTCTCAGAATGACAAGTGACACAGATAGTCATAAAGAGAATAGAGTGAGAGCCAGATATGAACAGTGAATAAATACAAAAGAAAGTAAAAACATTTATATGGTAAACAAGTCAAGGTTTCAGTATTGTGAGAATGGGAAACAAATACCAAGCCTTAGAAAACACAGTGTAGATGGGTTGCAACCAGAAGCTAGGTCTCTGTTCCCATTCATTTTATCGGACTTCCTAGAAGAAGAAAACTTTCAGAAATGCATACATTCTGGCAATCAAACATTTGAACAGGGGAATCTTTCTCCTGAGCTGCCAGGAATAAAAGCCAAAAGAGCCTAAATGGTCATTTCCTCCTATGGATCCTGTTCTCCTGTTCTGCTCCTCAGGGTCTCTCACTACCCTCTCCACTGTGCTGATCTGAAAGGGAACTAAGACCCAAAAAAGGGAAATGAGAGGTAGGGGTATTTGTGGACTATGATGGACGTAGAATCCCGGAGAGTCCTTAAGTACCCAAGTCATTGCAAATTAATAGCCAAGCTCTCTGCTCCTTCTTGCTTAGCTGTAACTTTGGGCAAAGTTACTTCTGCTTTGGACCCACTTAACCTTTAATCTGGGGATCCCCAATCATGTTACCGACATTAATTCCTCTGTCCTTACAACAACCTTAGGTTGATGGGGAAAACAAACCAAAACACACGGTCTTACAAGCTACTGTAGTCCAACATGCTAAAATGCAAATAAAATCAAGTCAAAATTTTATTATTTTATAATTTATCCTCATTTTACTTAAGGGGAAAACCAAGCCATTGACTTCATATCACTCTTTCAGTCTTTAGCTTCATCAAGGTCAATTATGTTCCAGTAGTTTTTTTCTTCCTGGATATTATTTGCTCAGGGTCTCATGTATCCCATGCTGACCTCATGAATGACCTTGAGCTCCTGAACTCCTTCTTCTACCTTCCAAGTGCCAGGATTACAAGTCCACACCATCATATTGGTTTATGTGGTACTGCGCATCCAATCTAGAGTGCTGGGCATACTAGGTAAGCACCCTACCAACTAAGCTGCCTTCCCAAGCCCCCTAGAAATTCTTAACATGGTGTCTTGATGAAGAAACTGAGACAGAGAGTAATTAGAATGTGTCACTTCAGACTAGGCCTCATAAAATAGTAAGAAAACTAAAAATCCTAAATCTCAGGACAAAATTCTTTTCTCATTGATTCTGACTCAAATTTGAAACATTGAATCTACTCAAAGTTCATGAAATTATGTGGTCCAGTCTGAGCTCTTGATACCAAGAATAGTGTGGAATCTGGGATGGCAGCAAAAGTAATCATGATCCTTGACCCTTGTAAAAGTTTTCAGAGTTTACAAGTGTCATTACACTCTGTCCTCACAAGGCTGTTAATAGTGTACCCTTTTAGATAGGAGATGGGAACTCAGAGAAGTCTTGTGTCTTGTCACAGAACAGTTAGCAAAGAATGTAACAGGGACTGAAACTCATGTCTTAGTGAGAACAAACTTTGGGGAAGGAGGCTTTCTGTCTTCTATTGTATACTTCAAGGAGACTGGGGAAGGGAGAAGAAGTCAGTGCCTCCACACAGGAGAGCAGAGAAGGAAATCAGCATCGTTAGGCATTTCAAAGAGAGGCACAGAGCTGCTCTGGGCGCTGTGGAGACCATGGCACTAACCTCTAAGGGCCTGTAACCTCAGACAAACATAGTAGGAAGAATAAATATGTACCAACGATGGAATATGAGCAGTCAACTGCAAGAGTAGACAGGAAAGTGTTTTTATCATACACATGCCCAGGTAGGCTTGAGGTATGGAGAATCTATAAGTCCATAAAAAAGAAATGGGAATAATAAAGAAATGCAAGCCGTGGTTGAGGGGGAAAAAAAGATCAATCCAGGAAAGAATTTTAAAAGAAAAATATGTTTTGAGTATTCCTTCTTTTCTTCTTGTTTAGTTTTGTTGTTGAGTCAGGGTGCCATATAACCCAGACTGTTTTCAAACTCCCTGTATGGATGCTGGCCTTGAATTCTTGATCTTCCTACCTCTGCCTCCCAATTACTGAATCACAGGCTTATGCCACATGACTCTTTTCTTTCTTTCTTTCTTTCTTTCTTTCTTTCTTTTTTTTTTTTTTTGAGAGGTAGTGTAGTTATGTTTTGGTAAGAATGGAGTTTTGAGAGTGTATGGTTTAGAATAGAAACTTATCCTAGACATGGAACAATTATAAAGATGAATAGAAAGAGGAAAGAAAGCAGTGTCAAGACGTAGTGTCAAAGTTGCTTTGAGCAACTGGAAATTCAAGAGGAAATTACAAGCTAGCTTGACTACTAAGCTATATCTAAGTGCTTCCACACCCATACTTGCAGAAGGTGTGTGCCTTCCCCATTTCAGGAGTGCAAAGAACCTTCAACACCTGTTTGCAAGAGATGCTGAGGGCAGCCAAGCAGTGGTGAAGATAGTACATAGACTCCTTGGTATGCTGAGCAGGAACCCCAGAAGTTCCAATCTCCCCAGATTCTGCCATCTCAAGAAAGGTTCCCAGTGTATACCTAGTCTCCCCAGACTCACACACTGTCCCAGTTTGTTTTATAAAAGCCAAATTCACCTGTTGAGTTTCGGGCCAGTAATCAATTAAATTCTTAGAGTAAAAACTCTGTTAAGTCCTGCTGAGATACAAACTTTTCTCAAGATATCAGACTCCAGTCAAGCACAGAGTTGTTTTCTCATCCTCTGTGCCCCTAATTAATCAGAGGAGTGGCAATAGAGAACCAATAGGACTCTAGAAGAGTAAGTAAAAATAAGCAGTGTCTACACTCTGGTTCCTAAAGGGTTTTGAAGTAGACAGACTGTGCGGGCTCTACCCATGACCACCTAAGTCATGAGCTAAAAGATTGGCAACCTCAGATTTTCTGAAAAACTGCTCATTCCGATCACCTTGTTCTCTGAATTGACACAATTACTAAGATTTGCATGATGGCTTAAGAAGTAGAGGATTTTTTAGCAGTCTTACAATCAATTTTGCCACCATCTATTCTTAATCTGCTGTATTTAGGAAATGCCATTCTCTGTCCTAAGTATTCTACATTGTATTAGTACATGGAATGCAACAGTGAGATACTTATAGTATCCCCTACACAATAAGATACTGATAAACACCTATAGGAGTCCACGAGAAAACGCCAAAAATGTTGTGTTCATATGGATACGGAACTGCCAGAGAGCCCTTAACCAAGGTAACAAAACCAATAGATGCAGGCAAGAGGATTGAAATATATTACTGGTTAGGTAAACCTTGGCATTTTATTCTGTTGAATCAAACACACAAAGCAGTATTCTAGGGACTGTATAGAAGACGGAGCTACTATTTAAATCATTCCTATACTCAAAGAACTCATGGGCCACTTGCAGATACTAGTAATCCTCTCAGTGGTATTTAAATCGTACTCATTTATCTTCAGAGTAGGACTTTCTAACTTGGAAGAAACTTTACCTTACCAATGCTATTATCCTTTTATCCTTTCTTTTTTTAAACACGGAAGGCAACTTTAGGCCATACATAGTGGTCAACTTGTCAACAACTGAAGGACTAGCAGTAGGAGCCAGAAGCCAAGTGTGGTAGCCCAGGATAATTGCTAGCTCAAAGACCAGCCTGGGGGGGATGGAGGAGGCGGTAACAGGCTAGTAACGTGTCCAAAACTGGGAGATAACTTTTTTAACTAATGGTAATATTTCCTTGTTCTGTGCAGTTCACAGGATAGAAAGGCATAATGGAACAAAGCAACTGATACGCATTTGATCAACACTGGTCTTCAATTCAGCCTCTCATCTTCCTCTCTTCCCTCCTCCGCCCCGCTTCCCTTTTTACCACTGTTTACTCTTCCTTCATTTCACCTTCACCTTCCCCACTCTGGCTCTGGAGTGAATCTAGGCCTGTACACCATTTTGATTTATTTAAGCTGATTTCAGATCTTAAAGAAGAAAAAAAATAGGCCTCAAACAATTTTTAATTTTCTCAAACAGAAACAAAAGTCAAAGTGAAGTGAGGGTATGTTTCTGAATGACAAAGAAAAACTTGCACGTTGTAATACTTGGAAATACTAAGGAATACAGGAAAACTAAGGCTAGAAACAAGGGAAAAACTGCTAATTCCTTGGGCCCCAGCGGGAGGATGCCAAGGCCACAGGGTTCGGAAGCTTCCGTGCTTCCTTACGTGTGGAAGCGCCCCTACTACAGGGAGCTGCCGCAACAGGAAAGTCACCTCCTTCCGGCGGACCAGTAACCGGCGCAGCGCCGGCGGAAGCCGGCCTCACCGGCACGCGGACGCGCGCGGCGGGGGCACCGCCTCTTCCCCACCCTTGCCCAGGACGGAAGTGACGAAGGCATCCGAGGAAGTCACTTCCTGCTGGGTGGATGAGGAGGAGCCCGAGCTGCCGCGGAGGAGCCCGAGAGGAGACGGACGGCACCGGAGAGGTGAGCCTGGCGTCGGAGGCCGCGGCCTGGAATTCCGGGCGCTGCGGACGCGGGCGGGCTGCGAGGCGGGCGGCCCCGGCTCGGTCAGGCAGTGCACGGATGACCGAGCGCCCTCGGGAGATCGGGGAGCACCTGCAGACGCTCCGGACCCTGCGAGGGCCTGTCTGGAAAGCGGGGGCTGCAGGGTGAGGGATGCGTCTGGGTCAGGTCGGCGTCCGCGGGTGCGAGCTCGCAGTCCTCTGGTTGGAGGGTTTCCCGTGGCAGGGAAAAGGCCCCGCGCCCGGACAGCGCAGTCTGGTTGTTAAGAGTCCTCAACAGCTTCCTGGAGCCCTGGGGAAATCAGCGTGTCTTCTCCCCGCTGTCCTGGAAATGGGAGAGGAAGCTCCTGCCCAGCCCCGGGTGCCTGTTACTGTAGATCTCGTGCCTATGGCAGGGCCTGTTTTCTCCGTCCTTTGGGCAGTTTATATCCACCTTAGCCCCTGGTAGGTTTATGTAGACTGAAACTTAACCGGTCTCCTTAATGTGAATTTCAAGAAAGAAACTGCAGAGCATCTAGAGGAATTCTAGGTTAGCCGAAATTTCCAGGATGAGGAATTTGTCCCCACCCCACCCTGGGGCCACTGAAGCACCTGCATTCCCTCTAGACTCCTGCTCTCATGGGTGTTGAGGACCCTGAATAGCTCTAAGGGTAAATCTGCCTTCTCCTGCCCTAGTTTCACCCTTCCTTTCTCTTCACTGATGATCTGACACAAAGCTGCTTGCTGCTGCAAACAGGAAATTTATTGAGGAACTGTAAATGTACATGGAATGAATTCAGACCCTAGCAAGACTCTCTCCATCGCTGGCCAGAAGATCCCAAGTGTCTACTTTGTTTTCTATTCTGTTAAGGGAATAAAATATTTGTCACAAAATTTTGGGAAAACTGTTTCTTGTACAAAGTGATGTATTTACTTTCGGCGTCCCAGAGTATTTTTCAAGAGTGAGGGGGCAATTTTTGACTGGAATATATTTTCCTTCCTGTCTCACATAATTCTGTAAAATAAACCAAAATCATATGTTCATTCTTGAGTAGGAATCAGATGGATTTTTTTTTTCCCCACACTTCTTCAAATTGGTACATCTGGGTGAACTTGGGCTTGTGTATCTTGGCATCTGGACTTGTCAAGTAATAGAAGACAAACTGTTTGGCTGTTTTTGCTACCTTTTTGAACCTGTTTCACTGTTCCCTTTTTCACATTAGAGGATTGATTAGGAGGAAGAAAGCAAAATATTAAGGACAGTGTTTACATTTTGTGGTTAAAGTCAGGTGAGAGATAATTACCGCTTTCAAAGCTGATTGACCTGAGGACCATCATTTGATAACTTGAGGATTAGTAGTTTAGAGGTGACATGTTTGAAAGACAAAGGACTGTATAAGGAAGGAAAGACAGGAAAAAGATGTTTAGGGAAAAGCTGTTGCCAGAAAACCTTAGATAATACATAGTATTTCATAGTAATTGTGTGACTTGTGTCTCCCAGCAGGAGAGTGAAAATGAAAGCAGGCTGTAGCATCGTGGAAAAGCCTGAAGGAGGTGGAGGTGAGCAGACTTATCATCTCCAATGTACCTAGAATGTCACTTGGTAGTTCCTGTGCTCCCTACTTGGGTTTGGTTCACAAATGTTAGACCAAGATTGGTAGTCTTTGAAAGGGTGGATCTTGGTAGAATGGTTAAAAGCTGATTCCTATGGATATATATTTAACATATCTGGTCCACACACCTTTATCCCAAGATTTAGAGTCTTTCTGTTATAAACATAATTCTCCCCTGGGAGTGAGGTATTTTCTGCTGTATTTTCCTAAAATAGTAGTTTATCTTTTGTTGTTTGTTCCTTTTGTAGAAAGTAGATATATTTTGTAACCTAGGAAAAGTTAAGAAATTAGGATGCCTAGGTACTGCTGCCCAATTCTTATCAGATTCAGTGATTGCCACAAGGATGTGTAATTTCTCTGTCCTTTCCTCTCCTCATTGTGGTTAGTCCAGCTGACTGGAAGGGTGTGTTTACAAAGTACTCTGGAGATTGTGAGCTGTGGAATGTGGAGGTAGGGGTGCTGGCATGCTTGTTCCTAACTACTTTGATCTTGCCCTTTTCATATTTAAGGGTATCAGTTTCCTGACTGGGCCTACAAAACAGAGTCATCCCCAGGCTCCCGGCAGATCCAGCTGTGGCACTTCATCCTGGAACTGCTGCAGAAGGAAGAGTTCCGTCATGTCATCGCCTGGCAGCAGGGAGAGTATGGGGAGTTCGTCATCAAGGATCCAGATGAGGTGGCTCGCCTGTGGGGCCGCAGGAAGTGCAAACCGCAGATGAACTATGACAAGCTGAGCCGGGCCCTCAGGTAAGGGAAAGAATTCCAAAATTTGTGGTATTAATAGATTGAAAGGAAAGTAGGCAGTTTTGTGAATGTTAGATAAAAAGTATATTCTGTGATGAGAGACTACACTTCTTAATGAAGTGCATAGCTTAAAAGTGAGAGTCAGAAAGGTGTCGGGTCTAAATGGCTGAGGCTCAGAGGAGAAAAGGTGTGTCTGGTTATGTGTGGGAGGGAACGACAGTATGGCTGGCAGTGACTCCTGACAGACAGATGAATCTCCTCTCTAGTGGGTAAGAGTATATGGTGAAACATGAACTGGAGCTCACTTTTAATCCAGAGGATTAGTGTAGACTTCCCTATTAGGAAATTCACGTAATTTCTCTTCTGTGGGCTCTTCTAGAAGAACCTAGAAAAGTAAAATAACTACAGGAGGATGGCACTGTCTCTGCAGGCTGGATTGTCGGTCCATGGGTTGCTCCAGCATATAAAGGATGATCACTATATACTCTCCCAAATTCTCTTTTCGCTTTGTCAGTTTAAATTTTATAACTTAAAATTTCATAACTCTTTAGCCCTCAAGGGGCCAGGAGGTAGTTTATGACACGTGCTACTTAATAGAAGCCAGGCCAAAGATTCCAGCTGTATGGAAATTGCCTGACTTTCCTCGTTCCCAGTACCCTGACTGTAAAATCCATGTAGTTTTACCAGAGTCTCCCACGTCCCATCTGAGTCTTTGAAGGTGAAGCAGGCCCCAGTGACTGCTGTTTTCCACATCAGGACATTCTATTGTCTCACTTGGCTACCATAAAATAGTTTTACATTCCTTTGTCCATGCCTTACACTTAGGCCTCCAGACTAACCCCATGAGGACTCCCAGAAGATTTACCTGACTCTACCTGGGCAAGACAGAAAGAAACTAGGCAGTTAGTGGCTTAGAATGGAGCAGGAAGGAAATGGACTCAAGGTTGAAAAAAATGGGGAGATAAGTGGTTTGAACTGAGTTAGGTGTTCAGAATCTTGAAATTAGGATGTCTCTGTAAAGCTCTAGCCAAAGACTAGTGAAACTGAGTGAGAAAAGTAAGCTCTTAGGTCTCCAGGCCCTAACATCAGGGCCAGACTGCGAAAGAATGGTGAATGAGTGTTGTAAGCAGTGCATAGGGCAAGAATGGTTGTTCTTAGTGATTACCCAGCCTATCAAATGCTGTCAGTAGCAAAACGATAAACCAACGTGTTCTTATTTTTACAGATACTATTACAACAAGAGGATCCTTCATAAAACAAAAGGGAAAAGGTTTACTTATAAATTTAATTTCAACAAGCTGGTGATGCCCAACTACCCATTCATCAACATTCGGTCAAGTGGTAAGATACACACTCCTTTGGTGGAGAGTGAATTTTTATTAAAAAGAGTTTTTCAAACCTGATTCTGAGATGGGAGTTGTGTGAGGAGTTTTTCTAAGACTGCCATAGTGTGATCTGCCTCACACCTTCCTCACTCATCTCCTAAGGGAGTAACAGGCCATGCATGTCCATGGTAGATTTGTTTCATTTGTGGTTCCCTTTATTTATTATTTGCGCTGTCCTAAATATTAAACTGTCTTTAGGAAATGGGAGTCTATAGATTGCATTGAATTTTAAGTTCAAGACTCAGTTTTAACACCTTGCCCAAAGGCTGTCTCATAGTTGTGAACCTGTTTCTACAAACATATCCGATTTTCTATGAAACTACAAGTTCTTCCTTATCAAGTGAATGTCATCAAAACCACAGCATCCTTGATCAGAAAAGGGAAGGTTCACATGTTTGCAGTAAAAGGCAAGAGTCTTTGATCTACACCAGCACTTAGCACTGTAGCTCAGAGCAAGTCTCTAGGCTTACTTTTCCTTCACTCCTTTAAAGTACAGCTGGGCTTCCTCTACACTCTCCAGGTTACAGCTTTCCGTCACAGCTTTTGGTCTTTTGATCTGCCCCTTCATAAAGAAGGACCTATTTATAAAGTGTTGGATAGAGTTTTTTGGAGGGGGTTATTGGGTTTGTTTGTTTCTTTCTTTGTAAGATACAAATTATCTCCTGCTCAAGAAAGTTTGTGGCATTGTTTTATTTTTTGAGACAGATCTCACTAAGTAGCTCAGGCTGATCTTGAAATTATTGCTCAGTTGCCTAAGCTGGCCTAGCACAGTCTTCCTGCCTTAGTCTCCCAAGCACTAGGATTACAGGTATGGAATACCATGCTGGGCTATATTTAATCTTTTTTGACCAGGTTATTGCTCTTTGTGGCATTCTCTGTTAAGACAAAGAAAACTGATTATGATTTTGAAGTAATAAACCTCAGAGAAAAGGTGGCAGAAACTTGAAAAATTAGAGCAAGGGTGTGGCTAAGAGAATATAATGCTAAGATCTATTGGAGATATGTAATTACTACATACAACAAGTTAGGGCAGTTTGAGCTTGACTACTATCATTACTGTTCCATCTTTCCTATAGCCACTCCCTCCTGTCCCTGGGGCATGCATTTAAGGGGGGCGGAAGGGGGAAGTGTGGGACTGGAATGCGTCTTTCTAATTACAACCTGTTTTCTTTCCTTGTGCCGGAGGGGAACTGCATTAGAAAATCAACCCTGTTCTAGCCCCTGGAATCTTGTTTCCTCTGTTTCTCACTTTTGCCTCTTTCCCTGTGTACTTAGAGAAATTAGGACTTCAGATGGACATATCATCAATTTTGAAGAATGTATTGGTTGTTTCTGTCATTTCACTCCATGTCCCAAAAAATGCTGATCTTGTTCCTCTTCGATGTATTTTCATCAGTTGAAAACTCAAGTTCAGCTACATGGACAACTTGAAATGGGAGGTCCATCAGCCCCTGAGTAATGTGGTTTTCCAGGGCAAGATATTCTGGACTCTAGTTCTATTGAAGCTCTAGCCTGGAAACTCAACAGTAATCTGGCACATCTGGTGTACAAAAGCAGTTGAGCCCACTGGTGATCTTTAACAGCTTCAAGATCCTAATCAAAAGTCACAAGGAGGGGCAAGGGGCAGAACTCAAAAAAGAATCAAAAAAGAATACTTCTCTGGCATGCATAAGGCCCCAGGTCCAGTTCTCAGCACAAAAAAGAAAAAAAAAGATCTTAAGAAAAGCAAAATTTTGCGTCATTCTTTTATGTTTACTATTTGGTTGTTCACATTCTAGGTGTAAATAAGTCCAAAGAACCAGAGTCGTTTGCTTATGGATAACTTTCACCCATATAGCTCCAAGTGTTTAAGATTAACATTATGTTGACAAAAGTATAGTAACATTATTGAACATTTACTTAGTCAAGGTACTTGTGCTTATTTTGCAGTTGTGAGTTATCTCATATTACCCTGTTAACATGTATGTCTTAATTTTTACCTTTTGCAAATGGTAAAATTAAGGATGAGGACAGCAAAGTCAAAAGACCAAAGGTTTCTCAGAAAACAGTTCCTGAAAGATTGAACTATTGAAATCTAATCTTACTTAGTAGATTATACAGTGCTCCTCTCAGTTAAAATTCACTCATGTGTTCAGCAGATAATGTGTTGATCCCTAAAGAAAAACAAAAGATTATGAGGAAGTCTTTTCCTCAAGGAACTTAAGAGTTTACCTAAGAGATAAGATACTAGGATTATATGATGGTCAGTGTTGTAAGTGCTCTAGAAAGTAGAGCTTGGATCCTAGAGGCCAAAAAGATTCTGTCTGTAGGTGATATAGCGAAACTATTTTTGTCTCTGTTTAAAAAAAAAAAGCTATGTGGCCAAATGTACAGCCAAATAATACAGAGGTTTTATAGGGTAAAGTATAAAAGATTCTTTTTCCCTTCCCTCTTTGTTCTGCTCACTGTTAATAGTTTAGGGTAAAGCTGGGCATGGTGGTACAAGCCTGTAATCCCGGTACTTGGGAGATAGAAGTAAATGGATCAAGAGTTCAAGGTCACCCTTGACTATTGAATTCAAGGATAATCTGGACTGCTTTGAGACCATGTCTCAAAGAAAATGCCCCCAAAAAACACATTACAGTCAGTATCTGAGTTACATTGAAATACTTATGCAAGACAAGTTTAGTGCATACTCTTGTAATCCTAGCACTTAAGAGACTGAGACAAGAGGATTGAAAGTTTGAGGCCACCCTGGGCTATATAGTAAGTCTGTGTCTCAAAACAAAGACATACATCTGTATCCAGTATCTCTTTTTTTATATTTATTTTCTGTATTTGCCTAAGAAGTAGTGGAAAGATAGAGACGAAACTGATTTTTTTTAAAAAAATGGTTAACTTGTCGGGTAGGAACAGGATAGACTAGTTCGTGGATAGGCTTGAAACCTCTCAAACTTTACCTCCATACAATCACGTTGGTTTTTAATGTTTATAATTTGGAAAACCTATAGAAAAAATGTTTTCAGAACAGAGCATTCGTGTATCCTTTATCTGGCTTCACTGGTGGTTAATGTCATTGCCACGTGTGCTCTGTCTTGTTTATGTGTGGACGCTTTTCCAATCTGGAGCTTAACTTGCAGATACCATGGCACTTCACCCATATGTACTTCATCACTTATCTCCCAGGAACAAGGACCTTTTCTGTAACTGCAGTGACATTACCACATCCAGAAAATTTAATATTGCTCTAGTAACTTTTACGTACTATGATCCTTATTTGAATGGTATATGCCTTTTAAAATTTTTATTTTTGAACCATCATTATCTAATTAAAAATTAAGCCGAGCATAATGGCTCATGCCTATAATGCCAGCACGTGGAAGACAGGGGAAGTTGAATCTCTGTGAAAGCCAGCCTGGTCTACATAGCAATCCAGTCTAGCTACAGCTACATAATGGCATTTAGTCTCAAAAATGAAAAAAAAAAAAAATTTATTTTAACAACATGCAACTTGCTATGCACAGGTATTGTTCCAAATCACATTGTTAACTGATTCCTCAGAATATTAGGATTGGTAGCTACATAATGAGACCTGGTCTCAAACAAAATTTATTTTAACATGTGATTTGCTATGCACAGGAGCTATTCCAAAAGTCTAACATTAATTAATTTCTCAGAAAATTAGGATTCACATAATGAGACCTGGTCTCAAAAAAAAAAAAACCAACCAAAATCTGTTTTAATGCCATGCAACTTGTTGTGCACAGGTCCTATTCCAAAAGCCTCACATTGTATTACCTAATTTCTCAGAATATAAGGATCGTTCTTATTACTACCTATTTTACTGGTATGAAAACTGAGGGCAGAAAAGTAAATTGTCCCGAGGCACACTGGCAGGACAAGAGTTTGAACCTAAGCAAAGAACTTATTATTTGCAATTTTACCCCAAAGGGGACATCAAAAACTCTCCACTATTGACACACTAGTAAAAGATACCAGAACTAAGACTGAG
Organism: Eospalax fontanierii; assembly: GCA_035773235.1. Taxonomy (NCBI): domain Eukaryota; kingdom Metazoa; phylum Chordata; class Mammalia; order Rodentia; family Spalacidae; genus Eospalax; species Eospalax fontanierii. The sequence continues at coordinate 57,627,945 of CM069543.1, read as the reverse complement.
ACCCTCCGCCACTATTACTTGAATTTCCTGTTGGGTTCAGGGAAGCAATCTTCATTTAAGGTATTAGTATTGACACTGTTTTAGAAGCATACTTTTTTTCCACACAGAATCCTAGATTTGACATCTCTACATATAACACATAAAGTTCGGGGCAGTTTCAGGGGATCAGAAGGAAGGGTCATAACACTGCTTTCCTTGTATTGCCCTAGTCTTACCCTCCTTTGTCCCATGTAAATGCATTTGGAAAGCACCCATGTATTACTCCTCCTTAAGGATGTGCAGTGTGCCTTAGTGTGTGTATAAAGACCGAAACAGCCTCCATTTATCAAAACAAAACAAAACACTGACTTGATTTAACTAGGAGACAGGACTTTCCTTCATGCCCCTTATTCTGCCCCTTAGATTACAGAAAGTGGTTTTTCACTTTTGACTCTGTAACACCCTTAATAAAAAATCAAATCTAAAGAAGCAACAAGGATAGACTCAGACACTGTAATAAGCTGAGAGAACAGATCCTTTGGCCTAGACCTGTCTTGGCTCTACTCAAATCACAAGGTCATGTCTGTTTTTCCTAATTAGGATTAAATCAGGGGCCTTAAAGAAACAAGGCCTGCAGAACCATTTGCCATAGAACATCTGTTGGTAAATGCTGCTCTGGCAGTACCACTCGGCTTGTGCACTGAGAAAAGACCTAACTTCACACACAGTGTCCAGAGTCATGTCTGAGGATGGCTGTCACAGGAGTGGAAGGTGATTGACTGGTATTAACACACCACATCGTAGGCACTGTTTCCTCTCCTAGACCACCATACTTTTCGCTGCCATTCTTTTTCCCTTCTCTTCCTCTTCCTTTCTTTCCTCTTTTTCCTTTTTATCTTCCCTTCAAGTATAAACAACTCTGAGCCTGGTAATAATAACAGTCCCTGGCATCTCTCTTGAGCCTTATTTAAGGCTTTCAGGAAAAATTAAGAATTGACAAGCCTTTTAAATTAATGTGGTTCGTACAATGGTAGTTTCTGCTTAGAGCTTCAAATTTAGCAGTTGAACTTGGTTTTTTAGTCCAGCCTGGCCTCAAATCACAATAATTTTCCTGCCTTAACTTCCCAAGAATTGGGATTACAAGTGTGAGACATCACACTGGCCAGCAGTCAAATTTAGGAGAGGGAGCAGTAGGTCCTGGATTTCTCCCAGCCTGCTCAGTGCTTGGAAGCAGAATGGAAGTAGAGCTCACTATGTAGGGCTCATAGAAAAGTATAGATTTGGTGAGACTGGGAAGAATTTGGATCTCTGAGATAATGGTTGTATTATCAACAATGATAAGAAATCGGCCTTAAGAACTTCCCCTAATAAACATGACTTTTTATACCAGTCTATTTCACTAAAGTATGGTCTTGTCAATGACCATATATATGATGTAAAGTCTGGGTTTTTAGTGTTGCTTAACACACAGGTGTGTTCTAGGCTTGGTGGTTGTTGTTGGGTTTGCTTGCTCTATACATACAACCTGAATCATGGTGCTGAGAAAAACATATTTGTGAAGCAGAAAACTGAGTCAGGAGGTATATATACCCAATAGAGTTACAGAGGAGGAGGCTCTTGTGCCCATTCCTTTATCCATCTTATGTCTTAGTGGATACCTGCCATTGTTAAGCCCTGAAATGTTGGGAATAAACAATAGGAAATCCAGGAAGAGATGACTCAGCAGTTAAGAGCACTAACTGCTCTTGCCGAGGACCTGGGTTCAATTCCCAAGACCCACAGGGTGGCTAACAACTCCCCTTAACTCCAGTTCCAGGGGACCTGATGTCCTCTTCTCACCTCCAAGGGCACAGGAGCTGCCCCTCAGCTGCAGGGTTGAGGTGGGAAGCAAGCATTGAACAGCATGGGTGCAGTTACATACACGAAAAACACATAAAATAGAAATAATAAAATATTAAAAAAAAAAAAAAAACAACAACAACAATAGGAGGCAGGAGAGATGGCACACGCCTTTAGTCCCAGCACTCAGGAGGCAGAGCAGATGGGCTTCTGTGAGTTCATCTTGGTCTACATAGTGAGTTCCAAGCCAGCTAAGGCTACAGGGAGACCCTGTCTCAGAGAAGAAAAAAAAGGAAGCCACTGTTTTGTGAAATTAAAATATTGATCATAGGTAAATAGCATTGCAGGTGGGAAGAAGGACCATACAGAAAACACCATAGGAGGCCAAAGGAAGATGACAGGTAGGTGGAATGAAGGAAGTTAAGCAATACAGTCTGGCCTTGAACTCTCAGCCTTCCTACCTCCACCTCCTGAGTGCTGGTATTACAAAGTGCCACCACACCCAGCCTAAGCAGCAGTTTCTAAGTAGATGGCAGGAGCATGGGATTCATTCAAATTGGGAAGTTTATTTCCTGTGGCCACTGAACATTGTGTACTTAGTGTAAGTCAAAGTGATGATAGAATGACCGGGTGACCAATGCAGCCTTTTGTCTTTTCGTCCGTCACAGGTGTGGTTCCTCAGAGTGCACCTCCAGTGCCAACAGCCTCTTCCCGGTTCCATTTCCCACCTCTGGACACTCATTCTCCTACTGGTGATGTGCAGCCAGGGCGGTTCTCAGCTAGCTCCCTGACTGCTTCTGGGCCTGAATCCGGCAGTAGCGCTGATAGAAAGGTGGAGTCATCGGACCTGGAAGATGGCTCAGCCACTGACTGGCACCGGGGAGTGGATCTCATGCCCTCCCGGAATGCCCTTGGAGGAGGGGTCAGCCACCAGAAACGGAAGCCTGACATAATGCTTCCTCTGTTCTCTCGGCCAGCGATATACCCTGACCCCCACAGTCCCTTCACTCTCTCCCCAGTTCCTGGTCGTGGAGGTGTCCTTAATGTCCCCATTTCACCAGCCCTCTCCCTGACTCCCACAATCTTCTCCTATAGTCCTTCACCAGGCCTGAGCCCCTTCACCAGCAGCAGTTGCTTCTCCTTTAACCCAGAGGAAATGAAACACTACCTTCATTCTCAAGCCTGTTCTGTGTTCAACTACCATCTGAGTCCCCGGACTTTTCCCCGTTATCCAGGCCTCATGGTCCCACCGTTGCAATGCCAAATGCATCCTGAGGAGTCTGCTCAGTTCTCTATTAAGTTGCAGCCCCCACCCGCTGGACGGAAGAACCGAGAGAGGATGGAAAGCAGTGGGGAGTCCACACGTGTGTCTGCACCAACCAGCACTCCTATTCCCTCACGAATTAAGGTAGAACCCACCTCTGAGAAGGATCCTGAGAGCCTCAAGCAGTCCCTAAAGGAGGAACACCCTCAAGACCTGGGTACCCTGCAGATCAGGACCATAGAGGAAGAGAAAGGCATGGTCTTTGCCCACCCCTCTGCCCCACCCACCTGGCCCTCTGTACCTATTGGTATCCCCAGTGAAGAACCCCTAGAGGTGACTGAAGACAGTGAGGACAGGTCTGGAAAGGAGCCTGGTGCACCTGAGAGGAAGGAAGATGCCCTGATGCCCCCCAAGCTTCGATTGAAGAGGCGTTGGAATGATGATCCTGAAGCCCGGGAGCTGAGTAAGACTGGAAAGTTCCTCTGGAATGGGGCAGGACCCCAGGACTTGGCAGCAGCAGCTGCTGCTGCTGATGCTTAAAAGTGGAAGGGGAGCTGTTGGTACTACAATCAGATACTTATATGTATTTATGTAGCAAGATTCCGGGGGTGGGGGTGTTAAGCTGGTTTGATCATTATGAGGTATAGACTGTACTTTTCTGTTGGGGATAGGGTAGGTATCTTCTGTTGTAAATTAGGTGGGATATGAACACTTTTTTTCCTGGTGAGTAGGACATAAGGAGGGTATTGAACTAAAGGGGGAAGGAGCCAGTTTCCTGTTTTAAGGCTTACACTTCCTGACAAGGAAACTGCACAAGGGCCCACTACTTTGTAGTTCCTTGACAGTTCTAGTTTTGTGGTTCTCTTTTCTATTGTATGTATACATAGAAAGCCAATAATGGGTTTATTTTGCTTTGAGAGGGACGAGTAAAAGAAATGGTCATGGCTAGAAGGTTGAGCAGGGAAAAATGACTAGTGCTAAGTATTTTGCCTGAAATATTTATTTCAGGAGAGGAATAAGACAGCCCCAGTCTCACTGGAGCAGGCACATTCAGATGTTTTCTCTCTCTCATTTGGCTTTCTTCCCCTTTTTAACTAATGTTTTCAGGACACGTGCGCATACTGCCAGTTATAATGGGCAGGGAGGGCACAGGCGTGCCCCTCAGCCGCGGGGTTGAGTGAGAATCAAGCCCTACTGCGAGTTCTTTGGACTCTGACCTACTTCACCTACTAAGAAGCCATGAGGAGTTATAAACTCTTGATCAGGGAAGAGAAAGGGCAGGAGGAAGTAACCCAATGCCTTTAAAACAAAGCACGCGACAGAAATGCTCTTCGTTTTCTTTTTTCCAGTGTGAGTTTGGGAAGCCAAACCAAGTATGATTGAGCAAGTTTTCTGAGAAGCAGGACAGTGCTGTTGAAGATGTTTCCCATTGTGTCTGATTTTCTTACCGTTTTCTTAAGTCGAGCCTTAACTATGAACATCTTAAACTATAAGGTGTTGTGGGTCTGTCAACATAAACCTGTAAAGGGCACAGACACTGTTGAGATAACCCAGGAATGTTGAGACATGGTTGAATTCCTAACTGATAGTCATTCCCTCTTGATGTTATTGGGATGGGTGGCAAAAAGGCAGGATTGTGGGGATGAAAGGCTGATACCTGGAAATACAGAAAGTAGCTGAGAGAAGAAGGGTTTGTTGAAACTGAAGGAAGAAGGGGAAGGAAGGTGACCTGATAATCAGAAGGCCTGGTATGAGGGAAAGAAGGGTGTCTGTCCTGTGATGGTGTTGCTGGCCTTATCCCATTTGTCCAGGCTGTTCATAAAAACACCAGCTCACAGATAGTGGAGTCATTCCTTTGTGGGAAAAGCTACTTGAAAGGAGTGGGAGGGCACTAGTTTTATGTGAAGCAAAAGACTAGTACTAGAGGCAGAGGTGAAAGCAGCAGCAGCAGCCAGCCTCCCATATGTGCAAGTGTACCTACACCTGCCTGTGGCTCACAGCTACCCAACAGCAGCAGCAAGGAGACGATTTCATTCCATGTATGTTAAGGCAACAGGTGGCTTTGGAGCAGTTTATGACTCTGCCACCTGAGCCTAAGAGAACTCTATATACCAAGTAGCACTTGAGTGTTGTCTTTTAATAGTGGAGGCATTTGTTTTTTCTTTTTTTAGCTGGAATGCATGCACAAAAGAAGAACTCAAGAAAGGTTAGAGTAGGTAATAGAGACATTAAATGGCTTTGGAAGACTTGAGGTCATCATTACTATTTCTTGATGGGTGATGAGTATCCTTTTGACTTGGTCCAAATTCCATGCATGAATGATAGTATTTCCCAGAAAAGGGACAGGGTCGTCCCTGGTGATCCAGGCTTTGGTAGGGCTACAAAGGACTCCCAACTCAGGCTGCCTTTGGTGGTTGTGTTTTGATCAGTTTCCTTCTCTGCACCTTGACTTACCTCTGAATCATAAAGCAAGCCCAGCAGGTAGAGGCAGGCCCTCTGCTTGGTGTTGCCCATCTAACCAGGGAGGCCAGCTGGCCACCAGTTGTCTGCTATAGGGGATGGCCAGCAGGTGTCAGTATGAACTCAGGAATAGAAACACGAGGCCTTTAAAATGAGAGGGAGAGAAATCCATAATGCTTACCTATAACCCCCTAAACCCAAGTGCCAGAATTAGTTCCTAGATGCTGCTTCCATTTGAACAAAAAGTTAACTGCTTTTACACTTGAAAGACATTCAGAAAACGTTGAATAACATGAAAAATGTTTTTAGACTTTAAGAGCTTGTTGGCTGTTTGTTTCCTTTGATTGCCATTTCACCAGTAATATTTTGGTTGATTTGCACTGCACACTGGGTTGGGGGAAGGGTCCCTATACATAGCCAAACTTGTGCTGTCTCAGGAAGTAGACCAGGGAATGTAGTAGTCATTGATACTTTCTGGAGCAAAAGAGTAAGAATTCTGCTCTCCTCAGCCTACTTCTGGCAACACTTCTCCCAGCCTGGTACGAAACCAGGCCTTTCCCTTCTGTGAGCATCTCATTGTCCAGCAGGTGGATAGGGAGAACAGAAGCTGGAACTACTTCCTCCCTTGATTTTTCTAAATTTTGTTGTGCCAAATGTGTAAAACTTTGCAAATATAAATCTGTTGATTTCACTAAGAGCTACTCGTGTAAACAGTTTGCTTTTTTAGCTATAGAAAAAAAAAAGCAGAGATCTCTTGTGGGAGGGCATCCAGCCTTGCTGAACTTGCCTTTTTACATGAAGAATGGGTAGAGGTAAAACATAAAGAAAGGGGTCCCTCCGCCCTAGGTGTCAGGCTGCACTGCATTAAACCCAGCAGACAGGGACTCCTAAAGACCCATGGGCCAAGAAACTTCCAGAAGCATTAAAAAATGAAAATGGTTGTATTATGCTACCATTTAGCTGTTTGACCCTTGTTTTTTGTTGTTATTGTTTTATTTATTCCATAATTATGTTTGTGCTTTTTCTTTTGTAAACAGTAATGGGGCATATGTTTTATGTGGTTTAAGAGAAAACTTTAATGCAGTCTTTCAAGAACTGTTTCAATTAGTTCTTTCTTAGGAAAAAAGTTATGAGTTAATTTGTTTTTAAATATTTAGGTGTTTGAATTATAAAATTGTGATGCAGGGATTTGTGAATGTGACATTCACATATGAAGATGGCTTCACTGGTCATCTGTAAGCAGAATAAGATGTGTATATGTACATAATATGTGAGGAGTCTGAACTCCACTGTGCAGTGCCTTTTAGATGTTCTGCTTTCTAAAGTCTTCAAATTTTGCATATATATTATATATATGATGTAATGTTATAGAAATATATGTATAATATACATATTTTTTCCAGGGGTATCTGATAGCTCTGTATTTTGTTATGGAAGTCAAAAAAAGGTATTTTACCTCAGAAATTAAAGTTAAATTTAAAAGTACTTTCATGTTTTCTGATCATTGATTTCATTGATCATCATGCACTCTGCCACGGTGGTCATGTGTTAGCTCTTCCATTCTACATCTCCCAGCATAAGACCGAGCACAGTGAAGACCAAGTTCTTGACAGCATTAGAGTTTGTCTGGTTCATTAGGAGAATGTGGCCAGCCAGGCCCAAGAAGCCACATGATCACTGTGTGAAAATGTCTAGTCAGGGCAAGTAGGGCTGACTGCTGTTTTCTTTTAGGATGATGGAAATGCTCTGGGTTTAGAAAGTAAATATTAGTTGGACAGTTTGAATATAAATAAAAGAATTCACTAAATTGTAGTCACTCCAAAATGGTATATATGATAGTATGTGAATTACATCTCAATAAACATGGTTTGTGATTTTCTTAGGTTTTTTTCTTTTTTAAGTACGTGGCACTAGGAAACTTAATAATTCCCAATAGAGAGTTGAATGGCATATAACCCTTCAAGGAAAAAAGGTGCAGACAGTAATCTCATTTTGCTCATGAGAGAGAGAGACTTTGTGAATTTTACTTAATGGGTTCAGGAAGGTAAGGGGAGTGACAGGAATGTGTGGGTGAAAGGCCAGCACACCAGTGGGTCTTAAGCCTACAGTACTTGTCTGCTAGCAGTGGCCGGCCTCAATATTTTTGAGTTTGGGCCTGACAGGGGCATAGGCCATGGGGCTGAGAAACAGCTCTGCCAAAGCAGCACCTGCTCAAGAAGCCAGCCCATTTAGGGAGGACAGGAAAGTGACAGGCTGACAAGTCTGGCCCGCATCTCAGGTAGAAAGGCCGGGAAGCGGTGGGCAGCTGTTCTCATCTCTGTCATCTCTGAGCAGAGACTCATTTTAGGAACAAGCTGCCCAGAGCTCAGGATCCCAGGTAATGGGCTCTGTCAGCATGTGCTAACTATCCTGTGCTCAGATCTGGGTGGCAAATACTGGAATTCTGAATGAAGAGAAATGGTGAGCAGGAGGGAAACATGAGAGACAGGACTGGTAAGAGGAGGCAGCAAAGCCTCTGGGCTTCATGGCAGCTCAGGAGGGAATACAACCTTCAGTGGAGTTCCAGTTTACTTAACACTGCCTTTGGGATAGCTTGGAGGATTTTAATGTGGCCTCTCTCTACTTCCAGCCTCATCCTTTGCCACAGATACAGATAGAGACCCAAAGCTCAAGGCCTGGTGCAGGTAGTGCATTTAGCATGTGCTGACCTTTCTGTAAGGGCTGCTTGTACTGACTGTCTTTATGACAACTCTGTGAGGGAGGTGGTGTTCATTTCCTCACTACGGACGGGTGCACTGAGCCTCAGAGAAGCTAACTAGTGTGAGCAGAGTGCAGACCCCAGCCCCAGGTGCAGCCACACTGCCACAGTTGAGCCACTGATCTGGTCTACCAGCTCTGCCTAAACACCACCTTTTCCTTCCCCCAGCCTTGTGTCTTCTCCAGCATCCAACTGTGTCCTCACCTCTAGGGTCTTTCACAGGGAAGTCAGGAGCACACCTCTGTCTACTGTGGCCCACGTTTACCTCTCCGCCTCTTCCACACTGTTGCCACTACTGATCTGGTTGCTTATCTGGCTTCTCTGAACTGTGAGGAAGCCAAGAGCCTGCACGGGGTTCATTCATCTCCCTTTCTGCAGTGCCTATCACACTGCCTAGAACCTAAGGATGTTTGATGAACTAATGTCTAAGAAAAGACTAAGGTCTGGGATAGGTCTGCACAGGCCGCGTGGATGGAAAGAGATGAGGCAGAGCTGCTGCTGTGCAGTGTCTGCTCCAGCTTTCAGGCCCAGAGTAGGGCCACCTACCAAGAGTCGGTCCCCATTCTGGCACAGCCTTCTCCCACCTCCAGGCAGACTCTCCTTCCCCTCCTACAACTGTACCTTTTCCACCTTCCACAGGACACGATAGCTGGATCTTCGACCTGTGCACATCTCTGTGTGTGTGTGTGTGTGTGTGTGTGTGTGTGTGTGTGTGTGTGTGTGTTCATGTGGGGGCAGGGGTGCATGTATGCGTGTAGGCCAGAGCTCAGTGTCAGGTTTCTTAATCACTCTCCATCTTATATTTTGAACCTGGAGCTCACCAGCTGGCTAGAGTGGCAGGCCAGCAAACCCCAGTGATCCTCCTGTCTACCTCCCCAGCTCTGGGATTCCAGGCACTTTATGTGGCTCTGGGGATCCAAACTCTGGTCCTCACGCTTGCTCAGTAGGCACTTTGCTGAATCTTCCTAGCCTCTAGGTTTTCATTTATTCAGGTATAATGTGAGCAAGAAAAATCCGAACTGTGTGTGCTCCCTGCCTCCAGTTCCCAGGTGCCTGAAGCTCTGCACCACCCACTTGGCACTGTCTTCCTCCAGGGTTCAGACTCTGGTCCACATCCATGCACATGGTCTGCCTCTTAAGCCTGATCTACCAGCATGCACCTGCCCTTTGTCCTGCACTGAAAAGTAGGCAGGTGCAGGAGACCCTCCTGCCTTCCCTCCCTCCTAGGAGTAGGGTTCTCCTGACGCAGAGTCCGGCACCTGCATTCCTCTGGCTCACAGACTTTGGGTAGCTATGAGGAAATCTGTGGGACTCCAATGCCCTGACTTAGAGAGTTTGATGATAAGTGGTGGCAAAAGCACTCAGCATTCAAAAGGGTAAGTGACTGAGTTGCTATGTGTAACCCAGCTTCATCGAAGAGGGACATACTACAGCCCGTTTACAGAGAACACACTGACACACACTTACAGTGAAGTGCGCACACACACACACACCCTGAATCCTAGAGCTAGGGAAGGCACTGATCGAAGCCAAGGTCTCCTGACTTCAGGACTCATAGTGTCTTGTATTCCCCACTGAAAACCCTTCTTCCCAGCTGCCAAGAATCAGATGAGCAGTATAGGTGCTAGGCAAGCCAGCCTTGAGTTTCTTCAGATGTCAGACCACATGTCCCAAGTCTGGATTTTGAGACCTCAGCAAGAATGCTGCTTGAATGGGCAGCACCTGTGAGGACGTGGCGCTGGTCAGACGGGCTCCGGGGCTGAGACTTTGGAGGAAGGCAGCACAGATCAAAGTATGCCCAGAATGCAGAAGAGCAACCAGCCTTCCCTCTCCCACCCACCCACGGGAAGACTGGTGGGCCCTGTTTCTGGAAAGAAAGTAAAGGAGGCCCTATCCAAGTTCTCTCACACAGCTCCAGTCTCTTGGGATAAGGTCAGCAGACAACCAGGCGGGCGCAGAGACCCAGGTCTAGGGCCTGCAGGAGCAGTGCGGCCAGTTCACCAAGTCCATCTGCCTTCAGCACAAAGACTGCACCAAGACACGGCCAAGCCTGCAGCCTGGGTCCTGAGTGCTGAGGCAGAAGTCACTGCCTCTCACCTTGAGTCCTGGGGGCGGGAGGGGCAGAGGTTAACCTGGAAGTTTTGGCAGGAAAGGTGCCACTTAATTCAGTATGTCATGAAGACTGGGCTTGGGTCTTTCCCCAGCATTTCTGAGAGTGTATTTCTTTTGTTCCCTTACTAAGGGAGAGGAGGGAAACTGAAGTACGTAGGTGTCAGTCTATCTTCAGAACCTAACAGATCTAGGAAGTTTGCTTTTATTCTCCCACTCATGGTCCAGCCGAAAGAAATCTTTGTCTGCCAGTCTGCTGACCAACCCCACCCACTCCCACATGGAAAACAAGAAGGAACTTTCTGTGTTCTCACACAATTTGTGTTAACTCCCTTGCCTCACAAACTGAACTGCACAGAGTGCTATCCTTATCCCCGCTAGGCAGGTGAAGAAAAAACAAAGGTCAAGGAAGCTAAGGGAACTTCCCAAGGTCAACAGCATGAGCAACTCACCAGCTGGGCTCACCCAAAGCTTAGTCTAGGCTTTGCCTCTCAGGAGTGACACAAGTGGCTGGCCAGGAAGGAGTGGACCGCTGCACTGCTCTAAACAGACCTCAGGTTTCCCTTAGGGGAAGCCTGTGTTTGCACTTCCTTGGGCCAACCTCAGGACTGACTGGCTGGTGCCTGCTTTCTAAGGGAAGGGGTGGGGAACAGCAAAAGCTAACACTAAGCCCTGAGACACCAGGTGGTAATGACCATTCATTCATTTATTCAAGCAGCCCTGCCCAGTGACTATAAAGTTAATCAACAGCCCTGGCAGCCCAGGGATTCCAGTCTATCCTGGAAGCAGGAAAAGGGGAGGGCCTGCCCCACTTCCCCCACCCCACTCCCACTCTCTACAGCACCACAGCTTTTCTTCCCACCTGCTACAAGCTGAAGCTCTCCAGTTGCCAAAGACTTTTCAGGGCTTAGGCGCGGTCTGAGGGAGTTCTCAGACCCTCACGCCCCTCATAGAAACCACAACCTCCAGGATTTCCTCCTACATACCGGCCGCCCCCAAAGGGCCAGGTGCCCTTTCAGTGGTGGCACCTGCACTGTAGGCCCATACAAGCACCTTTGTATGGGTGGAAGCAGAGGCCTCCTCCGCCCTCCCTGCTCCCAGAGTCCAGTTCAGCGAAGCTAGCGTGTGGTCAGTGCTCTGTAAATGGAGTTATAGCATGAAATAAGAGCTGCAGCACACCTAGTTCTTGGCTCCCCAGGCTACTTGGACTATAGCCCCCAGTGTGAGGAGGCGGGGGACATGCAGGCTGGGGAAAATGTAATACATTGGATGGAAAGAGCAATTCGGGTGAGGAAATAGGATGGAGAGGTTGGGATAGGGTGGCAGCCTGACCTAGCTTGAAGGCAGAGGGGTCATTTGAGGGCCCTGAGTATAAAGACTGAGGTGGGAGGTCAACTGACAGATGAATTTCTAGGAGGGAGACAAGAAGGTGGAGGAGGGCTAAGAGTGAGCACACACAAGCACCTGCTCATAGTATTGATCGTCTAGATTACTCAGTTTCACCCATATTGATCAGGTAATTGCTTTATCTCGCTTCTCATTCGAGCTCTGAGTTCTCCTGGCTCTCTCTTCTCTCCCTCTTGTTTTTTTTCTATCAACCTGACACAGGGCTCCTTAATACAGAATATACAGTGTGGTTGGTCCAGCTCGGGTTGGTGTTCAGTAGAAGCAGGGAATGAGGTAAAAAGCAACATTGCTTGGGGGTCCCTAAATTCTCTTCCAAGAAAACCCTTCCTGACTCAAACTAATGGAAATGCCTAAACAACCAAGTTCTTAGCGGTTCAAAAAAGAGCAGGAGAAACAGCCCAAGTGACTCCAAACTCAGAAGCCTCAACTTCAGTCTTTCTCCTCTCACCATCCCCAGTCCTTCTGGCACTGCCCGTACTGAGGTACTGGCTCAGTCTCTCTAAGGCTCAGTCTTGCCTTTGCTGCTCTTGCTGCTCTCAGGACCTCTTAAGCCACACCCAGTGCCTCCTAGCGCCTGATGCCCCTCATGCATGCGTTTCCTGTTCACCTTCCTCCCCCATTTCCCTGTCCCCCAACGCGAGGGGCCCAAGTCCCAACCACTACTCGCATTCCCTCACACTCACTCCCCACCACTCACACTCCTAGAGAGGGAGAATCAGCCCCTCAAGACTCCCACCCAATCTGAGGAAAGAGATGCAGTTCCCTAGGGAGCTCCTGAGAGCCCTTTCCATCCCCACTTCCACTGGATAAGAGACAAGCCACCTCAGGACCAGAACACCATACAAAAGACGAAAAGGGGCTGGAGAGATGGCTCAGTGGTTACGAACACTGACTGTTCTTACAGAGGACCCTGCTTCAGTTCCCAGCACCCACATGAAGACTAACACATCTATAACTCCGGTTCCAGGGGTCTTCTTCCGACCTCCACAGGCAGTGATTGCATGTGCAGGTGCACTTACATACATGCAGGCAAAACATTCATACACATAAAATAAAGAAGCAACAACAACAACAAAAAAAAAAAAAAAAAAACACTTCCTTAAAAAAAAAAAGACCAAAGACAAGACACAAAGGAACCTGGGTCCAGAAAGATTCAGTTTTCCGCTGTCTTCCGCTTTCCAGACAGGTCACCCAGAGCTCCCCAGGGAGGGAGGCAGCCTCTGAAACTGCAGTCACGAGAAAGAATGCAGACACCCAGATGCTCCAGAGTCACACTTTGAAGGAAGACAGGAAGGGTCAAGGGAACACGCCCAAAGGGAGCCACATCCCTCCAGCCAGCCTGCTCTAGGCCCCTAACACTCAGCCGGCATCCTGCCCCAACAAGGCACTGCATCCAGGAGCAAAAGTGGCCCCTTTGGTTTTGCAAGTGTCAGCAGTGGGTCAGAGGCCCAAGACTCTTACCCTTGAAGCCCCAACCAAAACTCCCAGCTGAGAATTTAGTTTGAGAAACAGATAAAAGTCTGTATGACTGACAAAGAGCCCTTAAATCTCCATAGCCAGGGCCTCGAACTCTGGGAAATTCCCAAAGCTCAGTGAAGGAGCAACTTAAAAAACTCCATATTGAGACACAATAGTGGGGAACCACAGAGACTGGAAGCTTCTGGCGAAGCAGATCACATCTGATCTTCCAGAGACTTCTGCAATCTGGCCTGTGGTACTGCCCTGTGAGACTCAGTGAAGGAGACCCCTAGAGAAGACAGGAAAAGACAGGAAGGAGCCAAAAGATGAACTGACTGAAGAAAACTGATGGGCCCTTTCCTGTCCAGCCCCAGGTGTGCTGGGAGAGCAAGCCTATAGTCTGGATGACAGCAGCAGGAAGAGTACAAATACAAGGCTAGACTGAGCTTACATGCTAAGACCCTGTCTCAAAAAGAACAAAAATAAAGTGCCAGGAAGCAAGAAAGAACTGGGCCTCTACCTCTGAGGGTTGGCAGCCAGTAGGCTAGTCCCTGATGGAGGAGCCAGAAGTCCACAGGGAGCACAATGCATCTGCCCAGACTTCTTGGTACAAGCAAACTCCCTCCGGAGCTTCTGGCCGTCCCTCCACCACCACTTTGTCTCACGTTCAGAACCCCCAGGCCCTTCTGTGTCCCTCTGGAAGGGAGCCACCAGGCAGTGACAGGGGAGCCAGGCACCAGACACTGCACTAGTAGTAGCTCAACCCCCTTAAGAGGAAGCACAGTGCAGGGTGAGGTGTGTGGGAAGCAAAAGTGGGAGCCTTTCCAGGGCCCTGTGTCGACAGGCACCTGCTTTCCCTGCCTGCCGGCAGGTGAGCATCCTCACACTGCACTGTCCTCCACAGGGCCCAACATGCAGCTGTCCTCTACAGTGATGCAGAGCAGGGGCCTCCTACTCATTCCATTCGCCCTCTTTTAGCTTCCAGAGTCCTCTGTGTCCTAAGGAAGTTCATTTTTTAAATTATTTTTTATTATTTATTATTTTACATGTATGAATGTATTGCCTGCATGTATGTGAGTGCTCCTGTGTCGTGCAATGCCTAGTGAAGTAAGAAGAGAGCATCAGATCCTCTGGACATGGAATTACAGATACTTACTAGCTGCCATGTCGGTACTTGGAATCAAACCTGGGTCCTCTGCAAGAGCAGCCAGTGCTCTTATATCTCTCCAGCCCAAATTCTTATTTTTTTAAAGATTTATTTTATGTGAGTGTTTTACCTGCATGTATGTATGTGCCCTGTGTGTACAGTGCCCATAGAGGCCAGAAGAGGTTGTCAGATCCCCTGAAACTGGAGTTATGGATGGTTGTAAGCTCCTATGTAGGTGCTGGGAATGGAACCCAGGTCCTCTGCAAGAGCAACCAGTGAGCCACTTCTCTAGCCCTGAACGTTTATTTGTTGATCTAACTAACTACAGTGCCTCCTGCTACTCCCGTGGCCTTTTTAGTTCCTCTCCTCCAATGCCTTGACCTTTTGATCTCCTCCCAGCTCTCCTGTCTCCATCAGCTCCCATTCTGACACTTCCACTGCCGTTCACTTGGGCTTCCCTGAGCCCAGCTCTAGGAGTGGGAAGACCACCTGTAAGGTTTTTCTGGGTCTGTCTCACTGTGGGGTGGAAGTCCTGCTCCTGGGGAAGCCCTCAGACCTGGCAAAGTAGGCTGATTGAGCAGCTCAGGGCATGGGCCCTGGGGACTAGGCTGGGCAGGGTTTCCCTGGTAGCATTTCCCAGTGTCTGGGAGACAAAGATGCTAGCTAGAACACACACAGATGCATGAACGCCCACAGTCTCTGAAACAAAGCTGGCCACAGACACCCACCGAAACCCAGACCTCATGCTCACATCCGTACACAGCAGAAGCCAGGCTCACTCCCATGTGGGGCAGGCATGCGTGGACAGATAGACACACATGTACTAGGAACACAAAAACTGACGCACACACCCACACATACAAACACAGCTACAGGCAACCACCTACAGAGGAGCTCACACACTCATTTCTCCCCTGCGGAGACACAGGCTGCACCTACTGAGGCTGGTAGTCCCATTCAGACACCCACTCTGTGACCCCAGCTTCCCACAGGCGCAGGCGCACAGAGGCCTCCACCGGTGCCCAGGAGCAGTGGTCCCCTTGCTGCAGGGCCGCCCTGCTTCCCTGGGAATCTGGGCAGGTTGGCCTGAGAAGGCTGGGCTCTGGGCAGCCTCCAGGACAGCGGGGGTGAAGTGTGAGAGAAATGGGTTTATTACCAAGAGTCTGTTGCCTGGATTGGAATCGATCCCACATGTCACCTTCCATTGCCATTAATGGGGCTTGAGGCATCCCCACCACAGCCCAGCAGCTCCCCTCCCAATAGCAGAGCCTCCAGCCCCAGCTCTCTCCTCTCCCACAGCCCCTTTCCTGGCCCTCCCTGGCTGCCTGGAAACCTCATCCTTCCCTTACCATCCTCCCTCCTCTAAGTCGAGTGGGACCACCACCACTCCTATCCTTGTCTCTCTGGTGATCCTCTTCCCCATCCTGTCTCGGATACAGGGACAGGAGCCAGGGAGAAGAGCCCTTTCCTCCCCACAGCCGATCAGATGTGCTTGTGTCTTTTATGACAACCAAGGTGGCCAGACAACGCATGCACGCACGCACGCAGGCACGCACGCATGCACGCACACCAGAAATCCCAGCCAGTCCCCAGGACTGCACTGCACTAGCTATCTGGTCCCAGGCTACAGAGGTCATATGAGGGTGTGTTATCTCTTCGAGGAGGAGAAGAGCCGTACCACCCAGCCTGACCCCCAACTCTCAAGCCCTGGAAAAGCCCTGCCCAGAGTCTGAGCCCACTCATGGGCTTCTGTGGGCCATTTCACCCACGCCTCTGCAAACACAAGCCAGGATGTCCCGGAGCCCCATAAAGGAGGGAGAGACCCATGTATCATTGTGGAGCACCTTCTGATTGCCACTTGTGGAGTCCTGTATGTGTCCCAACCCCTATTACCAAGCAGGACTGAAAGGAAAGATACCACCCAGTCTCTGTGTCCTCTTGGACACATGTAAATGACAGGAGACACCCAGAGCCTCAAAGCAGAAGAACTGACCCTTACCTTCTGCCTCCCAAGGTCAAGAGCCTGTTGCTGTGCCACATGCCAGGAAGACTTAGAAGGCTCATCAGGAAGGATCATTCTTGGAACTAAAGTTAAGACTTTGTTTGTTTGGTTGACTGTTTTTTTGAGACAGGGTCTCATGTAGTCTAGGCTGGCCTGGACATGCTGGTCCTCCTGCCTCCATGCCCTAAGAGCTAGGATGACAGGGGTGGACTACCAGGGCTGACTAGTTTTGTTTTGTTTCATTTCGTTTTCCCTTTGGTGCTGAGGGTTGAACCCAGGACCTCCCACATGCTACACAAACCCTCTACCACACAATCTGTCCCCAGACCTCTGCTTACTTTTTATTTTGAGATGGGATCTCACTAAGTTGTACAGACTGGACTTGAACTTGTGATCCTCCTGCCTCAGCCTCTGAAATGCTAGGATTACAGGCATGAGTCACCACAATCTTCAATATATTTTAAACCACCTTCAAAATGCCAACTAAGCTGAGTGTGATGGTGCACACTTGGAATCTCACCACTCCCTGAAGGCTGAGGCAAGAGGATTGCCATGATTTCAAAGCTAGCCTGGGATACATAGAGCATTCCAGGCCACCCTATCCCAAGAACTCTAAAAAGTCATCAAATGTGCCAAGGTTGCCAGGAAAGTTGAGAGTTGGATGTCAGAGCTGAGAGGGGCAAGAAAGGCTCCTGGCATCCTCAGGACCAGAGCCTGCACCTCCCAGCCCAGGCTGCTTCTGTCTTGTGGAGGAAACAGAAGGCTCTAGAAGCTAGTCCAGAAGCGAGCCTCCAAGACCAGTGCTTGTTTCCTATCTCCATTCCAGGCCTGGACTGCACACAGCCAGATACATAGGCCAGTGGAGTGGGGAAGGAGGGAAGCAGGAGGTGGCAACTGGGAGGCCACCTTCTCAGGGGTCCCAGGAGACCAAAGGAAGTATGTCGCAGTGGTGACAGAGTAGCCAGAAACAAGAGAACCCTGCCCAGGAACAGCCAGCGCCTGGGCCTGGGCCTGAGCCCTGTGAGGGAGCTAGCTGCCCAAGGGAATGAATGGTGGCAGGAGGTCAGCAACAGAGGAGCCATGTTAGCTTCTGCCCCATTGTCTATGGGGTTCCAGGTAGGCAGAGGGTGCTCTGGAGGGGTCACTCTGAGTCCCTGCCCTCCTGCAGCGGACGCCCCTGGCACTCTCCTAATCATCCTTCTAATCCTGGGCCACCTCCTGCCAGTCACCAGATGATCTTTAAACTATTAAATGAGGGAGCTGAAGTGGGTGATGGTGAACAAGGGACAGACCAGCGTCCTGAGGTGAGACATGGCACCAGGACACAGTTCCTCTCCCGTAGTTCCACATCACACCCTACCATCTGCCCCTCTGGCTCTGGCCTGAGAAGCCCTCCCTCCCTGGGCCCCCAGTTCTTGTCTTCTATCAGTCAGTCTCTTTCTCCCACCTGTCTGTCATGTTAGCTTCGGTTGACTTAACCAAAAAACAACAGCAGAACTCAACTCCATACCCTCCATCCCATCTCTATCACCTGGAGGAGGAGCTACGTGCCGAGTGGTGGGGGGATGTGGCCTCCCAGAGTCACAGGAGACAGGAAAATCATATTGATCCTCCAGTGATATTATCAATCTTCTCCCTATTTGAGGCTCAGAGGTTGGACCCAGCTCTGACAGGCTCCAGGGCAACTTGGTCTGTCTTTGGTATCTTCCTGAAAAGCCTGTCTCCTCCCCTCTCCACAATGTCCCAGGAATCCTAATCCTTGTCCTCCTCGTCTGTCTGCTATCCCTTTGGTTATTGTCTCTTGGCTGACTTAACCCTTAGTGGAAGTCCTTCCTGCTGTCTAACCTCAAGTCAAATGAATAAAATCTAAGAAAAGGAAAATCCATTTCTAGAGCTCTAAAAGAATTGTCATAATAGGTACCTCAAAATCTTTAGAAAAGAAGATAATTAAATTATCAGGTGCAGGGGATATGGCTCAGAGGTAGAGTGTTTGCCTAGCGAGTCCCCAGTACCAAAAAGTAAACAGATACATGTGTGTGTGTGTGTGTATATATATATATATATATATATATATATATATATATATATATATTAAAACCACCAGTATCATTTTATTTGAGTCAAAGAAGAAAAATTATAACTTGTGAATATCCAGCACTGATAAATAGAGTAGGCAGCCAAGAGAAAAACAAGAAGGGGTCATTTCAAGTCTGGAGAGTGTGAGGACTGTTTTCCAGGTTTGAACTCTTATTTCTACAGAAAGTTACATGAGTGGGAAGGCTGAATAGCTGGCAGAACTTCCCAGTGCATTAGTAACCTTTGGAAGAATTTTTGAAAGATAGTCTCCCTATCAAGTGCTGTCAGAGCCAGCTGCCCCAGAGTAAAACATCCTGCTGCACCCCACAGTTGTTGGGGAGGCACCTGGGAGAGGTTTGGGGCCATGCCACTGGCCCTTGAAGGGTTAACAGTACTGTCTGCAAACCACATTGACTCCCCTGGGAGCTTGGAGATCCTGCTCTCATTTTAAGTAACCCTAACTCGATGAGCCAAGGGCTGTCACCTGTGAAGAGTGAACCAGACAGTCAGACTGCATAGAGGGAACTGCCAGCTCTGAGCGAGTAAGCTCCAGCTCCCCTCTGCAGCCCTAGCTGTGCATCCGGTTGTGCAATGACTGGGAAGGGGTGAGGTGAGGAGCGGGTCCAGGCAGAAGCCCAGCAGAGTCACGTCTGCTGTCTGGGGCAGACCCAACTCCGGAATAAATGGTGAGTTAGCAGGGGTCTCCACTACCTCTTCACCTGGGGTTCACTGCTGCCATGGAGGTGCTGAGGGTGAAGAGTGGTTCCAGGCTGGCAGAGAGGCAAAGGGAGACACGTGAGCTGACAGGCATCACAGAATGGGTGGAAGGTGGTAGAGGGGACGAGGGGCCAGTGCTCTCTCCTGGGCTGGGTGAACTGAGGTCCACATGGCTGTTGTGGGTGCAGGAGTCTGCTCTCTCCACCAGTCTCCTCCTCCTCCAGACTCCTCTCCAGAGTCCACGAGTCCCGATGGCCGTGAGCACAGATGTAGGCCAGAGGGCAGGAGATGCAAGACAGAGGGCTACCACCGCACTCGCTTGGCCTCTCCGGTGCTACCGTAAAGGGCGGTGGGACCTGGGCACAGAGCCAGCTGAGGTGGCTTTAGGCTTGATGCAAAGTGAAGAGCTCATGCTAAACCTGGAGGTCTAGGCTAGTTGTAGATATGGGGTCGATGGTTGGGGACTGAGTGGGAAAGTGTCAATGGCCTCAGCGAGAGAGGGATGCTTCCGATGCCTGCTGCCCTGCCATCCTTGCTGGCCTGTCACCTAGCCTCAGGCTAGTGACCAGCTCACCCCACTCTACTCTTTGCTGGAATTTTCGCTTCCTCTCCTAATGGCCTTGCTCTGCCAACACTCAGCTTCTCCTGCAGGAGATTTCTTACTAAGGGTGGAAGTATTCAGAGAGTGCCCCTAAGGTACAGCTGGTGGGAATGTATTGAAAGGACCCAGTGCTGGAGGAAGAAAGGGAGTGTTGGGGACAGTGTAGAAAGGAGGAGTACGGGGTTGAGACTTCAGTGACAAGACCCTCTGAGGTTCGGGGTGGGAGGATGGGAGAGGAGAGACAGAAAATGGCAGGACACAGAAGGCAACAGGCACAGCCAGCACAGAACAAGGCTGGGCAGGGAGTGGTAAGGCTGAGACCATGTAGAATGGAGACTGGCCACCAGGGGGGAGTCAGTCAGAGGGTGACAGACACTGCAGAGAGCTGCCAGGGAGGGGAACAGCCGCGGGTGGGAAGAGGAAGTTTAGCCGGAGGGAAGGGAGAACAGACAGGCTGAAGACAGCTAAGAAGGGCAGAGGACGGTGGGGCTCGGCTGAAGCCTGTGGCAGGTCCTCAATGTCCCCCTCTCCTAAACTCTGGCTCCCCAGACCATCTGAGAGATGCGAGTTCCCCCAGCCTTCAACTGCCCGTTGCTGAGCCTAGGAATGGACATGGTATGTCACGGTTTAGAATTTTAAACCTTTCAAATCCAGGGAGGGAAGAAAGAGTTCGCCACAAGGGGCAAGAATTCAGTCAGAGGCTGGGAGGAGATCCATGAGGTAAAGGCGGAAGGATCTGCTAAGCCCTGGGAGCCTCTCCCAGGAGCTGAGGTCCACCAGGAAGGAGCAGACACCAGGTGCTCTTCAGGTCCCTCAGCCATGGGAAAAACAGAAAGGAGACTGAGGGGAGGCAAAAGAAGACCAGCCTTCCCCACACTCGCCAGGGAGCTGGCACCACCCAAGTCATCCCCCCTTTGCCCTTCCACATGCACAGCTTTAGTAACAGCATGGGCAGTCTCGAGGCCAGCCATTCCCACCCGCTGAGATCCAGGGCAGAGATCAGAAGCTTCCAGTCAGACTGGGGATTGGTGGGAGGGAGAGGGCTCTAGAGCCTTCAGAGGACTCTGAGAGCTCTCTGTTTAGGCCTCAGTCCTCTCATCTGCACTCTCCGTCTGAGTGCCCTGTCCTGAACTCCACTCCGACCCCAGCTCAGTCAGGCTCCTACTCTCTGTCATTCTGCATCTTCCACTTTGCTTAGCAACAGTCCCATTTCCACTAACTCAGTAGGTTGTGTGGCCCGTTCACTACCAATGCTAAGGAGGCTGCAGTGACATGGTGACTTTCTTTTGTAACTTCTATTGTTTTGTTTTATTTGAGACAGCCTGGCTATGTAGTCCTGGCAAGCCTTGAAATAGGGGCAGTTCTCCTGCCCCTGCCTCTCAAATGCTGGAATCACAAGGGTGACCCACCACATCCAGAACAATAAAGTGACTTTCACTGCAAATTTCTACTCCGCATACATGCTGCGTTGACTTGAAAGTTCTTGTGTGTGCATATGTGTGTGTGTGTGCATTCACTCTTGCATGTGTGCCTGTGTTTGTATCTGTATCTATGTGTGTGTCTGTATATGTGCATCTGTGTCTATCTTTGTCTATGTGTGTATTTGTTTATATGCGTGTGTCTGTGTGTGTGACTGTGTGGGTATGTCTGTATCTGTGTGTGTGTCTCCGTATATATGTCTATGTCTGTGTCTATGTCTGTGTATGCCTGTGTGTATGTCTGAATATGTGTCTGTGTGTTTGTGGGTATGTCTATGTCTACCTGTATCTGTTTGTCTGTATATGACTTTGTGCGTGTATCTGTGTATGTGTCTATGTGTGTGTGTCTCTCTGAGTGTCCATGTGTCTCTATCGTATGTCTATGTCTGTCTCTATATGTCTGTGTCTGTGTGCCTGTGTATGTCTTTTTATGTGTCTGTGTGTGACTGTGTATATATGTCTATGTGTGCCTGTGTGTGTCTGTCTGTGTTGTTTGTCTGTATCTCTGTGTGTATGTGTATCTGAGTATGTCTTTGTGTCTCTGTGTGTCTGTACCTGTGGGTGTCTGCATGTCTCTCTCTCCGTTTGTGTCTGTGTATGTCTTTGTATCATTGTGTTTGTGTGTATCCGTGTCGGTGTCTCTATCTTTGTGCATGTGAGTGTGTCTTTGTCTGTGTCTCTGTACTGCATGTGTCTCTCTTTGTGTGTCTGTATATATCTGCATGTATCTTTGTGTCTCTGTGTATGTGTCTGTGTCTGTATGTGTTTATGTCTCTGTGTGTATGTCTGCATGTATGTCTCTGTACTGCATGTGTCTCTCTTTGTATGTCTGTATGTATCTGCATGTATCTTTGTGTCTCTGTGTAGGTGTCTGTGTCTGTATGTGTTTATGTCTCTGTATGTATGTCTGCATGTGTCTGTGTCTGTCTGTGTCTGTCTCTGTGTGTACATATGTCTTTGTTTCTGTATGTGTCTCTATCTGTGTGTGTGTCTGTGTTTGTGTCTCTGTATGTATCTGCATGTATCTTTGTGTTTCTGTCTGTGTATCTGTGTGTGTCTGTGTTTGTGTCTGTGTGTATGTGTGTGTCTTTATGTCTTGTTTATTTGTGTATCTGTGTCTGTCTGTGTGTCTGCATGTATCTGTGTGTCTGTCTGTCTCTGTGTGTCAGTGTCTGCGTGCTTGTCTGTGTGTGTATCTGTGTGTCTGCATGTATCTCTGTATCTCTATCTGTATTGTGTCTGTGTGCATGTCTGTATGTTTGTGTGTGTCTCTGTCCATGTCTCTATCCGTTGCTCTCATTTCTCTTACACCTTGCCCTTAAGCTGAATGTTCTTGGCTTCCTGGAGCCACTACTGAAATTACATTTGGTCAGACCGTCCCTTCGCCCTCTTGCCAGCCCTGCCTCTCTGCTTGGAGAGTCTCATCCTCAACTTTTCTGCCCTGACTAACTGATTGATTACACCTCAGAGCCTAGAGTCAGACAGACCTGTTCCCATCCAGCTCCACCACTTGGCCAAAATCTTGAGCAAGTCTCTTAATCTTTTTGAGCCTCTGTTTCCTCAGCTTGCAAAATGTAGCCAATATCTACCTCAAAAGGTTATTGTGAAGAATCAGTGAAGTAACAGGAAAGAAAAAATGGCTGAGTCCAGGGGCCAGATTTTCATTGACTATAAACTTGAAGTACAGTCTGCTTTAGAGGTTTTTGTTGGCACCACACCCTAGCTTAAAACTTACTCTGTTATTTCATTGTTATCTATGTTGTTTTTTTTAAAAATAATGACCTAGAACCTACATGTATTGTAATGAACACTTATTCTGTCCAGGGCATTAAGATTGTTAGTAATCAGAGTGATGGGGGTGACTGCAGTGATAATTGTTTGAAGCTGCAGCCCTTCCAGAAGCACAAAGTGCTTTAGAGAAACCACAGTCATCATTCCAAACTGGGCTATGATCCTCCTTGATTTATGGGTCCTGATATTCACCCTTTAAGACCACACATTAATCCTCTTGAGGGTGCTAAAGAGCTTCAGGGGTTGCACACAGCCAGGGGTTACAACATGGTCAAGCTTTGTGTGTACATCCCAGAGAGGACAAAAGCCGGACAGAGAGGATGGATGAGAGGGCATGGAGTGGGATGCTCCCAGCCAGAGGAGTCCTCCAGCAGTGTGTGGATTAAAGTGGCACATGAAGAGACCAGCAAGATGGCTCAGTGGGTCAAACCCTTGCCTGGAGACATGAGATAGATTCCTGGAACCCACTTAAGGTGGAAAGAAAGAACTGATTTCACAAAGGTATCTGCTGACTTCCACACATGTGCGCCACACACAAACATCATGACACACACAACACACACACACATACATGCAATAATAATAATTTTTAAATTTTAAGTGGCACACAAGAAGTTAAGATTAAGTGACAAAGACAATTATCAGACATGGAGGGAGAACTGAAAGTACTTCTCTGAGGATCTTCCACTGTCAGCTCAGGGTCTCAGGCAGAAAAGGAAGGATTTGTAAGAGACAGTTAGCAGGACTTCCACTAAGGCTTTCCACACCCAGCACTGGCAAACTTTTCTTGTGGGCCTGTGAGTAGCCCATACATGGGACGTATGGGGGGAGCTGCAGCGTCAAGAGCTGACTGGGTCTTTCTTCTTGATACCATTCTTCTTTTTGCTTGTGTTTGAGGGGAGCAGTTTGCTTATGTTGTGTCGTATTCTGTCTTTTGTTTTGCTTATTGAGGCAGGGTCTCATGTTGGCCTTGAACCTTTGACCCTCCTGCCTCTACCCTACCAAGTGCTGGGCTCACAGACATGCCCCACTACCACCACTGTTTTGTCTTTTTTTCAGGATAGAGAAGATGGTTTTAGGAGCCTATCTCTGAGGCTAAATGTTTTTTGTTTTGTTTTTTCGGGGGGGGAGGGGGTTGAGACAGGATCTCCCTGTATCCCCAGCTGGCCTGGAAGTCGCTATGTAGACCAAGCTGGCCTTGAATTCACAGAGATCCACTACCTCTGCCTACAAAGTACTAGGATTAAAGGCGTATGCCACAATTCCTGGCACTGTGGCTAAATCTTATCAATCTTCTTCTTTTTATTCACAAAAGATGTTGGGGAGGTGTTTGTTCCTCTCTTACCTAGGCAGGAGCTCAGGACCCGACATGTAACCAGTTCCAGGGCCTCCACATCATTAACTATACATACCCAATACATGTCCAAGACTCTGAATTCCTTTCTTTTACAAGGTCTTACTCTATAACTCAGGATGTTCTGGAACTCACTGTGTAGCCCAAGCTGTGATGACCAGCCTGCCTCTGCCTTCTAAGGGCTGGGATTGGCATGTGCACCATAATCAGCTAGAATCACAGATCTTGATTTGAGGTCCTGCCTCCCCATCTCTCACTTAATGAAGGATCTGGTGGAAGCCACATAACCCCATTGGGCCTCCAATGCTTTTTGCTGTGCTCCAGAGGTGCTTTTATTTAGTTATTTATTTGTTTGTTTATTATTTTATGTGTACATATGTTTTGCCTGCATGAATGTAAGTATACTCATGCAATACTCACAGCGATCAAAAGAGGGCATCAGATCCTCTGGAAGTGGAGTTATAGATGGTTGTTAGCTACCATGTAGGTGCTGGGAACCAAACCCCAGTCCTCTGTAAGAGTAGCCAGTACTTTTTAATTTTTATTTATTTCTTTATTTAATGTGTATGGGTGTTTTGCCTGCATTGCCCTTGGAGGCGGCCAGAAGAACGTTAGGATCCCTTGGGTCTAGCTAGAATTATAGGTGGTTCTTGGCCACCACATTTGTTCTGGCAACCAAACCCAGGCCCTTTGCAAAAGCAGCCAGTGAAATTAACCGGTGAGCCATCTATCCAGCTTCAGAGGTTCTTGATACTCAAAATATGGCTCACAGATAAGCAGCCAGCCACAACATCTCAGAGAATGCTAGACATGCAGTATCTCATGTCCCCCCCAGTCCACCTGAATCAGGATTTCCTTTTTGAAGACACTTCAGATGGTTTTCAGGCTCATTCAAGTTGAGAAGTGCTGCCACAGATGATATGTTTTAAAGTCTTAGGACAGTGCAGCATTGAAGGTTCTATGCGGATGGTATCTGTTCTGGTGCCACCCCCTGGTTGAGTCAGCATCCTCTGGAGCGTCAGAAAGTTGCTACACATCAATTATATGCTCCCCAGATGCAAGTGCCCACTAAGCTGTAGCTGAGAATAACGCTTCCCTCATGCTGATCTTACCAGTATGGGAGTCCCAGACCCAATAGCATATAACCTTAACCAGGCCACCTCACAGACAGATTCCACATCCTGCTCCCTGGTCCTCTCCCACTCCTCCACAGTCCTACACAGTACTCATGTTCCTTTAGTGACAGTGGAAGCCAGCCTCTTGCACCATCCTCTGCTCTTTGACCCAGGCTTCCCTCAGTGCTTTCTCTCCTCCTTTAACTTATATCAGGCAAGTCTGTTTTACTGAGGCTCGTTCCAGAAGCCTTCCAAGTTCCCCAGGTGAGAACCAGCAAGATCCCCTCTTCCTTGCCCATGGTTCATTAATTCAACAGATAGCTACTAAGCACCTGTGAGTACAAGGCTTGGTGTCAGGACAGGGTCCCAGGTACCAGAATTGAGCATGAAAGCCAGGGTTCCTGAGCTCTGAGGGGACCACAGCTGTGAAGAAAGGTACTGCTGAGTGCTCACTTGGACACCACATGTGCTAAAATTGGAGCTATATAGAGATTAGCATGTCAATACACAAGAATGGCATGCTAATTCATCAAGATTCCATATTCTTTGCACTTGGCCCCATTGTACCCCACCTCCTGCACCTGGTGCCCACCTTCAACCAGCCCAAGCTCCTGAGAAGTAGCTCTTTATTGTCCCCAGGGCTGTCTGTGACACAGACTCCCTTTTCCAGGAGGTGTCACCCAACATGAGCATCTATGATATGCAGGTCAGCCACCCTCAGAACCTGACTGCCCCTTCCCAGGATGACTGTGATCCTGGTACAGCCTTTGAGCTGCCCAGGGCAGGAGTGGCTTCTCCCTTCCATGCACAGGAGGTTGGGGGCCAGGAGAGCAGCTTTGACATGCCAGCACAGTCATGATGAAAACACACAGCTTTATTGGGCTATGCCAGAAAGGGTAATAGCCTAGCTGGGTCCAGTCCTGACCCTGACCAAACATGCCTCAGCCTCCACTGACTAGCTAAGTCCAGCTCTGACCCTGGTCAATCGTAGTTCTACCTCCCTGACACCAGTGACAAAACTGGAGAAGCAAAGTTCTGCCAGGTGGACTTTCTTGGTCACAACTTTTCCCAGCATACCTCCATCCAAATCTGTCACTGCCCCACTCTGGTTACAGGCTATGGGAGGGAGGCAGAGCTTAAAGGCTTCAAGTCCTGTCCCTCAACTGCCTGGAAGGAGTAACCATTTTGATGAAAGGGTTAAGTCTTTATAGACTGGCACTGGAAAGTTTGTTCAGTGATTAAGAGCACTGGCTGTTCTTGCAAAAGACCCGGATTTGGTTCCCAGTACCTACATGGCAACTAACAACTATCTGTAACTTCAGTTTCAGAGGATCCTATGCTCTCTTATGGCCTCCACAAGTTTGCACACATATGATACACTTATATACATGCAGGCAAACATCCATACACAAAATAGAAACAAATAAATAAATAAATAAATAAAAACTTTAAAGAAATACTGGATCCTACATAGTTTGGGGGTGACGAAAGTGAGGGAGATAACAGTAAAAAATATTACAGCAAAAAAAAAAATCCCCAAATGAGACTATTGATAAAGTCATTATATTCGTTTATTGTGTCAGCAATCATTTACTGGACAAGTGTGTACCTGGGCTCATTGCTGAAAACAACATAAAAATCCCCACTCATCTCAAAAGTGAAATTGTTCTAAAGTTGTCATTACCCGAGGCCAGGTGTAGTGCACACACCTCTCTTCCCTCTTAGGAGATGAAAGCAGCAGGATCAGGAGTTCAAGGACAGCCTCAGTTATATGAGGCTCTGTCGCAAAACAAACAAAAAACCCCCCAAAAACTTACCAGTATATATCCATGCCATTGCTCTTCTACTCAAGGTTTAGAAAAATAATAATAATTCCACTTTCTGTCCTCACCTTTCTTCTCTTCTAGAAATTCTGCTAAACTCTAAGGACAGCCTGCCTTCTCTGTCTAAATCCCCCAGCAGGGGTCAAGATGCAGGACCCTTATTCTCTTCCTCAGTGGAAGTGGCTCAGACCCAAACCCCTTCATCCCCAGGTTGGCCTCTGAACAGTAAGGATGTCCCCACAGAGACTGGGCCTGCCCTGTGTGTGAGAAAAATCCTGCCTCAGCCCTCTTCTGTCTTCCTCACTTCCATTCCTTCCCTCTTTCCCTTACTCTCAGGCAGTGACCATTTCTCCTGAGGCCCAGACTCAACTCTCTCTTGCTTACTATAGACTATGCACTGCAGCAACTTGGCAGAGGGCATCCTGGACACCCCTGGCAACTATCGGATCTCAGGTGAGCCTCCTCCCTGTGCTCTTAAAGCTGACTGGTACGGGGAGCAGCAGGTGACCCTCACATTCCCTTCCTCATCCTAGGTCTGGCCTTCCCTGACTGGGCCTACAAGGCCGAGTCATCCCCAGGCTCCCGGCAGATCCAGCTGTGGCACTTCATCCTGGAACTGCTGCAGAAGGAAGAGTTCCGTCATGTCATCGCCTGGCAGCAGGGAGAGTATGGGGAGTTCATCATCAAGGATCCAGATGAGGTGGCTCGCCTGTGGGGCCGCAAGAAGTGCAAACTGCAGATGAACTATGACAAGCTGAGCGGGCCCTCAGGTGAGAAGGGCTGGCCACTGGTAGGAAGGGCAGAGTTCACAGAAAAGGGCTGTGGTTTCTGGCACTCCCGGCTGCTTCCCACTTCTACAGGCCTTAGGAAATGTCCTTACTTGTGGGAAGATGTCTAGTGTCCTCCAAGAACTGCTGGACTGACGGAGGAGACTCAGAGTCTCC
Source organism: Eospalax fontanierii (assembly GCA_035773235.1). Lineage (NCBI taxonomy): Eukaryota > Metazoa > Chordata > Mammalia > Rodentia > Spalacidae > Eospalax > Eospalax fontanierii. Next base: position 57,599,623 of record CM069543.1, on the reverse strand, counting down.
TCTTTCCTTGAGTCTTCTCCTTCCTCACAGGGCCAACTCTTTATTCTCCACTTCAATTCTCTAGATATTACTACAATAAGAGAATCCTGCATGAAACCAAAGGCAAGAGGTTTACCTACAAGTTCAACTTCAGCAAACTCATTTCGGTCAACTATCCTCTGTGGGAAATGTGGGCACCACCTACCTCCCACCTGCTGCTGGGGACTCCTTCCCTGTGTCAGCCAACGCTGATGCCTGTGACTGTGCAGAATGAGGTAAGCAAAAAGGCAGACCCTGTTCTCAGAGCCGAGAGGCCCCGCTCCCCAGCCCCACTCCACCTCAGGGACCTGCTGGTCTCCAGTGTTTTCCTAGTCGCTGAGTACTCCAGAAACAAGGAATCTGATAGTCATTGTGGTATACACCACCTATGCATGTAAGAAAGGGTGACTTCTATACTAGGCATCATCTTTTAGTAGTAGATGAGAGGAAAGGGCAAGGGGTGCAGGAGAGTCCAGGGCATCTGAGGCAGTAAGTAGCCTATGGCAGCCACTGGTTGTTTAAGAACCAATAGTGGAGCATCCCACCATTTTAACAACTAGGTGATAGTCCCAGCGTGTCCTAGAGGACAAGACACAAGGGAAAGCCCACCCTACTCCAGTCCTCCTCTCTCCTCAGCTCCTGCAGAGCATGCTGTTCACTTACCAGACCATAGAAGAGCAGCTGGCTGAACAAAGAACCCTCCGGGGGTCACCAGTAGCCTCTGGGGAGAAGGAGAGCAGCAGCTTTGACTGTGAGTGTTATGGACAGAGTTGACAAGAATCTTAACCAAAAGAGGGGGTCCTCCAAAGGCTGAGAATGTGTCTTAGCAGGCATGGGACAAGGGGGATGTTCATTCAGTCAACATTTAGCAATTACAGTTATTTACTAGGTGTAGGGGTTCAGACAGGAAAGATAATCTCTAAGAAGCTCAGAGCCTGGTAGAAAGTAGAGATGGGAAGACTGCCAGTGACTGCAGGTACTGGGAGGGCACAAAAGAGGACGTTTAGGATGGGAAAAAGGTGGAGAAAGACACCCTGCAGAGGGAAAGTGGAAGCTGTGAGCAAGCGTGGCAACTTTGGAAGACTGCCAGGTTAGTTTAAGCAAAGTGAGGGAGAATGAAGGACCCATTGGAGCTGAGCTGCCAGGCCATCAGGTCTCCGGATCCAGAAGGCCTCATAAACCACTGGAATTTATTCTATGAGCAGGGAGACAAAGAAGAAGAGAGATGTTTAGATTTTTCAGTATTTATTTTTTATTAGTGTGTGTGGTGTGGGAGACTGAACCCAGGGCCTAGGCATGCTAGGCAAACATTCTACCAACCACGCCATACCCCAAGTCCTTAAATTTTCATTTATAAAGATTACAGAAGGTTCCAAACTGACAATGGTTTGACTTAGGATTCCTAGACCTTACGAATTCAGAAGCGATTGCATTCCATGACAGAAGCCATACCTAGAATTTTGAAATTTGGTCTTTCCACTGGCTATCTAGGGGGCACTGAAAGCTACTCCTCCACCAGCCACATGTCATGACAGTAAACACCTGCCACTACACAGCACACTGTACTCCACTGCCAAGCTGCCTAGTTCTGTAGGATAGATACATTCAATGCATCTTTGACAGGGTACTTTTGAACTCACAATGGGTTTATCATAATACATGGGTTTAGTACAATAAGCACAGAAGCCTATTTAAATCAAAGTGCATCTTTATACAGGCTGAGTGTGACTGGAATTAGAGGAGGAACCAGGCTGATTTTGGAGGCTTCTGTAGAAGAGCCATGGGGTAAGAAAACAGCTCACTGGAGAGAGCTGGGCTGACGAGCTCACACTCCTTCCATTCTTTCATCAGATGTTTAGTGACCTTCTGTTTGATGCACCAGGTATGGTCCCAGGGTCTGGAAATTTCAATGTGAGCAACATTGCTTTTATCAGGCTTGTGGGCAAGAGGGCTCATAGGCACCTGCCAATAGACACACAATTATAATTGCTGCCTACCCCAGAGGGGAAGCCAAAGGTGCTGAGGGTATCAGTGAATCCTTGATGACAAAGTGAGATTTGAAAGTGCATATAGGTGTCAAGTGAACTTAGAGGAAACCAGAGGGGCACAGTAAATAGAGCAGGTGTGCCAATGCCTGGGATAGGAGGAGGAACTGGGAGAGAGTCAGTGTGATAGTATTCGGTGATGGAGTAAGGGACGAGGGTAAGCGTAGGCAGACGCCATGGCTCTCACAGCAAATAGGTCAGGCTTAGTGTGTTAAGATCCAACTCAGCTGTCTTGTGCAGAGGCAGGAGGACTGCCTTTCCACATACTTCAGGCAGTTTTATGGAGCAGGACCATCTACTTTTGGAGAGTTAGAGAGTATAGCTGAGGCCATGGGTACTGGACAGTTAGGACAATAGTCTGGCATCCTGGAGCTACATTCCTCCACCCCTCCCAGCTCCAGAATCCTATAGGCACCAAGCTTCCCTCTTTGGGAAACTATGATCCCCAGCTTAGAGTAGGCTTTTTTGCACAACCCTGATTTCCTTGAACACACACACACACACACATACACACACACACACACACACACACACACACACACACACATAGTTTTTCCATGTGCTTGAGCCCTGAAGGTCTTCAAGATTTTAGGTCAGCAGGGGGCTGGTAGCAGTCACATACCATGCTTCTGGACTGGTGTTTCCCTGCCAATCAATCTCACATCCACAATCCCTCAGAGCACGCAGTACCAAGTGACGGGGGCCACTGCTGGCCAGAGGAGCCCAGGAACACTCAGCCAGGGGCAGGAACGAAACAACTACAAAATATCTCCTCTTTGTGCCTAGGATGAAGACACTGCTCTGACCCCAGGAGGCCCCAGGGACACAACCCTTCTGTGAAACAACAGTCCCCACCTCATTGAAGGGTCCCAGGAGGATACTGGTCCCCAGAGAGAGGATGCCCTGGCAAGAGTTCACACATTCTCTTATGGATAATCACTGTGACTATTTTCTCTCTGGTTTGAGAAATATTCCTAGCTGATAAACTGCTCATATTAAATAATGCCTAATCTACTTTCCCGACTTTTATTCACTACAACCAACCCATGTGATCCTCTCTTTTAGTTAAATGATGTGGCCTTGCTCAAAATGATTCAGTGAGGCCTGCTGAAATAAAGAACATAGTATGGAGCTCTGTCTAGCCATCTCCATCTACAGGAACCCCAGGCTAAGCAACCCACTGCAGGGTCCTGGTGGATGAGAGGGGTAAAGAGGGTTTGGAGAGAAAGGAAGCAAGGTTTTTGGAGAAAGAGAACTATGGACCTAGTGTCATAAGAAGAAGCCTGGGAAATCCCTCATATGGTACTGGGCCTCATATTCACGAACTCTGCAGGCCCCTAATAGATGATCTTAGCAGGTGCCACGGAGACTATGGATGATAAAACAGAAGCCTCCAAATTTAGGTGATAAGCCCATGACCAGCTACAATTTGGAGCCTTTGAGCACGCATGGGTTCACTGAGTTATAGCTTGGAATATTCATTCATTCTCTCAACACATTTTTATAAAGAACTTAACCTGTACCAGGCTAGACTGGGTTCCAGGGAGAAGAAAACAGATACAGAGCTGGTTTGATCCCGCACCGCATAAACCAGAAGGGATCCCAGCACTTAGGATGAGGGTCAGGAAGGTCAGGAGTTCAAGGATATCTTCAACCACACTGAATTCAAGCCCACTGGGCTACATGAAACCTATCTCAGAGAAGGAAGGGAAGGGAGGAGAGGAGAGAAGAAGGGAGAAGAGAGGAAAGGAGGGAGGAGGAAGGGGAGGGGGAAGGAAGGGGAGGAGGAGGCCCGAGGGGAATCCACTACGGCGGATTCCTTTTCTCTTTTTCTTCTAGGTTTTGGATCTGTCCTGGACCCAAGCTGGCTGGGCCCTTGCTGTCATGTCCGGGGGCCTCCAAGGCGACCTGCGGAGTTTTGCCCCCTCCACCCCCGCAGTGCTTCCCCCACTCTCCTCTGACTGGACCCGCCTCTCAGAACACATCTTGCCTTCTCTCTCCTCCGAGCAGCAGCTTCCAGGGTCCTCCAAACCTGAGTTTCTATTCACAGGTCCCTGGTGTCCCCCAGCTGCCTGGCATTTTCCAACACTCCCCCTGTTGGCTGGGCTGGATCAGGGCGCTGGTGAGAGACTTCGGTGCCTGTTACTTAGGCCTGAGGAGTTGGTGGTAAAGCCTGGCCCTATGATGGGGTCAAAGGGGCACCTGGATCCCAGGAATGGACTCTCCCCAGAGACCCATGGACTCTGAGAACCGTGTGGTCCTTGGGTCCCCCTTAATTGGAGAGGAAGATGTAAAGAGGCTGGTCCTTCCCCGTTCTGCCTGCCTCCATGTTCGCACCTCCTCCTACTTGAACACCACCTGGATTCACAGAAGGATCTGAAGGGCAAAGCTGGGCCAAGGTTGGGGCATTCCAGGAAGGTGAAAACGTGAGCATGGGGAAAGTGAGGTGATGGCGGTCCTCTCGCACCAAACTGCCTACCAGACTAATAAGAGTTCATGAATCTCAACATTTTGGGGAGGAAATGAGATTAATACCTCCATCATTGAATCACCTGTCCACAGAAGGGAAACAAGGGGCTGGGTTGGAGCAGAGCTTGTTCTACTTGAGTCTCAGGGGGGTTTTCTTCTCTGGGCTCATTTTCCCATCCTAGCTAATGTCTCCAGCCCCTCTCCTATCCCTCCATATATTTCTCTGCCCTCCCTGATTACTCGGTCCCTAGGAGCACCTGTCCCTGGTAGGCAATTGCTTTGATCTCCAGGACCCCAAGATGCACACGGGTGGGAAGGGGGAGGATTAGCTCCCTCATCTCTGTAATACTCCACTGTGAATAAAACGTCTGTAGAAAACTGCCCTCTTGGCACAGCCTCTCTCCTGTGCACCCCAGTCCAGGCAGTGTTTCTCCTGTGTGCTAGTCCTTTGTGGAAGTGAGGAGAGGGGCTTTAGGCCTGGAGTGGAATTGGACGTCACCCAGTCAATCTCCTTTCTCCTACCATCATCTCTGCGAAAGGCCAAACCAACCAGAGACCCCAGAGCTCCTAGGCTATGTGGGAAGCAAGCCCCAGGAAAAAAACTTCGGAAGAGCAGAACTCTCTACAGTATAACACCTCTGGGCAGAATTCAAGGATCAGAATGGGAAAAGATGTTGGTGCTGAGCTTCCTGTTCCTCTGCCTCTTGGGCCCTAACAGACTCTAAGCACCTGGTGGCAGAAGAGTGTGGGGAATGCCTGAGGGAAAGGGTCTCGAACTGACCGCAGATGTGTGGATGGGGAGGGTTGCCCTGAACCAAAGTCACCACATACCCTGCTCCCCCTGTCTCTAGGTTGTTGAATGTACAGCATGGATTAGTTTTCTTTCCTTTTTATGGACCAGCATATGAAAGAGAGAGGCCCAGAGCATTCCTCTGCCCAGTATCCCCCAGGCCCACAGTAAATGCTGCTTCCTACGTCTCCCAGAGTTATAAGCCTATCCGCAGCACTGGGATAACCAGACCAGAGTCTTTCCTGTCATTCTGGGTTTAAGTGACAGTGAGTGTTGCTTGCTCCAGCATCAGGAAGTAGGTTGTACTCGTGTCCAGTTCTGAGTGCCTAGCCCTATGGACAGGGACCCTACATAAGGGACCCTCCTGTGTTCTCAGCCCGGCCAGCCTCCTCTTCAGAGGTTTGTGGTACCTGATCCTCACATTTCAGGTTATGAAAAATGTTGTGAGGTCTATATTCTAAGATTTTCCCTTCAGAGTAAGTAAAGCCGAGCTCAAGGACTCACTTCCAGGCACAGATCTAGTGGAGCAGTCTGCTCCACTGGCATCACTGCCAGGTTTTGATACATAATTCATTATCTTTGAGAGCTGTCCTGAGCAGTCTTGGATACTTAGCCGCACATGGGGTCCACATCTAGAAGACACTAGCAGAACCCGCCCCCAGCCAGCTGTGACAACCCCAGATACCTACACACATCAGTAAATGTCCTCTAGGGAAAGAGGGAGAAATGTATATGCTGAGAGCCACTATGCAGAGACTGGCTTCAGCAAACCTAGGTGTTTACTCTTCTGACCTCTGCAGACACTGCAAACACAGCTGCACTTCCATATGTGCTGGCAGTACACTCATATACATAAAATAAAAATCATAAATAAAATAGCTTTAAATAAATAGAGCAGTTATCACCCTCCAAATTGGTAATGTTTTTGTTGTTGTTGTTTTGTGTTTGTTTTTATTTTGTGTTTTTCAGACTATTTTCACTAGACTCTGGTGTGATGATCACTCTCGATATTATAACCATAAAATTGACCCAAAATATCTGAGGAAAAATGTATAATAAAGAACTTGAAGTTCTTTCATCTCTCCTGTGGCATGATTTCTGTTCTATGAGTAACCCAAAGAATCTCTGGCAAAGAAGGAAACAGCTCTCATAAGAGCTGTTGGTCTGCACATTGCAAGAGTCCCCTCTAGTGGCCAGAGTTGGTACTCTGCATTCAGCATCTTGGGGTCTCCGAGAGAGGAAGGGACTTGCAGAATGCAGGTATGCTGTAGAAGCCAGTCCATTTCGAATCACCTTATAAATCATGGACGACTCTCCAAAGGGTCAATCTGTGTAATGCAACAACAGACAGTGGAGGCTGTTTCAATGGTCTAGTCACACTGACCACCAACTGTAGACATCACACACTTTGGCCTCTATGACCATCAGCCTCACCTGGGAATAGTACAGTGGATGCTCAGGCTCGTTATTGTTTTGGGGTCAAGGGCAGTGTGTGTGTGTGTGTGTATGTGTGTGTGTGTGTGTGTGTGTGTGTGTGTGTGTGTGTTTGATCTTTTGACACAAGTTCTCCCTATAGCTCCAGCTGCCCTGGAACTCACTATGTAGACCATCCTGGCCTGGATCAATCTCACAGAGATCCACCTGCCTCTGCTTCCCCAGTGCTGAGACTAAATGCATGAACCACCACAGTGGATGCTCAAGTTTTTGTAAGGAACAGTACAGGAAGGTAAGTTCACCGTCCCTGCTCCTCCTAGGCCTTTGCTCTGTGGTGCTAGAAACCTAGGTAGATCCACTAATGGTTTGAGAATTTTAGGGAGTCTGACTCCTGGTGCTTCCAGAAGGAACCTGAGATCATCAAGTTCAACCCCTCTAATTTTGCAAGCCCAGCAAGAAGCACAAATCAAATCATGGCAAAGAAGAACCAAATTTATAATATGAATGTCCTAGTTATCAATCAGTGATTCTATAATCACTTGGCGTGTTTAACATTCATTAGTAAGAGTTTCCTATGAGTGGAGAGGAGGGTTTCAGAAGCGATTGCTGTTGATTTTTTTTTTCATGTGACCCAAGTAGTAAGCACTGTCCTTTTTGTACACATTTTGGCAGTTTTGTGCTTGCCTCTGATCGCCTCATGGGCATCGGTATGGCGTCCCCGTGAAGCTGGCTTGTGAAGAACACTCAGTTAAGCAATAGAAAAAAAGTTTGGCAGCTTAGAAAGAAAAGCAAAATGTTCCTGGTCCTTCATTGTTGGTGGCTGTATGGACAATCCATATCCTCTCTCCTTTATTCCCTAAGGAAGGAAGGAAAACCCATGTGTCATTTAACCTCAGATACATTCTGTACTGCTAAGTGATTTTGCTCTTGTGCAAATATCTTTGCATGTACTTGCGAGAAACTAGATGGCAGAGATCAGACATGGCAAGTGACCTCCTGATGCAATCAAGCTAACATGAGGCTGTGCCACTGGCATGTGATACTCCAATACACTTCATTGTGAATAGGAGTATGCTATGGCATGATAATGATAAAATAATGGCAAAAAGTATATATACACACCAATAACAAATCAGCTATCATCATTATAAAACGTTAGGTATCAAGCCAGGTGTGGAGGTGGTACACACCTTTAAATCCCAGCACTTGGGAGGCAGGGGAAGAAAGATCTCTGTGAGTTTCAAGCTAACCTGCTCTACATAGCAAGTTCTAGGCCAGCCAAGTCTGCATAGTAAGACCCTGTCTCAAAAAATATTAGGAATCATATATTATTTTATTGTTATACTTTTATAAGACCAGCAGTGTGGTAGTATGTCTTTTACACCAACATCACCACCAACATATGAAGCATTAGGCTATAAGAATTTTTCAGGTCCATTATAATCTTACAAGACCACCATCAATGACTGTGTATACAGCCATATGTACATATATATGTACACACATATACAGCAGAACATTCAGTTCAATGAACAATTATTAAATGCTTAATCTGAGCTTGTTCCTTTGGTTGGCTGATTTTGGAATTCTCTTTCTTTATTGAGACAAGGTCTCACTATGCAGGCCTGCTTTGCCTGAGCTTGCTATGGTGGTCCCCTTCTTCTGCACTCATGTGCTAGGGTTATAGGTGTGTGCCACCACAGCTTCTAGTAGTGTGCCTAAACATAAACATTGCCATCCTATGTTGAGGGATAGAGTGAGGGCTTTAGAGATATGTCACTCAACTCTCCTCCCAAAAGGATTATGATGTTCAAAACTGCACTTAAACACCACTCACTATGAACCATCCATGTCCTAAGTGCTTCCCATATGCTAGTTCATCCAGTGCAGTGGCTCCAGGGCGGGTCTTGCTAGCATCCCTCTGTTCAGAGAGTTAAAACAGCCTGCCCAAGCGTCGCTCCTGGCAAGTGGCTGAGGTACTCTGCAGACCCAAGCAGTCTGTCTTCAAAGCCTCTACTTAGGCGCTGGTCTAGGATGCCAACAATGAAGCAGAGACCTCTGGTGGTACTAATCAGTGGACTAGGATCCTTTCACTGTATCTGGATAGAGGTCATGGGTGTATTTCACTGTATAGGACAGCAAAGATCGGCGGCAGCAGGCAGCTGGAGCAACAATAGGTGGGACCTTTTTATGTTACAGCTCTTGTGTAGGTTAGATGCTGGGACCCTTGTTCTATAAGCAGCTCTTTTGTAGACCTAGAAGTCAAGATTCCCTAACCCTTCTCCTGCTGTGAACAACTCTCCTCCATTTATCTGCCTCCTCCAGCACTTCTCCTGCCCTGGCTGCTCTTGACTATTTAACAGCTTCTTCTATCAAGCAGCTGGTCATTGCTCTGCTTCCACAGTTCAGCCTCTCAGGTTCTCCTGCCACTCTGCTACCTCCGCTGGGCATGTTACCAACTTAGCCCACACTATGGAAAGTTGGCAGGACTGGAAAGCTTTTACTGAACCTAATACTGCAAGGGCCAGGGGAAGAAGCCCAGGAGAGTGTCTCCTAGCTGACTGGCTCAGTGAGCCTGAGCAGCATGTTCACATAGCCAGAGGAGTGGTATTTGGACCAATCACAGTACACATCTTGCATGGAAATGAAGGTTTGTGTTGGAACCAATCACAGCATCCCTCACATGCATAGGGAGCTTTGTGTTTGCCTTGCCTCTTTAGCATCTGTCACAACAGTCCCTCTGCCAGGCACCAAGGGAAGAACTCCCCAGCAGGCCTAGGTGAAAATGGCTGCAGGGTCATTTAGAGTTCACTGAGGCTAGTGATAGCAACAATCTAACAGCTGCCATCCACCAGGGTCTGATCATTTACTGGAAAATGAACTCTAGGAGTGCTTAAATGAAAACCCTGTCATCAACGCTGATAATGATTTAAAATTTTAGCGTATATTTGCCCAGTACCTGAAAGAAGAGTGAGCTCCCTTTATCTCCTGGAGTCTCAGCTACAGTGGCCTGTTTCTACTTTGGGCTGCTTTGATCATTACTGTCTTCCTTGGTGGGTCTTTAAATAGATGATAAAAGAAGCCAAACATTTTTGCGTTCATTTGCTATTTATAATTTGGACTTTTCTGTTTAAAATCATTAACAATGATCGGTAAAAGAATATTGACACCAGGGAGGCTAAAGTAGAAAGATCACAAGTTCAAGTCCAGCCTGATCTACATAGTGAAATCTTGTCTCAAAAATACTTCTTGAACATTAAATAATACAGGGTGAGGTGTGATGGTGTACCTTTTAATCCCAGCATTGGGAAGGCAGAGGCAGTGGGATCTCTGTGAGATCAATACCAGCCCAGTCTACATAATGAGTTCCAAGTCAGCTGGCACTACAGGGAGACCCTGTCTCAAAAATAAAAGAAGTTAAATAATATTGAAAAGATAATTTAAATTTATATTATGGCTATGTGAGAATGGAGAGAGGAAGCAGTGATATGTGAAGACAGAGAAAGAGAAGTGGTGGGCAGAGAGCTCTTTAGAATGTTTTGAAGAAGGCAGCTGAGCCACTAGGCTACACATCACTTATTCCATTTAGTATTTTTAAAGAGGTGAATGGCCAGGCATGGTGGCACACGCCATTAATCCTAGCACTAGGAGGTGAGTCTTCATGAATTCAAGGCCAGCCTGGTCTACATAGAGTTCCAGGCCAGCCAGGATTACATAGTGAGACCCTGACTCAAAAACATAAAAGCAATAGGACTGGAGAAATGGCTCAGTGGTTAAGAGCACTAGCTGCTCTTGCAGAGGACCAGGGTTCAGTTCCCAGCAGTGACATGGCAGCTAAGAACTGTCCATAACTCGAGTTCCAGATGTGACGCTCTCTTCTGGGCTCTGCGGCATTGCACGACAGATGTGCACTTACATACATGCAGGCAGTACACTCATACACATAAAAGAAAATAAAATAGCTTAAAAAGGGGTGAATGATGTTTCTAGAATTCACCTCCAGTCCCCTGGGCTGTCATAATTTTCTTAGAATGTCAGTGCTATGGTTATTTAATCACTGGTAATTCTCTTATTGTTTGTGCTACACATTTCAGAGGCTGATTTTAGGAAGGACTAGGAGAAACTGAGCACAGCCTGGATGGTTCAGACAAAGGAAAGCAAGAGCAGTGGTCAAAGCCTGGCCTGTGGGATACTAATGTAACAAAATTCTCACAGCTCAGTTACCATGGGCCAGATCAGGAGCTTAGCAATGGAACCTGGGACAGCATTGAGACCAATTCATCTGTTTTTCAGTTTCAAGTTCAAAGACCCTGAGGAAGAATAAGTTGTTCCGCATTTCCATGAACAGCAAAACCTGTATTTATCAATTCCTGTGTGACAATCACAATCAGTTTTCCTACCACCAATTAGTACTGAACTGATAAGAAAAACAGGGGCCAGTAAGATGGTTCAGTAGCTAAGAGCTCCTTACACCAAGCCTGGTAGCGTGTGTTTGGGAACCCAAATGGTGGAATGAGAAAACCAGCTCCTAAAAGTTATCACTGACCTGCACATAGAGCCTGCATGTACTCCCTTACACACACACACACATACACACACACACACACACACACACACACACACAAATGAATGTAGAGATAAAAAAAGACAAAAACAAAATCCCACAACTCCAGGACTTGCTACCATAAAGCAACCCGTCTTCAAACTCATCTTGGACTTTGTCTTTTTTTTTTTTTTTTTGAGACAAGTTCTCATTAAGAGGAGAGGATGGTTGTGATCCTCCTGCCTCTCCCGAGTGCCAGGCTTACACATATGTGCTACCACTCCTGGTGCACCTTGTGACAGGCCAAGGCCAGCTCTGTCATCCATTCCAAGTCTCCTATTTCCCCATTTCTAGCCTCTCAGCAATTACAGCACTTCCCCTACGGCTCTCCTCCCCTGCTCCAGTCTTTCTTCAGAACCAGGAGTGCACTGCTCCCAACCCAAGGATATAATTCTTCCCATGTATAATAAACAAGGAAAACCAGGCAGGTAACGCTCCTGTGCCAACTCAAGTTAGTTGTATGAGGTCACAAGCAGGAAGCACATAGTTGAAAAGGATTCTGAATTGTGCTGAAGGCTTCTGAAGTAACGTGGTGCCACACTTTTTCCATGGCTTCCATAATAGAAAGTCCACTGAGGCACATTTTGATTATTGGAAAATTCTCTTATTGCAAGTAACATCACTGACAACCCTTTGCTATCAAGATTAGTTGCCAAGATCCTTCACCCCTCTCTCATTCCTCAGGCTGTTCCTGTTCTAACTATTCTGGACTTTCTTCTCCACCTCCACCTTCAGTGCTCTGAAGAAAGCTGTCCACAGTGCTGTGCATTCTATACCTGCTTTCTAGATGATTTGGATGTCTCTCCTTGTCTTAGATACCACACAAACGCTGACTCTTCCAAGTTCTGTACAGTCAGCCTTGACCTCTCTAGCTCAAGCTTCAAAATCATTGGTCCAACTGCATATTGAACAGGCCTTGAAAACTTAGCATATCCAAGATGGAATTCCTATCTCCACATGATTACTGCCCTCCATCCCCCTGCCACTCTCTTCTTTTTCTTGTACTCCATCTGAGCCCAAGGGATGTACTCCCTTACATACACATACACACACACACACACACACACACACACACACACACACAAATGAATGTAGAGAGAAAAAAAAGACAAAAACTCTTCCACATTCTGGGTGGGTATTTTTCTCCTAAGATAGTCCCCTCTGGAATATCCTCGCAGATACACCTACAGTTTCACCACAGTCTACCAGGCCATTATAAATCCAGTCAAATTAACAACAAAGATTAATCATCACAGGTGTTCATTTATTTTGGTTAGTTGATTAATTAATTAATTAAGTTTATGGAACTTGGGATTGAACCTAGGACCTCACATATACCAGGGTTCTGCTACCAAGTTACATCCTTCAGACCTTTTATTTTGAGATGGTCTCCCCAAATTGCCTAAACTGGCCTTGAACTTACTCTGTAGCCTAAACAGGATTTAAACTTTCAATCCTCCTAGCTCAGCTTCCTCAGTGACTAAGAGTATACCCCCGTACCACCAAGCCTGGCTAGTGTGTATGTGGAAATGCATGTGTGCCAACATTCGTGTGCCTCTGCCTCCTGGTCACTGAGATGTGAGCAAGTAGCTGCCTTGTGCCTCACACACACTTCTGCTGTCTTTCCGTCCACGATGGATCCAGTCCCCTCAGACTGCCAAAATCATCCTCTCCTCCCTAAACAACCTCTTCTCAGGTTACAGCAACCAGAACAGTAGCTAATGCAACACCAGTCTGACCACTTAATCATGACTACACTTACAAGAAAAAAATCTCCATCTTCCCACAGATGATCATTTATTTTTGTTATGTTACTCAAAAGATAAGACTAGGTATGTATTTATCTACATAAAACTATAAAAGCAATGACAATTCACCAGTTGAATAGAAATAGACCTATAAAGTCAACTTTGAAATGAAAGCATTAATGATGTTTGCTGGAAGCAAGAGCTACACAGGCACTCATGGAGCGGTGTCCATGAAGTGGCCTTGAGTGTAGCCCACTGCACGGTACAGTCCATTTCTTCCACCACATCTCTGTTGGGACTTCTGTTCAACATTTTCTCACTTGCTTCCTGGGAGGCCATGAAGCCTCCTCCCTAGGAAAATGCATCATTTACACATTAGGCAAGCCCTCATCTTCATTAGCAGAGGTGCCAGCTCATCACATAGGCAAAGGCAGAGGCAGACACTGATGTCACTTGGTGAGAAGTGATAAAGTTTCATCCTGATGACCCAGAACATGGTTTTCATACCAAATTAAAAGTATGGCACAAAAGTTAGCCTTTCCCCAGAAATTTCATGTGCTTCTAAAGAACTAAGTCCAAGTTCAGGACAGGGCTCAGGGGCTCACTACCATACCTAAACAAATCACAGAAACTGCAGCACATCCCATCATCCCTGAACATTCTGGTACCTCCAAATTACATGTGCCTCTGTTCATTCTTTGCTAACAGGACTCTGTATGCACCCCCTCTCATCCCCAGTCTTTAGAGCTTTGCGCGGAAAATCATACAGCTCCCTTGGCCTGCCTGTCTTCTGTGCCAGGCTTTCTGCAAGCACTGGTTGCCCCTTAACCTGCAGTGAGGAGCACCTGGGAGAGACCACAGCATGGACTGATAGATTCACAGGTGCTGGTATGCAGGGGGACAATGACTGTGCAAGTACAATGTGCACTGGTACTGTGGAGAAATTTGCTCAGTGACTGGCCTGCAGAGCTTGATCCATGACTTGGCATGGCATCACTGGGAAACTCAGTGTCCTGAAACAGACAGCACAGGTGACAAAAAACAACATGGCTTTAAAAGCAAGTTAATGTCCATCACAACATGTTGACTTGAAAAATGTAGTACATCCATACAATGAATATACCATCAAAAAAAAGGGAGCTTTTCATGTACTGTGTGGAACTGCCTCTAAGATTTAAAAGAAAGCCAATCATGGGGATACAAGCCTGAATTCCAAGGATCAGAAATTCAAGGCTAGCCTGGGTTACATAGTGAGATCTTGTCTGAAAATAAGGTTTGTAGTGGTATCTCACATCTATAATTCCAGCACTTAGGAGGCTGAAATAGGAGTATTGCCTTCAGTATGAGCTGGCCACAGGACATACAGTGAGTTTTAGGCCAGCCAAAGCAACAGAATGAGACCCTGTCCCAATTGATAGATAGACGATTGATAGATAGATAGATAGATAGATAGACAGATAGATAGATAGATATATCAAACAAAAGGATTTAAGAGAAAAAAGTAGAGACAAAATAGAAAAATAGTGTGGAGAAAATGTTGCAATACATCTAGAAGGGAAATGCATATATCTATTCATATTGACTTCATTACATACTAATAGTCTGGGAAGATAAACAAGAACATAATGGAGTTTACCTGTTGAGAAGAAGAAAATGGATGCAAAGAGGATAGATGTGAGAAGGAGATTTTCCATTGCATATGTTTTATGCATATAATTTTAAGTTGTAAGACTAAATCATATTTATTTTTGTTGGTTTTGGCTTGGAGGTTTTTTAAGACAGGATCTTAAGGCTGGAGAGATGGCTCAGTGATTAAGAACACCAGCTGTTCTTGCAGAGGACCTGAGTTCAGTTCCCAGCTCTCACATGGTGGTTAACGACTATCTATAACTCCAGTTCCAGGGGATCTGATGCCCTTTTCTGACCTCCTAGGGCATTGCATAACATAGATGCACTTACATACATGAAGGCAGATCACTCATATACATTAAAATAAAAATAATAGGGACTGAGAGATGGTTCAGCAGTTAAGAGCACTGACTGCTCTTGCAGAAGAACCGGGTTTGGTTCCTAGCACCCAAATGGCTGCTGAGAACCACCCATAACTCCAGTTCCAGGGGATCCAATGCCTTCTTCTGACCTCTATGGGCATTGCATGACACAGGTAGACCTACCTACATGCAAACAATAAACTTGTATACATAAAATAAAAATAATAATTTTTAAAATAAAAATAATTAATAAAATATTTTTTAAAAGATAGTCTTATTGTAGCCCAGGCTAGCCTCAAATTCACTATGTAGCCAAGAATGATCTTGAACTCTTCCTGATTCACCTGCCTCTACATTCTGAGTGCTAGAATTATAATTGTACACAAACAACACCTGGCTTCAGACTATATTATGTTTACACAAAATTAGATAAAAGTAAATGGCATAAGATCAAGAAGGAAGACCAAAAAAACATTGCAGAAGGTGCTGTGGTCATGTGTTATAAGAAGTAACCACATTTTTTATGATCTGCTGGTTATAGAGCAAATAGCTATTTAGCTGGGATAGACTATAAATTCTCTAGTTTATCTGTTGAAAGACCCACATTTCCAGTTTCACTGGTCCATCACCTGATCCCAGGACCACCCTTAGGAAGGTGGGTTCAACTTAAGCTATACTAAATAGATGGGTGGAATACAGAGTGTGTTAATGAAGCAGTGAACTTTTCCTGCCTGGAATCCCGCCTCCCGGGGCAGTTCTTCTGGACCCGGCCACAGACATGTAGCTCTCCGTAAGTCTGCCTGCTTTTCTGAATTCTTCAGAAAAGCGTAATCTTTCCTTCTCTTCTTCACATCCTTTTTCTAAACATGCTTTCTTTAAGGCTTTGGGCTGCCCTAGCATCTTGCATTTCTCTTACTTTTTCTCTAAAGTTCCTTCTCCCAGCCATGTGGCTGCCAGTCCGCCACGTGTCTGACCCCATGCAGGCTCTAAACCTGCATGACTTTTTGGCTTCTCTTCTTCTCCCTCCATTCTCTCCCTCCAGGCAGCTGCTGAAATCCCCAGCTTGCCTGTCTTGAGGGTTTTCCTTCAAATTCCAATAAAATTGTCTTAAAGCTTCTGATTGGGTCTATTCTTAAATTCTTTTATGAATGAGACTAAGAACCCTCTAGGGGATGCTCTCATTTCACCCCGTTTCACTGGTCTGTAGTAGTGCTCATGTTCACTGTCTCTATAGTATTAGATGCTTAAGAAATGCATCTACTTAGGTCATTGGTATTTTAGGATCTTCTTGTTACAACAGATAAATTATCCTAACTAACACAGAGGATATATGCCACAGTCAGAAGTGTGACTAGGTAAGGGAGAGTTAAGAAAAAAGTAGATTCTATTTCAGAGAGAAAAAGAGAGGAAGAGCTTCAGAAATCCACAAAAGGAGTGACAGGACAGCTAGAATGCATAGGAAAGGGGAAGGGGGATACTGAAGACCCCAAGCCAAGCAGCTCAGCAGTGTGGCTCCAGGCAGGGACATGGAAAAAGAAGCCTTGGCTAAAAGGTGAGTCAGCTGGCCCTGGGGAGAGAGGTGGGTAGTCCTCTACACTGAACAAGCCCACAGTTCTAACAGCCTAAAGTCCAAGTTCTGGGCTTGCCAAGACAATGACTTCTCCAGCAGGTCAAGTCAGCACTGAAGAGTTCCAGCACAGAGGGCCGTGGCCAGGTGCTGAGCTATCCTGGGGCCTAACAGGAAAGCCATACATCAAGGAGCATAAATTCAGTCCACCAAAATCCAGGATGAGAGAACATTCTGGAAAATAGTGAAGAATGGAAGGTCAGTGATGGCAAGATGAAACAGCAGTGGGCTGTATAGAGAAGGGCAGCCCCACTTGCAGTGCCCGGACAACAGAGAACAACTCTGGAGTCTGGCAGCCATGAGCCAGGTGAGTGAGATCAACACTGAGCCACCTGTCTGCTGCAAGTTTCACTCCTTGGAGTGCCAGAGCCCGCCGGCAGAAATAGAACTGTACCTGAATTGGGGAGTTAGGATTGAGAAATAAAGAGAGAGAGAGAAAGATTTTCAGGAGGGCGCTCAGTCAATACTGAGGCCTAGACTTTACTCTTTTCAATGTAGTTATACTCTTACAACTGCATGAGGAACAATACCCCCAACAGAAGTTCAAGCAAAAACAAACATGCATTTACATATGTGAAATTATTCAAGCCACTCACATCTACTAACAATGGGTCCTCAGCCTTGGGCTCAAGGCAGACTCCCATTCAGGAATCACAAGATTCTTGCATATCAAAGCATCCTGCTCCCACAGCACTTCTGTGACTGATCTCTGTTTAGCTCTAAGCTAGGGCATGGCTGAAAGCAGGCAAATGGCTCTCAACAGCTCCCCCTTTTTCATTTTTTAAAGAACCATAGCCTTCCCAGCTATGGGCAGAAAGACTGTGCCTGTCTTAAGTCATTCTCTCCGAAACATAAGCCTTACCCGTCATTGGCACATGCCCACCATCCACACACTGTCTTAGGTTAGCTTAGTTTGAGAGAAGGTTGCCCGTCTCTGGCTACCCAGCCTCTGCAAGGGGCAACTGTACTTTGGTAGAGTTCGGAGGCTAGCATTTCGCACATCAGCCTAAATATCCCAGGAATGTACTGAGGATATCATCAATGGAGGGAGCATGCAAATTCTAAAGAAAACACAAGGCTATAATATCTTTTAACCGTGAGGTTAAAGAAGACCCTGAAAGCAAAGAGGCTTTCAATTTTGATAACAACTCAGCAGTAGTTTTTGTAGAGTCAAATTCAAGTGGATAAATTTTCATTATGCTAAACCCCTTGTAAATGCACTCTTTTCTCCCAATCACATTGAACACAAATCCACTGATAGTCTGCATGACATACCAAGTGAAATTTTGTAACATTTACAGAAAATCACAATAAATGGAAATTGCTGAAATACCATAACTTACATTCTTATGGAAATGCAAATTAGTCAAGTTACATAGAACACAGTAAACATTAAACCTCGTAACATCATGAGGAATACTTAATTGTCCAATGTCCTGATTTCTTGACCAGTCCACAATATATCTGAAGAATTAAAGTCAGTTTTTCGCTGTACTGCTATTCTTCCCATGTAAGGATGTCCTGACAGGCGAGTATCATTCACCATCACTGCAATTTTCTTTTTCTTCCCATATGGCTGGATGCAGCATAGTTGAATCTAGTACATAAGTCCAATACAGCTCTCCGTGTATCATCAGGCAAACTGATTCCATCTCAGAGAGCTACAATAGCGTCACTTTTTCTCCTTTCAGTCCCTGCGAACCGAACCAGCCTTTCTAGCTGCCACCTGGCATTCTCAGCGTCCTGTGGAAAAACACAAACATGCCCTCTTCAACAAATTAATACTGGGTCTGGACCATGCCATCTCCCATCAATTGGATTCTTCCATCTCACTCGTGCATAGGTATTCAATGTTTTGGGATGCCACAACCTATCTGCAGCAGAAAAACCAACAGCATCCACACTTAAAATTTTTAAAATAAAAAGAGCATGATTCAAAGAGTTCTGTGGAGATCTGGGATATAACTCCCCCTTTTTTATTTTTTGCAATTGATTTTTTAAAACTCCATGGGCACGTTCAACAATCCCTTGCCCCTGGGGATTGTATGGTATGCCTGTTTTATGCACAATAGATAACCGAGCACAGAAACGTTGGAAAGTTTGACTAGTATATCTTGTGTCATTGTCTGTTTTTATAACAGATGGCAAGCCAACTGCAGCAAAACATTTAATGTAGTGTGCTATACATGTTTAGTAGCTTTTCTAGTTTGAGCAGTGGCCATAAGAAATCCCAAATAAGTATCAATGGACACATGAACATATTTTAGCTTTCTAAACTCAGAGATGTGAGTTACATCCATTTGTGATAATTGATTAGGCTTTAATCCTCTAGGGTTTACTCCATAATGAGGTACAAATGATGTTTAGGACAGGAATGACATTATTTAATAATTTGTCTAACAGGTTCCCTAGTAAGGCAAAGCTGTTTTTTAAAACTTTGGCTGTTCTGGTGATGAATAGTATGAGATTTTTGTGCTAATTCCAATTGAGATAAACCTATGAGATGCGTGGCCTTATCTGCTAGATCATTCCCTAAAGCCAAAGGACCTGGAAGCCCAGTATGGGCCCTAATATGCCCTACAAAGCAGGGCTGAGAACGAGCATGTAAACACTTTTGTATCTGACCAAATAATTTCTGAACTTTGGTATTATTTGTCTCGATATAAGGCACAGTTTCAAGCACCTGTAAGGCTCTAGCAATATAATGACTATCAGTATACAGATTAAAAGGAGCAGAGGCCATAAGCTGAAATACAGCAGCTACAGCTCGAAGTTCTGATGTAGAACCCCTGCTTTCATGGAAAAATGCCTGGTCCCCTTTGTTAGCTCCCCTTTGTTAGCTTACCTCCTCCCAAACTAGAAAGTCCCAGTCAAGGGCTATGTCAACATCTCATGGTATGTGAGATAACGTCTGTGGTATTTACAAGAAGAGCCTCTAATACCCCGTCTATAAAATTGTGGGTTAAACATTCCACAAGAACAGCCCCTAATATCCCATCTATAGGATGGTGGGTTAAACATTCAGTTAAGTCAACATCTTGTGAACTACAAAATAATGTGTGTGGCATTTCTGAAAAAAGGTTGGACTATGTAAAATTGTCTTCTCTGTGACCCTGGTCTGTAGGCCAAAAGCCAATCCAAATGTAACAAGTAATGAATAATAATACTGTGAGATTCTACTATAAAAGCCTGGCCTGGCAGAGGTCAGAGGGGGCTTGGCTTCCCGATGCTAAGTCCCCCACTTGCGCAAGTGAAATAAACCTCGTGCTTTTTGCATCTGACGGTCTGGATTCTTGGAACTGGGGCTCCCCGACGTTAGGCGCTCAGGTGGCCCATTGGGGTTCGAGTCCCCGGGCTGAGAGTGAGGTCTAACACTATTACTTCAGCTGAAGCTGGAGAAGTTTGAAAAACATAAGATTGCCCCTGTATTACATAAGTAGCCTTACCATTAGAAGACCCATCTGTAAATATCATTGAAGCATCCTTAATAGGTTTCTGTTTCATAATTTTTGGAAAAATAAAAGCATGACTATTTGCACATTGTAATAACTTGTCTTTTGGATAATGATTATCAATAATGCCAGAAAAATGAGCGAAAGCTATAGCCCATGAATCCACATTTTGAAATAACCAATCTAACTGTTGTTTTGTAAATGGAAATCCTATTATATTAGGTTCTTTTCCAAAATATTTTCGAGATTCAACTTGAGCCATTTGAACTAAACATGCCACAGCCTCATAATAAGGAGTCAACACTTTAGTAGGCGATACTGGTAAATGTAACCATAGCAAAGGCCCTTTCTGCCATAAAACTGCAGTTGGAGTATGAATAGTAGCCAAAATATATGCTGCCCACTCTTGGCTATAATCTATATATTGCATTTGTTGATTTTTAATAGCTTGTTCTATTTGAGACAATGCCTTTCTGGCCTCCTCTGTCAAGCCCCTCTAGCTGATTTAGGATCTGGATCACCTTTTAAAATGTCAAAAAGAGGCTTCAGTTCTCCTGTAGCAATTTTTAAATGAGGTCTAAGCCAATTAATATCTCCCATTAATTTTTAGAAGTCATTTAAAGTTTTTAACCCATTTTTTTTAATCTGAATTTTTTGAGGTAAAATCATTTTAGGATATAACTTATAACCCAATATGAATTTGGAGATTTCGTTTGTACCTTTTCAGGAGCTATAATTAGCCCTTGTTCTTTCAGAGCCTGCTGTAAATGACCATAGGCTACAAGTAAAATTCCCTCCTGTTTATGAGCCAAAAGTATATCATCCATAAAGTGAATTATATACATTTGAGAATAAGCTTGTGTAGTTTTTGCAACTGCTTGAGCCACAAATTTTTGACATACGGTGGGGCTATTTGCCATACCCTGAGGCAATAGCTTCCATTGAAATCTTTTCATAGGTTCCTTCCTGGGAGACCAGCAACCCTGCCTTTTACAGGCGTTTGTTGTTGAAAAAGTACTTCCTTAACTGATTTTCCTAGTAAAGGAGTAGCCAATGATACACCTTGAGTATGCAAGGGCCCAATATCGGAGCAAAGTCTGATATAGTCCAATAAATTTCCCTTTTTTCTAAATGGTCTCAAGGCTGCTTGACAGGCAGAGTTTGTATTCTCATAAGCTAGTTGTTTTACCAGCAAGAGTCCTGACTCTGAATCTCCCAGTAACCTACTTGCTGCCTGCATCAGTCTAGCCACAAAATCCTGATACAATTCATCAGGCCCTTGTCTAATTTTTGACAAATCTTCAGTCCTATTTCCTGCGGATATAAGTTTATAGCATGCTTTCTTAGCTGCAGCACTGACCTGTGCATACACAGCAATATCAAATGCCAGCTGATTCCCTATACCTTGATATTGTCCTTTTCTTGCTGACATATCAAAGGCATCCCTTGGGCTCGATTTATTTCAGCTGTGGATTGACATTGTTCCATGTACTCAGATTTCCACAACAAATAATCTCCTCCTGACAAACATGCTCTGGCCATTTGTTTCCAATCCCCTGGTGGAAGCACCTCAAGGGACATGGACTCTAGCATTGCCTATGTAAAAGGAGCAGTTGGTCCATATTGCACACAAGCAAGCTTCAACTCTTTCAGTTGATTAAAAGGAATGGGAACATGTTCCCTCATCCGATTTCCTTGTCCATCATCTCGCTCTATAACAGGAAATAATTGAAACCCTTGAGTGTTTTCTCCCTTTTTTGCCGCTTTACTTACAGCAGCTTGTAATGGGGATAGAGAAGGTTGCACTAAGGACAGAGGACAAGGTCTACCCACTGGATTTGCTCTTGGGTGAGGATTGGATTCTGTCTGGCCTTGTAGTTTTTCCTGAGCCTGTTGTTCCTTAATTTGTTGCATTTGTACAGATAACATTTCTATCCTTTCCTGTAAATTTTGGATTTCCCCTAATAAGTTTCCTTCTGATCTGTTTCCTTTTTTGCCAATGCAACAAATTTGTCCTCTTTCCGATACCTAGCAGTTCTCTCCTCCCGCTCTATTTTTTGGGGATTTAATGGCTCACTCCTGGATAGTTGCTCAATTTCAGGCTCCATAAGAACTGCCTCCTCTAATGGAGGAGCGGAAGGTTCAATTTTATATTCCTCCTCTGTTTGAGTCTCTTGTGACTCAGTGTCACTCACTACTTCTTCTTCTCGAACCCTTTCTATCTCATGTCTAGGATCTAAACTATCTCTAATTAAAGCCCACAAACTGAAAGTATCCACTGGGACCTCACTTGGTCCATGAAAATCATAATAATCCTGAAGTTCTTTTCCTACTTTTTTCCATGTTTTAAATCTATAGTCCCTTCTTCAGTGAACCAAGGACAGACTTCTTCTATGAAGTCCAAGAAATTACAGAGCTGCTGATGTCCTACCCTAACTCCTTGAGCATGAAGCATATTTTCTAGCATATGTACAAAAGACAGACTACTATTCCCCTGACCCATTTTACTCCCGAAGTTACTCATTGCACCCTTTTTCTTTAAACTTGAGCTCAATTTTCCTTTGCAGCGTCCTTAACTGTGCCCCCAGTATTCAGGCCCCACGTTGGGCACCATATGCCGGAGCCTGCCGGCAGAAATCGAACTCTACCTGAATTGGGGAGTTAGGATTGAGAAATAAAGAGAGAGAGAGAAAGATTTTCAGGAGGGCACTCAGTCAATACTGAGGCCTAGACTTTACTCTTTTCAATGTAGTTATACTCTTACAACTGCATGAGGAACAATACCCCCAACAGAAGTTCAAGCAAAAACAAACATGCATTTACATATGTGAAATTATTCAAGCCACTCACATCTACTAACAATGGGTCCTCAGCCTTGGGCTCAAGGCAGACTCCCATTCAGGAGTCACAAGATTCTTGCATATCAAAGCATCCTGCTCCCACAGCACTTCTGTGACTGATCTCTGTTTAGCCCTAAGCTAGGGCATGGCTGAAAGCAGGCAAATGGCTCCCAACATTGGAGCCTGAGAAATCTGGACCTCCAGAGGACTACTTGATATCAACACCTGCATGCCATTAGCAGAGTGATGAACACATAGTAGGTTTGAGAAGTATGAAGACAGAATTCTCTGCCCATCTAACTTGAGAAATACTGCCTAGCTAGAACAATAGCCACTCCCAGAGGTACAAACTAGGTAGTCTTGGGAGAATCTGCCCAGATTACATACTGCAAAGCCAAGTGCAGCCAACAGAGTCTTCTGGTATGCAAGGATGGAAAGCCACCAAAGTGAAGGAAGCTCCTGTGAACATTATCCAATGCAGGCTCAACACCAGCATAATTTATGGGACAGACAAGAGTCCACAAACAACTCACACATACATACACACAGAGCAGATGCCTGGCAGTCTTGTTTACAAGGACCTAGAATTTTGTTTCCTTCCTTCCTTCTGTTCTTTCTCTCTTTCCTTCCTCCCTTCTTTCATTTTCCCTGTTTTTGTTTCCCCTTTTACTTATTTTCTTTTTATTATCCTTTTTATTTGCTTATTTATTTTTGTGGTGCTGGAGATCAAACTTAGAGCCTTGCTCATGTTAGGTAAATATTCTAGCACTGATATGTAGCCACAGCTCTCTTTTTACTATATTCAAAGTAGTGTTTTACTTTATCATATCTTTTAAACTTACATTTTTATTTTTCATTTATATGTCTCTCTAATACTGTTTGTATTTTTTTGTCATTAGGCAAATTTTTTCTTTTCATTCTTTTACCTTTTCTTTCATCCTCTACCGCAACCATGTTTCTTCCTTTTTATTTTTTCCACTATAATCTAGTAGGATTTTGAATTTGTCCTGTCAAAAAAATTTTTAAACCTTTACTTGGGTCTAGGAATACCACTCAGTGTGTAAAGGTACCTGTTCTGCAAGCATGAGGATCTGAGTTCAAACTCCCAAGCTGTACATAGCTGTGCATTCCTGAAACCCCAAGATTAGAGGCAGAGACAGGCAATCAAGCCCAAAGGACAAGCTTCTAGTTCAGTGAGAGACACTGTCAGCAACAGTGTCTGGGCAGCAACAGTGAAAGAAATCTGATGTCTTGCTTGGGCTTCTGAATACAAGCTCATGTACCCTAACACTCAGATGAATACAATACATACACATACACTTTTATATTTTTTCTTTCCTTTCTTATACTTATCTACTTTTGAGTATTAATTTTCTTGTTATTAGGAAGTCTTTTTGTTTTATTTTTATTTTGTTTTATTATTGTAGCTACATATAAGATCAAGAATGACTGAGAAGAACATTTTAGAATTCCATGTTTCAGGAGAAATTCCTATTACTTGCTTCAAGATTTTCTGGAGCACAGTTTCTGACTTTAATAGTGTGAACAGGAAAGGTCTACAAACACTGATGACAGTGAATAGCATGAGAGGAGGCTGACCATGTGCCAGATATACTTGCATTCATCGCTTCTTTTTATTTCTTATTGGGTTTTTTAAAGGCAGGGTCTCACTGTAACCCAGCTGGCCTGAAACTCACTTATGTAAACTAGACTGGCCTCAATCTCAGGGAAATCCACCTGCCTCTGCCTCCTGAGTGTTGGGATTAAAGCCACTATGCCTGGCTTGCTTCTTTTTACTTTAATTATAACTTTTTAATTGACTTATAAAGTAATAAATTTCCATATAGGGAACATGAGTAGTGCCATTCCATAGGCTCGGATCCTACACTAAGTAAAAAGGAACATGCCATTCATAGTGTGCCTGGTCACTCCTGTTCCTACCACCACACCTTCCTTGTTATGATGGAGTGTGAGGCAAAAATAAACTTCCTTTCTTCCTTAAGCTGCTTTTGTCGGGTATTTTGTCGCAGCAATGAGACAAGTCACTGATGCAGCAGGTGACTTCAATATCTTATTCTCCTTTTAAGTAGGCCATCTAAACTAAAAATCAACAAGGAAGCTAAACTACACCATAGATCAAATCAATCAACAGATATCTATTAAATACTACATCCAACAGATGCAGAATATATATTCTTCTTAGCAGCTTATGGAACCTTCCCTAAAATAGACCACATTGAAGGTCTAACAAATACAAAATAATTAAAACAAATTTTGTTGTCATTTTTGTTCTTATTCTTGTTGCTTGTTTTTTGAGACAGGGTCTCCCTCTAACCCCAGTTGGCCTAGAATTCACTATGCAGACCAGGCTGGCCTTGATCTCACAGAGATTCACCTGTCTCTGCCTTCTAAGTGCTGGGATTAAAGGCCTGAGCCACCATGCCCCGCTCAAAACAATTTCTTATACCTTATCAGATATAGTAGAATAAGAAGTATAAAACAGTAAGAGAAATCACAGAAACTATACAATATACTCTTGAGTGACCAGTGGGTCATTGAAGAAATCAGAATGGAAATTAAAACATTCCTAGAATCAAGTGAAAATGAAAGCACAATGTACTAGAACATTTGGGATGCCACTAATACAGTTATAGAAGGAATATTTATAGCTATGAGTGCTTACATTAAAATATCAGGAATATATCAAATAACCCAAAGATAACTTCTACCTTTTAGAAAAAATAAAAACAAATCACACCTCAAAACTATAGACAGCAAGAAATAATAAAGACTGTGGCAGAAAATAATGAAATGGAGAATGTATTGCTTACTTTTCTGTTGCTATGATAAAATGCACTGACAAAAAACAAGTTAGGAACTGGGCGTGGTGGCCCAGGAAGCAGAAACAGGCAGATTTCTATGAGCTTGAGGCCAGACAGGTCTACATAGTGACCTATGCCACAAGGAGACTCTGTCTCAAAAAGCAACAACAAAAAAAGAGAAAAACCAAGTTGGGGAAGAAAGCATTTATTTTGGCTTATAGTTCCATAGTGGATGCACCCATCATGGTGGGAAATGCACAGCAGGAGTGTGAGATCAGCCTGGTAGTCAAGAAACAGAGACGTTACATTTCATTCATGCACAGGAAGCAGAGAGAGAGAACAGGAAGTGAAGCCAGTATATAAAACCTCAAAGCTCACTCAAAAGACATTCTTCCTCCAACAAGGTTCTACCACTTAAAGTTTCCCTAATCTTCCCAAACAGCACCACCACCAACAGACTAAAAGTCCAAATACACATGAGTTTATGGGGGGCAATCTCATTCAAACCAAAACGGAGACTAAAAGAATAATACATAGAATCTATCAAACAGATTTCAAATTTTGAAAAAAATAAACCAGACTGACAATCTCTAACCAAACAAATGAAAAGAAAAAAATCTAAATTCATAAAAATTAGACATTAAATAAATTCCAATAAAATCCAGACGATCATTAGGAAATACTTTGAAAATTCATAAAATCAGGAAAGTCTAGAAGAAATGGATAAATTTGTAGACATATATGACCTACCAAAATTAAATCAAGAGGATATTCGGGAAATTTAATAGATCCATAATAAGTATGGCAGTGAGATGACCCAGAAGAGTTGAAAAGGCACCTGCTGCCAAGTCTGATAGCATGACTTAGATCCCCAGGACCCATATGGTAGAAAGAGAGAACTGAGTCCCAAAAGTTGTCTTCTGACTGACACATGCATGCATGTGCACACATACACTAAATTAATAAATTAATTTTAAAAACAAATCCATAACAAGAAGATTAGAGTCATAATAAAGACTCTCCAACAAGAAAAGCCAAGGATCAGATGGATTCACAATTGAATTCTACCAAACCTTTAAGAAATACCTAACACCACTGTTCCCCACACTGTTCTATGAAAAGAAAAAAAGAACACTGTCAAACTCATTCTATGATGCCACTATAACCTAGACATAAAAATTGGATAGGAACACAGCAGAATAAAAATAAAAAAGACAAAGAAAAAAGTATAGACCAATATCTATGCTAAACATAGATATAAATGATTACAAGTCAAATTCCAGATCATATATCATGACCACATTAATTTCACTCCAAGGATACAAGGATGATATGATATACATAAATGTAATTTAGTAGCATTTTAATATACTTAAATTATGTTATCATCTCAATAGATTGTAAAAAAGGCCTTTGACAAAATTCAACAGTCCTTCCTGATAAAAAGCACTGAAGAAATTAGGAATAGAAAAACTGCATCTCACCATAATAATGAGTACAAAGTCCAGCTTGACAAGCTATTGGGTTTGTTGGGGTCACTTACAGGAAGGATATGGGTGAAACGCTGCTTACAGGAGCATGGATATTCAAAGGCAACTGCATCACCAAAGCGCCAGGCCAGCATAGGTGAAAACCCATGAAAGCAATATCTCTGGAGCTCTCTGCAGAACTTGCAGGCAGCTGAGCTGGTGGGACAATCTGCTCTCCCTGGCCTTGTGAATCTTGTCAGTTTCAGTTTCCTAGAGTTTTTTTTAACTTCCTGAGTCCCATGAGCTTCCCTCTTCCCTCCAGGAAGGAATTTTTCAATTTAGAGGAAATTGCTACACATCACTAATGTATATCCAATGGGGGAAGAGATTATAAAGGACTCAAAAATTAAATAAAAAATCATCTAACCAATAGGCTAGCAAATGAATGAATATACAGTTCTAATAGTAAGAAATACAAATGCTTATCCTTAGTCTTCAAAGAAATGCAAATTAAAACTGCTATGAATTCCATCTCACCACAGTCATCATAATGACTATCGAGAAAATCAATGACAATGAATGCTGACAAGGACATGGAAAAAGAAGAACACATATACAGTTGGTGGAAAGGCAAACTGTTACATACACTTTCATGAACAGTATGAAGATACCTCAGAAAGCTAAACAAAGACTTACTATTCATAGGTATATACCTGGAGGATTCTAAGTCAGAAAACTATGGAGATACTTACACATTCATGTTTATTGTTTTAGTGTTCACAACAGCCCAAATATATAACCAGCCTAATGCCTATCAATAGATGAATGAGCAGATATAATGTTGTGTATATACACAACGGAATATTTTTTTCAGTGTAAAGAAAATTAAATCATAAATACAATCATGCAATAAAAATGGGTGGAACTGTAGATAGATCATTATGTTAAGCAAAGTCACCAGACTCAGAAAGACAAACATTGCATTTTTCTCTCATATGCAGAGTTGTGTATGTGTGTGTGTATGTGTGTGTGAGTGTGAGTGTGTGTGTGTGTTCTGTGTAATGAATACATATATTATGAAAGTGGAAGAAGGAATTTGAGGGGAGGAAAGAGACAAGCAAGAATATGAGATAAAAGATGAGGAAGGGCTATATGGGGGCAAATAAGAACAAAGTATAATTATGTATGCATGAAATGTAACTATTAATCTCTTTGTATGCTAACTGCATTAGAGTTCTCTAGAGGGACAACAGAACTGGTAGAATGAAGTATGTGTGGTGTGTATGGCTGTGTGGGTGTGATATTTATCAGATTGGCTTACAGAATGCAGTCTATGTAGTCAAACAACAGCTGTCTCACATTGGAGAAGCCAAAACTCTGGTACCTACTCAACCATGAGGCTGGATGCCTCAGTAGTCCTGGTCTGGGGGATTCCTGTAGAACAGCTGGTCATTGGTCCATGTTTTCATGCCAAAGAAGCTAGTCTAAAACCAGCAAAAGAATGCAGCAGTGGCAGCAACATAGTAGATGGACTTACCAGCAGCATGAGCACAGTGAAGGCAAGCAGGCAAAAAGCCAAGTTTACTTCTGTCACTTTTTATCTGGGCAGCCAGCAGAAAGTGCTACCCACATGTACAATGGGTCTTCCCACCTTAAATAATCTAATCAAGAAAATCCTCACATAAGTGCCCTGAAACTTGCCTTTTAATTCTAGATTCAGTCAAGTTGACAACCAAGATTAATCATCAACCTAACCATAAATTAATTTTTTTAAACATAATATTCATTGGTTGGTAAATATTTTCATCATTTCAAAACTCCACATTAGTCTGGAGCTGTTGCTCAGTACTAGATTACCTTCTGAGCATGTGCGAAGTTCTAGGCTCAATCTCCAACATCACAAAAGAGAAAAGAAAGAGGAGTTTTAAAAATTGCCATACATCGTGGTACACAATTGTAATGCCAGTGCTCAGGATTATCATGGGATCAAGGCCAGCCTGGGCTACACATGGTGTACATATGTACATGCAGACAAAACACTCATACACATAAAATGAATATATCTTTTAAAAATAACTTTTTAAAAATGTGTCTGCATGCAGTGAAACCATATCTTAGAGAGCAAGAAATTCATTATGTCATCATTGTCAAAGTTCCAGTGTCTTCTAGATTTCATTGTAGGTATTGAGAAGTCAGCTGTCAGTCTAACTGTTGCCCCTCTGAACACCATTTGTTGGGGTTGTTTTTGCCTTCTAATCACTTAAAATTTTTACTTCATTATTATCTCAAATCATGTCTCTGATATGGAAGAAATGACATTAACATCATTATGCCAAAAATTTAACAGTAATTCTTCAGATCACTAAATTGTGTTCAAATTCCCAATGTCTCACAAATGTCTTGTGCCTTTTAAAAAAATAATTTTGAACCAGGAATCATAAAACCTACAGATTACGATTTGATGTTTTAAGTAAAACTCAGTGACTTATACCTGAAAGCCTATCACTTGGGAGGTGGATGCAGGAAGATCATGAGTTCAAGGCCAGCCTCAGGTACATAGTGAGTTTGAGACCAACCTAGACTACAATGAGACCCTGATCCTGTCTCATTGTAAAGAAAAAAATTATAAAAAGTAAAGTAAAGTTATTTTTAAAAGATATATTCTTTTTTGTGTATGAGTGTTTTGTCTGCATGTATGTAGATACACCATGTACTTGCATGGTACCCACACAGGGTTATCCCTGGATCCCCTAGAACTGGAGTTACATATGGCTGTTAGCCACCATGTGGGTGCTGAGAACCAAACCTGGGTCTTCTGCAAGAGCAGCAAGTGCTCCTAATTGTTGAGCCATCTCTTCAACCCCTGATGTTTCTCTCTTTTATATTCCATTTGAGTTTTCACTAGGAGGGTATAAAGACTCTGTAACTACAATGAATTAATTATAGAGATATTAAAAATAAAATATTGAACTTTATGGTAATTAAAAATAAAGCAAACCATATGGAAATAGAGTCTACAGGCTCCTGGGACCCCACTCATATGAACCTACAGAAATCATGTCATCATGCACAAAACCCATGCAAACTGAAACAGAAAAAAAACCAGTACAGAACTGTGGAAATAGGCAGCAGGCCCAGTCTCAGTTGAAGAATTATTGGAAGCTGATTACTGCTAGGTGAGAAAGAGCTGTTCTTCTTAAAGGAAGGGACTCTAAATAGGCTGACTAGACCCCAGTGTATGAACTTGCACTAAGGGACATCTGGGGACACTAACTTGACATGACAGGCCTTAACACAAATGACAGAATGTATGCATTCCAGTAGGGAGGGACTATGGGAGGGTGCCAACAGGGATATAAAGATGATTAAGACATTCTGTATGAAATAAAAATCCAATAAAAGAATACAAAAAATAAAACACAAATGTAAATATATACTAAAATATTTTTCTATAAAGTTCAATACTTTAAAATTAAGATCACTAAAAGAAATTTTGTACCATTTTTGACACCACAGTACATAGTTAAATTTCATTTTTTAATGTGAAAATGTGTATTTAGTTCTCAAACCTAATAAAACATGTTAACTTAAAACAAATTGCATTTTACTTCAACTAATAGCAATAATAAAATTCTTGGAATACAGCAATACTAAGGGGAAAACATAAACCATTTTCTTAGTAAGTTATGATAAATTTTAAATAGAACATTAAAAGGAACTTTATGGCATAATCTTTAAAAGCATATTGACTTTAAATTTATTATGTCACAGTGATATAGTTAAAAGAGTGGGCCCAGGTGTCAGTACTTGTGTGTATATGATATGCTCTGTGTGTGTGTATCTGTGTATGCCACAGTGTGCATATGGAGTTGGTTCTCTCCTTTCACCTTAACATTGGTTCTAGAGATCAAACTCGGGTTGTCAGGCTTGCACAGCAAGCACTCTTCCCTCTGAACAATCTTATCAACCCCTCAGACAAGTTATTTAATTTCACTTGACTTCTCCCTAAAACAAGGAAAAGTAATACCATTCATAGTATTCATCTATGAGACACAAAAAATTTAATTATGAAAATAGTTTAAATAGTGTGTGTTATTGTTACCCCATATCCAGAGTCATTTAGCTCTCCCAGATTTCATGAAGTAATACAGAATTTTTGGCAGAATTCTTTAAATTAACAAATCTTAGGAAGTTTTCTTTCTTTTTGTTTTATGAAATATTTTCTTTCTGATCTGTGGTACTGTCCAAGGTGCTGAAAGTGCCCAGTAGCTATTTTAACTCTAACCAGAATCAATCTGG
This sequence comes from Eospalax fontanierii, assembly GCA_035773235.1. NCBI lineage: Eukaryota > Metazoa > Chordata > Mammalia > Rodentia > Spalacidae > Eospalax > Eospalax fontanierii. The sequence goes on along the minus strand of CM069543.1, from coordinate 57,568,016 downwards.
TTAATTCACAGTTCTTTGCAAAAATCTTTTTTACTGGGGCTGGCACTGGGGCTGGAGAGATGACTCAGTGATTAAGAGCACTGACTGTTCTTGCAGAAGACCCAGATTCAAATCCCAGCACCCATATAGTGGCTAGTAACCATCCAGACCTCCAGTTCCAGAGGATCTGACGCCCTCTTCTGTCCTCCACGGGCACTGCACAATATGGGTGCACTTACACATATGCAGATCTTTATTCTTTGACAATTTCATGCATGTATATAGTGTGTTTTGATCATATTCACTCCAACCCCTCTCTTATCTCCCTCCAACTTCCTCTGAATTCCTTCTTGCGAACAAGTCACCTCCCTACTACCATGCCTTTTTATTTAATGACTCACTGAGTTTAATTAGAGCTTATTGCATAAGCATGGGTGTAGTTACCTGCTGAAGTGTGCACAACTTACCAGTGGATATATCACTGAAGAATATGACCCTCCCTTCTAGCAGCTACTAACTGCCAACAGCTCCTTAACTCACGAGCCCTTCTTCATCCATGATGAAATGTTGAAGGGTACAATTTTGTGCAGGTCTTGTGCAACTGCTGTGAGTGCAACAGCCATGTCATGTCTGAAGACCATGTTTCACAGAACTCCTCCCAATCCTCTGGCTCTTACATTCTTTATGCTCATCTTCCACAATATTGCCTGAATCTCCAAGGAAGATGATATAGATGTCCCATAGAGGACTAAGCACTCAACATTCACTTATTCTTGGCACTTTGACCAGTTATAAGTTTCTGCATACTGCAAAAAGAAGCTTCTCTGACCAAGTTGAGAACAGCACTAATCTATAATCATAAACATAAACATAAAGATACTTTGATAGCATGTCCATTTAACAAAGCAACAGTAGTAAGCTCCCCTATAGGGCCTATGACCTACCAGCCATGGGCTTATAATTTTTTTATGTATATGAGTATATTGCCTACATGTATGTATGTAAGTGCATGTCATGCAAAACCCACAAAGGTCAGAAGACGGTATTGGATTCCCATCGAACTGGAGTTATGGATGGTTGTTAGCTACCAAATGGGTGCTGGGAATCTAGCCCAGATCCTCTGCAAGAGCAGCCAGTGCTCTTAACCACTGAGCCAACTCTCCAGTTCAGACACCATGGGCTTTTGACCAGGTTTGCAGTACTAGTCATGAATTTCCTACAGTAGAGTAGGTCTCAAATCCAATCAGAAAGCACTTGGTTACCCCAAATGCCACTAGACACATGACACAGTATTATAGCACCTAGGGTATACTGGATAAGACTGTTGACTTTTCTTTCCCCGTGGCTTGCATAACAGCATTTAGCACTATGAAAGCTAGCCAGTAGTGGGGAGGCTTTCAGCCTACTTCCAGCTTGATTTCTCTTGTATTCAGCACAACACAAGTGTGTGGTGTCTTCAGCAATTGGGTTTTACCATCTAGTTCTAGTAAGCAACCAAAGGAATGGCAATAGCCTGGATTGTTTAGGGGCCTCTAGGGCCTCCCTGGCATTGGAGTTTTTATTTAATAATCTATGACTTCTGGGAGCAGCATTATCTTAATTTCATATATATTGTTTATAGATTACCCATCACTCCTTAGACTCACTAGATGCACACACACACACACACACGCACACAGTTTTCCCAACTTGTTGAAACTGGTTGTCTTGCAGAGTTTTCCAGTCTGTATTTTGATGAATATCATCTAATGGTATCCTTTTGGCGAGATTAATTAGTGTCATCATCTTTCATTAGGAGACGTGTCTAGAGCTTTCTGAGAGTAATACAGTACAGATATCCTAATTCTAGCATGATTTATTTTATAGAACACTTCTGTAGGGATAAATTCCCCTTCATCTACTATTACTCAAACACAGAGTTTATATGGGAAAGATGGGATATAAATATAGTTATTTCATTTATTTATCAGTTTTATTTATAAAAATGAACCGATTCCTTAGCGGTCTCATTTCTGTATATTTGTCATGATTTTGTCTTTCCTTTTGTATGCTGAAAGCTTTCTTCTGATCATTCCAGTTAAGTCAAATCTGCTGTTGATTTTGTCAACAAAACTGTAGAATTTCTACGTGTTTCTTTTTAAATCTTATATCATTTTTTGTGATTCTCCATTTCAACCTGAAAATTTTAAGCTTAGCTTAATTTATGTTTAGTAAGCTGTTTTGAAGTGTCATGAAATTCCAATATCTGAAGCCTTTTTGGCCAGTTTCTCCTGCTGGTATACAGATTCTTGCTGTCTACTTCCCTTCTTTGCCTGGTAATCTCTCTGTGGGAGATTAAATTTGTAATTTTATTTATGTGAAGAACTTAATATCTAGGATTTTAATTCATATCCATAATCTGAAGCCTAGCATTTCAGTTACATTTTGCTAAATACCCTAACTACCTTTTAAAAATATTTATTTACTTATTGATTCATTCATTCATTCATTCATTACCTGAATGTGGGTGCATGCATGCCATGGGATGCACGTGGAGATTGGATAACAATTTTTGTAGCAGTGCTGGGCTTATTACAGATGCATGCCACTACATCCAGCTTTTCAGTTCTAGGGAACAAACTCAGGTCATTAAGCAGTTAAGCTTACACAGTTAGCAATTTTACCCATTGAGCCATCTACCAGTTCCTCGCCATCTTAATGCACAAATCAAAGCTTCAGAATCTCTTAACCAAACTAATAGAATTCACCTTTACCAAAGGATAAGACCACTAAGATCTTTTAATTTAGCTTAAAATGGAGGAAGCTTATTAAAATGTCACTGCTGGTAGATCTTTGACTTTGACTATTATCACCATAGCCTCATGTGGTCACAAAGCTAAAGCTCAATCAGGTGTGATGGTGTATATATATATACTGGTGAAAGCAGATCACTTTCTCTTACAAGCTCAGGACTAGCTTGGGCAATACAGTGAAACACCCATCTCAAAAAAGAAAAATAAAATCAGTATTATAAGTAGTGGCACTCAGGGAAGACCCATCTATCTTTCTGGAAGGGAGTTACAAGGTCTCCCTGTAGGCCCAGTTGCCCAGAACACTTGCTATGTAGACCAGGATCCCACAGAGATCCACCTGCCTCTGCCTCCATAGTGCTAGGATTACAGGTATGCACCACCACGCCCAGTTTACGAAGTGCTGTAGTTCTGCATGCTAGGCAAGCACTCTACCAACTAAGCCACATCCCAGCCCAAGATCCAGCGTCAAGTTCAGGGCATATCTCACCAGACTGTCACCTTCTCCTGTGTATTGTCTCCGTTAATTCCCATCTTGACCGTTTTTGTTTGTATTTGTCTGTTTTTGTTTTTAGCAGGGATTTGCTATGTCATCTAGGCTAGTCTGGAATTCTCCATTCTCCTGTTTCAGCATCCTGAGTGTTGGAATTACAGTCATGTATCACAATATCTGTTTGACTACTTTTTGATGGTTTTTAAGTATTTAACTCAGTTTGTTGCTATCCTTAATGCGGAGATGATTCTGAATCTTTAATCTCCATTACTATAACAATTCACTTTCTTAGCCAGGCATTGTGGCACATGCCTTTTATCCCAGCATTGAGGAGGCAGAGCAGGCAGATCTCTGTGAGTTCAAGGTCAACCTGGCCAAGTCCAGCAGGGCTACTTTGTGAGATCCTATCTCAAATTTTTTTTGAAATTCACTTTTTCCAAGATGGTTTTAAGGAGCCATCTTAACTTTTCAAACCATATATACTCTTTATGATCTGATCTTCATAGACCTGTCTGTACATTCTTATCTCTCACTACCCTTCCTAGTAAAGTCATATGTTCAAATTCCACAAATTCTCATAGCCCCTAACACTCTTCTTCTCATTTCTAGTGGCCAGTAAGATGGCTCAGTGGGTAAAGGCAATTGCTGTGCAAGTCTGGCAACCAGAGTTCAATCCCCAGAACCCCATATAAAGGTGAAAGAAGAGAACTAACTCCACAAAATTGTCCTCTAACCTCCACACTTGCATTATAGCATGTGTGCATGTGTACACACACACACACACACACACACACACACATACACCATAAATTATTTATTTAAAAATTGTGAAATAGGTAGAACACACAAAGGACATATAGCCTTAGTAATTGGTAGAGTGGGTGGGCGGGGGGTGTTAATCTTAGACTAATATTGTTCTGGTTCTACCTAACAATGTTTTAAAATTCAATCTGAAAAAGTTAAACTGTTTCCAAAAATTCAATTGCATGCTATGGCAAAATGTGTGTGTGTGTGTGTGTGTGTGTGTGTGTGTGTGTGTGTGTGTACCTAGCACACAAAAAAGTAAAACTCAAAATATCATCCAATGAAAATTTTCTGAGCATTCAAAGAAACAGGAAATTATAGCCTACAATATGGAGAAATATCAACTAGCTCTTATCCTGCAAGAGAAGCGGTCTGTAAATGAACACAGTAAGCCAGTGGAGATCTCTGCAGAAAGTAGACAGGATGAGAATTCGGGCCTAGCTCATCTTCTTCAATGAGCACCACTCTGGCCAAAAGCTAAGCTACCTGGCAGAGAAGGCAGTAGAAACTGCCAGAGAAGGGCTGCCCCTCACAGACACGGGACCTGCAGAACCAGAGACCAGGGTGGACAGCAGTGGTCCCAGAGAGCTACCAGGAAAGAACTGAGAATTTCCCCTCCCCTACCATGCCAGAGTTGCAGGGAACACTGAGCCTGCAAAACAACTGCTGCCACTCCTCCACCCCATCACACCAGACACCAAGTGGAGCCTGCTAGACCCAGAGGGATCTGAGAACTTTACCTTTCAACTCAGTGCCACTGTGCCAGCAACTCACTCCAGAAATAGTCCTTTTGGGGACTGGAGAGAGAGCTCAGTGGCCAAGAGCACTGGCTGCCTCTTGCAGTGGGTTCAGTTCCTAGCACCTACGTGGTGGCTAACGGCTCTCTGTAACTCCAGTTCCGGGGATCCAGTGCCCTCTTCTGGCCTCTGCAGGCATTGAATGACATGGGTGCACTTATATATATGCAGGCAAAAGACTCAATAAATTCAAACATTATGGAATATGTGCATCAAAAATTTTTTAAAGGAAAGGACAGAATCTGTGAATATGAGGACAAGGTGGAGGAAATGGAACACTCCAAGGACAGAGACAAAATAATAAGAGGGTACAAGTGATAATTCCAACATAATCACACTATTGTGAAAAGACCATATCAATAAATCATGGGCATACAAGACCGAGAAGAATCAAGAATCTAATTCTGAGGGCATAGAAAAGATTTTCAACAGAATCATAACAGAATTTCCAAGTTAGGAACAGATGCCAAACCAGATACAGGAGGCATTTATGACATGAAACAGACAGGACCAGAAAAAGAACTCTCTTTATCATAGTATAATTAAAACACTAAATATAAAGAACAAAGGGATTATGTTAGACCAAATCACATATAAAGATAGACACATCAGAATAACAGCAGTTATTCAACTGAAACGCTAAAAACCAGGAAGGCTCAAAAAGATGTATTTCAAGTTCTGAAAGGCAGCAACTGATGAAGAGAGAAGAGAATGGCTCCACTGTCCCAGATGCAGCGACTCAGGACACAGGGGAGGGACCGGAGCGCACTAGTGGCCCAGACAGCTCACAAAGCCTACAGTTGCTCCATAGGGAGCTCCACGTTGGCAGCCCTGGCGGGGCAGTGGCGGCCCAGCGCCACTCAATCTATACTCTCAGTTGCCCTGGGGCCGCAGACAAAGGCCCAGGTAGTGCGGAAGACGTTGGCCCAATGAAACAAGGGAAGGTTACCATCCAGTACACCGACCACAAGGAGCTACAGAAGCACCTCACCCAACCTGAAGATCTCAGAACAGCTCACATACATCTATGACTGCCTGGAAGAGGAGATCCCAGAGCCAGAGATAGATGTGGCAGAGCTTCTGGACATGGAAAGTGATAGCACCTAGGCTGCCAGGGTCAAAGAGTTGTTACTTGACTGTTACAAACCTACTGAGACCTTCATCTCTAGCCTGGTGGACAAAATCCGGAACATGCTGAAGCTGGGCACACCCCAGAAGAAGTAAGGGTCCTAACCCAGATGACCATTGACTCTCACAGGACAATCACTGTCCACACCCCAACTTGTAGCAACAGCAGTATGGAGGGATCCTAAAGCCAGACCTGGTGTAGGGAGCTGGGCTCCCTAGGCTGGCCTAGGACCCTCTTTCCTTGCCCTCAGTTTTCCATTTGGGGTGTTTTTTAATTGTTATTAAACTGATGAAACTTAATGTGTGTGTGTGTGTGTGTGTGTGTGTGTGTGTATGTGTGTGTGTGTATACAGCAACTGCCAAACCAGACTACTATACCCAGAAAAGCTATCTGTCATAATGGAAGGAGAAAAAAAAAGCTTTCTAACATAAAAATAGGCTAAAGGAATTTATGAACACTAAACCAGGGCTACAGAAGATACTTGAATGAATCCTCCAGGCTGAAGGGAAAAGCAAACCAGACCATAAGGTTACAAGAAAGAACAAACTGCTAGAATAGTAGTTAAGCACTGGAGGAAGAAAAAAATACTAAACATAAAATCAGCAAAATTATAGGAATCAAAACACATCTTTCAATAATAATTTTGACTATTAATGGTTTCAATTCTCCAATCAAGACATCAACTACTAAAAGGGTCAAGAAATAGGGATGGCAGAGCATGATGGTTCACACCTTTAATCTCAGCACTCAGGAGGCAGAGGCAGACAGATCTCTGAAAGTTCAAGGCCAGCCACCCAGGGCTACATAGTGAGTCCCTGTATCAAAAGAACAAAAGAAAACGGCAGGGATGACCAAAAGCATTTGATACATAAGCCTGGATCCCACAGTAGAAGGAGAGAATCAACTCCTAAGAGGTTATCCTATGACCTCCACTTGATCCTATGACCTCCACATGTGTACCATCACCCACATGTGCCCACAATCACATACACAGAACACAATAAGATGCTGATGATGAAGAAGAAGAAAAGCAACCTATTTGTTGCCTCCAAGAAATACACTTCGTCATAAAAGATAGACTCTATCTTAGAGTGAAAGGATGGAAAAAGGTGTTCCAAGCAGACGACCAAGCAGGCATCTGGGGTCAACACCTGACAAAGGAGACTTCAAGCCAAAACTAGTGAGAAAAGCTAAAGGAGGACAATTTGTACTGATTAAGGAACAGTACATCAAAAGTATATTACAATTCTAAATATATATAATATATATAGCAAATACAGGTGCATTCAACTTTCATAAAACAAGTACTACTAGATGCAAAGTCACAGATTAATCCCAGCACAATAATGCTCTGTGATTTCAATACACCACTCTAACTAATTGACAGGTCATCACAAGGGAAAATAAACAGGGAAATATCTGGATTTAAATTACATCAGAAATCAAATAGGCTTAACATTTCATCCCCAAACTGTAGAATACACATTCTTTTCAGTAGCTCATGGAACTTTCTCTAAAATAAATTCTATATACTGGGCCAGAGAGATGACTCGGTAGGTAAGATACCTGCCACCAAGCTTGATGACCTGAGTTCAATCCCCAGGACTCATACTGTGAGAGAACTGAGTCCTGCAAGTTGTCCTCTGACAACTTAAGTTCAAGTCTCAGGATCCACATAATCAAAGGAGAGAACTGACTCCCACAAGCCATCCTCTTACCTCCACACATACACTGAAAAATACATAGAAAATAAATGTAAAAAATTAGAATGGAACTTATTCCTTGTATTCTATCTGACCACAATGGAATAAAACTACAAGTCAACATCAGAGAAACCCTAGGACATACACATACTCATGAAAACTAAACAACATACTACTGAATGATGAATGGATCCATGAAGAAATCAAGAAAGAGAATTTTTTAAATTTCTGGAAATAAATGAAAATCAAAATGTACCACACAAAAACCTATAGGCTACAATGAAATCAGTCCTAAAAGGGAAGTTTATAGCTCTAAGTGCCAACATTAAGAAATCATAATGCATCAGAAAGGATGGCTTGGTGAGTAAAGGTGCCTGGTGGCAAGCCTGACGGGCTAAGTTCAACTGCCCAGGACCCACATTGCAGAAGAGCAGAAGAAGAGAAGAGATTCCCACAAGTTTTCCTCCAACCTCCATACACAGTGATGCTCTGGTATTCTCTCTCTCTCTCTCTCTCTCTCTCTCTCTCTCTCTCTCTCTCTTTTACACAATAGATATTTTTAATTTCTATAAAAAGATTTCAAACAGCTTTATGATACTCCTTAGGTCTCTGGAAAAAGGACATGTAAAACCCCATATATGTAGACAGAAATCATTAAGATCAAGACAAAAGGGGCTGACACGGTGGTACATGCCATTAATCCCAGCACTTGGGAACCAGAGGGTGAATCTTTATCGGATCAAGTCCAGCCTGGTCTACATAGTGAGTTCCAGGCAAGCTGGTGCTATAGGAAGATACTGTCTCAAAAAAGGTAAAAAAAAAAAAAAAAGAAAGGATCAGGACAAAAATTAATGACATGGAAAATTTTAAAAGCAATACAAAGAACCAATGAAACAAAGAGTTGGTTATTTAAAAAGATAAACAACCAAAAGAAAGAAAATGCCAAAGTCAATCAAATTAGAGATGAAAAGGGAGCTATTACAGTAGATACCAGAGAAATTCAGAAAATTTTAGTTTTTACCTTAAAAACATATTCCACTACTTCAGAAAATCTAAATGAAATGGATGAATCTCTAAATGCAGAGGACCTACTCTCTGCTTCAGCTCCTGCCTCCAGGTTCCTGCCTTCAGTTCCTACCTTGACTTTCTTCCCTCTGTGATAGATTGTCCTGACAGCTATAAGATGAAATAAATTCTTTCCTCTCTAAGTTGCTTTTCAGTCATGGTGTTTTGTCACAACAACAGGAAACCAAACTAGAAAACCTACAAAAATTAATCCAAGATGAGATAAATAATCTAAACAGATCTATAACAAGAAATGAAATGAAGCAGCGGTTTAAAAATCTCCTTATTCCTTTTTTTTTAAAAAAGATCCAGATGGATTCACCACTAAACTTCATTACACCTTCAATGAATTTGAGTGCTTCTCAAATTATTCCATAAAATAAGAAAGGAAGGAACATGACTAAACATTTTATGATACCAAAACCAGATTAAAAACGCAGAAAGAAAAGGAAGGAAAAAAGAAAGAAAATTATAAACCAATTTCCATGATGAAATTAAATTCAAAAATTCTCAAGAAAATACTTGCAAATCAAATTCAAAAATACATCATGATCCAGGTTTGCATGTCTAGACATTGAGCACACCCACACTCAGGCTGCCCCTTGGAAGCTGTAGTCATATTTCAGGGCACCCCCTCTGGCCAATCTGGCCTCTCAGATGAAAACTTTCCACCCTAGCCCTTGTAGTTCAGCCTCTAGCAACAACTGCATCAGTTGGCTTGCCTGCTGCTATATCCTGACACCCAGGCGTAATGGCCCATATTACAACCACCACAGCTGGTGTGGCCGTGGGCTCTTCAGTGGGGCCCACACCAGGGCATGCCATTACCAGAGGCTTCAGTAGAGGTCATCAAGCTGAGCCTGCAAAGCCTGACATCATTCATCAGGAGCCTCAGGAAACCCAACTAATGGAGCATCAGTCTGGTGGCCCTCACCTTTTTGAGGTCAGACAGTTTCTGGAGTGTGCCAAGAAGCAGAATGACATCAAGCTCTGTGAGAGTTTCAACAAGGTGCTGAAGCAGTGCAGACTTGCTTCTCTAATCAAGAAGTACAAACTGAAGGACTGGAAAATCAGCTCTGATAACCAACATTAGTTTAAAAACCTAATTAATAGTAGTAATGTAAACCTGGAGTAAACCTTGTTGTTAACAGCTCCAGTACTCTAGAACAGCCATGGATATGCTCACTGCACAGAACTTCACCGAGACTTGTAGAGTTTGGGGCTGGGCAAATGTTTGGTCTTCTTAAACTAGCTGTTATGTTTTATTTGTGAGTTAATTAAAATAAAGTGATTTCATTTTTTTAAATTTTCCCCAAAAAAGAATACATCATGATCAAGTTGAATACATTCCAGAGATAATCAATAAATGTTATAAATTACACAAATGGACTCAAGGACAGAAATCTCATGGTCATCTTGATAGATGCAGAAAAACTTTTGACAAAATCATGGTAGAAGTTCTAAAGAAACTCAGAATAGGAGGGACATTTCTCAACACAATAAAGGCCATATACAACAAAACTATAGCCAACATTATGCTAAATGGGGAAAAACTCAAGGCGTTTCTGCTAAAATCAAGATTACGCTTGTTCAACACAGTAAACTATTAGCTAAAGTAAAAAGACAAGAAAAGCAAATAAAAGAACACAAATGGGTACAGAAAAAGTCAAAATATCTTTAATTGAAGATTATATAATTTCATACATATGAAACCCTAAAGAATCTACCAGAAAGCTTTTAGAAGTGATAAATACTTTCATCAAAGTGACAAGATATAAAATTAATATATAAAAATCAGTGACCTACCTATATACAAATAACAAGTATATTGAGAAATCAGAAAAACAATTCCATTCAACAACTAGCCTAAGTAAATAAAATACCTTGAGATAAACCTAAACCAGGAAGTGAAGGATCTCTATAATGAAAACTTCAAAACACTGAAGAAGGAAATCTAAGAATTCTGTTTCTAAGTCATAGTATCTGAATAATCAAACAACTAAACAGCCTGATTTTTAAATTTATGTTTTTGAGTGTATTACCTGCATATGTGTAAATGTATCTGTGTCGTGCAGTCCCCAAGAAGGTCAGAAGAGGATGTTGGATTCCCTGGAAATGGAGTTACAAATTGTTGTTGGCTGCCACGTGGGAGCTGGGAATTGAACCTCTGTCCTCTACAAGAGCAGTCAGTGTTCTTAACCACTGAGCCATCTCTCTAGCCCCATAAACAGTCTGACTCTTACAGTTAGTTTTAAGAGTGGACCCAAACTCTGAGACGACCTGTTCCTTCAGATATCTCTTGGAACTGTGCTTTTGGGACAGACTTCACTCATACTTTTATTGAGGTCATAATTCCAGCAAGAATTTTGGAAGTAGAAGCTAGGATTCACCCTTATCAGAGAATCTTGCATTTTTATCCCTAGGTCTAAAATATTGCATACCCAGATTATCAAGCAGACTTCTAAATTATTCTCACTGTTTTCAATGAGAATATCATACAGCTCTCAGTGCTTTGATATGTTCAACAAGCACACCCACATTCATGCACTGTCTTGGGTGGAGAGAGAAGTGGGGTCCTGAGGGACTGAGCTCAGGTGCCCAGGTCACAAGAGGAGCACTTGGCTCAGTGAGCTTGTTTACATTATAGACAGTACTTTGGGGTACAAGGTTAAGTAAAGGTCATTAGTCCAGATTCTGTCCATATCGTAAGAGTCATTTCTACTGAACAAAAGCCCTAAAGATGAAAAGACTTCCCAGGCTCATGAACCCAAACAATTAATACTGTGAAAATGGCCGTTCTTCCTAAAGTAATCTGTATATTCAATGCAATCCCCATGAAAAGCTTAGTGCCATTCTTCACAGAAATAGAAACCACAACCTTAAGTTTCATAGAGAAACACAAAGACCCCAGATAGCAAGAGCAATCCTGAGCAAAAAGGAAACTGTTGAAAGTATCACTGTGCCTTTAAGTTCTACTACAGGGCCATAGTAATTAACACAGCATGGTATTGGCACAGAAACATATCTATAGATCAAGGGAATCAAATACAGGATCCAGACATAAACCCACACAGCTATGGCCACATGATTTTTGGCAAACACACATAGACACGCACACGCACACACACACACAAATATGCACTAGAGAAATGACAACATCTTCAACAAACGGTGCTAAGGATGCTGGTTCTATCTATAAGGAATGAAACTTGATCTTTATCTCTTTTTCTGTATAAAAATGAACTCAAAATGCACCTAGAACCTCAATATAAGGTCTGAATCTGATAGAAGAAAAAGTAAGGACTAAAACTTCAAATGAAGGCATAGGTAAAGACTCTGAATAGGTCTCTAATCTCTCAGAAAACAAGGCCAGTAGTAGACAAATGGGATCTCATGAAATTAAAAGACTCTGTACCAGAAAGAAAACTATCAATCTAGTTAAGAGGCAATTTAAAGAATGGGAGAGAAATTTTGCCAAATATATATATATGTATATATATATATACATATATATATATATACATACATATATATATACATATATATATATGACAGAGGATTGGTATCTAGAATATATAAAAAACTCAAGAAACTAAACATCAAGGATCTGGAGAGATGGTACAGTGGTTAAGAGCACTGGCTACTCTTGAGGATCACCCAGGTTTGATTTCCAGCACCCATATGGTGGCTAACAACCCTCTGTAACTCTAGCTCCAAGGGAATCTGATGTCCTCTTCTGACCTCTGTAGGCATTGCATGACATGGATCACTTACATACATGTAGGCAAAACACTCATACACATAAAATAAAAATAACAAAATATTTTAAAGAAACTAATCAAAAAATAACTTAATCAAAAAATGGTTCGTAGAACTGAACAAAGACTTTGTTCATATCAGGGACAGAATGGCTATCATCAAGAAAAAACTGACAACAAATGCTAGTAAGAATACGGGGAGAGGGAAATGCTTATCCGCTGTTGTTGGGAGTGTAAGTTAGTGTAGCCACTATGGAAATCAGTGTGATTTCTCAAAAAGTTAAAAACAAAACTACCATATGACCCAACTGTACCACTTCTGAGTATACAACAAAGGAGTCTATATCCTACTTCAAATACCTTCATAGTCATGTTCATTGTTGCTTTAGTCACCATATCCAAGAAGTAGAATCGGCCTAGATATCCCTGATCTGATGAATGGATAATGAAATGTGTGAAAATGAAATTTGAAGGAAAATGGAAGAAACTGGAAAGTATTATTCCAAGTGAGGTAACATAGGCCCAGAACAACACACACCACGTGCGCCTTCCAATATGAAGCCCCTACCTTCTAATTTTTAGATTTGTGTGTTTAATTTGGAGAATCTGTAGAGGTCGGGAAACAAGAGAGGGCCCATGAGAGGGAGGATGGCATTAAGGAGTGCAGGGAATAGTGAAGCCGTTGTGATATAAAAGTAGATAGCAGGAAGGTTGGGTGGGAAAGGGTTTAATGAAGAGAAGACGGGGCAGGGAGATGGGTAGAGAAGGTGGGGGGAATATTGAAAGATTTAATCGAGGATGGGTAGAGGGGATGAGGGATCTTCAGAGATGGGGAGGACTAACCAGAAATAAGGATGTATAAAAATCCTTATGGTAAGCCACTACTTGGTAAATACATATCAAATTTAGGCTGGCAAGAAGGCTTAGCAAGTAAAGGCACTTGCTGCCAACCCAAATTGAGATAGATCTCTGGAACATTTCCACCTGGTAGAAGGAGAGAACCAACACCTACAAATTGTCCTGTGACTCCATGCCTGCACATGGCAAGTAGACATACATACACACACACACACACACACACACACACATATACATAAATATTTTTTAATTGAGATGGAATTTACAAGAAGGTACCCTACATGGCTGGATAAAGCTGTTCCTAGAAGCCATGGGTTATTACGTGAAAATCTCAGTGCCAGGCATGGGACATACCTCCCTATGAATTGGTAAAGAAGATCCTAGAGATACCTAAAATAATCCATTGCTCTTGGTGATCACAAGAACTAGAAAGTAAAACACTATTGCTGAGGACACCACATACTTTTGTTGCAGAAAATTCAGAAATCAAACAAGAACTGTTTGAAAACTTCCTCCCTGCTAGTTAGCTTTCATAGAACTGGAAGGTACTATGCAGGCTGCTGGGAGAGAAAAGTCATCAATGGTGTTACCTAGAGGTGAACTCTGAATACTGTAATACCAACATGCCAGGCAAGATGTGGTCACTGGTACAATAGTAGCATAAATGTTATAAGAGCAATCAGTAACTTTCTGATTGGCTTTAAAGCCTGCTCCACAGAGGGAATTTATGGCTAGTACTATAAAACCTGGTCAAAAGCCCATGGCTCAGGAAGTCATAGATGTTAGGGGAGGACCTACTACTATTGCTTTGTTAAATGTATATTAGTGCTGTTCTCAACCTTGGTCAGAGGATCTTCTTTCTGCAGTGGGCACAGTTAATGCAGAGAATCATAACTGAGAATAAGTGTCTGTTGAGTGCTCAGCCCTATGTGAGTCACTATATCAACATCTTCAAAGGCTCAAGGAACATCACAGAAGGGCAAGTGTAAAGAATGTAAAGCCAGAGGATGAAGAGGAATGCTGTCTTCTGGATGTGATACAGCCATTGCACTTGTGTGTGTGTGTGTGTGTGTGTGTGTGTGTGTGTGTGTGTCTGTGTGTGTATCTCTCTGTGTCTGTGTGTGTGTGTGTGTACATAAATTTTATATACATATAAAATAAATCAGGGAGGAATTTTGATAGAATTAGCAGATTTTTACAGATAAAGCTTACCTTTCTCTCTCTTTTAAAACGCCTTTTTCTTAAATATGCCTACCTGAAGCTTTGATTCAACTAATTCCCTAAGAAAAGGCATCACCTAGAGTTGTGGATACCAGGTGCCCAACACCCCAAGATTCAGATATTACAGTATCTTTCATGTCAAAACTCAAATTCAATCCCACTAAATACAGAAGCTAGCTTCCACTTGGGAATGCTACCTACCCTTTTATTGCCATTGTCAGTATTTAAATAATGTAGAAGAAGCTGAAGACCAAAAAAAACCATGCCTGCACTTGATTTCAATTGATAGTTAATACAGTACATTAAATGTTTAATACTATACACATAATGCCGGGATCACCGGCAGGTAGGACGGTGGCGAAGCTGGTCCAGCCGGTCTCCTCCAGGGGCTGAGCGGGATGGTGAGTGTCGCGACCCGGCCCCTCTCCACTCCGGAGAAAAACAACAACAAAAAAAACCCCGCCGAGTCGGGAGTCTGTCTAGCAGGATCTCGTTTATTAACTGTCACAAAGTAACTTATATAGGGTAGGGGCGGGGCTAAAAGGGAATGAAGGACCAATCAATCTCTGTAACATAATCTGCAGCTAGGCAAAGTCCATTCTGATAGGCTGTCAGAATCGGGTGAGGTTCTGACAGCTGCATTCTAAACGGTTGATGACAGTTGGTTTGACAGTTGGAAACCGTTAGAAGTCTGGCCGTGGCAAGCCTGCACTAAGGCTGAGTCACGATCATCCCACGTCAATCTTCAGCTCCCAGTGCGCTGTGTGAGGACACCTGTCAGTGTTGCGCAGTCTGGCCTCAAACTCACAGATCCTCCTGCCTCTGCCTCCATCAGCTTATACTACTGGTGTATGCCACCATCACCGGCCCCCAGCAGCCTGCGAGAGGCCCGGAGTGGGGGCTGGCCGGTGTCCTGCCCTGCCTGGAGCTGCCGAGCCATGCTGCAGCCTGGGTGCTGGAA
The DNA here is from genome assembly GCA_035773235.1 of Eospalax fontanierii. Taxonomy (NCBI): domain Eukaryota; kingdom Metazoa; phylum Chordata; class Mammalia; order Rodentia; family Spalacidae; genus Eospalax; species Eospalax fontanierii. The sequence continues at coordinate 57,552,459 of CM069543.1, read as the reverse complement.
AGCGGCCGCCATTTTGCCTGGGAGCCGCGTCACACCACAGACTCCGCAGCGGCGGCCCAGGAGGGGGTGATCCTGGGGGGGAGGGGTCAGTGGGGGAAGGTGGGGGCGGCCCGCGGGGGGGGGTCAGTTGGCCCCGCGGGGTGGGAGGCCGGCCTGGCACGGAGGTCAGCAGCCCGGGAGAGGGCGATCTTCGAGGGCTCAGGAGTGGGGGGGGGGGGGGCGGATCGCCAGGGGCAGCGCTCCGGGAGAGGGCGTTGGCCAGGGCAGCCGCCTGGGAGCAATCATTGGCAGCGCCTGCCACGCCTCCATCTCCCAAACTGACAGCTGCAGTTGGCCCCATGGGGAACTGCAAACCCACCCTTAAAGGGTGGGCCGGAGCTGCAGCAGCCCTTGAGGCCCAACAACATAATAGTTATTTATAAATAGTAGCATTAAAATGGGTTAAAACATTGCTAAGATATTCTATGTCTAAAACACCTTAAAAGCACATTTGTAGTATAAGTTATTTTTAACTATTTTAATTGATTTCAGGAGGACTTCAGTGATGAGCTTTGACATTTTCTCTTTCTTTATAAAAGTGAAACAGCCATTGCACTTATGAACTCACTGCCGCTATAGTTACCTGCACAAGACTTGCATAAGATCAAGCCTTTAACATTCTACCACAGATGGGGAGTGGCACTGGGGCCCCACACCTGGCTGAGGAGTGGTCAGCAGTTAATGACCGCTGGAGGACAAAGAGTGACTTTTTCCTCCTTTGTATAGACACTAGAAAGTTGCCTGTGGGTCAGTAAATAACCATACACCTATGCACATGCAAGCAACTCTAATGAAATTTTGTAGATGTTTTGAAAGAAGACATGAAAGTAGGAAGAGGATATGTCATAGAAAAGAAAGAAGGTTCTAGAGGGAATGAGGAAGGGATAATAGAGGAAATTGGGGTGAATATGGTCAAGATACATTATTTACATGTATGATACAGTCAGACAATAAAAAAAACTTTTGGACTTTTTGTGTAGCCCCAGCTGGTCTAGAACTTGCTATGTAGACCAGGCTGGCCTTGAACTCACAGAGATCCGCCTGTCTCTACCTCCCAAGCACTGAGATTAAAAGTGTGCACCAACACAGCTGGCAAAAATATTTCTAAGAAACTACCACCACATTGTCTGACAGGCATGGTGGTGCACACCTTTAAGACCTGCACTTGGGAGGCAGAGGCCTGAGAGGATAGAAAAAAAGAGGGGGGGTGGAAAGAAATATCTTTTTAATAAACCCCCACTTTGCTTCAAAACTGTTTGAGAAAATACATATGATATAATTACTTCCCAAAAGTGTTGTTATAAGTAAATTATGTATGGTTAATAACCTAAATGAAAGGACAGAATAGTAAGCATAACTATTTTTATTTTATCTTATTTTTTTGAGACAGGATATCCCTGTAGCCCCAGGTGGCCTGAAATTCACTATATAAACCAGGCTGACCTTGATCTCACAGACCTCACTCAATCTCAGGCTGGTATTAAAGGCATGGACCACCATGACCAGACTCATACCATACTTTGATTGCTGAACTGCTTCAAAATTTTCTTCACTGGCTTACCTGTCACCATTTCTCTCTTTTTTAAGAAATAGTTTTGGGGGCTAGAGACATCACTCAAGTTAAGAGTACTGGCTGCACTTGCACAGGACCTCAGTTCAGTTCCTAGCACTCACACAGCAGCTAACAACAATCCATAACTTCAGTTCCACGGGATCTTGGAACTCCTTCTTCTGGCCTCTTCAGGTATTGCATGATATGGGTGCATGCAAGCAAAACACACATACATATAAAATAAAATAAATTTTAAGTTATTTTTATGTGACATACAAAATAATGAGTTATGACATTTCCATGATGCATCTCCTTGGGCTTTCCTCAGAGTCCCCTCGTGACCACCCCTCGTTCTCCCTGTTCCTTCACTTTGACCCCTGTATTTCCCCCAATAATCTCCCTTCTGTTTTCATTTCATGTATATAAATCCAGAATCCACATATGAAAACATGCGATATTTTTATTTTTCTCAACAATTACCTTCTCTTATCGCCCCTCATTCTTCATTCAGACCCCTTTCTCCACTCCAAAGTCACTCCTCTGCTTTCATATTATATTTTTAACCTAGATTATATATGAGAGGAATTGTGCATCATTTGTCCTTCAAAGTCTATTACCTTTAAACTCAGTCTCAAAGTGTCATGGCATAAACAAAATATAGAAAAGGTTTTTGCCAGAAAGTAGCACAAATGACTTCTAATTCAGTTCCCAATTGAGTCCTTATTCTCATCCAAAACCTCATGAGCCTGGCCACTACTGTTCACATCCCTATTGGCATGCTGGTCTTTTGGCCTTCCATTAGAACACCTACTCAATCTCTGCTTACAGTACTCTAGAGATTGTCTAGCCTGAATCTCCAAACATTTCCAAATTACATCAACAAACTAGTTATAAAGGCTTAAGAACCACATAGGTGAATTCCATCACAGCAACAACCTTCTTCTGTGTTAGTTATTTTTGTATGGATATGACCAAGCGACCTGAAACAATGACTGAAAGGCATAATTCTTTACTTTGACTTGTGATTGCAGATGTCCGCCCACACCCTTGGCTCTATTGATTCTGGGACTATGGTGTGGCAGAACATAGAGAGAAGGAGATTCTTTATCTTATGGTTGATGGGAAGCAGAAAGAGTAAGGAAGGTTCTAGGGACAAGGAATCAGCTTTAAAGGCACACCCCAAAGTGATCTACTTCCTCCAGCTAGGCCCCATCAGTTTAAGTTTCCAGAATCATCAAAATAATGCCACTAACTAAGCACCAGGATTCAATACATGAACTACAGAGGATGGTTCATACTTATGGGAATGACTTTTCTGTGAATGCCTTCTGTTACTAATAGGAATTTTACCTAATCTTGTAACCAAAGTTAATCTTATATTTTGAGATCATTTAACACTATCTCAGCTTGTTTACAATGTAAACAATCTTGCTAGGCCTTGGCTCCTCTTATAAGCTAAAAATATAACTTTAATCCCTTATGACCCTCCTTGTCCATGACCCAGAATACTGTGTATGTGTGTATGTACTGAAAATATCAGCTGTTGAAAGCAGTGAATGTCATTGGAAGCAATTAATTATTCCAGTTTATGTTGCAAACAACAGGTAAGATTAGATGGATAACATCTGCTTATGGTTTTGAATGCTGTTCTGAGTCAGTAGGAGTTAGAAAGGGAAAATCCTTCCCTAATAAGACAAAGTTTCTCTTTCTTTTCCCATGACAGATTGGATATGCTGTTTCAACAAATATAGAGCACATTCTTTGAGAGAACAGTTCCAAGAGAACTCAGAAGGAACAAGTTCTAAAAACAGATCCAACTCACTCTTATTTGTGTTTTATTTTGTTTTATATTTGTTTGCTTTTTATTTTGTTTCTATTAACTCCTTGAGAGTTTCATACAACATATTTTGATCATATTCCTTCCTCTTCCAGCTCCTCTGAGACCCACCCTATCTCCCCATCTACTCCATCTTTGAGTTCTTTTTTATTCCCCATGGAGTCCAATTTGTGTTTCCCAAACACTCTTGAGTATATAACAAACCCTAGAGTGTAGTTGACATACCAGCGACCACACCCTCAAAGAAAACTAACTCTCCTCCTCTCTTAGAAGCTGTCATGTCAATAACTCCTTAGTCAGGGGTGGGACTTAATGTCCACCTCCCCCTCCATGCTGGGATTTTGTCTGGCTTGAGTTTGAAGAGGTCTTTTCCATGCTATCACAATTGCTGCGAGTTCATATGTGCAATTACTCAGCTGTCTGGAAAACATTGTTCCTTGTATTCATACCTCTGGTGCTTACAATCTTTCTACCCTCTCTTTTGAGAAGATCCTTGAGCCTTTGTGGGAGGGGTATGATATAGATATCTCATTTAGGGATGAGCACTCAGCAGTCTCTTATTCTCTGCATGTTGATCAGTTGTGGGTCTCTGTGATAATTACCATTTACTGCAAGAAGCTTCTCTGATAAGAGTTGAGAAAGGCATCAATCTATGGGTATAACAATAAGTCATTAGAACTCATTTTAACACTGGGTCTACTTAGTAGAATATTAGTAGTAGATTCTCCCCTAGTGCCCTTGATCAATCTAGACACAGATTTTTCACCCCAATAACAGTACCAGATATGGTTCCATCTCATGCAGTGGTTCTTCAATCCAATCAGATGGGGGTTGGCTACTCCAATAATATTCATGCCACTATTGCACCAGTGGACATAACTTACTGAGTGTGTTGTTTCTGTATCTTGCAGAATTTACAACTGGGTAAGATTGATTATTACTTTTAAATAGACACATTGATCAGTGGAATAGAATTGAGGACCTGGATATAAGTCTACACACCTATGATCTAGTGATACACACCAGAGAAAAGATGGCATCTTCAATAAATGGTACTACTCAAACTGGAGGCTACATCTAGAAGAATGAAACTAGATCTGTATCTCTCACCATGCACAAAATTCAACTCCAAATGGATGAAAGGGCCTCAACATAACACTTGATACTCTGAATCTGATAGAGAATAAAGTAGGGAATACATTGTAATCTATAGACACAGAAAGTGTCTTTTTAAACAGGATCCAATAGTGTACCTATCAAGTCTGACAAATGGGGACCATAAGAAACTAAAAAGTTTCTCTAGAGAAAAAAACATTATTCAAGTGAAGAGGTAGCATACAGAATGGGAAAAAAATCTTCACCTGCTATAATTATAACAGAGAGTTCATATCTAGACTGTACAGAGAACTCAAAACTAAACATCAAAAAGAAAAAAACAACCAGCCCAATTAAAAATAGGCATGAAATTAAACAGGGTTCTCAAAAAAAGAAATACAAATGGCTAAAGATACTTTTAAAATGTTCAACGTCCTTAGGGAACTGCAAATAAAAACAACTTTTGGATTTCATCTTACCCCAGTCAGAATGGCTAAGATTTAAAAAAAGAGAGACAACAAATGTTGGGATGGATATAGAGAAAGAGGAACACATACTCATTGCTAGTGGGAATGTAAACTGGTTTGGTCCCTATGAAAATCAATGTAAAAGTTCCTCAAAAAGCTAGAAATAGACCCATACCTACCTAGCTTTACTTTATGCTACTTTACTTTAGCATCTACCTAAAGAAGTCTATATGCTGCTTCAGAGACACCTCCTCATTCAAGTTCATTGCTCTAGTCACAATAGCCAGGAAACAGAAACAGCCTAGATTTTTTGTATAGAAATTTCCTCTGAGATAAAATTTTCCATCTTGGAGGGAAGCTGGATAAGCAACAGGATATACTGAAAAGAAGTAAGCAACTCAAAAGCTTCAGTAAATCTCTGAAACTGACCAGATTCACTAGATCCCTCCTTCTGCAAACATATAAAAGCAATAAGGACTACTCAGAGACACTCTCAAACAGTTGAGAGTGTCTAAAAGAAAAAGAGTTGAGCTGTCTAAAAGAGATTCAGTACAGCCAAGTCAACTGGAAGAGGCAGAAACCTCTTGTCTAGAAGAGGTTCAGATGAACTGTGCTACGTGAAAAGGACATTCTCCAACCTGTTAAGTTGCCTACAAGTTGTGCAGTATGCTCCAGGTTTCCTGCTTTCTTGAGCTATATCTCCCATGCTGGGGTGGGTTTGGGGTGATGCAGTTGTCTTCAAATTATTTCTGCTTCTGTAAGTAACTCCTTACCCATATTCCTGTAAGTAATCCCAATAAAACTCATGATTCACCACGTTAGATTTTGGATGAATCTTTACTTTGGCCCACTGTTTGTTCCCTACCTGAGGTGAGCTGATATTTGTTCATGTCTCCCGAGGAATAGTGTCACACAAAAGATGTCCATCAATTGACAAATGGATAAGAAATGGAATATTCTTCAGGTGTTAAGAAAAATGAAATTATGAAATTTTCAGGTAAATGGATGGAACTGGAAACAATCATTCTGAATTCAAACCCAGAAAGACAAATATCACATTTGCTTTCATATGTGGATGTTAACTTTGAATTTTTAGATATGTGTGTCTCATTAGGAACACTCAGGAGTTGGGAAACTAGTAAGGGGCTATGAGCAATGAGGTGATCTTTCAAGGGAAGGGAAATAGACTGCAGTGATATAAAGGGTAAAAAATGAATAATGGTACAGGAAGGATTAAGTGGGGTGAGGGATGGGCAGATAGGGTAGAAGAGGGACTATGGTGACAGATGACTAACACTGAAGGCATTTTGAAAACCATATAGAAGTCTAGTACTGTAGAAGCTCTCTAAAATATATATGAGCACATATATTAAAAAGAGTTTAAATAGAGTTCCCTATAACAAGGGGACAGTACTCCAACTAGACATCTCACCTTAGCAAATAAAAACTCCAGTGCCAGGAATGGGTTACCTGTCTTTGAGTTGTTGGTCAGTGGCATGTCAGTGACCTCCTCAAATATTAGAGGCTATTGCTTTTTGTTATCCTCTAGACCCTATTGCTGAAGACCATACATACTTGAGTCATAAAACATGGAGAAATCAAGTGAGTACTGATTTGGAAGTTTCATCCCTACTGGCTAGCTTTCATACTACTGGAAGGTGCTATGTATATTATTAGGGGAGAAAAATAATCATCATTCTTGGTTTTAAACAGTGCCAAGGATCAGGCTGTCTTTGTTTATGCCTTGTCAGTTTATGCATCTCTGTCAAAATATTCATACCACAACAATGATAAAGTCCACATATGAAAAACTCAATCAGCATCATAGCCAATGGTGAGAGAGTGAACGCTTCCCCCCTCCTAAGATCATGGATAACACAACTTTCAATATAGTACTGAAAGTTCTGGAAAGATAAATCTAGCCAAAGGAACTTGTAAAACTCATTCAAATGAAAAGGAAGAAGCAAAGTGACCTCTACTAGAAGATAAAAGGGGTGGGGATATAGCTCATTGGTACATTCCTTTCCTAGGATGTACAAGGCCCTAAGTTTAATCCCCAGCACTGAACAAAAGAAGACTTAAGAATAAATTTTACCAAACAAGAAAAAAATTCTAATAAAAATCAAAGAAGATCTCGTGTCTAGTTGGAAAGAAACCCCATATCCAATGGATGTGTACTTGATGTGTGTACAGTACGCATGGAGGTCAGAAGACGGTGATGGTGCCATGTGAGTACTGAAATCAAACTCTGGTCTTCTGCAAAAACAGCAAGTACTCTTAACCACTGAGCCATCTCTCCAGCCCTGTTTTTTAAATTATTTTTATTTATATGTATGTGAGTGTCTATGCCTGTCTGTATTTTTACAGGTGCCTGTGGAGACCAGAAGAGGACATTGGATCCCTTGAGCTGGATTCACAGGCATGTGAGCCATGCAATGTAGGTGTTGGGAACCAGGCTTATATCCTCTGGAAGAGTAGGATGAGCTCTTAACCCCTGAGCCATCCCTACAGCCCCTGAAAACCTATTTAATAAAGAAGAATGACCTCAGATTCAACCTTAAGAAATTAGAAAAAGAAGAGCAAATGAAATTAAAAGGAAACAGAAGAAACAGTGAATAACAGTATAGAAATGAATGAAACAGAAAAAGAAAAAAAATTGATGAAACAAAAGGTGGCTATTTGAGAACATCTATAAAATTTATAAACTATAGTCAAATTGCATAGGAAAAATATCTAGAATAAGAGAGGAAATGCCATATTTATGCATATCTAAAACATAATAAACACTGAACATGGTGAACCTTTAATTTCAGCACTCAGGAGGCAAAGGCAGATGGACCTCTGTAAGATGGAGGTCATCCTGGTCTGCATAGTGAGTTCCAGGTCAGCCAGCGTTGCATAGTGAAACCTGTCTCAAAAAAAACAAACAACAACAAACACTCAGAAACCAAACAACCTGATGCTGTTATGTTCAACAACAACAAAAAATCACTCCATAACCATACCAAATCCAGAGACTATGAACTAGGGACTGGAGTGATGACTCATTCATTAAAAACACTTGCTGTTCTTGTAGAGGACCCAGGTTCAATTTTCAGCACCCACATAATGGCTCACAATTGTCTGTGATTCCTGTTGCAGGGAATCCAACAATGTCCTCTTCTGGCTTCCCTTGGCACCACATATACAGTGCATATATACACATACAAGTAAATACTTATACACATAAAATAAAAATAATAAACTTTATAGAAGATTAAATAGACAATTCTTATAAAGACTGAACTGATCAAAGTTTACTCAAGAAAATGTCAGATAAAAAATAGAGTATACTAAAATGATTGTACTAAATCAGATATGTACTAAAAAGATTGAATTTGTAGTTAAAACTTTCTCACAAAGAAAATCCCAGGACAAATGGTTTCCCTGGAACATTTTTCAAACCCTTATTTTCCTTTTTAAAAATATTTGTTTGTTTAGTGTATGTGTGTAGGCACACATGTGGAGATCAAAGTCTTTTCTTTCTTCCACCGTGTGGGTTCCGGGGATTGAACACAGGTCATCAGGTTTAGCTGAAATAGTCTTTATCTACTGTGCCTTCTCTTCAATCCTTCACTGGAGCACTCTGTGAAAAGAAGGAATACAGAAATTCTACATAAACCATTTCAGAAAATTGAGGAAGTAAAGATCTTTTCAATACAAGGCCAATATTATTCCAAACTGGGCAAAGACACTTCAAGAAAAGAGAAGCTATGGATTAATGTTGTTTATGCATATAACTGTAAAAATTCTTAACAAAATATTAGCAAATCAAACAATGTATAATAAGGTAAATACATCATGATCAGGTAGAGTTTCTCCCAGAAATTCAAGCTTGATTGAAAGTTGACAAAATCAACAGTGTAGAGAAGAAAAACCATATGAAGTATCTCAATTGATACAGGAAAAGAACTTGGAAAAATCCAGCTATAATTAAGAAAATTCCCAGCATCAGAGCTGAAGCCATGGCTCGGCAGTTCAGAGCACTGACTGCTCTTGCAGAGAACCCAACCCAGAGGATGGATTCTCAGCACCCACATGGTGGCTAACAACCATTCCTAACTCCAGTTCCAGGGGAATCTGATGAGCTCTTCTGATCTCTGTAGGCATTGCATAACACGGGTGCACTTACATATATGCAGGCAATATACTCATACACACAAAATAAAAATATTGTTTAAATTACCATCATCTTAGAAATAGAAAAGATCTCCAAAATCTGATCAAATTCTACAAGTAAGTTTAAATTTAATGGCAGAAAAAAAATGGTTTTCTCTGAAGATCAGAGATAAGACAAGGATGCCTGTTCTTCCTACTTCTTTTTATTGTTATTTTTTATTATTCTTATGAGTACCAGTATATTGCTTGTATGTATGTATGTGTATGTACCCAAGTCATGCAATGGCCACAGAGGTCAGAAGAGAGTGGCAGATCCCCTGGAAGTAGAGTTACAGACAGTTGTTAACCATCATATGGGTGCTTGGATTTGAACCCAGATCTTCTGCAAGAGTAGCCAGTTCTCTTAACTGCTGAGCCATCTCTCCAGTCCATGTTCTTCCTACTTCTATCAACACTTCACTGAAGGTCCTACCTGATGTGATAGCACAAGAAAAGAAATGAAAGGAATGAAGATTAGAAAGGAAAGGATAAAACAATCTTCATTCTCAAATAATATTACGATTTACATTAAAAAATCCAATAGATTTACAAAATACTCACTAGAACCAAGAAGTGAGTTTATAAGATGGCAATATTCAAGATCGATATACAAAGTAACTATATTTCTATGTATTATCAGTAAAAAATCAGAAATTTTTAAAATTTTAATGCTATTCAATAATATAAACATCCTCAATGGCAAGATTGTTAATTGCTACAAACTTTACAATTCTTTGTAACAACAGGGAGAATGACCATGAAAACCTTTCTTCAGCAAATTGTGAGTCTCCTGGGAAAGACCTATTACCAGATATTGAGCTAGAGGAGATACACATGTTTTTTCAGTGTTCTATGAGAAATGACTACCAAGAATGTGTGACCTGGCACTTATTTTCAAAAGCAGAACTAGTCATAACAAAAGACTCCATTTAATCTCTCCCTTCAGAGTGAAGACGACAGTCTGGGAATGAATGAGAAAGTAACAGCTTTTATAGAGAAGAGTTTTGAAAGTTGATTATTGGGAGCCAGCAAGATGGCTGGTAAAGTGCCTGCTGCCAGGCCTGATGACTTCAGTTCAGTCCTTGGGATCTACCTAAGGGTGAAAGTGGAAGGTGAGAACAGACAGCATAAAGTTGTCCTCTGACCTCCACATCACGGCGCGCACACACACACACACACGCACACACACACACAACTAATTAAAAAAAGAAAAAAAAAAAAAGAAAACGGCCAGATTTGGTGGCACATGCCTTTAATCCCAAGAAGCAGCAGGTGGATGGATCCCTGTGAGATCAAAGCCAGCTATGAAGCAAGTTCTAGGCCAGCTGGGACTACAGGGAGACCTTGACTCAAAAAAAAATTAAAAGAAAATATTACTGAATATATTTTCTAAGTACCAAAAATAACGTTTTAATTACAAAAACTTTCGCCTGCACAATTGCGTAAGTAGGAAACAGGTGTGGAGTTTAGACCTGTAATCACAGCCCTAAGGAGAGAGGCAGAAGATTGCAAGTCTAATGCCATCCTGGGCTACTTAGTAGTACTATCTCAAACAAAAGGAAAGAAAACATTGAAAATAGAACATTTAAACCTGTTTTGAGAATTAAATTGAAGCTTCTTAGTATTTGTTTCATTTTTATTTATTGTCTGTGTGTATTCCTGATGTTGGGGTGAGGGTGGCCTTTGTCACAGCATACATGTGGAGTCAGTTCTCTCTACCTTTAAAAAATATTTTATTTATTATTTTTATTTTATGTGTATGAGCATCATCCTTGCATGTTTGTAAGTGCACCATGCCATGAAGTTCCCACAGAGGTCAGAAGGCAGCATCAGGCCCCCTAGTACTGGAGTTATGGACAACTGGTAGCTGTCATGTGGGTGCTGGGAACTGAACCCAGGTCTTCTGCAAGAGCAGTGTTTTTAACTGCTAAGCCATCTCTCCAGCCCTCTCTTTCTACCTTTAAGTGGGTTCTGGGGATTGAACTCAGGTAATCAGGCTTATGGAGCAAGCTCCTTTACTCACTGAATCATTTTGCAAGCCCCTTAGTGTATTTTGACTATTTCGTTAAAAATATAAACATGTGGGGCTAGGGAGATGGCTCAGCGAGGTTAAGATCACTGACTACTCTTGCAGAGGACCTGCGTTTAATTTCCAGCACCCACATGGTGGCTAACAACTATTTATAACTCAAGTTCCAGGGGAGTTCCACCCTATTCTGACCTCCAAGGGCATTGTATGACATGGGGATGCACTTACATACATGCAGGCAATACACTCATACACATACACATACACATAAAATAAAAATAATAAATATATATATATACACATATACACATGTTGGAGCTAAGGAGATGGCTCAGTGGTTAAGAGCACTGGCTGTTCTTAGAGCATCTGGGTTTGATTCCCAGCATCCACATGATGACTTACAACCATCTCTAACTTCAGTTCTTGCCTCTGTGGGTATTGCATGACAAGGACTCACACATAAAAATAAACTAAAATATACATAAATATAATACCTTTTAATCATTCAAAATGAACCGATTGATTCCAGATAAACTGACTACTTGAATTTTGATTTAAAACCTTTGTATCATTGGCAATGAGACTGGATGTCAGAGGCACACAGCAGAGCCAAACTATTCATCTCATAGCGAGGGAACAAAAGAGAGAGGAAGGAAATGGAATGTTGTAACCATCCTGGAAGAACTCACAATATTCTAAAGAGACACATATCTCTCCCTTAATCTATCAGACACTGTTGAAACAATGATCCTAAGAAATTAGAATTTCCCCAGGCATCTCATATCAGAAGAAGAAAAAGGCTAAATCCTAGTACCAATGAGAGGAGGAACATGTCTCCCGGAAACAGATTTCACACATTTCTGACAACTTGTCAGACCACTCTGCAGCAGAGAGTAGAGCTGGGACAAGATGGGTCAGTGATGGGCAGGACCACACCTTGACCTGGACTGCTTGGTTGGATAACCTCTTGCCTTTCATTTAAACCTCATGTCGGGACTCCAAAGATGGACTAGGGAGTAGCGGGAAGATCACTGAAACTTTTTGTTCCTCTTCCCAGTGTGGTCACACTGAATAATCTGTTTTCTCTGCTTTTCATTATTATTTGCCTGATTACTACACCTAGTGAGGATGTATGTTCGTTACTTGTTTCATTGCTGTAAAAAAATACATGAAAAAAGCAACTTAATAAAAGAATAGTTTATTTTGGCTCACAGTTTGAGGATGCAGTCCATCCTGATGGGGAAACTACAGGTGGCAGGAATGTAAGGCAGCTGGTCACACTGTGTAAGCAGTCAGGAAGCAAAGAGTGATGAATGTTGGTGCTCAGTTCACTTTCTCCTTTTTATTCAGTCCAGGATCCCAGCAGATGGAATGGAAGAACTCACAATTTAGGTGGGTCTTCTCACTTTAACCTAATCTAGATAATCTCTCAAAGGAATGCCCACAAACTACCCTAATCTAGATAATCCTTCACATGCATGCCCAAAGGCATGTCCCCTAGGAGATTCTAGATCTGGTCAAGTCCTCAGTACTAGCCATCACAAGGCAAGTGGTTAGCCTAGCTCACCAAGACTATCAAGGTTGAGGTTTTAACCCTAAAAACTTCAATAAAAGCCCCACAGTTCCCTTTGAAGGCACATTCCCAGTGATCTAAAGGCCTCCCACTAAACCCGACCTCTTGTTTCAACTACCTCTCAAAAGTCCCAAACTGAGGACCACACCTTTGACACAAAGGCTTTTGAGGAAAACCTATGATCCAATGGACATGGTAGGCCACACCTGTAATTTCAACACCTGGGAGGTTGAGGTAGTATGATCTCTCGGGGATTAAGGCCAGTCTCGGATACATAGAGAGTTCAAGGGTACCCTGGGTTACATAGTGAAACCACCATCTTGAAGAAAGCAAAAAAAAAGGTTGTGGAGATGGCTCAGTTGGTAAAGTGAGTGCTTGACTGAACCTAAATTCAAATTTAATCCCCAGGGAGGTGGAGGGGATCCCTGGTACTCACTTACCAACCATTCTAGTCTACTTGGCATGCTAAGGCAGGTGAGAGAATCTGTCTCAAAAAAGGTTCTATGTGTGTGTGGGGGTGACATCTAAAGAAGAAGGGCACGCAAGGTTGTCCTCTGGCCTGCGCGCGCACACACACACACACACACACACACTGGCAGCCAACTGCACCCATGCTAGGGTGGGGTTTTTTTGGGTAATGCAGTTGCTTGTGAGTTCTTGTTCATGTGCGTATCCCAATAAACTCCTCGCCTCACTATGGTAGATTTAGGTAGAACTGTTCCTTTAGTCCGTTGTTGGTGCCCCAGTTAGGATGAAAAGATATTTGTCTCTCCCTCGAAAGTCATACAACACCTGCACACACACATGAACTTGGGCACACACAAACACACACACACACACACACACACAAATTCAAACTGTAGAAAGTCCTTCTTTGTCAACCTGTACGGGAAACAATTTAGGGAAATCTGGTTTTAGTAGGTCCTGCTTAATCCGTTTCTGGAAACTTTCTATAATCTACTCACACGTAACACACACGTGGAGGCACCCAGAACCTGAACGGCCGTGGCTAAGAAGGACCAACAACGCAAGCCTGCACGGTACTTTACCCAGACAAAAAGTTCCCGCCTCAGTCCAATGTTCCTGTTTTTCTTCAGTGGTAACACTGGTGACTCTCTGCCTAACTCCGTGCTACTTGGAAAGATTTAGAAACCGTGATTCTACAGTGAATGGGATTGGAGGGGGCTCTTTAAAATAGCATTGTACAAGATACTCAAGCTAATATGGGGGGAAGCCAGCGAAAAGAGGCCACGGAGAAGTCAAAGCCAGTGGGTGTTGGCAGAAGAGGGCCACAGAAATGCAAGGACACAGCTAGAGAGCTCCTAATACCTTGGATGCGGACCGCAACACAGCTAGAGAGCTCCTAATACCTTGGATGCGGACCGCAACAAATTACTGAAAAACATTAGCAGTGGAGGCGAGCAGCCGCAGCAAGAGCTGGGCCAGGCCTGGGACAGAGCCCCGGACAGCAGCGGTCAGCCGGCCGGCGGGCACCTCAGGAAACAAAGGCCAGGGCCTCCGGGGTGTCGGAGGCGCCAGGAGTAGATAGGCCGCGGGGCGCAGCTAGGCCGCAGCGCGCAGGGCGGCCACAGAGGAGCCGCCGAGGGTCGTGGCAGTGGGCGCTCGCAGGCCGGGCGTTCCGCGGTGCCGCAAGAGGGAAGGCCCTGCGGACGGCGGCGCAGAGGAGGAGCCTGAGGCCCCGCCCCCGCCAAACTGAGGCGAGAGCAGGCGCTGCTGGCGCGGGGCGGGAGGGCGGCTGCGGGCCTGGCTCGAGCTAGGGAGAGCGGGGGAAGGGCCGGAAGCCGAGCGGTCGAGACACCGGGAGCGAAGCTCCTGCAGCGGGCGCCGAGGGCCGAGAGCCGGGAGGCCGCAGCAGGCGGGCGGAGACCGAGGCCGAGGCCGCGGCCCGGGCTTCCCAAGCCCACGGTGTGGAGGAAGCCCTGCCGAAGCCGAGCCTCAACAATAGTCCGGGCGAGGAGCAGTCCGGGAACGCGAGGAAGCGGGATATCGGTTTCATGGAGGCTGAGGCCAGAGAAATTTTCGGAGCCTGGATGTGGAGAAGCAGAAAGAACTGAGGAAATTGTCTCCCAGAAAAAGGCCGAACGGAGGCTGGGTCTGAGAACCGACCGGGCTGGGCTAGGTGGAGGAACCTGGAAATTTAAAGGAAAAAGAACGTCTTATGATTCCCTCAGGTTTGTGCTAATGCTACCATTTTAAAGGTAAATAGCATTGCACTTCAGGTGTTTTGTGATCCCCCCCCCCCCCCGCCGTGTGCGATTGACTCATTTCAGAATTCAAAACCTTAAATGTAAAGGATTGTTGTTTTTTAAAAGAAACCTTGGTTCCCAGGGTTGCATTGGATTTAGTGTTGTGAACATACTGTTGTATGGTTTTATTTATTTTAGCTGTGCAGATCAGCTGGAAGACTCATTTTCCAAGTGCCATTTCGGATTTATTCATCCTTTTTTTATATTTCTCTCGAATAATTCTGCTTTTGTCGTTTTAAGCATTGGAAACCAGAGATTTTTCAACCTTTGGAGCTTAAGGCCCCCTTAGAAACAGAAAGACAGCGGGGAAACTGGATTGAAGGATGATTTTTATCTGTTTGCAGTTAAGACCGATATTTTGAAGGCACATTCTTTCTGTGATTCATTTTTTAGCCTGTAGTGCTAACCTTGAAGGGATTTGTGGTTAGGATTTTGGTTTCTGAGAAGGTCATAGTTTTTCCTCAAGTTTTTTGTTTTTTGTTTTTTGTTTTTTTTTTTTTTCCTTATTAATACTGGGCAAGGGGAGGGGAAAAGGTCAAGAAAGCAGGAAACCATGTTAACTGGTAGAAGTAGAATGGAGCTGCAGTTACCAGGGTCCTGACAGCTGGAAGAAAAAGGATTCAATCCTCAACTTGGGAGGCCCTCCTCTCGTCTTTCTTAAAATTGTAAGGGATTCAGTCCTGATCAAGACACTTTAAGAAGTTACAGGATTCTGGAACTCCGGTGACACCAAGAAACCATGAGCGTAAGATTACCCCAGAGTATAGACAGGTAAGTTTTCGATTTTTTTTTCTAATACTTATTAAAAGACTTAGAGAGTGGGTGTTGCTTTTTGACCAAGGGGCAGGGTGGGCTCTGGTAATCGGTTAGGGAGAAGCCTTGGTCTCTGAGGAGTGTGTGTGTGTCCGTGTTCAAAACATACCTCCTGATTCTGTGTCATTTATAACCAATAAGCAGTGAAGCTGGAGAAGAGGAGGAAGTGTTTCCAGTGGCTTTTGCTTTTTGCCAGTCTAGAGGCTGAATTTGGGTCCCCAACTTGCCATGGTAGGGTGAGAAGCCCCCAGCAAGCCTCATCATGTGAGCCCACAGGAGCGGATGGGAACTAGCTTTAGGGGAAAGTGTGGGTGGCAGTAGGCTGGACTCTACCAAGCTGATTGGTATAGAATGGCGGAGCATAGTAATAGGGTGGATCCCATTTACAAAGAGGAAGATTTCTCTGCCTGAATGTTGGAACAGAAGCACTCAGTCCCACCAGCAAGCTGATGATCTAGGTTTAATGTTCTGTTCTTAATAAGCTTGAGTCTGAAAAATGGGCCTCTCTGTGCCTGAAGCCGGAAGGAGTTGTTTTGGCTCTTAGGCCCTTGGAATCAGCTGGAAGCACATGGTACCCTTTCCCCCATTGAGTTTGCCCAGCCTCCCCTGTCAGTAGTAACATTACTGCATGGTTGTAGTTTCCTCCTCCAAAGAATTAATACACCTTTGATAGGTGTCTGCCTTGTCATTTCTTCCCCTTCCCTTCACCCTTCCCTCATTGAGAATATCTGGGGTGGGGGGATTATGAATGGTACATGCATCCTAACTGAATAGATAGGTGATTGAAAGACTTAAGAATCAAATGAAAGAACTGGATCTGGAAAAAGTATTTGTGGCAAGATAGGAAAGAATAGTTGCAAGAGAGCAGTTGCTCTCTGTGTCAGTTAACCTTGGTTCTACATACTAATTGTAATTTCTTTTTGACTGTGGAATGTGACCTAAAATGCTTATAATCTCCCACAAATACTAATCTCTGTGTTGTCTCAGCACCCCATTTAGATCTGTTCAGCATTCCCCATGCGGGAAGCTGCCTTGACAGTGGGAAAGAGGCAAAAAACCACAAAGGATATGTGGCCAGTTCGGATCTCCCTTCCCTTTTCCATTGTGGCCTTCTGGAGTTTGCCTCTGGGAAATGGTGACTAAAGCATGTGAGAGCAAGTTCATCCTTTTGGAGTTCGGGGATTAGTATTCCCAAATTAAGATTTGAATGGTGAGCAATTTTTGTTGATTCTGCATCGTGAGAAGATGGAGGAAACCAGGCATCAAGATACGCAAGGAGGAGGGAGCGAGGGTATTTGGGTTGATATTCGATGCCTCTCTGGGTGCTTGCACCTTTTCGCAGATACAAACTCAGGGTCTGTATAGCATGAATGAATTTCTGAGTGCATTCAAAGAATATTTGGTATTTGAGCCTCACAATGTTTCTATGAGGTAGACAAATCAGAAGAGACTGCTCCCATTTTGCAGCTGGATCTGGTTTGTCCAGTGTCGTTTAGCAATGTCCCAGGAGTGCCAGCATCTGGACTCAAACCCAAGACTTCTGATTCCAAATGGTCTGGCCCTTGTTGCTCCATCCTGTCTGTGGACTTTGCAGACTCATCCTCTAGAATCCATGAGGCACCACATTTGCTCCTTTTCTGGCAGCCGGGTTAGGTTCTCTTCGGCAGGCAAAGTATTACCTTGTACTTTGTACCTGTAATCTTTATAGTTAAAGCACTATGTTCCCTCCACAGAATAGTGCAGCTTTGCAGGCGGGGCTTCCCCTGCTTCTGCTCGGGCCAGATTCTCAGATCCCTTCCTTGCTGCCTCTAGCTGACTGCCCTGGATCTTGCTGCCTCAGTTATGGGCTCATTCTGTTGGAGTTTTTGATGTCCTGGGCTCTTTTCCCTATGAATTTAAATAATTCACAATTTTTTCTGTCTTTTCTTTTTTGTGGGGGTGGGGGTGGGTCACTCAGACTGACTTCCCATCTTGCTGGAATTTACAGTCTTGCCTCCACCTTCCATGTGGTAGTCTTATACCATGCTGGAGGGACTGGTTGGAGGGAAATGCTGCAGATTATGGTATCAGGGATTCTTTTCTTTTTTAGCTTATCAGTTACTATATAGAGTGCTTGTGAAAAATGCATTAAGTATTTTAGAAAATTATTCAGTTCATGCCATCTAATTGTGGAACTAGAAATGGTGGTGCCTATTTATAACCCTAGCACTTGGGAGGATTATAAGATTGAAGCCAGCCTGGGCTACATAGTGAATTTGAGGCCAGCCTGAGTTACTCATTGAGACCCATTTAAAAAAAACAAGACTCCCAAAGACCACATAAAAGCAACACTAGTCTATAAGCGCTGTGAAAGCAGGGGCTGTTAGATTTGCTTGTATTATGTCCTACCTGCCCAGTTCAGTGCCTTGATGTAGTCAGTGCTCCAGGGATTCTTGACAAACAAATATTGGAATGAATGAATATATCAGCAGCTGTTAATTCTTTCATTTCAAATTGTTTCAATGAATTCATGATATAGTTTCAAAGTAGACAAAATAGGGTAAATTAGAGGTTTCCCAGTTGATGTGTATTTTCTAGAAGATAAAGGGCATAATAGAGAATCATTAGGAGACAAAAGTGTGGCTTAAAGAAGACTGAATTATTTACCTTTCTCAGCTTCCCTCCTCTCCCCCCTTTTCCCTGTTGGTCAATAGAAAGCATGAAATTCTGTAACTGATCTTACTTTTAGTGTTCATCAGTAGTTACTGAAAGGTGAGATAAAGTGTAGCTGCATTACTCCTTTTAGTTTTTGCTCATGACATCTTACCCTTAATCTGAATTTCAAGATTTTCCTAAAAATCTATCATATTGCAAGTAGAGATTATTCTTAGTTTCTGAGGGTAAAATTTTTGTGATGACTAGGTGGGTTAATTAGTTTGCATCCATGAAACAATTTTTCTCTGTGCAAAGGGTAGCCCATGTGAAGACCAAACTAGAAAAGTATATTTAAACCAAACTTGGGCAAGTCACATGCCTCTTCTTGCTTCCTCGTATATAAAACAGGAGTAGTGAACTTACATACTTCCCAGCTCACACTTTTATACAGTCTGCCATTTGAGAAGGATGTTCATTGCTTCTCCCTTACAGGACTATTGAAAAGAGTAAATCTAATGAAATAATATATTCCAAATTGCTTTTTAAACTGTAAAACTCCTTGTAAATTCTAGATGATAAACCCATGGATTTGATTTAGCTCTGTGCACTGCTTTGTGAGTTAAGTAACTCAAAACAAGTTAAGGAGTATCAGAAAGTTTTCTGTTATTTTTGAGGACTTGAAGCAAAACAGTCTTTCGGTTTCAGAAGTATATTGTTAGATAAAACGGAATGCTGGTTGGTGGCTGTAGCTCAGTTGGTAGCATGTTTGTGTAGAATGCAGGAGGATCTGGATTTGATCACCAGCACTATATAAACTGGATAGATATGATAATACATGCCCCATAATCTCAGCTCTTAGGAACTGGAGGCAGGAGGATCTGAAGTTCAAGGTCATTCTTGGCTACAAAGGAGTTTGAGGCTAACCTGAATTTTTTTTGACCATGTGTCAAAAAGAATAAAGGGATACTACTGGGTATGCTGTCTTACACCTGTACTCATAGCACTTGTGAGTTGGAGGCAGGAAGATTATGAATTCAGTTTGAGACCTGCCCATTGAAGGAGGACCTTGTTCTCAAAGTACAAAAAAAAAAAGTTTTCTAGTGGTCTCTTGCTGGGTGAGGAGGTGAGGATACTAGAAGACTATAAAAAGAGGAAGTTACTGAATCTCCTTCCCAGGATTTAATGGGTGTGGGTGTGGATATGTACATGTACATATACATGTTCATGTGTATGCATGAATATGTGAAGTCCAGAGGTTGACCTTAGCTGTCTTCTTCAGTTGCTCTTTACTTTTTGAGACAAGTTCTCTTCACTGAACTTGAAGCTTGTAGATTTGATTCAGCCAGTCTGGTTTGGAGCCCAGGATTCTGAATTCAGGTCTCCATGCCTATAGAGCAAGTGCTTTACCTGCTGAGCCATCTCTCCAGCCCTCTTCCCTGGGATTTTGATGAATGGGAGAGACTTCCACTTTGGTTCATTGGAGGTAGTTTAGTGATATCAGCAGACTATGTTCTGGATTTTGATGAATGGGAGAGACTTCCACTTTGGTTCATTGGAGGTAGTTTAGTGATATCAGTAGACTGTGTTATGCATTTCCCCCACCCTGTTTTTTTCCTTCTTTTTTTTAAGGGTTGGGACCAGAACCTAGGGCCTCTTGTATGCCAGGCCCCAGGAAAGATTTGTTTTGTGATCCCTGCCCATTGCTTGTTATAGAAGCATATTTCAAAAGAAATGTAGACCTTTGCACTGTTTACCTATCAAGGATCCCTTCTGTCTGGGTTTCCTGTTTCTATTGAGCTCTAGGATCAAGAAATCCCCAGTCGTTTAACTTAACTTCTGCTACTTGAGAAGATTGGTCTCCCAGCCCTGTGCACTTGAGCTACAAAGAGTGAGTACCAGAAGTGCTCCGTCTCTTGCACAGCATACCTTTGTTCCCATCTAGAGCATGAAGTGAGAGATGGGTGAATTTGCAGGTAAAACATTTGGCAATTAATCACCATTATGAGCAGGAACAGGCTAACCCTAATTTTAGGTACTCAAAACCAGTTCTGTAGAGCACTCTGATACTTTTGTTCCTGGTCAAAGTACCATCAGGTGGAGCTACTGCCCTCCAGTTTAGGAGTGTGACAAAAACCAAATGACTGTATTCATTTAAAAAAAAAAAAAAAAAACAAGAATTTGAATATATGGAACCAGAAGGTAATCCCTAATTTAATAAAAAGATAAAGGAGTTCTGGAAGTTTACACAACCTTTTTGGAACAGAGTTTGGAAATTCTGGAGTTTGGATAGTGTTCCTTACTGCTTTAAAAATCCAGGATTTTGATGTGTGTAAAAGAGTTTTGTTAACTGTGAAATTCTGTAAAACATGAATTATTTTAATTGTTATTGACTGAGATTACATCACATCTTCATAGTGACATTATTGTTAAAAATAGACTTCGTTGGTTTATTATTTTAAAAACCTATTGGAAGATTGTCAGGTGGCTTAGAAACTCTTCCCTGGGTACTGTGTATTCTTTTTCTCCCAGTCACCATGTTGGGAAAAGTCCCAGCAGAGAGCCAATCCCCCATTGGCCAAGCAGGATGTAAGAAGTTGTTGGTTCTAGTCTCCAAAAAAAACAAAAGAACAAAAAAACACAGAGACTAACAATCAGGTTGGAGTTTGTGTGAAGAATACCAGCATCTTGAGTTAACAGATGTGGATGTTAGGGCCAGCTTTGTTCCAAACTACATGGGAAAAATGCATACCTGCTCTGGATCTCTCTTTCTTAGCTGGAAAAATGAGGCAGTTGGGCAAATGTTCCTTCTACCTGCTGTGTTCTTAGAGTCTCTGGAAATACACCACCATTTCTTAGAGAACCAGGACTGGAGTTTTTGTTTTTTTCACCAGGAATCATTATCTTAACTTCCTGAAAACCAATGAAAAATGACAGGGAGAAGAAAATAGAAATACAGGGTTTTTGGAATGTGAAGAAGAGCTGTGGCCCCAAATAGAACTGAAGATATTAGATTTAGAAGGCACTTATTTTAAGATCTAAAAGAACACTGAGATTAGGTGGATTTGAGGGAGAATTCATAGGAGTCTGGTAAGAATCTTAAGGAATTACTTTGTTCTTCTTGACTTCAAATAAGATGTCTCTTGAGTTAGTAAAGATAGTGTCTCCTATTTTAAGTGATCTCTGTGGAAGGTTGTTCCATGAATTCAGCAGTAATAAGGCCTTTGGGATATTAAACTTTTCATTTGCTACCATTTTTATCATCTTTTAATTCTAACCACTGTGAGTCCTAAAATCACCAGTCTTCCCCTTGATATTTATTGTTTTAACATCAAATTAACATGTAATGTGTGAGAAAGGGGCTTTGAAAGGTTGAAGTCACTTCAACATCTAGATTCCTAGCCATTGCTTCTTTCTGTCCAATATTTGGGAAACAGCTACTACAAAATGGCACGATGGGATCACCAATTGTGGCCTGACCTGTGACTTCTCAGGGAACCAATTTAGCAGCCTTCCTAGTGGTGACCTAAGATCTGTGGCACTTAGCAGTCAGTTGATTGGACTGCAAATATTTATTAAATAGCTACATGTTCAGTTCAGTTCTTGATATTCTGGTAGAGAACATACAAGAATATGGAGCTTATGTTCTTGTTGGGAATGTTATTAATGATAATACACAAAATGGCATAAAAAACAGTACATAGTTGCTGAATCATTATACCATAAAGGTACATTCAGGCCTGACATGTGGCACATATCTGTCATCTCAGTACTTGGGAGGCTGAAGCAGAAGGATCAAAAGTTCAGTGCCAAGACTAGTCTAAATCATAAGACCCTACTCTACACACTCCCTAAAACGAAGTTAAGTTTAGAAAAACGTTGAGATTGATACTGGTAAAAATAGATGGGAAAGACTAGTTAAAATTATTTAGGTGGAAGGGAGGGGATGCTATTTTGGACAAAGGAAACAACGTGAAGTTAACATCTGGAACAGGTATGGCCTGGAAATGGTAAGATTTCAGGTCCTATAGAGCAGAAATTTAAGCTGACAAGGTGAACATGCTCAAACTTTATGTGGTAGAAAAAAGGAGTTGGTGAAGGTTTCTGTATTATATGGTGATTTAAAAAACTAATATTTAAGACCCGTGAGATAACTCAGTGTGTAAAGGTGCTTGCCACCAAACCTGACAATCTAATAATCTGTCTGATCCTTGGAACCTATGTAGTAGAAGGAGAGAACTCTCTCTCTCTCTTTCTCTCTCTCTCTCTTTCTCTCTCTCTCTCTTTCTCTCTCCACACACATTAAATAAAATGTAATTTAAGAAACTTAAATAGTCATCTGTGGTGGCACATGCCTTTAGTCCCAGTACTCAGGAGGCAGAGGCAGGTGCATCTCTGTGAGATTGAGCTGGTCTTTATTGCAAGTTCCAGGTAATCTGGAACCACAGGGACACCTGTCTCAAAAAAAATAAATAAAATTATATTGAAATTTGACTAATTGAATAATGACTAAAGAGAGAATTCTGGGGTTTATATATAGATTAGAAGAACTGAAAATCGAGAAGGCTATAGAAGCTTTTATAGCAATCTTGGCAAGAGATGAGTTTTTAGATCAAGTGTTGACTCTGAGAAAAGAAGAGGCTGGGTGCAGAGGCATTTTGGAAGAAGACTCAACAGGGTATATCAGGGCTGAATCAAATGCAAATCCTAACTTTGTGAGACTAGTTGACTGTGAAAAGCATAGTGTTATTGATAGAATAGGACCTTATCAAAAATCACTTTCTCCCACTGGTACCTAGCAATTCAATGAGTATAGCATATTGAACAGTGTTTATCTTGCAAAGACTCTTAGGTAAGGCCATTTCTACCAAAGAGGTTTAAAATCCTCTAGAAGTCGAGTCTTTTAAAGAGCCTGGAAAGGACAGTTTGTTTGGTGAAATCTCTTAGAAAATTGGGTCATGTCATGAAGATGCTATCTCATTATCAGTCATACCCCCTTCCTAAATATCAGACCATACTCAAGGAATATCAAAACCATCCTAGTAAATTAATACAGAAAATATAGGACTTTAAGTGAGAGACTCACTCAGGAGCTCCCATGTGATCACTAACTAGCTTTGATCAGGATGATTTTTTAAAAAGTGTTCTGTGAATTCTGTAGTGCCAAACATGGTGAGTATTAAAGAGTTTGGTTTGGGGCTGGAGAGGTGGCTCAGGGGTTAAGAGCACTTTTTGTTCTTTCAGAGGACTGGAATTCAATGCCCAATACCCACATGATAGCTCTGTTGCCCACCTTCTTTCTGGTCTTCATGGACACTGCACACATAACAGTAAACATAACTAGCAATCAAAACACTTGTACAAATAAAAATAAATAAATCACTTAAATAAAAAAGAATTTGGTTTGGTGAGGACCTAAATTGACCTGAACCTTCCTTAGTTGCCACTGGAAGACCCATGTTTAGGTTACCCATAATCCTGTACTATTCTCAACTGAGGACTGACAGGCATGGCACTAGAATCATAGTGGACAAGCAGCAGTAGTTAACAATTAGGCGTTTCTGTCAAAGGCAGATTTTGTTTTGCTTGGAACTCACATTATCTTTCTTTTTTTCACCCAACTGACTTATTACTTCACTTCAGCCTGCATCTCAGTTAATTGTGGTCATATTTCTTTCTGTTCCTTACCATTAGGTAGACTGACCTTTTTTCTGAGCCTGTATCACTCTTTTATCCCTTCATAACAGTGTTCTCTATGTTTCCCACAGCCCCAGTAAGTCTTACTTCTTTTAAGGAAACATTTTCTGATTAATACCATCAAACCCCACACACTTGTATCATTCCCTTTTTACACATGCTCTTCTTTGTACAAAAGAATTTATATGAAAATTCTTGCAGAACACCTAGCACATGGAAGACTTTGATAAATAGTGATGCTGCCCCATTTTTTACATTTGTGTTATAGCTTGTCCTGTTAGGGTTTGAGAGCTGTGTCTTGTTGCCTTTCTGTGTTACCTTCAGTCTCTAGCATAGTTTTCATTACATTAGGTATTCTCTCTATATAACAGATGCTGTTTCCAAACTTGAACTGTAGTTCACTCTTGACATTGCCTAGACAAGGGTTTTCAGGAAAGCAGCTCTGAACACTGCTGCTAGGAACAGAGACCAGCGGAACTCCTTATTCATATTAAGTATTAGGTCTTAGGCATGTGATATTTCTTCTAGGGAAAGAAAAGCCTTATTGGTGGTTGCCTTCAGCTCATCAGAGTTCTGGGGGTTTCCCCATTGGCAGCTTAGTTTCCGGACTGCCTTTCCCTGCAGGGGTCTGAGGGCACAGGGTCCACCCTGCTATTGTCCTGCCTACCCTAGGCTGGCCCCATTCATTTCCCAGAGCAGAGCCTCACAAGCTTCTCTCCAAGAGACTGCTGCCACAGAGAAAGGCCGCTGTTGTTCAGGGGTGGAGGGGGGCTGGAGAGAGTGTAGTGAATAGCTGTGTGAATGGAGACCTTGTATGAGGCTAGAAGTGCAAAACCTCTTGTCAGAGCATCAGAGAAACAAAAAAAATCACCACTAAGGTTTCTGTGTCTTCAGAAGAATAGGGTTTCAATATTAGGAGCATTCATGATGTTCCACAGATAAAAAGGTTGATGTAACAAACCTTCACATGCCATGGTGCCAAACACATGGATTTATTGTGAATAAGATGCATATTGTGCCCTCAGGGAACTGATGGGTTTGTTGGGAGGAGATAAATGTTCGACGGTACCCAAACTGACTCCTTTGGTATCATTTGGAACACATGAGAAGAACCTTTAGGTTTAATGGCTTCCTGGAAGTAGAGGCCTTCAGATCAGTCTGACTATAGAATAATGATACCCAGGCAGGAGAGAGGGCAGAGAGAATCTCATACACAGAAAGAAACCTGAAGACAAGCAAGAGACTAGTGCTTGGGGTATTGACCAATAATTAAATGAAACTGGAGGAAACCTGTGAGCCAGGGCCCAAAGATCATGTTGTTCTGTATCTTATAGGTTTTAGACTTGATCCCACAGGGCAGTGAGGGAGCAGCATGATCAGACAGGCCTTTACAAAAACACAGGACCACCAGGGCTAGAGTGTAAATACTGGACTGAAAGAATAAAAGAGTGGAGGAAGGAAGGATGGAGAAGGGTACCATTGTATAACCTGGACAAGAGGTAAGTGTGGCTTCTTGTTACAGAAGTGGCCTCTAGGTCTGCTGTCAAGATGGTCAAGCAGTCTAAGGTGTTGCATTCAGAAGTGACCTTGAAGAAAAATGAAGGACTAGAGTAAGTGGTTGGTTATATGGGGAGGGAGGAATGAGGTAAAGAGTAGGGCAAGGGTGACACCTTGTTCTTGGCTTTGACTCCTGGGAAGTACTATTCAATGGAAAACAACTGTAGAGGAAGAACATGATTGAGGAAGGGGGACAGTGGGTTCCTAGTCTCCTTGGACATGTTGCTTTGAGATGCTTATGAGAGACCCAGGCAACAAATTCGGGTGAAAGTCAGGAGGGTATTCTGGGGAGATCACATTGATGAGTCATTTAAATGGTTTGAAGGGTTAATATTGTCCAGGACAAATGTAGAAGGAGGACTGTGGCCAGAACCCTGGAGGACAGTACACTTAGAAACAGGGTGACAGGGCAAAGGAGGAGTTGGGGCAATGTGGATTCTCAGAGATGAAGGGAGGGAGTAGTCAGCAGTGTTAGATGGTCTTGAGAAACAGGAATGAAGAGGACAGCACTTAGCAAGGATGTTCTTGGCTGCTGTGAGTGGTTTCTGGACAGTAGTGAGGGTAGAAGCCAGTTTGCAGTGGCTCAGAGTTAGAATAGAAGGTAAAGAAATGGTGATAGACAACCAAGTCAATTCTCTTATGAAGTTTGGTCAGAAAGGAAGAAAAACAGCTCCTGGTTTCTGTCAATAGGACTTGTAGTTCATTATTTCAAGATAGGACTGTGTTTCCCAGGTCAGCAGTTCTTAAACTTCATCATACATCAGAATCAGCTGGAAAGCCCATTAAAAATACAAACTGCTGGGCCCAATTCCCCTAAGTCTGGAATAATTCAGTAAGTCTACAATATAAAGTCCAAACCTGAAAATTTGTGTTTTCAACAGCTTCTCAGGTGATGCTGACACTGGTGTTCCATGCTGAGAGACCCAGCCTTATTACATCTGCTCTTCATTCGCTCTTATTGTGTATGGGGTCGGGGTGAGGGTTGAAATTAGGTCTTTGTAGTATAGGCTGGCTTGGAACTCACTTTGTAGCTCTAGCTGGCCTCATAGAGTGATTTTCCTGCCTCTGCTTCTGAAGTGTTGCCGCCACTGGGTAACTCTCGTGTATTCTTACAGCCGTACTTTTCCTCTTTTTCTTTTTTGTCTGTTCCAAACCTTATGTATCAGATTATGCTCTCTGCTCTGAACTTCTTCAGTGGATGGTGAACTTAGTGTCCACCACTGAACCTTGCTTCTACCACACTGTAAACATCCAAACTGGTTAAACGAATTGACTTGAACCACAAAAGCTAGTGAAGCTTCATTTCTACACTCATCTGGAAAACCTTGCTTAGCCTTTTCATGTTTTTTTTCCTTTAATTTTGAAATTAAAGCCCCACAAAAGTGTCAAAAAGTAAATTTACAGAAATATCAAAGCTGATAGTATGAAAGTCAAGTGTATATATAATTTCAGATTAAATGAAAGAATAAATTTCCTGAAGCGATTCTCCAAACTGATCTGAGGTTCTGAATTTTTCAGTAGGAAGGAACTTTGGAATGTCATTGATTTCCTGTAAAAGGTTTGTAAGAGTTCTCAAAAAGGCTCCTGCACTGAAAGAACCTGTGTCTAGAACATGCTTCCATAGAATGGTCTCTCGTTCTCTACCCTCGTGGTAGTCCACACCACGGACAAGCTTCGCTGCTGAAAGGGCTTGGTGCTCTGAGTTCTATTCTAGGGCCTTGGTCACTTCCTTGAAATGGGGCTCACAGACCACACAAGTATTCATAATGCCTGACCTTTAGTCTCTCTCCCTCATTGGTTTGGTTTTTTTAATTCATTAGAATTATTTTTTAATATTATGTGTTGAGTGATTTGCCTGCATGTATGTATGTGCACCTGTGTCAGAAGAAGATGTCCAATCCCCTGGAATTGGCATTACAGATGGTTGTTAGCTACCACGTGGGTGCTAGAACCCAGGTCCTCTGGAAGAGCAGCCAGTACTCTTAACTGCTGATTCATCTCTCCAGCATCCACCTTTGTTTTTTTGTTTTTTTTTTTGTTTTTTTTGAGACAAGGTCTGGCCTGGAATATTCTATATAGACCAGGCCAGCCTTCAACTCACAGAGATTTGCCTGCCCTTGCCTGCCTCCCCAGTACTGGGATTAAAGGTGTGTACCACCATGCCCAGCTTAGTCTCTTCCTCCTTTTTATCATGGGCAAACCCCCACGGCTGTGGGTTGTTCCCCATAATTTCTAGGGTCTCCAGAACAGTGACTCTGAGTCCGAGTTACAGATCTGGGTCAGGGGTAATAGTACCTATACAATGCCTAGCAGTTCTGGACCAGAGGGTTTTTCTAACACTTCAGACCTTTAGATCATTTAATTAAGCAGAAATCCTAGTTCTCTTAGCTCAACCTAGCCTCAGGCTAATAGCTGTTCATCTGCTTCTGCCTGGAGACACATCTTTATTCTTGATGCCTAGCACATTGAGAAAGGATGGGGCAAGGCATGCATTTGTTGATCTGTTAACACACTTATTAAGTATATATTGTTAGGTTGTGTTCTAAGCTCTGGGCATATACTGGAAATTCTACTGGAGCAAGACTGTCAACAAGTGAAATATTACCATGGTTGTTTTTGTTTTTAAGTAAGGAATAACAGTGATTGCTAGGGAGAAAAAATTGGGAAGGATAGGGGCTTTCTGACCAAGAGAGTGCAGTAGTAATTGGTACTCCTCTGTATTTCCCAGTGAGCCTGTAACTGGTAAAATCTCAGTTAATCCAGGAAAAGATTTTTCAGGGTCATTTTAATTTTTTTCCTACTTACTCATCTTCCTTGTGTTGGGGCTGAGGGGGCTACATACCAAGGTGTGAGAGTAGAGGTCAGAGGATCACTTGTGAGAGTCAGTTCTCTCCTTCTGCCATGTGGATTCTTCGGGTTGACCTCAGGTCATCATTGTTGACCACAAGTACCTTGCTGAACCATCTCATCAGCACATCTGATAGGTGATAGATAAAAATAGATGATAGATAGATAGATAGATAGATTAGATTAGGATGGATGGATGGATGGATGGACGGACAGACAGACAGACAGACAGACAGATAGATAGATAGGGAAGGAGGCCCAGACAGACAGACAGACAGATAGATAGATAGATAGGGAAGGAGGCCCAGAGAAGCCTTATGACTTGCCTAAAGCCCACGAACCAAAAAGTGATAGAGCTGGGTTGTTTTTTTAATTCTCTGTTTACCAAGTCCTAGCCATACATAGTACTGTTTCTGATCTCCTATGCTCTTGGCAAAGCTTAGGTGCCAAACAATTGTAAATCTTATGAGGGGGTCAGACATCAGGGTTTCTGGACAATGGAGTCAAGTCTCCTGAGTTGTTATGTCTTTTTCCAATTAAAATTTCCTTGCCTGTGGCCCCCTTAGTATCTAGGGTTTATATTTGTCACCCAAGAAAATAAAACCTCAGAAGTGGCTTGGCCCTCTACCACTACACAGTGTGGCATCTTTAAGCTGCTCAGTGGTATATTTTCATATATAGTACACTGTTGTGACTGGGACTGTACTTTGAACAGTAAAGTAAATGAACTTTTCAGTAAAGTTCTACTGAAAAATATATGGCATTTTTTATATCTTTTATTTATTCTTTGACAGTTTCATACATGTGTACAATGTATCTTGATCTTGTTCACCTCTACTCCCTCTATTCATTCACTCTGGACAAGCTTCACCTTCATGCTTGTTTTTCTTTTTCAATATTTTATGTCTATGAGTGCATGTATGTAAGTGCATCATTTGTGTACAATACCTGTGGAAACAAGAAGAGGGTATTAGATACCCTGGAACAGCTAGAATTATGAATGGTTGTTAACCACCATGTGAATACTGGGAACCTAACCTGGATCCTCTGTAAGAACAGCAAGTACTCCTAGACACTGAGCCATCTCTCCAGCCCCTCCTGCTCCCCCCATTTTTTTGGTAAACCACTGTGTCCAATTAGTATGTTAACTGATTTGTTTGCTTGATCTTGTGCAGGTCTTGAACAGGCAAACCATAGCAGCATTGAGTTCATAAGTACAATGGCCGTGTCACAGCACTCCTTCTTGTATCTTCTGGCCCTTACATTCTTTCCAGCACATCTTCCTGACACAGCTACTGTGATGTTCCCAGAGCCTTGGGGCAGGGAGGGTGATATAGATATCCCATTTAGGGCTGAGCACTCAACTGTCACTTGTTCTCAGAACTTGAACCAGTTATGAGTCTCTGCATTAACTGTTACCTACTGTAGAAAGAAGCGTCTCTGACCAAGGTTGAAAGCAGGACTAATTTATAAACATAAATATTTAGAAGACAGTTTGAACATATCCAGTTAACAAAACAACAGTAGTAAGTTTTCTGCCTAATGGTCTATGACCTCCTGAACCACAGTCTTTTGATTGGATTTACAGTACCAGCCATGAATTCCCTTCTCTGTAATAAGCCTCAAATCCAGTCAGAAAGCTGTTAATTACCACCATGATTTTCACAACACTATTCTACCAATGTGCATATCTTGCCTGGCAGATTGGTGCTGTAGCATCAGGGTTCACTTCTGGGTAATCCATCGATGACTAGCAGCCTGAATAGCACCTTCCAGTTCTGTGAAAGCTAGCCAGCAGGGATGAAGTTTTCAGATCAATTCTGACCTGATTTTCTGCAACAGAAGCATGTGGTGTCTTCAGTAGTAGGATCTTACCATCTAGCTCTGGTGATCAACCAAGAGCAATGGCAATAGCTTATGTGGAGAACCTCTGGGAACCTCCCTGACCAATAGAGAAGTATTTTACATCTGGCACTGAGATTTTCATTTAATAGTCCATGTCTTCTGGAGAAAGCATTGTCGACCCATGCAAGGTCCTTGTGTTCAAACTCTATTATTATATTTTTAATTATCTTACAAATTAATGAATTTCTATAATAGTTTTTCATACATCCTTAGTTTTGGTTAAACCACTACCTACCCCTGCTCCAAACCCACCTTAAATCTTTAACCCTGATAGTTCCCCCTTATTTTCATATCACCCATGTTCTCTCCCCCCACTCAAGGCCTCCTCCCTTCCCCCTCTCATGGGCCTCTCTAGCTTCCTGACCTCTACACATACTCCAAATTAAAAACATCTAAACTTGAAGCATTTATGAGAATATGCAACATTTGTCTTATTGGGCCTGTGTTGCCTCACTTTGTATAATATTTTCCAGTTTCATCCATTTCCCTGCAAGTTTTACAATTTCATTTTTCTTTTTACAGCCAAATAAAATTCTGTTGCATATATGTACCACATTTTCATTATTCATTCATCAGTTGATGGACATCTAGACTGAATCCACTTCCTAGCTATTGTGAGTAGAGCTAGATGTACAAATATCTCTTTAGAAGAATATGGAGTACTTTGGATATATGCTGAGTCATATGGTAGATCTATATTAGAAATAAAATCTGAGGTCCAAGGACCCCACCAATTTGGAACAAAGAACACGAGGACAAAGTGGAAGTAACTAGGTAAAATTTTTACTTTTATAAAAGGGTAGGTTGCAAGGTCAGTAGATCCAGCATGCTCACAGAACCTGAAGCTTGGTAGGCCTTTATCCCTAACCAGAAGTACTGTGTCTTTTCCCCATTGGCTAGAGTCTGACCTCACAGTCTTTCCCAGTTAGCCAGTTGGATTATTTCCATTTTGGCTATTATAAATAATGCAGCTATGAACTTTTATGTACAAGTTTTTATATAGATATGTTTTCATTTCTCCTGGGTTTATACATAAGAAGAGACTAGCTGACGATCTAGAAATTCAAATTGATTTCCAAAGTGTTTCCTGTTTTATATTTCCACTAGTAAACTGTAAGAGTATATGGTTCTTTATAACTTCATCAGACCTGTCTACCTGCCTTGCTTCTTTTTGGCTCTTTTGAGATAGGGTCTGCCTCTGCCCCTCTCTGCCCCTCTCTGCCCCTCTCCTTCTCTCTCTCCTTCTCTCTCTCTCTCTGTCTCTGTCTCTCTCTCTCTCTCTCTCTCTCTCTCTCTCTCTCTCTCTTTCTCTCGCCAAAGGCTTGCCATGTTGTCCTGGCAAGCATCACACTCCTGGCTGTAGTGATCCTCCTGCCTCAGCCCCCTAGTAACTAAGTCTACAACTATAGTCACCTAGGTCCTTCTCTTTGATCATAGCCATCCTAATGAGTGTGATGTAGTTATCTTCATGGTAGTTTGATTTACTTTTAGTTACTGACAACAAATGGTCACACATATTTCTTTGAGTTTACTATTTACATATCTTCTTTGGAGGTAAGTTTATTCAGATCCTTTGTTTTCTCATTGGGTTATTTGTCTTTTTAATTGTTAAGAAGTAGATAGAATTTTAAAGCTGGAGCTGTAGCTCTGTGTAGCATGTCTGGCATGCATGAGGTCCTAGGTTCAATTCTCAGTACCATGAGAATTGTACACATACACGCAGCACACCCCTGGATCAAAGATAAAATTTTAACCTAAGCCACTTAATTTTGTTGACTTCCATTTCTTTGACCTTTTCTTGTTTAACATATATTTTGTGTGGGTATGGGTGTCTGTGCATGGGTACATGTAATGTAGGTCAGAGAACAACTTACAGATTCAGTTCTCTCTTTCTACTGTGTTGGTTCCAGGAATCAGACTCAGGCCATCAGGCTTGGTGGCAAATGCCCTTAACTGCTGGGCCATTTCACTGACTCTCATCCATTTTTGTGAGTTTTTGTTTTGTTTTGTTTTGTTTTGTTTTGTTTGAGACTGAGTCTCCCTTTAATGACAGCTGGCCTGGACACTATGTAGACCAGGCTGACCTTAATCTCAGAGATCCACCCACCTGTGCCTCCCGAAGGACTAAAGGTGTGTGCCACCATACTCAGCTCCTCATCCATCTTAAAAGTGTAAAAGTTGGATTTGATCTCTGAATGGGTTTTGTTGTTACTGCTGCTCTTTTGAGTATTTGAGACAGGGTCTCATGTAGCCCAGTAGATGAGGCAGACTTTGACCTTTTGATCCTCCTCTTTCCCTCTCTCAAGTGTTGATATTACAGGCATGTACCTCATCACCCAGCTATAACTCTAGAATTATTTAATCTGTGTTAGTTGAGTTGTTCCTTATTTTGTACTCAGGTCATGTTGTAGAACAGTCTACTTCTAAGAGTGAATTTTGTGTCAAATTGACCTAATTTCCTATTATTTAACCATTTAAGCCCATTTTTTTTCTCCCTTTAGAAAAATGAGGAAAAGATGGCTCAACAGTTAAGTGCACTGGAAGCTCTTGCAGAGAACCCGGGTGTGATTCCCAGCACCCACGTGGCAGTTAACAGCCATCCATATTTCCAGTTCCAGGGGATTCTGTCACTTTCTTCTGACCAAAGACATGGGTTCACTTACATACATGCAGGCAATACATTCATACACATAAAATTAGGCAGTACATTCTTACACATAAAATAAAAAATAATATTTTTTAAATGAGAAAAATAATAATTTTTTCATAGGGATTTTCCTGAAGATTCTGTAATATATATGAAGTTCTTAGTAAAATATCTGACATTGTTCAGAATTTAGTAGCTGTCAGCTGTTGTCATAATGTCATTACCTCATCTCATAGTTTTCAGATGGAATAGGTGGGCTC
The DNA here is from genome assembly GCA_035773235.1 of Eospalax fontanierii. NCBI lineage: Eukaryota > Metazoa > Chordata > Mammalia > Rodentia > Spalacidae > Eospalax > Eospalax fontanierii. The sequence goes on along the minus strand of CM069543.1, from coordinate 57,519,046 downwards.
TGCTTCCTGGATGATTGTTTCTAGAGATCACTATTGTTCAAGTTATCCATTGCCACTAACAAACTGCCCAACAGAAACTTTTTGTAATACCACTCACTTATTTTGCTCATTATTCTGAGGATTGATTTGGCTTAACTAGCAGTTACTCTCAGGATCTCTGCTACAGTTGTGGTCAGGTTGGGATGGGACTGGGATTCAAATACTACTCTCTGGCACCTGTGCTGAGAGAACTCCAACAGCTGGGGGTTTGAACTCCAGAGCTCCTCAGGCATCTCTTTCTCCACTCCTCTACCCCATTTGGAATCTCCAGATTACCTTTTGACTCTTTCCTCTGTAGCTTTAGGCTGCTGGAGTAAACATCCCAGGAGTGTGCAGAAGTGGCCTGCCAGCCCCAGGAGTCTGTCAGTTGAAGGAATTGCAAAGGCCTGCTCAGAATTATGGAGGGAATAATAAGCCCCACTTCTTTTCTTTTAAAATTTCCTTGATAATTGCATACATATATGTTTTGTGTCTTGGTCATTTTCACCACATTACTCTATCTGATCTCCCTTCCACTCCCCCTGAACCCCTTCTTCCCAATAAGTCCTCTTCCTACTTTCATGGATTTTGTTGTTCTTAGGTTTGTTGTTAGCCACTGAGTTTTAATTAGGTTTGCTTGCATGCTCATTGGTAGGGGTTTATTTACTGGAACTGGGAATCTAACTTACCTGTGGCTACACCACTGAAGAAAATGACTTATCTCCCCAACAACTATTACCTGCCAGTAGTACCTCAAGAAGGAGTAAAGCTTCCAGTCATAGTGAAATGTGATAGGCCAAGTCTTGTGTAGGAACCACAGTTGTGATTTCATGAGTGCAATGGCCGTGTCATGTCCAAAAGACAGCATTTCATAGCACACTTCATATCATCTAGCTTTTACATTCTTTTCTTCCCTTCTTCCACGATGTTTCTTGAGCCTTGGAGGGGTGATGTCATTATCCCTTTAGGCCTGAAACTCTGTCTCTTGATGGGAGTGACAAGGCTCTGGAAGAACATCAGGGATAGGAAATGTTGCCCTTCTTACTTTGGGAATTTCACCTTGTAACAGTTAATTTCACTCTTCCATCATTAATTTTTTTGTCCTTCCTCTCAAATAACAGTTCAAAATGAACTTACTAGTAAGTCTTACCTGATTAACTGTCATTGATTTGAATTTCTTCTTTTTCTTTTCTTTTGAGACAGGGTCTCACTATGTAGCCTGAAACTGTCTGACCTGAAACTGGTTACACAGACCAGACTGACCTTGAACTCACAGAGATTTGCCTGTGTCTGCCTCTCCAGTATTGGGATTCAAGATATGTGCCACCATGCCTGATCAAATTTCTCCTACATAGGCCCCTGTTGATTGTTATGTAACATCGAACTACCTGTTCTTGGGCCTTTTACCTATACATACTTCCAGAGTATCTGCAGCTGTGCTCTGTACCTTTTAGCTGGTAACAGCCAGCTGCCTGAAATAGATAACTGAAATCTCTAGTTAGGATTTTTCCAATAACTTTAATATTGGTGACTTGGCTATGCGTTAAAAGTTCTCAACAATTTTCAGACTGACCTCTAACCGTAGTCCAGTCCATCATGCATGATGCCTATATGCCACACCCCTTTGTTCTCTCAAATGGCATTATCTCTAGTCATAAAGGCATATGAAAGAGCAAGTAACAGGAGATCCATTTTTCTAGAATTTGGCTAATTTTTGAAAAATGCTTTAACAGTCTTTCTGATATGTATATATGTTTATATGTTTATTTGTTTTATTGATTTATTGGTTGATGTTTTTGAAATGGGGTCTCACTGTATAGCCCAAGCTGTCCTGGAACTCACTGTGTAACCCATGCTGGCCTCAAAATTGTGGCAATCCTCCCTATTCCGCCTCCTAAGTACTGAGATTGTAAGCATGAGTCACCACAGCCAGTTGACAGTTAAACAGGCATACAGAAATTGGGGCTTGAAATCACATACTAATAGGGTTGGTGCTTTGACTCTTCAGGGGTCAGAGAAAGGCATCTGCTTTCCCTGGTTTGGTGCTCTTACCTAGAGCTCCAAGGAGCCCTACAGGACTGACCTCAGCGATCTTTGCTACCTTTCATACTCAAGTAAACAGCTGAACCGGGATGAAACCTCCTTCTACAGTTGTAGTCCTCACTTCTAACAATCATCTTAGTGATGTGAGAATCTGAGCTTTGTTTCCTCCCATAGTACTGCTTTGATTGTTTACACCAGAGTCTGTAACTTGGGTGTTCAGTGAGCTTGGCTACTTTGGAGAAGTTTATTCCAGGGGAATTAATTTCTGTGTGTGTCCTCGTGCACACATGTGAGCACACGTGTTTTGTGAGAAGGCTCTGACAAATAGTGCTTAACAGCCAGGAAGCACAGAATGAGCAAAAGGACAGAAGGTAGTTAAGAGACTCCAAAAGTGGCAAAATTTAAAATCTTCTCTTGGGCTGAGAAAAGTACAAATGCAGAACTGATGCAGACTGTTGACAGTGACCCCTGCTTCCAGATTGATACTTCCGTCAGTAGGGTCTCTTCATTAAAGGTCTGATTCATTTCATTTCCTGTCCTGGTAATCAAACACTTGGTGAATTTTATTAGACTTTTGCTGCCAGAGCCCAGGCAAAGAGTAAGAATCCACTTAATAATCATTGTAGCACCAAGCATTTACCATACAGTGCCTTTATTGTTCAAAACACTTTCCATCTCCCTCACCATCTAGTTGTGAGGAAGAGCTTAGGAATAAAGAGGGAAGGATCTTTCTCCAGATGACTTGGTTTCCATTTCCTCCACCTCTTTCTGGGCATGAGCTGCCCCAGGACACAGTGGTTTACTGCTCTTTCAGAATTGCACCCCCCACACACACACACACTCTTTGATACAGCTTAGCTCCTGTACCTTTCCTCACTTGAATAGAATGCCTTTCCTCCCTCCTAGTGATTAACAGGGGAGCTACTGATCTGTGTGACCACCCAGCCTGTCCTCCTCATTCTCCTGGAAGGCCTTTTATATGAAAGCTACTAGATCAGAAAATAAATTAATTAGGGCAAGATTATCAGTGCCACGGCTATAAATCCCCTTGTCAGAAAGATGTGGAGAGGAAAGGCGATAACCAGCCAGCTGGCGACATGAGTCCTCTAGTCTGTGGATCTTTTTGCTTCCTTCTACCAGACTCTGTACTTTGAAGTCTTATTTGGCAATTAATGACTTAAAAATGTTTATTGATCCCAAGTTGATGTGTTGGCACTTTTGTTGAGGTTATGGGGATTTAATATTGATAATCACATGTTTAAGTCAAGACATGGTAAAAAAAATATGAAAGGAATAGTCATATAAGATATCAGAGGAGTGACATTTGACACATCTTTTAAAGATTTCTCTCATATTAGGAATAGCCCAGGGATTCAAGAAAAAAAAAAGGAGAGAGTTATTAAGCTGTTACAGTAATCTAGGTAAGAGATGATGGGCCTAATTGCTGAGTTAAAGATCTCTATTTGAATGACACACAGATTTCTTATGCTATGGAAAGGGATGGGGTTTTGTTTCCTTTCCCCATGCCTTTTATCTTTAATATTTTTGATGATCAGAGATGACTATAACTTGTACTGGTTCATTTTTTTGTCAACTTCATACAAACTAGTCACCTGGAAGGAGGGACTCTCAACTGAGGAGTTTCCTCCATCAGATTGCTCTGTAGGTTTGTCTGAAAGACATTTTCTTAATGGCTGATTGACACAGAAGGACCCAATCCACACTGTTGGGAGTGCCATTCCTGGACAGGTGGACCTGTATGGGAAAGGTAGCTGAGCAAGCCAGTAAGCAGTATCCCTCTTGTCTTCTCTGCTTCAGTTCTTGCCTCCAGGTTCCTGCCGCTGACTCTCCTTAGTAGTAGATTGTGACCTGGGAATTGTAAGTGAAATAAACCCTTTTCTCCCCAAGTTGTTTTTGGTCAGTGTATGATCACAGCAACAAAAAAGCAAACTACAGCACAACTGTAACCAAACGTCAAGAGATAAATTTAAATATAAAATACTTAGCAGACTGGGCACCTCCCGTACCCACAGACAAGATTTCTGAGGATTAGTGAATTGACTAGTTTAATTGCTACTTTATCTATCCTTCATGACTTCACAATACATATAGCCATTTATTTTGAATCATAATCCTTATGTTTGTGCAGCACTTTATAACTTTAGAGTTTTTTTGAACAGACATTCTTTTTATATAACAGCTTTATTGACATATGTGATGAATGTGGTCTTGTTACCATTATTACCTAATTCCAGAGATTTTCATCATTAGGGAAAGAAACTTTTGGCCATTAGCAGTCACATCCTCTCTCCTCCACAGACCCAGTCAACCACTGATCTACCTTTTATTTCTATGACTGCCTGTTTGTAGCATTCATATAAATAGAGTCATATAGTATGTGGCTTTTTTGTGTCTGGCTTCATTCATTTAGCATGACAGTTTGAAGATTCATCATATTATGACATACTTTTATTACTGATTGATAGTCTGTTGTATAATTAATAACACCTTTTTTTATTTGGGATTTTTGTTTATTTTGTTTTGTTGCTGTTGTGAATAATATTGTTGTAAATATTTGTGTACACCCTTTTTTGTAGGTGTGTTTTTCTTTCTCTTGGGTATGTACTCTTGAAGGGAATTGCTCAGCAGATTAAGTGCTTACTGTGCAAGTGTGAAGACCAGAGTTCAGATTCCCAGAATCCATGTAAAAGCTGGGTTGGCATGGGAGGTAGAGATAGGCAATCCCTAGAGCAAGTTGGCTTATCAGATGAGCCAGATGGTAAACTCTGATTAGAGAACCCTGCTTCAAAATATAAGGTGGAATGAGAAGGAAGATACCCAATGCCAACCTGGAGACTCTACACACACATGTACCTATACATGTGTGCCCACACACATGTGAGCACATAATACACCACATAGACATAAATATACTCCTCCAAATGTTTTCCAAAGTAATTGCACCAATTTGCATTACTATGGGGAATCTGCAAGGGCTCCAGTTTCTTCCTGTATTCCCCAGAACTTATCAGTCATTTTTCTGTATTCATTCTACTAGGTGTATACTGAGATCTTTGTGGTTTTGTGTTTCTCCAGTAACTAATGGTGTTGAACATCTGTTCATGTGCTTATTAAGCCATTTGCACTTAATGTACAAATATCTATTCAAATCCTGTGCCTTTTGTTTTGGTTTTTACAGACCAAATCCCACTGTGAAGTTCTAGCTCATCTTGAACTTGCTATGTAGACCAGGCAGGGTCACTTGTGGTGTTCCCCATGCCTCTGCCTCCAAGAAGTGCTGGGATTCCAAGTGAGTATCATCACCCTGGCACTTTGCCCATTTTTGGTTTGACTTAGTTTTCTTTTCTTTGTTGAATTGTAAGAGATGTCCTGATTGTTTTGTTTTGTTGCTCTGCTTTTGGTGTCAGATCTAAAACCATTGCCCAACAAAGGTCTCCAGTGTTTCTTCTAGAAGTTTTATCGTTTCAGCTCCTATAATCTGTAATTTACTTGAAGTAGCTTTTCTACATAGTGTGAGGTAGAACTCCAGCCTCATGCTTTTATATCTGGATAGCTGGTTGTTCCAGCACTGTTAGTTGAGAAAACTACTCTTTCTTCATTGATTGTCTTAGCACCTTAGCACCCTTTTGAAACTGTGGACCCTTGGAGCTGAAGAGATGGCTCAGAGGTCAAGAGTGTATACTGCTCTTCTAAAGAACCCAAGTTCAGTTCCAACACCCACATTGGTTACCTACCAACTGCCTGTAACTCCAGCTCCAAGGGATTCAGTGCCACCTTCTGACTTTGCACTCACATATGCACATACCTACACATAGATCTACACATACACACACACACACACACACACACAAATCTTAAAATAGTGGACCCATAAATGTGAGTTTATTTCTAAGTCTCAATTTTCCTATGTTGATTTATATGTCTGTCACTACAGACAGTTGTAGGTTAATGAGATTTTAAATTAGTAAATACGAGTTTTCCAGCTTTGAGTCTTTTCAAGATGTTTTGGCTGTTCACTTGTATTTCCATGTGAATTTTAGGGTCAGTTTGTCAGTTTCAACCAGAAAGTCAGCAGGGATTTTGATAGGGAGTGTTTTGAATGTATAGTGAATCAGTTTGTAGAGTACCGTCTCAACAGTATTCACCTTCACATCTATGTCTTTCCACTCACTCTGGTCTTCACCTTCTTCCACTAGTGATTCTTAGTTTTCAGTATACAAGTCTTTAAGTTTTGGACAAATTTGTCAGGTTTTTTTCTAGGTTTTTTTTTTCTGTAAATAGAAATTGTTTTCTTAGTTTTTCAGCTTTTTTATGGCCAATCTATATATTGTTACTGTTTTTTGTATGTTGATACTTCATAAGTTGGCAACCTTGCTGAACTTACTAGTTTATAAGGTTGTGGGGGAATTGTTTTTTTGTTTGTAAAATCCTTAGCCTTTTTTTATACAGGAAGACTATTATTTCTTTTACTTGTCTAATTGCCCTGACCAGATCACTATTGAAATGTTAAACAGATATGGTGATAATCGCCATCCTTTTTGTTGTCGTTGTTCCTAAGCTTAGAGAATTCATCTTTCCTCATTAAGTATGATGTCACCTTTAGATTTTTATAGACCATGCTCACCAGGAAGGAAACACCACCTGGGGCTGGAGAGATGCTCAGCGGTTAAGAGCACTGACTGCTCTTGCAAAGGACCCAGGTTCGAATCCCAACTAACTACTGTCCATAACTCTGGTTCCAGGTGATCCAGTGCCCTCATCTGGCCTCCATGGAAATTACATGGCACAAGTGCACTTACATGCATGCAAAACATTCATACACATAAAATAAAACAAATAATTTTAAAAATTAAAACAAAAACAAAATTACTAGCAATACCATCTCAAACTGGAAGCTCCAGGGAGGGCTTTTCTGAGGCTATTATGACATGTCCTGGTTAGAGCATCACATTGAGTATCTATTAGTTGTTACTAATGTGCTTATAAGCGTGCTTGTTACTGTGTTTTGAATCATGTGCATTAAATGATCTGAGTATATGTGTGATTTCTTTTTTGGTGCTTAGCCCTGGTGGTGTCCAAATAAATGCTTGATAAGGCCAACCACACTTTCCTCTAGCTGGAAATCTAGTTGTTTTTCTCTAGGACAGCTGTTCAGTCTAGACTGGATACCATATCATACCTGTCTCTCTCTTGCAACTGGCTGGCCATGGACTATAATTGCAGTTTACTGAAGCTCAGTATGAAATCTTTTGTTTTCTCCACCTGTATTAGTTTCTTCTTGGGCTAAACCACCATAGCCAAAAGCGACCTGTGGAAGGAGTTTATTTTTACTTATAGTTCCAGAGAGGAAGTCCAGGTGACAGGGGAGGCATGGCAGCAGGAAGCAGGAATAGGAAGCTGAGAGATCACATTTATCACACAGGAAGTGAAGAGGGCAAACTGGAAGTGGATCGAGGCTGTAAACCCTCAAAGCCCACCCCCACCATTGACTCATGTCCTCTGTCAACACTCCCATCTCCTTAAAGGTTCCACAGCTTCTCTAAACTGCACTCACTACCAGTCAAGTGTTCAAATCCTGAGCCTGTGGTGGACATTGCTCAAACAACCACACTGCCTTTTCTGATACCTATGCCAGCAGACTGTTATATATTCCAAATTGAAATCTAACCACACAGATACCGAGGTTTTTGTGTCAGCTTGGAAGAGAGTGGAGAACCCATGTCAAACATTTGCCTGTATCCATATTGGTGGATATGCATGTGGATTACTTTGAATTCTTATTGTCTACATGTAACACAATCACTTCATCGATATCAGCATTATGATTTATCCTTGCCGTCTGTGACTTCTTAACTCCCATTCTTGTATATAATTTTTAAAACACAATTCATGGGCCATCAAGACGGCTTGGGGTGTAAAGACACCCATTCCCAAACCTGACAGCCTGAGTTTGATTCCCTGGGACCTGCATGGTACGTGGAAAGAACTGACTCCAACAGTTGTCCTCTGACCTCCACACACCAGCTGTGACACATGGTTGCCCAAACATAAATAAACTTAATTAAAAGACAGTCATCTTAATATTAGGTCCCTGAAAGCACATCTTCCGCAAACCAAAACTTCATATTACAAAGGCAAATAATAATGTGTTTTAAAAAATTATCTATTAGACTGGGTATGGTAGTGCACACCTTTAATCCCAGTACTTAGGAGACAGAAGCAGGTGAATATCTGTGAGTTCAAGGCTAGCCCAGTGTACACAGTGTACATATCAAGTTCAAGCCACCTGGGGCTATAGGGAGACTGTCTCAAAAAAAAAAAAGAAAAAACCAAGTATCTGTTTATGCTGATTATTCATGCTGTCTCACCAACTTGTGGCTTAGAACTTGCCTGTGTGTTGATTATAATAACCATCTTCATGTTCAGACAGATAAAATACGGGAGTACATGTCCGTATTAATTTGGTCCCATTTTAAATTCTAAAGATATTGCCTTGTTTTGTTATCTAGCAGCATTCTGACTAACTTTTGCTGCCAGCAAAAAGAATATGTTTCTAAATCTCTGTATTTGAGTAATGCGATATATAGTTTCTAGTATAGACCTAGAATATTCTTTTTTCTGCAGTGATGCTTTTTAAAAGCTTTATTAAGGTATATTTGTAATATACCTTATATATATGAGCATATATTTACAGAATTTAATTTGGTGCATTTTGACACATATACATATATGACACCATCTTACAAATTAAGATAAAGAATATACTCAACACTTCCCAAAAGTCTCCTTGTGTCCTTTGTAATGAATCATACACCATATATACTTTTATTGTCTTGACTTCTTTCATTCATGCAGATCTTTGATCAGGCATGTATAAATCTTGGAGTTTCTAGATGAGTGTCTAATTGCCACAGTGGTAGTCTTTTCCATAGTATTGCATTCTCACTAAGAAGTCTGTAAGAAGTGCGCTCACTATGTTTCCTGTCCAACAGCTGGTATGACCAGTCTTTTTAATTTTAACAGTATCTGTGTATACTGATACCTTACTGTGCTGAATAATATTGCTGAATCTTTATGTGCCTATTGCTGTGTGTGCGTGTATATATACATGTCTTTTTTCCATAATGTGTTCAAGTCTTTTGTCCATTTAAAATGTGTTTTAACATTTATTTTGTATGGTGGGGTTGATTACACATATGTCATAGCATTGTGTGACAGTCAGAGGGACAACTGTCAGGAATCTATTTTCTTCCACCATGTGGGTTTTGGGAACTGAACTCAAGTTGACAAACTTAGAAGCAAGTGCCTTTATCTGTTGAGTCATCTTACTAGCCTTTTTTTTTTGTCCATTTTTAAATTGGCTGTATTACAGTATTAACTCAGTTATTGATTTATAAGAGCTCTTTATATATGTATTTTATGTATTTTTGCTACTGTTTTCTCCTAGACTATGGCTTGCTTTTCATTTTGTAAAAGAGTCTCTTAAAACTTGTTTTAAATTTGCTCACAGTAAAATGCAATGATTTGGAAGAACAAACATTCTTAATTCTAATGAAATCCAGCATATCAATTTTTTTCTTTTATACTTTGTGCATTTTGTATTTAATCTCTGCTAACTTTTAAAGTCAAAAGATTTTCTCCTGTGTTTTCTTCTAGATGTTCTGTGTTTCTGTCTCTTAACTGCAGTCTATTTTTATAATGGTACAGTCCTTATAGCAGCTGAGGTATGTGGTTTGCATATGATATCCATTTGATTGGCACCATTTGTTGAAAGAGTATTTTCTCTTGTTGAATTACATTGCCACCTCTGCAAAAAATCAGTTCAGCAGATAGATGTGTGTGGTCTCAACTGCTCTATTTTGTTGATATGTGCCAGGAACAGCCTTTTTGATTATTGTAGCTTTATACTGCATCTTGAAATCAAATAACTTTTTCAACATTGTTCTGCTTTCAGAATTGTTGGGTTATTCTACCTTGTTTTCATTTTCATTATAGACTTTAGATCAGCTTGTCAATTTCTACCAAAAAGAAGAAGGTAAAGAAAAAAATGTTGAAGCCATAAGTCAGCTTGGAGAAAATCGCATTTTAGCAATATTGATCTATGAACATGAAATATTTCTCCATTTACTTAGGTTTGTTTTTATGATTCTGGCACTTGAATCCATGGCCTTATGCATGCTAAACAAGTGCTCTGCCACTAAGCTATATCCTCAAACTCATTAATAAGTGTTTTGACTGGACAAATAAATATCCAACTCTGCATGGGAATTGGCTGGGTATCAGTTTGGTGACTGATTTTTTTCTGTGGTATAAGGCTTGGGCTTGGCAATACCTGTACAGCCTGCTGTAAGGTCCTCCACCATCTCATACGCACTTTGCACATAATAGCTCCTTTAATCTTAACCACCTAGAAGGAGCTATCAGTGTCCCTATCTTACAGCCCAGGGCAATTAGGTATGGTTACACACCTTACCCAAGGTCATGATGCTGTTAAGTAATGGAACTAGGATTCAGATCCTGGAAGAGTGGCCCTTAGAATCTTTGCCCCTAATCACTGTACTGTGCAGTCTCTTGGAACTCCCAGAGTAGAGATAGATATGAGAAATTAAAACATCTTAATCAGAGCAGAACCCATAGATGAGCTCTTTGCTTTAACAGATTTGACGAAATTGGGCATTTGATTTATTAGGCATGCAAAGGAATGAATTCTTGGCAGGAAATGAGAAGCCAAGTGTGGGGCCTGGTGCCTATGAGAAAAATGGGAGACGGGACTGCTGAAATCACCAGGAAGAGCCAGTATGGTTTGATTAAGTACACAAGGAAGGGAGAATTGAATCTCTGTGTGTTTGATTTTTTGTTTGTGTGTTTGTTTTTATGTGTATGAGTGTATTGCCTACATGTATTACATTAGTGCACTCATGCCCTGCAGTGCCCATGGAGGGCAGAAGAGGACATTGGATCTCCTGGAACTGGTGTTAAGGATGGTTGTTAGCTGACATGTGGGTGGTGGGAAAGGAACCCAGATCCTCTGCAAGAGCAGCCAGTGCTCTTAACTGCTGGGCCACCCCTCCAGCCCTGTGTTTATTTTTTATTTTGTGTATGAGTGTATTGCCTGCAATAAGTGTACTTGTGTGGTACAGTGCCTACAGAGATCAGAACAGGATGGCAGATTCCCTGGAACTGGAGTTATGTACAGTTGTTAGCTGTCATGTGGGTGCTGGGGAAACCTCATAGTCTTTCCCCAATAGCTCCTTTCAACTGAGCCCTAGCTAGCCACTAATCTTTGTGAGTTCACCTATTCAGAATATTTCATATACGTGGAATTTTTTTGTAACAGTCTTCCATTTAGCACAATGTTTGAAGGTTCATCTATGTTGCATCACCTGTCAGTTTGTTGTGGGGTTTCTTTTTCTGTTTGTTTGTTTGGTTTACTTTTTTATGTTTTTTTTTTTTTTTTTTTTTTATGAGTATATTGCCTACATGTAGATAGGTGCATCCTTGTATGCAAAGCCCTTGGAGGCCAGAAGAGGGCGTAGGACCCCCAGGAACTGGAGTTACAGATGATTAGTTGTTTGCTACCCTGTGGGTGCTGGAACTGAACTATGGTCCTCTGCAAGAGCAGTCAGTGCTCTTAACTGCTGAGCTCTCTTTTCAGCCCCTTTTTTTTGTTTGTTTTTAAATCACCACTTGATATGTCATTACCTGTCATCAGTTAACAGACATTTGGGTCATTTTTACATTTGGACTTTTATAAATTCTGCTGTTACAAACTTCTTGTACATTTTGGGTTAATGCAGATTTGCAGCTTTGCATCAGAGTAAAACTGCTGAATCATGTAGTACCTCTGTGTTGAACTTTTTTAAAAGCTACTGTTTTCCAAAGTGACCACACTGGTTTGCATTCCCACCAGTAACATATGAGTGTTAAGATTTCTCCATGTCCTAATCAACATTTGCTCTTTTACATTATATATTTTTGTTCTGGCCATCCTAGTTAATATAAGGTAGTATCTTGTTATTTTGATTTGCCTTTCCCTAATGACACATTATATAATTTAAAGTACTTATAAGCCATTTTTTTGAGAAGTATATTTAAATCTTTGTCTATTTCTAATTTTATTCTTATTGTTGATGTGTAAGAATTCTTTACAAATTCTGATTATAAGTCCCTTATTACACATGTTACTTAGATATTTTCTCCTATTCTGTGGGTTGTCCCTTTAGTTTTCTTGATGATGTAATTTGAAACACAAAAGTTTCTGGTGAAATTGAGCTTTTCTTTGTTTCTTTTGTGACATGCTCTTGATGTCTTTTCTAAGAAACCATTTCATAAACCATGTATGCTCAAGATTTCTAAGAGTTTTATATTTTAGCATTAATATTTAGCTCAGTGATCATTTTGAGTGTGTGATATGAAGCAGGGATTCAGTTTCACTATTTGAAATTGACAGATACTTATCATATACAGAGACTTTCCTTTTTCTTAGAAAGAAAAGTTGACAGGATACCCTTGTCATAAACATAAAGGCATAGTTCTGGATTCCCTGTTCAGGTTAACCATATATCTATTATTATGCCTGTCTCATTCTGACTTGATTACTGTAGCTACATGTGGATTTTTTAAATATTTTATTTACTATATATGTATGATTGTATTGCCTACATATATGTAAGTATGCCCATGTCATGCAGTGCCCACAGAGGAGGACAGAAGAGGGAATCAGATCCCCTGGAACGCGAGTTAAAGATGGTTGTTAGCCACCATATGGATGCTGGGAACCAAACCTGGGTCCTCTGCAAGAGCGGCCAGTGCTTTTAACCACTGAGCCATCCCTCCAGGCCCTGTGTAATAGATTTTAATCAGGGAAGCGTGAGTCCTCCAATTTTGTTCTTTTTTTGTTGTTTTAGCTCTATGAATTTTACAGTCAACTTTTCATTCTGTCCTCAAACAACAAAACCCTGGGATTCTGATAGAGATTTGTTGAATTTTTATATCGGTTTGTGGAACATTGCCATCTTTCTTTAAAATCTTCCCTGTGAACATGTCTTTCTGTTAGATTTTTTTCAGTGATACTTTGTAATTTTCAGTGTACAGATTTTGTACTTATTTTGTCAAATTTATTGCTACATATTTTATTTTTGTTGCAATTAATATGGGATTTCTTTTTTTTTTAAATTAAGGTCTCACTGTGTAGCCCTGGCTGTCCTGGAACTCACTATATAGACCAGGCTACAGAGATCTGCCTGCTCTGCCTCCTAAGTGCTAGGATTACAGGTATGTGTCTCCAGCTCAACCAGGATTGTTTTCTTTTTCATTTTTTCATATTTTATTTATTATTTCATTTTATGTGTATGAGTGCATTTCCTGCATGTGTGTAAGAACATCTGTGCCATGCAGTGCCCATGGAGGTCAGAAGAAAGCATCAGATCTGGAACTGAAATTACAGATGGTAGTTAGCCACCATGTGGGCGTTGAGACTCGAACCTGGGTCCTCTGCAAGAGCAGTCAGTGCTCTTAACCACTGAGCCATTTCCCCAGCCCAAATATTACTTTATAATTTCATTTGTATATTGTTCACTATTAGCATATAAAAATGTACTTTTTGTTTTGGTGGTCTTGTATCTTACAACTGTTTTTTTAGTTTTAATCCTTTTTTGTGGATTCCTTAAGGTCTTCTCTACATATGATCATATCATCTGTAAAAGTTTTATTTCTTTTTTTAAAATATTTTATTTATTTTTATTTTATGTGTGAGTGTGTTGCCTGCATGTATATAAGGGCACCCATGTAATGCAGTGCCTGCAGAGGTCAGAAGATGTTAGATCCCCTAGAACTAGAGTTACAGATGGTTGTTAGCCACCATGTGGGTGATAAGAACTAAACTCAAGTACTCTGCAAGAGCAACTAGCACTCTTAACTGCTAAGCCATGTCTCCAACCCCTACTTTTTTTTTAATTCAGATGCCTTTTTTATTGCCTAAAGCCCTAGGTACAATTCTCCCGATTCAATGTTGAGTAGACCTGACAAGAGCAGCTCTTTCTTTGTTATGGATGCTGGAATAAGACAGTTAGTTTCTCCCTGGTGAGCATATTAGCTGGGGGTCTCTCTTTGTTGTTGAAGGAAGGGTAGGATTGGATTTGATAGGTGCTCTAGGTAGACATTCATGTGGCAGTCTAGCCAGTGCATAGTGAATGAGAGTTTGGGCCAATGAGAGGTTGGAATGAAATGGCTCAGAACTACAATTATAAGCCCTGGGAGCTTAGTGTCCTTTCAGACTTCCCAGCCAACAAAACTGCCTTTATCCTCATCAGAAGTTTTCTGCAAGCTAATTTAGACAAGCTAAGGAATCTGAATTGATTGTTTAAAGCAGATCATGATTCAGATTCAAGTTTAAAGGACAGGGGAACTTTTTCTTATTCTTTGGTAATTTCATACATGGATATACTTTTTGAATTTTTGTTTTTTTAACTAGAGATTTTTTGGGTTTTTTCTTTCTTTTTCTTTTTTAAATTTTTAAAAATATGTTTGGTTGTTTTGGGTTCCCCCTGCCCCAGAGAAAATTTTGAGAGTGTTTCCCTGGTTAGCCTTTAAGAAGATAGACTTAATCCCCCTAACCTTAGGGTAGCTTTTCTTGTCATGTTTCTCTTCCAGATGACTTGTGCTTGGCACATTCTCTGTGTAATTGTGGATTTGAACTTAACTGCGTTTGTACATTGCACAGAATTAAATTTGCTTCATCTGTCTCCAAACTTACCAAGATTTTAAGTCTCCTAATCTGTGTCTTAAGATATGTCCCAGATATTTGTACCAGTAGATAGTTGTTAACTATTGGTAAAGATAAAAGTCAGCCAGATACTGTGGCACACACTGCAATCCCAGTGCTCAAAGTGTTGAGGTGCAAAGAAGAGTTCAAGGTTCAGCATGGGTTGGAAAGTAAATTTGGGGCCATCTGAGTGAGCTACAGAGCCAAATTTTATCTCAAAAATGACAACAAATACAAAGATCTCTAAGTTACTTAGAAGCATATTAAGTATAAATCTGTTTTATACTTGATAAGCAGATGTTTTATAGAGATAAAAAAGATCACTTGAAAATCACAATTTTAAAGATTTAATGGTATGCAAGAGTCTCAGCGTTAAACTGCCTCTAGGATTGATTTAAGTCCAGTGTTAATTACCTGCAGCTAATATACCAGGGAATCTGACTTTTTACTTCCTATGGACTTAATACCCATCTCTAACACTTAATCCTAAATGTAGCCCTGTGGCTACACAATAGCTAGGGAGAGGTGAGGTGACTCAGTAGGTAAAGTGCTTGCCATGCAAGCCTACTGACCTGAGTTTGAAATCTGGAACCCATATGCAGGCAGAAGGAGAAAACTGACTGTATAGAGTTGTCTTCTGACCTACACGCACACACACACGTACATATACATATACACCATAGACACATGATAATAATTTTTTGTAAATTTTTTATTGAATTTTTGTGTATTTCATACAGAACATCTTAATCATCTTTATACCCTCTTCCCCATTGACATCCTCCCATAGCCTCCTACCCCCTGGAATTCATAACATTCTGTCATTTGTGTTAAGGCCTGTTATGCCAGGTTTGTGTCCCCAGACGTCCCTCAGTGAAAGTTCATCCACTGAGATCTAGTCAGCCTATCTAGAGTCTCTCACTTTAAGATCAGTTCCTCCTCATCCAGCCAATAATTCTTCAACTGAGATTGGGGCCTGTTACCCATTTCCACAGTTCTGTGCTGGGTTTTTGTCTGCTTGAATTTGCATGGGTCTTGTGCATGCTGACACCATTGCTGTAGGTTTATATGAACAAGATCCCAGGAGCCTGTAGGACTCTTATTTCTTTTCTGTATGGTCATGTACCTCCTCCCTGGCTCTTATAATCTTTCTCTGCCCCCACCCCACTGCATGAGGAAGCTTCATTGATGAGAACTGAGAAACTCATTAGTGTTCTGTTTACTCTTTTTTCTGTGTTTCATGAGCCTTAGATGTAGAAGTTGCATTGTAGATGTGCCACTTAGGCTTGAGCAATTCACAAACAATCTGTCTATGACTAGTTGTGGATCTCCGTAATCTCCGTTGCAAAAGAAACTTCTTTGATGAGTAGTGACTGGGATACTTTTCTATAAATATAAGGATCCAAAGTTTGCATATAATAAGAAATTACATGGGATGTGACAGCCATGGAATTTTTCTCTAAGATTTATGACCACTCTAGCCATGTGTATTTGGCTGTGTTTACAGTACCACACATGAGTTTCCTCCCATTGAGTGGGCTTTAAGACCAATTAGGTAGCTGTTGATTACCCCCAAGATAAAAGTGCCAAATGAACCAATGTTGTGTGCCATGCTGTTCATTGATATAGTTATCAAGCCTTAAAGCTGGGCTTGAACCATCAATTGATGTTCTCCCTTAGCAGCTTGAATAGTGCTATCCAAAGCTATGAGAACTAGTCTCCAGGGAAGGTGGCTTCTCAGTCAGTTTCAGCTCCATTGCTCAAAAGCCTGTGTCGGAAGTATCTCCTGTCTTCAGCAATAGGGTCTTATCTTCAAGTTCTTGGAGGCAATCAAGGGCTGTAACAATAGCCTGTATAATTTGGGCACTCTTTTGGACTACCCAGGTCAACAACTCAAAGGAAGATTTCTCCTATCTGGCACTATTTCTTGTTATGTAGCCTTCAGCTATGCACATGGACTCATGTAGAGTTATCATATGTATAATTTGTCAGTAGGTTTTTGGACTAATAATGATTCTCTCTGGTATTTTACACTAGCTGGAATTGCTCAAATTTTCCCATGCCTAAGTGAGTGGGGTTTGGTCCTGCCCTCTGGTCCCAATTCAGCTGAACAGAAAGGAGAAAATGCCCTATAATTATTTAGAGTTTATTTGGGGTTTACTTACAAAGACCTAATTGCATGGAGGGGCGGGGAAGATACCTTAGCATTTTGAGAAGAAGCGGTTAACTCCGGCTCTCGGTTCTGCACCCCCTCGCAAGATGGCACTGGCCTCCAGCCAGTCCACACTAAATTCCCATTTCCAAGTTCGTCCACTCAAGTTGCATGCTGCTGCCGCCAAAGCCTGGAACGCTGCCCGAGTTGCTCCCACTCCGCCACGTGTAGCCATGGCACTTTCCTTCCTCCAGGGGCTCCTGTGTTGCTTTTCCAGGGTGGGTCATGTTATCCTACTTTACAGCCTTTTTTCCGTGGGACCCTCCTTTTTCTACCCCCCCCACCTCTGCCTGCCTCCAGCCCCTTATTGGTGGGAGGGCGGATCTTGCCTCTGAACGAGCCAATAGCAAAATAGAGAGAGAAACTCCAGCTAAATTTTCTCTACACTAGGCATTATTTATCTCTCCACTCTCTCCTGTCTAATCCTCCCTCCAGGCCTTCCCCATTTAAAGTATTCCCATTTGCCTCATTTCTTCCTTGATAATACCAGTCTCTTGTGATCCCTTCTCTCTTAAGCTCCTTCTCCTTCATCCCCATGGTTCCTTGTATAACCCTCCCTCCCTCCTCCCATTTAAACACCCCCATGTTACCCACTTCTCCCTTAGTCACACCTGTCTCCTACTGTTCTTTCTCAGGTTCCTTCTTTCTCTTTACTTCCCTGGTTCCTTTCCGTTTTCCTGGTTTCTGCAGTTACATTACACACTCACATATAAGGATTTGGTGCTAGGATCCACAAATGAGGGAAAACATATGTCCTTTGTTTTTCTGAGTCTATGTTACTTTACTTAGCATAACAGTTTCTAGTTCCATCCAGCTACCTGCAAATTTCATGATTTCATCTTTCTTTACTGCTAAGTAGAACTCACATTTTCATTATCCACTTGTCAGTTGAGGGGTGCTTAGGTTGTTTCCATCTCTTAGTACCACACAGAGGCCAGATTCAGGTGCTCTCAGGCAGTTTGCAAAGGTCTGGGCCCCTACTAAAGTGCAGAGTAGCCTAGACCTGGAGCAGTGAGGGCACTGCAGGTAGGGGATCGGCCCAGCAGCATGATTTGGGAAACTCATCACCACTTGGAGGCTGGATTCAGGCACTCTCAGGCCATAATAAATAAATTCTTAATAGCTGGGAGGAAAAGCAAGCCTTTGAAAGCAAGACCAAACCTTGCTTTCCTTTCCCCAGCCTGTGGAGGATAAAGCTCAGAGTGCAGCTCCCCTTGCATCCTGCCCCAACCACAGAAGGTGGGAAGCTCTCCGAGGTTAGAGAGAGAGAGATGTTCTGCCCATCTTCCCAGCTTGTCCTCATTATTTCCAGAATCAGAATATCCTCACATTGATAAGCAATCTGACTGCCTAGGACAGAGCCCTGGATTCCATTTCCCATTTTGCCACTAAGGGACCCTGAAAAATCCATTTAAAGGCTGTTCTACTCAACTTGGGTGCTGTATTAATTACTTTTCCTGTTGCTATGACAAAATGCCCTGATGAAAAACAACTTAGGGGACAAAGAGTTCATTTTGGCTCATAATTTGCAGTATAGCCCATTTAGTGAGAAACTTCTGGCAGTAGGAACTTGAGAAAGCTGATCACTTTGCTTCTGCAATCAGGGAGAGATGAACGTTCAGCTAACTTTCACCTCAGGTATCCTAATCTAGATAATGCAAATATTCCCAGAGGTTAACCTGATCTAGATAAACCCTCACAGGTATGCCTAGAATCCTGTCTCATAGGTGATTCTACATCCTGTCATGTTGACAGTGTTAACCATCATAGGCTCCTATAAAATACCAAAGACTGGGTGACTTAAATAATAGACATTGTCTTTTTTATAGCTCTGGAAGCTGGAAGTCTGAGATCAGAGTGCCATTGTGGGTGAGCTTTGATAAGAACATTGTTGACTTACCGGTGACTACCTTTCCCCATGTGCCACATAGACTTTCTTGGATGCCTGTGCAGAGAGACAGCAGACTCTTGGGCATCTCTTCTTCTGTGGGCCCTAATCCTATCATGAGGGTCACCTTTTCATGATCCCACCAATCCCTAACTTCTTCCCATCTACAAATCCTATCACATTGGGACTTAAGATGTCAGTGTATAAATTTGAGGAGTGGTAGATATCCTCAGGCCATAGCAAAAGTTCTGCTCCTCGGGTTCCTCATCTGTGAAATGAGGGTGTGGAGAGTCTCTCTAGCTCCTAACATTAATAATTCTGTGCATAATGGGTTTGCAGTATTTTCTAGTTTTAGTTATAAGGAATACTTTCTTCCTTCATTCTCCAGATAACAGAATATAATAAAATTGGGTTCAAATAGAGATAGATTTATTCTTTCATTTCATAGATACTTTTTGAGCACCTGCTATGTTCTAGGAGCTGTTATTAGCACGGAGATAATAGTAGTGAACAAAACAGACAACAGTTTTGGCCTGCTTAGAGATTATATTATTTTTTAATTTATTTTTTATTGTTTTGAGACAGGGTCTCATTGTGTATCCCTGGCTGGCCTGGAACTCACTGTGTAGACCAGACTGACCTTGATCTCACAGAAATATGCCTGCCTCTGCCTCCCAAGTATTGGGATGAAAGATGTGCACCAGCTATCCAGCTTTACCTTTTTTTTTTTTTTTTTTTTGAAATATTAATTAGAGGGGCTGGAGATATGGCTCAGTGGTTTAAGAGCATTGGTTTCTCTTGCAAAGAAATGAGGTTTGGTTTCCAGCACCCACATGTCTACTAACAACCAGCTATGACTCCAGTTCCAGAAATTCTGATGCCCTCTTCTGGCTTCCATGGACATTACATGAATGTGGTACACTTAAATGCAGGCAAAACTCAAATACACATGAAAGGGAGGGAGAGACGCAGGGAGAGAGGGAGGGGCTATAGAGATGGCTCAGCAGTTAAGAGCACTGGCTGTTCTTACAGAGGACCTGGGTTCAAATCCCAGTACCCACATGGCAGCTAACAACCATTCCTAACTTCAGTCCCAGGGGATCCAATGCCCTCTCTGTCCTCCTTAGGCACTGCATGACATGGGTGCACTTACATACATGCAAACATAATTCTCATACATATAAAATAAAAAGTAAATCAAAAAAATTTTAATAAAATACATAGAATTTTTTAAAGAATTAAAAATCAGAAATTAATTTTAAATATATTAGATAGCAGTGACTAAGGAAACAAATAGGAAATATTGTCAATATGGAGATGGCATTTTAGGTAAGATGATCAGAGCGATCATTTCAGGTGATATTTAGTCAAAGAAGGGAAACAGTATTGGCTTCTGTGTTGCCAGATTAGAAGCTGAAATAATATTAGGGAAAGTTTCTTAATGCGAAGTCCTGTATAAACCTGGTTCTTACTCCCAGATACTAAGTGTACACTTCTCCCTGTACTAACTGCTCTCCCTAGAACCCCATCATCCTGCCTTGTGACAAACACTCTGCTTTAACTAATGATTTCACAGTCTTTTTATAAATCTCAGCCAGTGATAAGATGTTCCATTTATCTCTCCAGCTGCCAGAATCTGAGCATGTCTGGCTGGCTTGAAGTCTGTACTAACTTCAGAGGTAGTATGATGTTTAAGTAGTTCTACACCTATTTCTCCCCATTCCCAGTGCCCAGACTCCTTTGCCTGTTTCTCCTTCCTTTCTCCGTGTCTTTCTATGCAGCCCTTCATCCAGATCTGTATTCTCATGACCTTGCTCTTTTGTGATTTCTGTTTTTCCTTTCCTTCACTTTGTTTTCACTACATATCTATATTTTTCTCATCTCTAACTCCTCCCTTTGCCCTGTGTTTTTTCTTTTTCTTCATGTTGTGCCTTGTAATGTGTGTGGAGAACAAGAGTAACACAGCTGAGAAGCTTTGTTCATTTTGCCACAGTTAAGTCCAGTCATGGCGTCTCTGCAGCCTCCCCTGACTCTGAGCTGTATGCACGTTGAGAACCTCCAGACCCCATGCTAGAATACAGGTTATTTCATGCAGGCCTGTGTCCTCTCTGAGGCACATTCACACTTAATAGCTTATGGGGATGGCATTATATATCAGTCTAATCATTAAAGGTTCAGTATGAAATCCAGGGAGGAAGATGCCAGCAAGTAATGAAACCTTTTGTCTGTCTTTACTGCTGTCTTCACACTACACTACCTTCCTGACCTGAGCCTTCTGACTTCTCCTGCTGTTATTACCAGGAATAGTGTTAAGTCCCAGTCTGTGGCAATCTTTTGCCCATAGAACCTGAGAGGAGTTTGCTTTTCATTCTCAGAACCTTTTTATCGCAAGGCCTGGAAAGAGATAAATAGGATTCTCCACATTTCTGTCCTGGGATCATAGTTCTTTTGGTGGGACACTTCCTAGCTCCTTTATTACTCACTCTTTAGATCAGAATCAATTTCAGGGTTGGAAGGACTCTTATAATCAACTAATTAACCAACCCTCAGATTCATAGCCCATAAGATTGTATGGTTCCATCTTGAATATCTCCAATTTCTCTTTGGCTATCTGATCTCAGATTTGTGGCTGTACCAGTGCCATTCTTCATTTGTTTTTCCAAATAAATGGATTGAACAATGTATAGAGACCTGTATCTTGTGGCTGCTGTGTGTGTGTGTTTGTGTATGTGTGTGTCTGCCTGTTTCTTATGGTGGCTGCTGTGTGTGTGTATTTGCACGCACACATGCATGTACATGCACTAAACTACCAGTTATCCAGCTGTCCAGCGAGAAGAAGGGAATGCAAAAATTTCAAAAATGAAAGGTAAGCCAGTTGTGGTAGTGCACACCTATAATCCCAATACTCAGGAACAAAGACAGAAGAATCTCTGTGCTTTTGAGGACAGCCTGGTCTACATAGCACATTCCAGGCCATCCAGGGCTTCATAGTGAGACCCTGTTATTTATGAAAGAGAGAGAGAGAGAGAGAGAGAGAGAGAGAGAGAGAGGGAGGGAGGGAGGGAATTGGAGAGATGGCTCAATGATTAAGAGCACTTGCTGCTCTTGCAGAGGACTTGAATTAAATTCCCAGCACCTACATAGCAGCTAACAAACATCTGTAACTGTACTTTCAGGAAATCTGATGCCCTCTTCTGACCTCCATGGGCACTGCATACATGTAGTACACATGCATACATGGAGGCAGTACACTCATACTCATAAAACTTTAAAAAGTAGAGCCCTGTATGAAGGTCTTTCCCTTCAAAGAGTTTGTACCCTAACTTGGGAAAACCAGAGGTGTAAAAGGGTATTGGTTTAGGAGTATTGAGGCGAGCAATGTGAAAGCAAGTATACTTTACAGAGCAGAGATTTTTTAGAAAGAACTCCAGGGTAAAGTGTTTTTGTATTTTTGGTATGCTAGCTACACCAAATGTAACTTAAAATCAGTGGTTTGGGTAGTTGTGTGTTATTTTTCTACTTAGATTTATTCTAAGAGACTAATCCTTAGTATAAGAGTATGTTTATTAAAATTGAGATATGCCAGCCTAGAGAAAAAGATCAGTGAAGAGAAGCTAAATCAAGGAAAGTATTGAGGAATTAATGTGCTTAGTAAGGTTTTGATGAAAATCAGTCTGTACCAGATTGCTCTGGAGCTTTTCTCTGTCAGTTGATTTCCCCACAATTCTGGAGGCTCTACAATGACCTCAAGAAACTGGTGACAACCTTCAGCTCTACTTGCCCATCATTATTCAAAAGCCTTTTAGGGGTTTGAGTCCACTCCCTATTTGGAATACCACTCATCCTGAACTTTTGTGTTATCTACCTTTAGTGTCACCCCCTGAGAGTGCTTTGAGACCCAATTAAGTTCTTCAATTTTATCAAGCAAAGTTAGATTAAAACCTTATAACCCTGGGAACAGTAAAGAGCAGCATTCTCCTTTGAAATGGTTTGTTTTGAGGCAGTCATAGAGCTAACTTCAGTAGCTCTACTTGACCTAAGAAATAGGCAGTAACACTGAACAGAAAGCAAGTACTGCACAGAGTGTCATTATTCTGGAGTTTGAAATAAGGCCCATATTTCAGGGCAGAAGAGAGGTATATTTAGAAATGAAGGCAAAGTCTGGGCATTCCTTCTTGAACCAGGTTAGAAGAGGTAACTTTCCTCCAGAACCCATCTGCTGTCTTAGAGATAAGAGTTGGAATCCTAGATGCCTTTCACCTTCTAGATATGTTTTCCGCATCTTGTTTCCAGCCAAGACTATTCCCATTCTGGTGAGTTGAGGTTGTTCTTCCTTTCTTTCTAAGACTTTTATTTTTATTTATGTGTCTGTGTCTGTGTGAGTGAATGTCACATGTGTGCAGGTGCCTGTGGAATCCGGAAGAGGTCTTCAGATCCTCTGGAGCTGGAGCTATAGGTAGTTGTGAGCTGATGTGTAGGTATAAAGGACCGAACTCAGGTCCTGTGCAAGAGCAGCAGGCACTCTTAACTGCTGAGCCATCTCTCCAGCCTCAAAGTTCTTCTTTCTTATTTCACATGATCTCTTTTCATATTTGGGGGACTCATTCAGGAGACTCCTCAGTGACATCCTTATGGGATATAAGAAGCAGGTGAAGGGAGGAACCTCTTATGTGAAAGATGTTTTCAGCTCTTCCTACATTGGTTGTATCCACGACTGCTTTCTTTTCTCCACCCTTTTTTAGTTTCCTGGAAATGGAGTAAGGGTTGGAAGATAGGACAGATGGAAATTTCCGTTACATCTCTTCTCTGTACAGTGGCTGAGATGGGGTTTGGGTGAGGGGGGATGGGAGAGATAGAGCAGTGGAGTCAGCCCTGGAGGGAGAACTGCTGAGCTGATGGTATGGACCTAATTACTCCTCTGCTTTGAGCTTGCCTGTAATTGTGGTTTCTGAGAGCCAGCACGTCCTAGAAATCTGCTGGAGCAGCAGAGATTTGGGGTTTCCGCCTGGGATAGAGTTGAATTTTCCATTTGGAATAGCTTGCCCAGCACCCATTTTTGGCTGGGGGTAGGGAGAATCCCTAAGCCTCAAAAGGAGCAATTAGGATGGTCCTGGGATATAGACCTTCCTTTTGAACTGAATAAAGGGTTATACACTCTGAAATTCTAGACATTTTTAAAAGATTCAGAGGGGCAACAGCTAGCCAGATCTGGGGAAGGGCTGAATGCTGAAAGTTACATCAAGTGTTCATAACCTTGAACAAGGGACCTAAATGTCTCTAGACTTTAATTTCTTTATTAGTTTGTCTTTTTCTTGGGGATGTTTCTAAATAAGTTTGGAAATGTTATACTAAGGAGGTAACTTCTGTCCTCATTTCTCATGGTGATGGGGTAGTTAATCGTTAACATATTTTGAACATATGCTATTTTCCTTATATTAAACACTTTAGTGAATCCCACCATTTAATCTCCTGATGATCCTAATGCTGTAGATGAAGCCGAGAGAGTAACTATCTTGCC
The DNA here is from genome assembly GCA_035773235.1 of Eospalax fontanierii. Lineage (NCBI taxonomy): Eukaryota > Metazoa > Chordata > Mammalia > Rodentia > Spalacidae > Eospalax > Eospalax fontanierii. The sequence continues at coordinate 57,494,583 of CM069543.1, read as the reverse complement.
TAAGGTCACAGAGCATCTGAATTCAGCATTAGGGCTCAGCTTCATGATTGTGATTCCCCATGCTCCATGCTTATGCTGGGAAATATCCAAAGCCAGCCTGCCTTAAGTGAGGACAGGCTACCAGATTTGCACTCACTATCTGAGTTCAAGTACTAGCTTCAGGTCTCACCAATATGGGAACCTCAGGCAAATCCTTTATCTTTGAACTTCACTTTCTTTGTTCATAAAATAGATATTTTCAGAGTTGCTGTCAGGATCAAATGAGATATTTACTACCCAGCACACTTGCCACCCAATACTGATAATAAACTCAGCCAAATTACATGCTCTGAAACAAATGCTTATCATTTATGTTAATCTGTAGAAGATATTGTAAGCATATCTCCCTGAACCTGCAATTTTGTCTTAATAACCTTTTCACTGTTCCTCTAAAAGTAAAGCATTTCATTCAATAGGAAAGAGTCTGTATGTGTGTGTATATATATATATATACATGTGTGTGTGTGTGTGTGTGTGTGTGTGTGTGTGTGTTAAGACACAACAGCCTTTGCCAAAAGTAGCAGAAACTCCCCTCAGACCTCTTGGCCTCCCACAAATGGCCTGAGATCTCCCAAGGGAAAGCAGCAGCTGCTCTCTCTTCATATGGATACTCTATCTCTGCAGATTTGGAAGGTCTAGATGGGCTGAGCCAGAGAAACATTCTTTTGGTTCATGGCCTGCCTGTTCCATCTCCAGTCAGGCAGACGTAGTCTGGGTGTATAACTGGGAATTGTCCTGGGCTAGGCATGTGTTCCACAGACAATGCCTTGTTTCAGTGGTCCCAGCTCATCAGTCAGCATGAAGGGATAGAGTAAAAATCAAAGAGAGCCAGAATGGGTCTCTTACTGGTGAAACTGGGATAAGAACTGCAGGTTCTGGCTACTAGAGAAATTGACTACAGATTTCCCTTGCTGACCTTCTGTCAGTATCCTAAGCAGCTTTGTGTGTAAATTATTCTTTGTAGAGCTCAGTGTATTGGTTGGGAGGCTACTGTCTTGTGGTTGGATACCTCTGTCAGGTGTTAAAGAAACACAAAATAGAAACATTCCTGCTTTAGGAAAGGTATCTTACTAGAACACACTAATAGGATACATTAGTTCCCATTTATAGTAACATAGAAGCAAAGATACATGATTGTAGTACTAGTCAGAAGTTCAGGGGCTAAAGGGATACAAAGAATATAATTTTAGATTATTGTTAGCAATGGTATTTTTCCCATAGCATGAATTTAGCATGATCTTCCTTCCCTTTATTCTATAGGAATAACCTTTCCAAGTTATGAATTTTTAAAATTATTGGGGGGAGGCATGTACCTCACCCTGTGTATAGAGATGGGAGTCCGTTTTCTCCTACAATAAGAGTACCAGGGATTGAACTCAATTTTCAGGCTTTCAAGCACCTTTACCCACTGAGCTATCTTGTCAACCATATAAGCTATGGAATTAAATTTCCCTGATTCCTCTGACTGCAAAGACCTGGTATGCCAAAGAATATCCGTAAGGGACAAAGAATCTTGCAGTATTTTAATAAGAAAGAACTTGGCAATAATCTGGCTCAGCCCCTCTTAAAGGAATGATAAACAAAGTACTGAGAAAAGTAGAGTAGATTAAAGCACAGGAGTTCACATCCTCACTGTCAGTTAATAGCTTTTCTCAATCTCATTTTCCTCATCTGTAGAAGAACATAGCAATGTTACTTCACCATGTTATTATAAGTATTAAATGAATACCTGCTACATATTAGATGCTTATTATATATCATTTTCTTCTGCCTCTTCAAGAGCACACAAAAGACCAGCAGAGTTGGTCCTGAACCAGGTGTCTGGACTGCAGCCCTGCCTCCTTGCCACCATAGATTGTTTTTTCTCTCCTGTGGCCACAGTGATTTCCCCTTAAGCTTTACCTGTCTCTACTCCCAGCAGATCATGGATCTTCTGAGTCATGGTTTGATTATGATGTTGTACTTCACATCTCTTGAGCAGCAGAATTAGTACCAACATGCAGTTCTCTTGCTCTCCAAATGTTGTCTTAAGATACTGTTCTTTTCATCAAAGGTAATGATTTGATGGAAGACACGCAAAAAAACAAATGAACACGGACTTGCCATGATAGTACTGGATCTACTTCAGATATTTGTAAGACAGCATGTCTGTGCTACATAATTCAGAATTCATCCATTTTCTTTTGCAAGGCAGGTTGTGATTGTTTTGACAGTAACTGTTTGTCTTCATGCCCTATAGCAAGAGCAACAGCCTTTTAAAAAGTATTGCGATATGCTGAGCATCAACTAGATGCTTAATTGTATTGGCCAGTTCTTACAACAGCCCTACATGATAGGTAGTATTGCAGTTTTGTAGATAAGAAAACTGAGGTTTAACTGGGTATGGTGGCACATGCCTTTAATTCCAGCACTTGGGAGGTAGAGGCAGGTAGATATCTGTGAGTTTAAGGCCAGCTTGGTCTACGTAGTAAGTTCCAGGCCAGCTTGTGACTATAGGGAGACCCTGATTCAAAAAGACGAAAGAAAGAAAGAAAACCAAGGTTTGCAGAAAGTAGAATATTTGCCCCAAGTCACACAGATTTCAGTGGCAAAGCCGGATGCAAACCCTTACTGTCTTAACTCCACACTCCACCATGGTGCTCCTTGACATTAATTTGAATGCCTGGCATAGCTCAGGCAGTGGACTTTTTCTGGGGAATACATAACAACTGAAGTAAAACCGATGTGAGGATTTAGGAAGATGACTCAGTAGGTAAAGTGCTTACCACACAAGGGTGAAGATTGGAGTTCAGATTCCCCAGCACTCTCATAAATACCAGGTGAACCTGGTAGCCTTTCTGTAATCCCAGAGCACAAGAGGCAGAGACAGCGGAGCATGCTGACTAGCTAGACAGCCATATCAGCAAGCTCTGGGTTCAGGTGAGAGACCTTGCCTCAGTATATAAGGTGGAGAATGATGGAGGAAGATACCTGACATCCACACATCACACCCACATACATGAATGTGCATACTAAAGTGCAAATTCCATATATACACACAAAATAACAGTGGTATCTAATACCTTGTATGCTAATTTAAAATTTTTTAATGTAAATTTGTCCTAATGAAAGCTGGTAGACCAATGTGTTTGCAGTCCAGCAAACAAAGGAGTATAGTCAGCAACTGTTGGCAGAAATACTGCCATGTGCTGTGAGGAACAAGTTACTGGAGAAATGACTCAATGTGATCTAGATTCCTTTAGTCTGAAGGGCTGGAGGCTCTGTGATTAGAGAAAAGGGCAGAGCATGGTTATCTGTGACCAGAGGCAGCCAGACCAATGCTGTCCAATAGGCGCAGAATGGCAGCCACTGTGTAATTTGTATTTTCTAAATAGCCACATGAAAAGTGCTTCAAAAAAAGAGGGAGATGAGATTACTTTTGAAGATAGGCATTTCATTTAACATATTACATTTATTTTATGTATATGAGTATATTGTATTGCCTGAGTATATATAAGTCACCTTCATCATGCAGTGTCCATGGAGGTCAGAAGAGGACATCAGATCCCCTTAAACTGAAGTTATGAACAGTAATTAGCTATCACATGGGTGCTGGGAACTAAACCTGGGTTCTCTACAAGATGACTCTTAACCACTGAGCCACCTCTCCAGACCCCACAATACATTTTTTAATGCTGCTATTTCAATATAAAAGGTTATTGAGACCATTTATTTTTTTATTTTTGTACTAAATCCTTGAACCTGGTATGTATATATCTGGTTGTTTTGATAGTATGTTTCATTGTGAACTAGGTACAGTTCTGGTGCTCTAAGCACATGCTATTCAGGATAAGGCAAGGCCAGAAAGAGCCCTGACCAGCTCTCAACAGCTTGCTCATAAGACTCTCCCCATTTGCATTTCTGGCATATTCTGTTGGTGGTGCCTGTACATATGCTTTTCCTGCTCGCATTGCCCTTCCGTAGCAGAGCCACCCACCAGAATCTTGCTCTATCCACACACTCTAAAATCTAACCCTCACAGTCCCTTCTCTGTTCTACTTGTATTTGTACTTGTACTTGTACTCTATTTGTAGTTACCAATATCTTGTAATATGTTTGTTTGTTTGGCTGATACTTCACTGGTCTGTGTTTAGGACTAATTTATTTTCCTTGGAGAGCCTTCCTGTTATATTAAAACTATATAAAATTATATTAAAATATGCTTGTGATACTTTGAGGTTCTGTCAAATATATTATCTAATATGACTATAAACTGTGTTCTCTGGCTGCTGTGTACAAGCTATGACAGTTCTTAAACTGGGAGAGTAGATGTTAATCTCAAAAAAGCACTCAAATAGCAATTTAGTTATTGTTGAGATAGGCATCACAGAGCAAGGAAGGGTTCCAGGAAGTCCAGCATAGCTTCTCGAGGTAGACCTGAAGCTAAATCCCAAAGAATGAATAGATCAGAGAGAAGGGCCCTAGAGATGAAATATGGTGATCAAGGGGAAAGTGATGAGGGGAACCTCAAAAATAACCTGCAAATGATGTTCAAGATCTAGAGCTTTATTCAAAAACAGGAAACTCCCTGAAGGGTATTCCACCTTCTGACTCATTTCTTTAAAAGCACGGTGGGCAGTGGGCTCTGGCTGCTGCAGAGTTGAAGCTGGAGACCAGGACTTCTAAGATAAGATTGAAGGGGTCTTATGTCAATTGGAGATAAAATGTTGGAGGTGGGTTCCTAAGATGCCAAGCAATTAGTTCATCCATACAACTTGATGACTGATTAGATTTACAGAGAGGTTGGGGAACTTGGATTTCTGGAATTGGCTGCACAGCACTGCTTGCTATGGCAAGAAGCAGGGCTGGGCTGGGGCTAAGGACATTTACTTCAGAGTAAGTATTCTGGCTCTAAGGAATTGCTCGGTGATTTGGTCTTTGTTGTTCACTTTTGGGAAAGCTGGTGCTACTCACATTTTTTGTTGAGAAACAGTCTTGAAAGGCCAGGTGAAATGACACAGCCAGAAAAGGACAGCCTGAGCATGAGACAGTATTCTAACTGGTAAAACTATGGGGACAGGGAGGGTAATTGTTTGTTTTGCAGGGGTTGTATGTGCCCTTGCATGCAGCATATGGAGGCTAGAGATTGACATGTGGTGTCATCATTTATTACTGTCCATCTTAACTTTTTGAAACAGAGTCTGTCACTGATTGGCCAGTGAGTCTCTGGGCTCTTCCTGTCTCCACCTGTAAGCACTGGAACAGGTGTACATCGCCACTCTTGGCTTTTTATGCAGGTGCTGAAGATCCAAACTTCATTTTCATGCTTATACAGTAAGCACTTTACCTCATCAGCCATCTTCCTAGCTCTTAAAACTGTCTTTTTAAAGCCATACCACATGGCCCGTGGTGCTCTTGGTGTTAACTAGCTCACCAGCCCTCAGCATACTAGCTCTGCCTACCTTCTGTCAAGTTTCCTTAGTCTCCTTCTCAGATATTTATGGAATAGAAGGGAGCTTTCCTGGCCCTGCCATGCCTGGGGTTCAAAAACTATAGAGATCTTGTTCACCTTTCCTTTTTCACTGCACTTACTCTTTCTAGTCCTGTTTCTCTCACCCTTGATGGTTGTTGAGCATAGGTTACCCAGTATGATCCTGTGAGGGGGAAAAAAATGAGAATAGAGACATGTAGGGAGGACTCTTTCAGCATTTAACTGATACTACCTCTTCAGTCCTTTAGCTGAGAAGAAAGGACGTGTACATATATTACTTCAACAAACATGCTTGAATTGGGCACCCACTGTGCACGTGGCAGTGTTGGAACTTGCCTGGTGGTACATGAATGAAAATACTACACGATCCTTGTTCTCCAGAGTTTAAATCTAAAAGGAAAGACAAACAGTATATATTCATTTAACCCATAAGAAAACTGATGATAGATTCAAAAGTTAAGAGATTTGTTTTGAAGGTGTCAAAGCCTTGGTGCTCGGAGCCCAGTATGATGGCACACACATGTAATCACACTACTTGGAAGGTAGAGGCAGGAGGCTTGCTGCAAGTTAAAGGTTAACCTGGACCACATAGCAAGACTCTGACTCAAAAGAAAGGAATCACTTGGGCTACTTGGTGGATAAAACTAGATTCTATTCTCAGAATCCATGTGGTAGAAGAAGAGAATTTTTCCTCTGGCCTCACCATGCACACATGCACACAGACACACACAATTAAGTCTTAGGTTGGTTGTTTGGAGTTTTTGTTTTGTTTTGTTTTGTTTTGTTTTTAGAGTCTGGTGAGATGGCTTAGTAGGTAAAGGTACTTCCTGACAAGCTTGATGACCTTTGAGTTCCAGGATGAACATGATAGAATCAGAGAAAGTTGTCCTCTGTCCTTGGTACCTGTGCACACATGCACACACAATTAATTAAATTCTAAGCTAGGCATGGTGGTGCACACCTCTAATCCCAGCACATAGGAGGCAGAGGACAGGTGGATCTCTGTGAGTTGGAGGCCTGATCTACATAGTAAATTCTACGCCAATCAGCACTACATAGTAAGACCCTGTCTTTATTCTATATCCCGGACACATTGAGTTGAATCCCTAGGGGAGGACCTCAGGCAATTTGTGTGCTGTTCAGAGGTACCAGTTGAGGTTTGAGCCTTTCTTGACTGCTAAACTTTCCAATCCATTTGTCTGACCCTATTTTGGGGCATGAGAGAACTGAATCTTGTAAATCATCAGTGGTTGTCTTCACATAACCTCTCTCTTCACAGTACAGGGATATGCAGGCTGAGGGGGCCTGTGTTGCCAGCTTCAGACTGTAAGGAAGATTCTGCCAAGGCAGAGTTCTTGGGAAGTTAGAGTGCCAGGAGTCTGCTTAAAGCTCCACCCTGTAAGATAAGAAAAAATAACAGGTTCAGAGTGAAGAAAATCTGGAATGAAGGTACTGGAAGGGCAGCTCTTTCCTGTGTTATTAAGAGTTCCTTTGCCTTGAACTCAAGAAGACCTAACTCAGTCTATGTATAGTATAGGAGTTTTTTTTTTATTTTAAAAATTTATTTATTTTTATTTTGTATATGAGTGTTATGCCTGCATGTATGTAAGTACACCCATGTCATGCACTGCCCTCAGAAGCCAGAAGAGGGTATTGGATTCCCTGGACTTGGACTTATGGATTGTTGTTAGCTTCCGTGTTGGTGCTGGGAATTGAACCTGGTCTTCTCCAGGAGTAACCAGTGCTCTTAACCATTGAGCTTTCTCTCCAGCCTCTCTAATATAGTTTTTAATCCTTTCTTTCTCCATCTGACTATCACTTATGTATATTTTAGAGCAGTCTTCTAGTTACTGCCCACTGTCCCCTTGCAGTATACTAAATAAAATTATTCTTCTTAAAGTAATTTTTTACAGATGTATTTCTATTGTTTTCTATATGCATGTAGAGTAAATGTGCATTATTGTATATACTTGTTAACTTTGTTGAATCTGTGTTCACTTGTTTAAAAACAGCTGCTACTGGGTGTGGTGGTACATGCCTTTAATCCCAGCACTCAGGATGCAGGGGCAGGTGGATCTCTGTGAGTTCAAAGCTAGCCTGGTCTACATAGTGAGTTCCAGGCCAGCTGGGGCTACTGGGAGACCCTGTCTCAAAAAGACTAAACTAAACAAAACAAAACAAAAACCATCTACTACCTTCTTCAGCAAGCCTTTGGATGATTAAATGAGATGTTAGGTCATTTGCCTTCCATAGACCCTGACAGGCAGTAAGAATGTTTTCATTCCCATAGAATGTGCATGTTCTTGGTCTTATCCTCATTTACAGTTAAACTGAGATGGGGCAAGACTGAGAAGACTAAGAATCTTCCTTTGATAACTAGAAAGGACTTGGTGGTGTTCAATTATTGTTCCTGCATTAAACTTCAGAAACAAGTCCTATCTGGTTACCCTGAACTCAAACTCCTGTACCTTTCAGGAGTTTGAATCAAAGAGAAAGGACCCTAATCTGTGTCAGTGATGCCTGGGCAAAGCTAAGATTCTTGAGAGACCAGAGCAGCTTCAGCTGATGTTCACCATTCAAGACATTAAGTCCAATGACACCAAAACTCCTACATTTTCAAAAGAACCCAGAAGTCTTTTCTTCTTCGTCGTCTTTGTCTTTGTCTTCATCTTCTGTTACTACTTGAGATGTGAAATGCCTGGCCACTAATTTCTTTAACGTGTATACTGAAGCCAGGTATAGTGGCACACTCCTTTAATCTCAGCACTTGGGAGACAGAAGCAGGATCTCTGTGAATTCAAGGCCAGCCTGGTCTACACAGTGAGTTCCAGGGCTACAGGGAGACCCTGTCTCAAAAAGACCAAAAAAAAAAGAAGAAGAAGAATATATATGGGTCTGGGAGATGGTTCAGTCCATAAAATCCTGCTTGTTAAATACTGTGCTTGCTATACAAGTGTAACAACCTAAGTTCAGATCCCTATCACCCATATAAAAAGCCAGGCATGATGGCACGTGCCTGTAATCCCAGGACTGGGAAGGTAGAAATGAGAGGACCATTGGGGCTTACTAGCTAGTCAGTCTAGATAATCAGTGAGCTCCAGGTTCAATGAGGAACCCTATCTAAAAAAATAAGGTGGAAAGCAATTGAGGAAGACATCTGATATTGACCTCTGTCCTACACACACACACACACACACACACACACACACTATACATAACATCCAAATATACTACTGACAAAAAGATTAGATGGGCTCGATAGAAAGCTAGTACCAAATGATATCTTGCTTTATCTCTACCTTCTTACAAGGACAAGGACTTTTCAGCAGTGTTTGCAGAGGACCTCTCTGTACCTGATGCCACATGCAGAAAATTCATGCTACTGTAAGTCACCTGCTCATACAGCCAGTGATAAGGAGTAGCATAGAAGGGAGGGACACATGTGTTAGAAGAGGAGAGAGGAAGAAAGATGGAAGAGTTCAATTAGTTATATCACAGATCCTGTAAATGAAAAGAGAAATATGTAAAACATTACATAAACAAGAAAATAAGGATATTTAGATGTACTTGCTTAGTTTTATAAGAAGAAACAGAAAAGATCCCCTAAGTGAAACACAGTAACAGTGGCTAATTTGGGAGGAGTGAGGGTAGAGGATAGTGACACTTCACTTTTCTAACCATATAAATGTCAGACATATAAAAATGAAATTAAATAAGCCTGAAAAGGTAAACCCTAAAATTGAGTGGACATTAAAAAAAAAAAAAAAACCAAACATGTTTCAAGTTAAGTAATCTGAGATGCTGTCTGAAGGCAAAAGAAATGAGGAAACCTTGGCTCAGTAGTTACTGTTGTTAGTAATGTTGATATAGTTAGTAATCCAGAAACTGTCTTGTTTTGTTTGTATTATAGAGTAGATAAAATCTGGTATTGTTTATGAGAGGGATTCCCAAGAAGGCAAATATGGAATGGAGATGCTGGGACTATAGAGCTGTGGTAGAGTGCTTGCTGAGCATGTGTGAGACCTTAATTTCAGTTCCCAGCACAGGGTGGGGAGTAATTAATGGAGAAAAGGAGCAAGCATCCTGTAATATTGGCTACAAATTGGAGGAGTTATCTGTGTGAATTTAAAGTATGTTAAAGATGTTGAAAGGGCCTGGAAAGAAGGACAGTCCAGCAGTAATGAACGTCTATCAGCAGATCTAACTGTTTGTCACTAAGTCCATTTCCTGCTTAAAGGAACCAGCTGAGGTCCCTAGAAAAATGTTTTATTCCAGCTTGGCATAGGGAAAGGACAAGGTGAACCCTGGAGTACCTTTCTGTGCCAAAAAGCAAAAACATGATCAAAAGCAGATGAGAACTTAAAAGGACCCAGGAATTTATTTGCATTTATTTTATGGTGAATTTAAAGTGCAACATTACTTTCTACATTTTAAGGTGCGTGTGTGTGTGTGTGTGTGTGTGTGTGTGCGTGTGTGTGTGTTTGTGTGTATGCACACTGTCGAGGTCAGAGAACTTTCAGAAGCTGGTTCTCTTTTCTGCTGCAGCACAGCATACTCTCAGCTAATGGCCTGAGTCTCCTGTCTCCACTCCCATCTCTCAGTAGGAGGGCTGGAATGCACTACTGTATCTAGGGATTGAACTCAGTTCAGTGTGGCAAGCACCTTTACCCACTAAGCTGTGTCCCCACTGCTAGTCTCTGCATTTTCAAACGTGCAGCAAAAATTCAGCACTCTCCTTGAGTCATCAATCCTTTGACTATCCCCAGTGTTTGATCTGACACACCTGTTACCTGCACTATTATATCAATCAAATGGTACACGCAGCTTCTTTAAAGTAACATCTTTGAGGTACTATGGTGGCATTTTAGATGTCTTACACTTTGACGGCCCATACAGGTTCAGTGGTGTTCTTAAAGTGAACATGAAGACTTGAATCTCTTTTGTTGTTGTTGTTTGATTGGGTTTTGTTTTAGTTTGGGGGGGTTGTTTGTTTCTTCCTTTGGGTTTTTTGGGGGGGGGTAATTGTATTTTTGAGACAAAGTCTCCCTGTTAGCCCTAGCTAGCCTGGAATTCAACAGAGATCCATTATCTCTGCCTTCCCTAGCACAGGGATTAAAGATGTGTGCCACCACACCTGACAGATTTGAATCTCTTGATTTGTGTGATTTTGTGAGTTTTCCTGGGTCAAGTGAACCATTTTCTTAGACTACTTTGGACTGCTTACAGGAAAAGGAAGCATGTTTTTTAAAAGATGTAGCTCAGTAGTAGCGTGATTGACTAACATACAAAAGGCCTTCGATTCAATCTCCAGTTCCAGGGGGAAAGAGGATAATGAACTATCATGTACAACTTTGGGAGAAGAAACAAGGAATGTCATTACCTGATGATAGCTTAAAATAGATTGATGGAAGTGATTCCAGTGATAAATAACAGGGGCTGGAGAGATGACTCAGTGGATAAAAGCACTTGCAGAGGACCCAAATTTAGTTCCCAGCACCCACATAGGGCAGCTCCCAACTATCTGTAACTGACTACAGCTCTAGGGGATCCAACACCATCTTCTGGCCTCCACAGGTACTTGTGCTCACATGGCAAATATACACATTAATAAGTAAGTAAGTAAATAAATAAAACCTTTTCAGTAATAATAATAATAGATAATAAATTCTTGAAAAAGTGGTTGTTGGAGAACCAGACCCTCAAAATACACCACAGATTATAGATGAAAGAAAAGATTTTACCATTGAAAAATCTCAGGAAAAGCCAGGTGTGGTGGTACATACCTTTAATCCCAGCACTCAGGAGGCTGAGGCAGGTAATCAGATCTCACATCACAAATATAGAGCCAGCTAGACAACATCACTTAAAATCTTTTAAAATGTTTACACTAAAGCTGGGCATGGTGGCAGATACCTTTAATACCAGTGCTCAGGAGGCAGAGGCAGGCAGATCCCTGTGAGTTCAAGGCCTGCCTGGTCTACTGAAAGTTCTAGGCCAGCTGAGATTATGTAAGACCCCATCTTTTAGAACAGTTTAGCCTGGATGATATAGTAATAATACATGACTGCAGTCACAATGCTGGGAGGCTGAAGCAAAAGGAAAACTAATTTGAGGCCAGTTGAGGTGCTTAGTAAGTTCCTGGCCAGGCCAGTTTGGGGTACAGAGTGACATTCTGCCTCAAAAGTATTTAACCTGGAAAGATGGTTTAGCATTTAAAAGCATAGCTGATTTTGAGGAGGACCCAGGTTTGCTTCCCAGCACCCATCTAGCAACCATCTGTAATTCCAGTTCCAGGGGACCCGATGCTTTCTTCTGACTTCCGTGGGCATTGCACAATACAGGTACATTTGCATACATGCAGGCAATACACTCATACAGATAAAATAGAATTAAAATAATACTTTTAAGTATTTAGCTTGATTTTAATCATGAAGAGACACTTAAACCGTTCCCTGTTGCAGGCCATTAATTCAACAAGATAGCAGGCCTGAAGTCTTCAGAACCAAACCAAACCAAAAACAAAAATCCCAACAGAGATGAGGTGGATCAGTACATTGATGAGCTTATTAAAATGCAAATTCACAGTTGGGCATGGTGGTGCTGGCCTTTGACCCCAAGTGGTGGGTTTGGTTTGGTTTGGTTTTGAACCAGCTGTCTCCAGTGTCTTGTCTGGTTTATGTTGTTGTGTTTTTCTTCCTCTTTCTTCCTCTCTTCCTGCATCACTCTCTCCTGGGTCTCTTCTTCTTTGATGTCCTCCTCTCTCTGATCCAAAGATCAGCCAGTAAAAAGCAATCTCAGCTTTCCAGGTAAGAGGGATACTTCATGCTGAGGGATGTGGGTCAAGGGGGTGAGGGTGAGGGAAGGAATACCCTTCTTTGTATTTTTGAAGTTTTATTTAAGATAAGAGCCTCACTGTATATCCCAGGCCAGCCTGGGACTTGCTTCTATAGCCCAGACTGCCTTGAATTCTCAGCACTCTTCCTGCCTCAGCCTCCCAAATGCCAGGATGGCAGGTGTCTTGCCATCTCATCTGGCTTGTTTTTTTAAAAGTAGTATCTTCACATGGTTCAGAATTTTAAAAGCACGAGATAGTATAATGAAAAGTGTCAAGTCATGTGCCCATGCCCCAGCTAACCACTTTCCCCCCAGAGGCAACCAGTGTTAGGTTTCTTTTGTACTCTTCCAAAGATACCTTAGATGCTTTTGCATGCATAAGCAGAAATTTCAAAACGAATACTTTCTTCTCTCATTTATATACTATTCTAAATGTCCACATAATTCTGTATCTCTTTTCCCCTTAATAACATAGAGACCGTTCTTTATATATAGTTTCATATGGTCCAAGTTCTGTATCATATTGATGTAAAACATACTTAACCAGTCACATACTGTGAACATTGGGGTTATTTCTAGCATTTTGCTATTGCACACAGTGGCTCTGTGCATAATCTTCTACTTAGTCATTTATAATAGCTAGGATATGAACTGACAACATGTACAGTTTTTTTTAAAAGGCCACAGTAGGGCTGGAGAGATGGCTCAGTGGTAAAGAGCACCGACTGCTCTTGTAGAGGACCCAGGTTCAATTCCCAGCATCCACACAGCAGCTAACAACTGTTTACAGTTCCAGGGATCCTATGCTATCTTCTGACCTCTGCAGGCATTACACAACACGGGTATACTTACCTACATGCAAGCAATGCACTCATACACATAAAATGAAAAACAAAGAAAATATTAAGAATAAAAGGCCACAGCAATATTTTGAGTTCTTTTTCTATTCCTGTAGAGATTGTAAATAAAGACATTAAGAAATTAATCTTGGTTTGTGATCTGTGGTGCTTTGAGGATTTAGTGTCTTAGTTTCTAAGCAAGATGCATCAGACTGGCTATGAAATGGGTCTGATTGTGAGGTTGAAGTATACTATCATCAGTAGACCAAATTCCCCTTCTTCTATGGTACCTAGAGGATAAATGGAATTTTCAGAGGCTCAGGTTATTGTTGTGCCCCTCCTTTCTAAAACAGTGTGAGTTGCCAGTTACTTAATAAGTTAGTCTCAAATGTCCAGGTGCCATCTTGTAGACTGCCATTTTAGAGTGGTAGAACTTTGAAGGACAAAGAGATGAAGCTACAATGGGAAGTTCAATTGTGCCCATGCAGGCCTCTGTATGGTGTCTAGCCCACCATGTCTTTTCTTCTAGTCTCCTCCTCTTTTGCAGATCATCACCTGATACTAACTAGCTGTTTGTTTTTCTTGCATTCATTTTCTTGCTGCTCCGTTCTGTTCCATCAGCCCCATTGCAGCCTGGTAAGACTCAACAAGCACATGTATGTTTACACAGTCTTCCTGCTCTTGTCTCTTTGCTGCTTCATTCTACAAAAGGTTTTTCCCTTCACACCCTTCTGGAAATTAAGGAGATCATGCTTGCTCTTCCAGGCCAGGATTCCAGATAGCTATTTGACAGTTGTTTAGACGTTACTAATCTGGCAGGTTGAGCAGATTACGAGGTGGGTGGGTTGGCCTTTTGTTGTCCAAGACTCAGGGCCCCCTTTGACAAAGCCTCCTTCTCTACTGGTCCCTCCCTGCCCAGCACTCTGATGTGCTTTTCTTTACGCCTTCTCCAGGTTAAGTAGCCTGTCTTCTCTGGGAGAGTCCACATCTGAACGAAAGTCCCCTTCCCACCACCGCCAGCCTTCCGACACCTCTGAGACAACAGGTAACTACCTATTCGGGCGTTATGTTTACCCATAAATAGAGAACCTATACACCCAAGTGTAACACATTTTAACTTTCTGTTGAACACATAATGCATGTGCTTTTTGTTACCAATTTTACATCAGTTGCCTCCTTACACCTGCCTAGGAAGTAGGTTTGTTGTTGTTGTTTGTTTTTGAGACAGAGTCTCCCTGTAGCCCCAGCTGGCCTGAAATTCACTATGTAGACCAGGCTGGCCTTGAATTCACAGAGTCACCTGCCTCTGCCTCCCAAGTGCTGGGATTAAAAGTGTGTGCCACCATGCCTGGCAGGAAGTGAGTTTTATATCCTTATTTTACACATGAGGAAGCTGAGGCACAGAAGAGTTAGGAAATTGCCCAACTTCCCATTTATTGGAGATCGAATGGAGGCTTGGAACCAGTTCCATTTTAAGTCTCATTGAGGCCTATGCCTCAGTCATTATGGAATGCTTTTACAAATGACATGTACATCTGACAAACGTTCACAGGGAAGATAATTGGTAGCCACCACTTCCCTTTTTCCTTCTTTCCCTTCTTCCTTTCTCCTTCCCTTCCTTTTTATTCTTTGCATGGATATTGATATAAATAAAAGGGTTTCTCCTTACATTATCGTTCCCTGGATTTGGCAAGGGGCCAACACTGAGTCACTCACTTTCCATGAGCTCTGTAACACAGTCAACAAGTACTGGTGTTCCACTTGGTGTATTCATCAGGTGTAATGATGTAAAATTACCAGTCAGTCCAGGAGACTGCTTATCTGTAACATTAGTCTTTGGGAACATAGCTAGTCTTAGCCCTACCCCTTCTTTGATAGTCTGGTTCAAACATACCACAAGGGATGAGACAACCATTTCAGCACCTTAGAGAAGAATTAGCCTCTCATAGAGAATACAAAAAAGATTCCATGTTTCTGTAATCACTGAGAGTTTTATATTTTACAGCACTATTCATGGACAGGATGACTCTGGGGAATTGGATTTGTCTGGAGATGCTTCTTAAGAAAGAAGTTGGCCTTAGCTTGGATGTACTGACCTTTCAGTGAGACTGTGTGTCTGTGCTCCTCTCATTCTCTCTAACTCCTACCAGGTCTTGTTCAACGATGTGTCATCATCCAAAAGGACCAGCATGGCTTTGGCTTCACAGTTAGCGGAGATCGCATCGTTTTGGTACAGTCTGTACGTCCTGGTGAGTGCTGTATCCATCCCAGCAACAATGGAGGGTGCTCAGAAAGCACTGTGTGTATAATAATGCTACATGACTTGGAGAATGTATGAATGGGGAATGTCCCTGAGGATGAATTATCCTAAAACTGGCTTCCCAAGGACCCCTGGGGAGGAAAGTCTCCACCATTCTGAGCCAATAGGCAGAATTTCTTGGGATCCCACTTTATGCCTACCTCCACTGCTTGCTAGTACAAAACCAGCAGAACAGCCCTCATCATCAGGCAGGTTCTTTTCAACACAAGGCAAGCTCTGAGCCCTTTCTGGGTCAGAAGAAGATATTATGGAGGAATCAAGGTACCCCCATCTTCTTACTTATCTTTTCTTATCTAAGATAGTTGCTTTCTACAGAGGTTTGCATTTGAGACAGGCACACTGGTCCAAGTGGCTTTAGGACACATTTGCAATCATTTGATTTCAATAAGTTACCAAGATATAAATTTTATGTGTCATGTATTATGTCAGATGAGAATGTCTTTATTTCAGCCGTTTATGGTTCTAAGTGTAGTCCTTTCTGATCACTCTGGGAAACCCCCTTAAGAAAAATGGGATTTCGGGAGTAGTCTGGAAGGTGGGAGTGAAAAGTAGATTGATAGGACAGAATTGGTTGGGGTGTTAAGAGTGGGAGGACATAATAGGCACATCCATAGAGTGGCCCATTATGTATGAAAGAGATGTGTTTAAGCAAGTTCTACCAATGCGAAGTAGCAAAAGTATTTCTAGTGACCCAGGCCAGAAAGACAATCAGGAGGGAGAAGGGTCCAGGAGGATATGAAAAAATATCCCTAAAGGGAACCAACTGCTTGTAGCAAATAGGACTAGGCTAGTACTACAGAGCATCATAACTTGATCTGTAGGACACAGGAAAGGGCAGGGCAAACTGGCATTTCACCCTAGGAATGAAAGGGAAAATAAATACTTGCAGTGAACACCTGGGATGTCTGTACAGGAAAAATGAAAAGACTTTCAAATGTATGACCAAAATGGGATGTGTAGATTATGTGAAAATGAGAATAATTAGGGCTTTTCAGGTAGTTTTTTTTTTCTTTTCTTTTCATCTTTCATGTCTCAGAGTTACTGGATTAGAATGAGACAGAGCTAGTAGAACTGCTCATACTTCCCTCTGAGTTCTACTAGGTGTAGGAAGTATGGATTCCTCTAGTGACGTGAGTTCAATTCTCCTTCATTTTTCCCCTCATGTTAGGCTAAGCAGAGAAGAAAGAATAAAAGGTAACTTGATACAAAATACAGGCTTAGAAGTCGGAGGGGTGGGGCTGGAGTGAGTACATACACCCAAATGCCCACGTTCATGTGCAAGGACTTGAATTTATGCATTCATATTTTGGGTAGGAAAGAGGAAGAGACTTTATTTGAACCAGCATTGAAATCAAAGAATAACAAACAATTGCTACTCTCTTTTTCTCATATTAGGTTTCTTCTGCTTGTATCAGAATCACTTAGGCCCTAAGACAATTAGAATCCTTATACTGGGACCCATCCCAAAAGTATGGAATCACTTTCTGGTAAATGGAGCCAAGGATATGCTTTTTAACCAATTTCCCTCATGATTTTTGTGCTTATCAAAGCCTGGGAACGACTTCTCAAATTCCTTTTAAGAGTTTTGATTTTTTTATATTACAATTGTTAGAGGTCACCTGGTATTTACATATTCAGGCAAAATAGCTATTTCCTCTTCATCTTTAAACTATTGCAAGTATTCTTCCATAAATAGTACTTTTTTTTTAAAGATTTACTTCTTTATTTTATGTGTATGTGTGTGTGTCTGCATGTATATATGTGCACAGTGTGCATGCAGGTAACCCACAGAAGCTCAGAAGAGGGTATCAGACACCCAGGAGCTAGAGTTACAGACGGTTGTAAACCACCTAATGTGGGTGCTGAGAACCAAACCTGGCTCCTCTGCAAGAGCAGCAAACCAATGGCCAGAGCCCCAAATAGCACATTTTAGATGAGGGAAATTTGGACTTGAAAAGCTAAAATGGAATGTAGTCATTGCTGTGTTTTTTTGTTGTTGTCCTTTATATACTAGAAGCATCTAGATGTACTTTGTGGCATCTACATGTATTTGGGGGGAGTTTGATTAAATAAATGCAACTTACAAGATGTAATGAATATCTTGGGGCAAATTTTTAAAATATAATATTTGTGCTTCTCATTAATTTGTTTTGGCTGTAGTGTTCTTATGCTTCTTTGGAATAAATTAAAGCTGTGAATAAAAGCCATTTACAACTACATAGTGATCAAAACCACTGGACCCTCTAGTTGAAAAGGACAAGAGCATATTCTTTTACACTCCTTTGGTCAGCCATCATCAGAAGCCCTTAATGTCGTCCAACTCAGAGGGAGAAACTATCAGTGTTTTAAAATTTTTTTGTTAAACAAAATATTATATCATTGTCTCTAATTATATGAACTTCAGAATATCTTTAAGAACATCTTAAGACTTGTAAGCCACAGTTTGAACACTATTCTTTTTTTTTTTTTTTGAGACAGGCTCTTCCTCTGTGGCCCTGGCTGACCTCCTGAATGCTGGGATTAAAGTCCTGCACAACCATGCCCCGCCTTCTCCAATTCAATATTTTTTTACTGTTTGTATTTAATACAATAAACTTATCTTTCCCACAAGATAAGAAATAACTCTTATCTAACCTTGAAATATATCTAGACACATTAGAATAAAGCATATTAGAATAAAGGCGTCTTGGAGCCTAGCCCTCTCCTAGCTTGGCTGGTTGCCGTAATTCTGGACTCTGAGCAAGGTGAAGAGAAGAACAGTAGATGTAACCTTAGTTAGTTCACTCTAGCTTAAAACTCACCATAGTCCTGGAGCAAAATTAAATTGCATCCCTTTCCCCAGCATTTGAAGTGCTAATATGAAATTTCAGAGCAGATGACAACAGGGATTTTGGTGTGGTGGCTTATGGGAGAAGTCGTAGGATTCTTTTGATGAGTTCTCTCCCTACAGGAGGTGCAGCCATGAAAGCCGGTGTGAAAGAGGGTGACCGGATCATCAAAGTGAGTGAATCTGACCTCTCCTTCATCCCAGAGCAGTAGCAGGTACAGGGACTGACCTTCAACAGTGCTACAGAGGTCACAGAAACAGGGCACCGACTTCCATGTCAGTACTAACTTGGGCGACGGCTACCAAGTCCAGGTGTTACCATGACAGGGAGCATAATAGTCTATTTAAAGAAAAGAGGATGAAGTTAGCTGACTTCTATGTTCTGGGCCCTTCAAGTTAATTGACCCTAAAGCAACCAAGTTTTATTTATTGTGTTTCACAGTTGACAAAAAAATAAGGTTAAGGCGGATTATCTGTGACTATTTAAGAACCTGCACCTTCAAATTCTTTCCTTAATAATGTTGACCTAAGATCTTTGCCTATTCTAAATTACTATAATCTTCCCTGGACATTCAGGTCCTGTCTTTGCAGAATGGAGTTCTGGCTGCAGAGACCCCTAGTTCTGAAGTAAGACAGAAGCCCATAAAGCCATTTGATACACACATGTGTGACTGAACATGAACAGATATAAACATAAGTCTTATCCCTGAAAACTTACAGGCTGGCTTATAGCAAATTACAAATGTAAATTTGAGTAAACAAGGAACCAGAGGTAGCTTGGGAAATGACTTCTTGAAGAAGTGGCATTTTTAGACTAAGGATAAAACCCCTAGGTTTCCATCACTGTTACTCGGTGTTATTTGTCTCTCCAACAGGTTAATGGCACCATGGTGACCAACAGCTCACACCTGGAGGTGGTGAAGCTTATCAAATGTGAGTGGGTAATGGGGAACAACTAAAGAAAGATGGGCTAAGAGGGAGAGAAGAGTATGTTTATTGACCCTAGAATCTTCCTTTCTAGCTATTTAGGCAGCTGAAATCACATTAGTCTCAACATAGAGAGAGCCACTTAAATTGCCACAAAACTCTAGTATGGTGTCACATATACTATTAGTCTCTCATCAGGTGTGTGTGTATGTTTGTGTTTTGGTTTTGGATACAGAATCTTTCTGTAGCCCCAGCTGGCCTGGAACTCCCTGTGTAGACCAGTCTGTCCTCAATCTCACAGAGATCCATCTGCCTCTGCCTTTCAAATACTGGAATTAAAAGTATACACGACTATGCCAAGCCCAAATATCTTCTTCGCACTCCCATCTTTACCACTCCGAATCGTATCTTACTGAGACCACATCACTTAAATGTCATTTTGTTCCATTCACATTCTCATCAACTTCCTACGGAGGCAGGAGAGGGATGAAAATACACTAGCCAGGAATACCCAACAAGTGAGTCTGTACAGATAATCAGATGCAGCAAACACTGAGGAAATAATTGAAGGGGTAGGAAGTCTGAGCAGAGTAGAGGGCTAGGATTTGAGCACCTGCAGGGGTGGGAGTCCGAGGAGAGTGGAGGGCTTGGGTTTGAGCACCTGCAGGCACCAAGCAGGCAGCATGCTGGGCTTTACATTGGCCACCTGGTTCAGTAAGATAAAGAAGGAAGCCGGGCTGGGAGGCAGGAGAGTCAGAGCTCTTCCTGCTCTTACAGAGGACCCAAGTTCAGTTCCCACCACCCACATCAAGCACCTGTAACTCCAGCTCCAGGGCTCCCACACCCTCTTCTGGCCCCTGCAAGCACCTGCATTCATGTGCACAAAGCCACACACAAGATACACACAAATTAATATTTTTTAATTTTTAAGAAAAGCTGAGCATGGTGATGCACTTAATATAATCCCAGCACTTAAGAGGCTAAGGCAGAAGGATCATTCAAGACCATCCTGGGCTATATTGCAAAACTAAAGACATCTCAAAAAATCTTCCCTCCCAAAAGTAAAGAGGAGGAGGAGGAAGAAGAAACAAAGATTGGGTGAGATGTCCTGTAGAGTGTGTTTCCAGATACTTATGGGTGGAATTTTGGTTGTGGTCTCCACATGAAGGAAAAAGAACTTGATTGGTGAAGGGCAGAAATTAGAACATGGTTGGAGCCTTAAAAGTGAGGAAGTTTTAATCTGTAGGACTGTGAGCTTAATGAAAGGGAAAAAATTCCTTTGAATAGCTGCCCTTTAGAACAGTGCTACTCAAACAAGCCTCTTTCTTTTCTTCTAGCTGGTGCCTATGTTGCATTGACTCTCCTGGGTTCTTCACCTTCCTCCATTGGTGTCTCTGGGCTCCAGCAGGATCCATCTTTGGCAGAAGTGTCCCAAGTCACCCCCATGATTCCTCCACCACCACCTCCTCCACCCCTGCCACCTTCACAACACATCACAGAACCCAAACCTCTTCAGGTAATCGTTTTCCTACCTCTTCCTGGTCACTCTGAGACCGCTTTGAAGATTTCCCCAATGGGAATTAAATTGAATAGGATTATGGTAAACACAAACAGACCACAGTACCACCAAAAAGTCATGTAAACACCACCAAAAAGTTAAAAGTGAAGTCTCCATAAAAGGATGTCCCATGCCTCAGTGTCCTCATGAGGTTTTATCAGAGAGTACCTTCAGTGTGTTTATGAAACATGTGAAAGACTCTTACAGAAGTTCTCTGAGAATACTCCTTCTACATGGGGAGAACCCCTTGCCCAGTCATGGCCAGATACATCTGTTAGAGTTTATCAGTTGGTGTTAGGAGAATATGCTGACAGGGCTTCACTCTAGAGCAAAAGGCTGCCTGGAAGAGTAAAATATGGAATATAGTCAGTAGAGAAAGAGAGTCAGAAAGGACAAAATTAAGTAGAAAGAGAAGCCCCAGAGTAGGCAGGAAAGCCTGAGTGAAGAGGGCAGGGTGCAGGTGTGTGTAGAGAACAGGTTTCTGATTGCAGAGAAGACTGAGCCGTCAGTTCTCTAGAAAAGCTTGAAAACAATTTGGTGCCAAAGCTCATTGATTGCACCCAAGGTTTCTGAGAAGTTCAGGAGCAAATTCAAAATAAGATTTTATTTTTATTCATTCCATCAAAGTGTTACATGTTCCAAATGCCCTCTTGACTGAGGCTCTACTCTCATCTTTGCTCACCCAAGAATCATTAGATAGAAGAGTTAAGCTATTGTGCTAGTTCCCAAGTCTCATTACTGTTATTTTTCCATTCCTAGGATCCTGAAGTTCAAAAGCACGCCACCCAGATCCTCAGGAATATGTTAAAGCAAGAGGAAAAAGAGTTACAGGTGAGGTCACTGCTGATGAAAACTGGCCATTGATTTAATGAAATAATACCGTGTCAGAGCCATCTGCCAATGTATACAACTTAATTATATGGACCATCTCCAATCAGAGTAAAACATCAGGGTCTATGGGTTATAGCCTAGTGTTGGAACCTAGAGCCTAGAGTATTTGAGACCCTAGGTTCCAGCAAACAAAAATATAAAACTTGAGGACTCCTAAAGAATTGCCACTGGAAGAACTGGGAGCTGACTCATTGGTTAAGAGCACTGGCTGCTCTTGCAGAGGACCCAGGTTCAATTCCCAGCACCCACATGGTAGCTAGCAACCATCCATAACTCCACATCCAAGGGAATCCAATTCTTCCTTCTGACCTCTGCGGGCATTGCATGCAGGCACTTATATACATGCACGCAACACACTCATACACATAAAATAAGAATAATAAATAAAATGTCATTTGAAAAAAAAAGAGTTGCCACTGGAGGTATAGTAGTTTACTCCTTTAATCTCAGCACCAAGGAGGCAGAGGCAGGCAGATCTCAGTGAGATCAAGGTCAGCCTGCTCTTCATAGTGAATTCTAGGCCAGATGGGACTACAGGGAGACCCTGTCTCTCAAACAAACAAACAAAAAATTGCCACTGACCAGTAGAATTTGCTAAAGCCAACCAAGAGAATGAGTAGGGTGACAGAACTTCATGGTTAATGCTTTGGACAGTGAATATGTAAACTAAATACAAATAAGTAAGGGAACTGAGGAAAGTTGGAGTCCATTGGAATTGTTCGTAGAGGTTTTCAAAAACGAGAATGGTAAGAGGCATGGGAGGTAGGGATAAGAAAATGAATACTGGATAATAAAATAATAGTAGTGGATGCATGGTTGGTGCAAGGGATGAAGAGAGATTACCAGTCTAGGCAATGATGGGCACAGAGACCAGGAAGACTAATTTGGCTGGAATAGATCACTGTAAGAGCTTATTATATAAAACATTGTTTTAGTTTCTATGATATACAGAAATGGAAAAAATTAGGCAGTTCTTATTTTCATTATACTTAAAATCTATGAGAAAATTTTAATTCTAATAAGAAACAGAAGAACTGAGTTTGTAATAAAAAAATTTTAAAAGAGCAATTACAGTGGTGTGTGAAAAAAGCTCCATTGTAGGAGTAATATTTTGAGTGGGCCTTAAGAACTTCAGTAGATATAAGAAGTAGGGAAGAAATATTAATGAAGAAGCAATGTAGGTCAAAGGCACAGAGATGTGAAAACACATTTAACAAACATTGCATTCCTGCAGTGTGCTAAGGTACTTGTAGCAGGGATTGAATGGGATGGGGTCAGGGAAAAGAGTTAGAATGGTTACAAAGATAAGTAAGAGGTATGCCTTTCCCTTAAGGGACATGGTGGGATAAATGAAGATATGCTACATTGTAAATTGGTACTTATATATTTACATTGGATTATTAAGATGCTTTGGTACAGTATGAGGCTAGATATACTAGGTCAGTGAACTCAGTAAGAGTTCTGAAATTAATCCATACATTTCTTGCAATTCATTTTCAAAAAAGGTACTAAGACAATTTGGTAGCATTGTCTTTTTAACAAATAGTTCTGGATCAACTGAATATCTACAAACAAAGAATGAATTTGGACCTTTAACCTCACACAATTAACAAAATTTAACTCAAAATGGGTCAAAGACTTAAAAGTAAGAGCTAAAACTATTTTTGAAAACTATAAAATTCCAGCTCTCTCTTGAGGAGGCTGTGGTGGTTTGAATGAGAAATGGCCCCCAGATAGGCTCAAATATTTGAACACTTGGTCCCCAGTTGATGGTACTCTTTGGGAGGAGGTCATGGAATCTTTAGGAAGCGTGGATTTGCTGGAGGAAGTATGTCACTGGAAGCTGGCTTCGAGAGTTCAAAGGCTTGCCCTACTTCTTGTTTGCTCTCTGCTTCCTGTGTGCTTGAATATGTGAGCTCTCAACTTTCAGCTCCCGCCTCCTGCCATGTCTCCCTGCCATTATGAACTAACCCTTTGGAACCATAAGCAAAAATAAATTTTCTTCCATAACTTGGTCATGGTTTTCTATCACAGCAACAGAAAAAGTACTTAATACAGAGCCTATACCCATGGTTGGATAGGTCTTTCTTCTCTGAATGCTTCTTTTTTTTTTTTCTCTTAATCCTTGGGCTGAAGCCTATATTAAAATACCTTTAATATGCTGGGTGTGGTGGCACACGCCAAGTCTTCATGACCTTGGATTGGACACTGGCTTATTTGACAACCCCCAAAAAAGATAATAACAAAATAAAATATTTGTGCATGAAAGAATAATACAAGAAATAAAGGGGAGGGCTGGAGAAATGGCTCAGCAGTTAAGAGTACTGAATGATCTTACAGAGAACCCGGGTTTGAGTCCCAGCACCCACTTAGTGACTAACAGCCATCTTTAACTAGTTCCAGGAGATTTGATGCCCTCTTCTAACCCAGAGATCATTGCATGACATGGGTGTACTTACAAACATGCAGGCAGTACATTTACACACATAAAATAAAAAGGGTCAGCTCACAGTAGAATATTTCACAGCCATGTATGTTAAGGGTCTGATTACCAGAATATGTAAAAGACTCTTCTACCTCAACAATAAAAAGAAATAGCACAGTTTTAAAAATTTGGCAACAAGCCAAGTATAGTGGCATACTCCTTTAATCCCACAACTAGAGAAGGGAGGCAGAGTCAGGCTGATCTCTGTGAAATTGAGGCTGACCTGGTCTGCCAGTAAGTTCCAAGCTATGCCTGTCTCAAAAAGCATCCCACCCCCAAAAGAAAGAAAGAAATATTGGCAAGGACTGGTCATGGTGGTGCTACCTTTTATCCCAGCACTGGAGAGACAGAGGCAGGTGGATCTCTGAGATCAAATCCAGCATGATCTACATATCAAGTTCCAGGAAAATATATATAAATAAATAAATAAAATTTAGCTCCTGAGCCATCTCCCCAACCCCATCAGCTGTGTTCATATTCTAAATAAAATTAGAGAAGAATTTGAATAAACAATTTTCTTTTGAAACAGGATCTTACCCTGGCTGGCCTGAAACCCACTTTGTAAATCAGGCTAGCCCTAATTCAAAGAGATCCACTTGCCTCTGCCTCCCAAGTGTTCAGATTAAAGGCCACCATGCCCATCCAAAATAAACAATTCTTTAAAGAAGACATAGAACACACTAGAATATTTAGTCATAAAGAGGAATTAAGTACTGATATATACTTTAAATGAAAGAACTCTGAAAACATAAGTCTTCAAACTGTGTGGCTTTATCTGTAGACTGTCCAGAACAGGCAAGTGTGCAAAAACAAAGTAGACTAGTGATTGTTACCAGAGTGGGGGAAATGGGCAGTGATTGCTCAAGGTACCAACCTTTTTACTGGGGTCATTTTGGAATTTAATAGTGAGAATTAATGGTTGCACAGTTGCATAAATATGCTAAAAATCACTATATTAAATACTTTTAAGTTTATGTTTTGTGAATTACATCTCAATGACAAACCTGAAAAAATTTTACATGCCATAGAAGCCCAAAAGAATGAGTAATAATTTATGCATTTTGTAATCAGAAGACTTTCATGAAATGATACTTGAGTTGGGTTCAGTCTGTTGTGACTAAATCATTAAAAATGGCAAGGTGGGGGGCGGGAGAGCTGGAGAGATGGCTCAGCGATTAAGAGCACTGGCTGCTCTTACAGAGAACCTGGATTCAATTCCTAGCACCCACGTGGTAGCTAACAACTGTCTATAACTCCCATTCCAGGGGAATCCAGTGCCCTCTTCTGACTTCTGTGGGCACTTACATACATACAGGCAATATACTCATACATATAAAATAAAAATAATAAAATATTTTTTAAAAGAAAAAAAAAGGGATAGAGACTAGAAAGTGATTTGGGTCAGAAATACCATAACGATCTTGTAATTTCTTCTGAATGCTGTGGGAACTTATCAAAAAATTTTCAGGGCTGGGCATGGTGGTGTAGGCCTTTAATCCCAGCACTTGGGAGGCAGAAGCAGGCAGATCTCTTGAGATTGAAGCCAGCCTGGTCTACATAGCAAGTTGGCCTGCTGAGGCAACAAAGAGACCCTGTCTCAATAAGATCCAAAAAAAAAAAAAAAAAATTTCAAATCAATGTCCTTTAGAGAATTTGTGTGTGTGTGTTTGGGGTTAGTGATGGCTCTGCAGTTAAGAATATTTGTTGCTCTTGCAGAGGACCTGAGTTTAGTACCCAGCACCTAAATCAAGTGGCTTATAACTGCTTGCAAACTCCAGTTTCAGTGGATCCATTTCCCTCTTCTGGTCTGTGGGCACTTGCACACATGTAGTACACATACATACACTTAGGCACATACTCATACAAATAAACAATAACTTTTTTATTTTTAAATATTGTGTATGAGTGTTTTGCCTGAATGTATGTACGTGCACCCATGCATGCAATGCCTACAGAGGCCAGATGAGAGCTTCAGATTCCCTGGAACTGGAGTTAGAGGTGGTTGCTAACTGCAGTGTGGATGTTGGGAATGAAACCCAGGTCCTTTTCAAAAGTGGCTTGTGCTCTTAACTGCTGAGCCAGCTCTCCAGCCCTGAACCCTTGGTTGCTGCTGGTAGTGTGTAGGAGATGATGACAGATTTGATAAGAACAGTGGGAATAGTAGGAAAAACAGAGAGGATGAATAAGAAACATCTCAGGTCACATCACGGGAACTTACCAGCTAGGTAGGAGAAGAAAAAGTAAAGGAGGGCCTTGAATCTGGGTGCCGTGGATGAACTAACATAGAATATAGGAGCAGAGCTTAGGGAGAAGAAGTTCAGCTTCGCAGTGCTGAATTGAGTGTGCCTGAGACATTCAAGTAGACTGTCCTGGCATATGTAGGTGATGGGGATGAAGCTCTAGAGAAATGAGAGTTCACATATCCTCAGCAACAAGATGGTCATTGAACCTAGGGTCTGGCTAAGCACACCAAGGCAGAGAAGAGAAGGGTGAGAATGAATTAGGTATTTGTGTGCTTCTGTAGCACTGTACCCACCTCTAATAGCCACACTGCTTGCTGTTATGTTTGATCTTTTTAAATTTTATTAACTGTCCTGGAAATATTTTTATTTTTGCAATAAAATTAACCAGTTTGTTTGAACTTTAAGTCCCTTTATAACAGACACTTAGAAATTGTTTTTGTTAAAAGGAATTTATTTCTCTATATCAGTATATGTAGTACACTGGATCAAATGGAGGGAACTGTTTATCCTACAGAAGAACTCAGCCAGTGGAAGATCACTATCCATCAATTCTATGTTTGCTCCTTTTTAAAGAGTAGCTGTTAGAGGTGATGAGAAAAGGAAGAAAAGTAAGGCTGTGATGTAAACCACCTGAGTTGGTAGAAAGGAGTTTATTGTGGGGTTTTGCTTTTAAGTCAGGGAACTAGAATGTTTTTGTAGGATAAAGAGAAGGAACCACTGGAAAAGGAGATTTTGAAGATAATGTGACAGCGTCTAGGAAGCACCCACAGCAATCAATGAATTGATATAAAGAACGCTTAGTTGCTGCTGTAGTGTGTAAGATTCAGTTTCTCTTCTGCGGCAGTAGAGGTAGATGCTTTGAAGTGGATAAAGTTGAGAAGTTCTTTCCAATTGATATTCTCTGCTGGAACTGAGACTGTTTGGGGTTTGATAAGCATGGAAAAGACAGGCTAAAATGTAAGGAATTTTAACAAAGTTGTCAGAAGGAAGCCTTAGGTAAATGTGGTTTATCTGTAAACCTGTCACCTTAATTTAACTGGTAAACTTTACTGGTGACTCCTTTTGTACAGAAATAGTCATAGTTGCTGTGCATTCTGACATGTAACTGCAGCAGCCATTCTGGCAACACTTCACATAATCTCGTTCAGATCTTTCAGTCATCCCATAAAGCAGATACTGTCCATTCTTTCAAAAGAATGTATTCAAGCTTGCCCAAACCTACACAGCTTGTAAATAGAGGTGCCAGGGTTCAGTGCTAGTCTCCCTCAACTCCTGTGCCCCCCTTTGCTGCGTGCTGTCAGGAGTATACAATGGGAGGTAAATTTGTGTCTGCTCTCCTGATCTTAGCCAGGGATAATAGCTGCTCTAATTTAGCTTCTCCTCTACTCTTCTTAGATTTTCATTGTAACTTTGCTCTAACACTTTTTGTGTAGTGATCTGGACAGTGACTTCTATTATTTCACACTGGAGTGGGAGTCGAGAAAGATCTCAATTTAAGATGTGGGACTTTATCCAACCCTGGAAAAATGGGTCAAGATTAGAGCAGGCCTTTTATTTTGTTTTCTTTCTCCAGCTGCCTCCTATATTCTGTTTCTTATCACTCACCCCTTTTTCTGATCCTAAATAATAGTAAAATAACATGCACCTACTAGTAGGCAGAAATCTCTCCTCTCTGTTTTGAGATGACTGCCTGTTCTTACTGCTGAGAAATCATCTATTCTTTACTAACCACCCCTCTGCATTCTCTTTTTCCTTCTCCTCCTCTTCCTTCTCCTTCTCTAGCGTATCTGTGAGGTGTATAGCCGAAACCCCATCAGCCTACTGGAAGAGCAGATCGAAGGTGCTCGGCGGCGAGTCACTCAGTTACAGCTGAAGATCCAGCAGGAGACTGGTGGCTTGGTGGTGAGTGGCAGTAGGCATAGGTCCAGGAACAGCAACCAGGCAGCAAGATTAGGGTACAAGGGAGAAAGCAGGGCAAAGGTATCCTCTTGAGAGCCATGGCAGGACCTCAAGGCTGAGCTAGCACCAAAGATATCTACCTGGACACCATATAAAGAGAAGGCCCATTTTGTATCTTCCAGGAATTTATAGTTGCAATGAAAAGAAGAAACACAAAATAAATCATATAGTCTCTTTTAATATGCTAATCATCCTTCTCCTGGATAGTTGCTCAAGACATATATAGTCCTATTTTGACTTTACTCAGCATTTATCTGATAGCCTTTTCTCTAAGGATCTCCCAAAGGAACATAAGTGCTTTCCAAGTCAGCCTCAGTAAAGGATTCCCAATCAGCTGAGAAAGATCTATATCAGCAGCTAACTATACTCATTAAAAAAAAAAATGCTACAGGAGGCAGTGATTTATCTGCTCTCATCAGAGAGAGTGTCTGGCTCATATTCATCAAGCCTCAGTTCTTTGGGAAGATAAGAACTAACTTCTTAGAAAGTTATGATGTCCAAGAACAGTGTTTTCCAGAACCAATAGAATTGTTAAAGGCTTTCTACTCCTATTTTCTTTTTAATATTTTATTATTCTTTATTTTATGTGTATGAGTGTATTGCCTGCATGTATGTAAATGTACCCATGTTGTGAAATGCCCACAGAGGTCAGAAGAGGGCATCAGATCCCCAGGAACTGAAGTTAAGGAAAATTGTTAGCTGTCATGTGGGTGCTGGGAATTGAACCCAGGTCCCCTGCAAGAGCAGCCAGTGCTCTTAACTACTGTGCCATCTCTCCAGCCCCTCTACTTTTCTTTTCAAGCATCCTGATCAGAAAAGTTGAGGAAACACAACTTATGAGCAAGTTACTTAATCCCTAAAAGCCTCTCTCTGTTTCCTCATTTGTAAAATGGAAATCACAACAGAATCCACTGAGTGGAGCACTGTCAGAATTGAAAGATGCCATTGGAAGTGTGTGTGTGTGTGTGTGTGTGTGTGTGTGTGTGTGTGTGCTTCTGCTGTCATTGTTGGTGTCCATGTGATATGAATTCTGAGACTCTGAGCTTAGAATCAGGATATCTCAGCTCTAGCTTGAGAGTTGATCTAGGGTGTGGCTTGGGCAAGTTACTGAACATCTGAGCTTCTGTTTCCTCATTTGCAACATAGGAAAAACCTGTCTTGCATAGAGTTGCTGAAAAACTGAATGCAGTTAAAGAAAGTAGAGTTTTGTAAACAATAAAACATTGTCAATGTCACTTCCTCAATGGCTGGGACACTGAGACCCAAACCAACACCTGTCCTCAATAAACATTAGATGTTCAGCATCTTTCCTCAGTTCAGGCTTGAGATTTTTGTATTCCTTGAAGCCCTTTCCTGTACCCATTTCAAGTAAGGCAATAAATACTTTGAAGTCCTGGGTGATAAATGAAGTGAGGTTTTTGTTAATGATTCTTATAATGGAAAAGTTCCTTTCCCACTATTAGGGGTCACCTCGGATTGTATACATGAATAAATATCTCTTCTAGCTGGACATTTCTGAGGCAGTTAAGCCGAAGTGACCACTAACTATAAAAGCAAATACGGCTCTGGTTAGAAGAGGGAAACAGAAGTGGAAGAGGCTCACATAATTTGCCCGCTCTCTGGTCTTTTCTTTTTTAGGACATACTTCCACTATGTGGTGAAACCAGCCAGAGACAATCTGAAGGTAAGTCCTATAATTATTGCTTTTCCTCTGGCATATACAAGGTTTCTTATCTGTTGGTCCCTTCCTGTGGAGCAGATTCTGGGAAAGAAAATGCACCTACACTGTTGGAAATAGAATAATGGGAGAAAGTAATATCAATATACAGGGCAGTTAGATGCATAGACATGAGCAATGGCTAAATAAGGAACAAGGTCTAGACAGAAGCTTACCTGACAGTACATGGTACCAAGGAATGCAACAAATACTTGTGAAAAGGGATGGTCATCAAAAGAGGGTTAGGAATGAGTTGAAAAATAAGAATAGCTATGGGATAAGGACTACAGAGTCTTACTAATGGTGGGGACATGTCCTGTTCCCAGAAGCAGAGGTATTGGAAACTAGGTGTGGAGAGAGTGAAAGGCAGGTGTACCAGGAGAGGCCACAGATCATGAGAAGGGAGAGCTGAAGAAAAACTGATAAAAGGAAGGGAGGTGGCAGCTTCCTCTTCCAGCCCAATGCCCAGAATAAAGGTAGTTATTCCACTGGGTCTGAGACCTTTTCTAAAACTGTCTAAATTCATTTCTTCCAGGCCGCCTCTCTCTGGATTCCCAGGAAGCAGACAGTGGTTTGGACTCAGGAACAGAACGCTTTCCCTCTGCCGGTGAGGTGAGCGCCATAGGCACAAGGCCAATTTAGTATGTATGCATTCACTTTCTCTCCCCTGGGCACTGGAAGGCTCTGTTGCTCACTGGCCACCAAAAGCCCCGGCCTGTCATCTGGACAGCTCCTCTGCAATTCCAGCTCAAGATTTAGTCACTGTATTCTGGTTCCACAGAGGCTTTGACATGTTTCCTCAGGCCTATCATCACATCTGGCTTGCTTTGTAGCATAGTCAGCATTGTAGGATAGAAAAAAGGCATGTCATCACCATAACTTGCCTTTGAGAGCAAGTTAGTGAACCTCACTTTATCAGGAGTGGTTCATACTCTTTTGGCTGCAGATCTTTTTTTTAAGTCAGAGAATTTTAGATTTTCACCTCAAAGGTTATCTCTTCCAGGTATTCTCAGTTGGCATGAAGGGTTAGAATATAAAATAAGAAAGAATAAAATGAGTGAGTAGAAGTAATGGTGACAACAGCAAGACATCTAGTTAGCCAGATTCATTAAATCTGGGAGCACATGTTAAAAACAATAAAAGCCTAATTTTTAGGTAACATTTGGAATTTCCACCAACTGTTCCTGATTGTTGGTGAGAAGATGGCTGGATTATCTGTAGAAGGACCAGTATGTGGGAAAGTTACCAAGAAAGTGGCAGGGGTAGCAAGGTCCTGGGTAATTCATAGTTCACATTATATGGGTGGTGACATGTTTGAGGATGAAGAATATGGGCTACAACTCAGACTTCTGGATTGACTCCAGGGAATATACCACAAGCTCATTGGCTTTCAGTAAGTCTCATAACCTGGCTTCCAAGATCTGGCTCTTTGTGTGAAAAGTGATGTTGTTTCTCTCAGTGGGCTGTCATGAGGATTCAGGGAGATACTGTATAATCAAGAACGTAGTGAGTGTCAACATGGTTGTCATCACCAAGTAGCTTAGCCCAGATAAGTGTCTAGGTGAGGGTCCTTCTCACAGAATTCTCTTCCTCTAGTCATTGATGAATCGGAACTCAGTATTGTCAGACCCTGGACCAGACAGCCCCCAAACGTCCCCTATAATACTGGCCAGGGTGGCGCAGCATCACAGGCGACAGGGCTCAGATGCACCAGTGCTCCAACCCATTGACCAGGTAAGTGATCGGAACCATCTTGTAGCTTACCTTTCCCCCTTTCAGCACTAGGGTTTGGAGTAGGGTTATTGCCAATAAGTACTTTTATTTGACTTTTTGAGACAGGGTCTCCTGTAGCCCCAGCTGGCCTGGAACTCTCTATATAGACCAGGCTGGCCTCAAACTCAAAATATCTGCCTGCCTCTGCCTCCCAAGTGCTGAGATTAAAGACATCCAGCCCCAGGAACTGGAGTTACAAATGGTTTTGGCTACCACATGGGTGCTCTTAACCACTGAGCCAGCTCTCCAGCTTCCCAGTATGTAGTCTTGAATAGTCAAACTAAACCCTACTCTGGCAACCAACATTCTGAGATAGTCGCCTAGAGAACAAAGAGTAAAGAATGAAGATGGTGTAAAGAGAAATAAGGAAGTGAAGAGGCTCAGTTTTTGTGTGAAGAGTCAGTAGATACATCTATCGAACATAGCAGCTAAGGAACAGACAGTTGATTGGTCTTTTAGTGTCTGTGTAGAATATGAAATAGATTTGTTCAGTGTCTCTCCAGAATACTGATCTTCCCTTAGCAAAACTTAGCTTCAAACAAAACTTTGAGGTGAAAGGCATGTGTATATTCAATGATAATATGTGTGAAAATATAACCCCATTTTGTATACTGAAAAAGTAATTAGCCTTATTTGGAGCCCTAATACAGCAAACAAAAATACTAAGTATACTTAGGATTTTTCCTTATCAAACTTTGCCCCTACCCTAATCCTTAGTGCGTCCATATTGCCCAAATAGTCAGCAAAAATTGATTCAAAGTACCTGATCTTAAGGGTAGGACTAGGTCTGGGGGAGGTTTCACAAAGAACAGATTTGGGCTCACAGCAAAATCCTGCAAAGAATCTAGGTTGTAATAGCAATGGAGTGGGCTTGCCTGTTATATTATAGATAGAAGCTACCACCTGTTAAACACTGGCTCTGTAAAACTGCAGTAATTTTTTTTTTCCAAATCCACCTTCCAGTTGCATAATGTTACCTAGTATTTTCCTCAGGCTTATTTTTTAAAACTTAAATTCATTTTAGAGGAAATTTGTCAGTGCTTCAATTAAAACCAGTATCACATACTGTAAATGTAAGGTGAAGCAACATGCATTACATGTTTAGAAATGGTTCTATAAAATCTTTCCTAGAAAGATACAGAACAGTGGAGACAGAAAGCTACATTTCACATTCAAAAGATACAGAGCAGTGGGGCTGTCTCAGGATGGCCACATGAGAAGCAGAGGCTTATCCCCTCCAAGGAACTTAAGAACAAACATTGGAAACTTTCCATTAGAATTACCCTTTTGTATCTTTTGAGTTTCAAACTATGTGAATGTATCATTTACTATAAAAATACATGATACCTGTTTGAAGAGATAGAGTTTATAAACTCTAGCTAGATTCTTTTGCTTGTCAATACCTTTGTAAAAGGTATAAAGATAGACTAGCAGCAGGCTAAACTCTCTTTGGATTAATCAGAGGTATTGAATGGGAACCAAAATTAATTTCTTACAAGATGATTCACTGCTATTTATTTCCATGTCCTGGTACCACCTAAAGTAATTTCCAGCCTCACCAAATATCCATCAGTGGTGAATTTCTCACTTTGGAGGACATTGGTGTAAGGAAGTTATTTTCAAACTATGAGCTGTAATCTTTTGGTGAATCATTAGAGCAGTATTTATTAAAGTATTTATATAAAAGTCAAGAGCAGTATTTATTTTAATGAAGTAAAATCTAATAACATCTATAAGAAAATATCAGAATTCACTACTATAGTAAATGTAATACGTAAAAGAGCTGTTGTGGTTCCATACATGTGTACTAGGTTGCAGTAAAAATGTATTATTGGAAGTCATGGCCAAAAAATGACTGAAATTTGCCATTGTGGGGATCAAATTCCAGTCCTCATGCTTTTA
Source organism: Eospalax fontanierii (assembly GCA_035773235.1). Lineage (NCBI taxonomy): Eukaryota > Metazoa > Chordata > Mammalia > Rodentia > Spalacidae > Eospalax > Eospalax fontanierii. Next base: position 57,460,799 of record CM069543.1, on the reverse strand, counting down.
CTGATGAGTTATTGCTCCATCCTGTTTCCACGTGTTAGATGATCACTCCTTCTCCCTTCATAGAACTCAAGGACCAAGTTTAGGATGCTGTGGGAGTTTGGGTGTACATCCTGTTCTATGGGAAGCTTTTACTTCCGTTGATTAGGTTAACTGGCACAGGTATAGAAGATGTTGCTGTGGAGACATGAACAAACATCTACTGATCCCAGATAAGGAATGACACACCAAAGTAAGGTCCAAATCCCCAGAGTCCAACTTGGCGAATCAAAGAGTTTTAGTGGAGCTACTTACAGGAGCAGAAATGATTCAAAGACAGCTGCATCATCAAAAGCCCATCCCAGCATGGATGAAAGCAAGAAACCTAGAGCTCTTTACATAAGTTGCAGGCATCTTGACAGGTTGGTGAATGTCTCTTCAGGCAGCTCAGTCTTCTTGGCAATTTAGCTAGTCTCTGGTGCTTCTAGGCAACTTGGCTTGTCTGACAGTGTCTCTCAGCAATCTTTACAGTTTATATAAGCTTGGAGAGGGGAAGGGCCTAGCGCATCAGGTCAGTTTCAGAGACTTCCTAAAGTTTACTTCCTAAGTCTTAATGAGCTTCCCTGCAGGATGGAATGTTTTATTGTGGAGGAAATTGCTCCACAGCATTGACCATCCATAGCAATTCTGGGTTTTTCACCTGCAGGACTCCGGGTCAAGGTATCACAGAGACACTTGCACATCAGTGTTTACTGCAGTACTATTCACAGTAGCTAAGTTATGGAACCATCTTTGGTCTCCAGCAACCAAGGAATTAATAAAGAAAATGTATGTGTACACAACAGAATGTTTTTCAACCTTAAAGAAGAACCAGGTCATGTCATTCGCATGAAAATGGATGCAACCATAGTAATCATAAACATAAATTAAACCAGGTTCAGAGAGATGAATATCTTATTTTTGCTCAAATGTTTTAATAATTACTAGGTTTATAAGGTACACAAAATCATGTTTGTGTATATGACATGAAAAGTAAAAGCAAAACTGTCTGGAGAGACAAAGGGAACCCCCAAGAGGGAAAACACTAGGAAGAGAAGGTCTGGAGTGGTTTGCTCAATATATAGTATACACTTGTATGAAAACTTTTAAAACTTTTTTTTTTTAAATCCTCCCCAAAGAAGCTAAAGTCTAGTCTTTTTTTGTGTTTCCCGGGGATCCTAGGGAATGTAGATACCAAGGGCTTCGGAGACCAGGTATTACAAGATTGGAGGATCTCAGGATATGTCTGAGAAGCACAAATAGTGCCTCAATATAGCTTTGAGTGGCTAGGCAGGGCCTCCTTCAATTGTAAATGTGAGTTAGACTCCAATTTCTGTGATACTTTCAGACCTAGGTGAAATTAGGGATGAGTAAAGTAGGTGGGTTCCAGATGCAGAGCCTTCCTTAGATGTCACTGGAAATGAGGGGGGATTATGTTGAAAGAGTACAGTGACTACAGAATTTTTGATAGCTCACGGAACCTTTATAAGAATCTGATTTAATGTAACATTTGAAAAGTAGTGTGAAGCCTCTCATAAGTAATCACTATTGAGTCAGGACTAGGATTTTATTAAAGTTCATGGAAGGAGAAATGAAAAAGCTAGACTGAGAAGTCCAGGTTTTAACAGGGAGTGGGAATCTGCCAGAGATTGTTAAGCAGACAAGAGAAGTAATGCACATGATATTTGAGAAAAATCAACCCCAACCCTTTTTGTTCAGGGGTTTGTGCACATCTGCTGCTAAAGGCTCTCACTTACTAAGCCCTGCTGTTTGCCTGTCCACCCTATTGAGCAGCAATGTGGTAGTTGCCAGATTTGGAGGGTATGTGTTTAGGGAGCAGGCTGGTGATTTAGTCTGTTTAGGAAAACAACAAAGCTGCCAGCCCAGTAGTCCATCAGGTGCTGTCAAGCCAGCTTTTGCTTTATTGAAGAACAAAAACTCCTCAAAACTTTCACAAATGGGAAGAGAACATTTTTTCTTCCGATTTTCCTAAATCATGTGAGGCTGCTCTGTGTCTGCTGTGCCCCACCCAGTAGCAGATGGCCTCCTGCAAGTAGAAATCATTACATCTGTGCTCTGAGATTTGGGGTGGTAGTAAGGCCTGAATGGCCTTTTTAAATGCTGGACTCCTAAACAGATACTGCTGAAGAGGCTGAATCCCTGTCTTCTGCAACCTTTTATCTCTACACCTCAACTCTCTCCTCCAGGGTGTGGAACAAAGCCCAAAGCCTCTGATTATTGGTCCAGAGGAAGATTATGATCCAGGTTGTTTCAACAATGAGGTAACAGTTTCCTGACTTTCTCCTTTTATATTCCTCTGACATGTAAGCTGTTTGACTAGAAACAGTTTGATTGGCACCAGCTATGAAAGAAGCCTAAGGGAAGGAGGCTCAGCTGACAGATTCTGAAAGTGGAGAGCATGGGCATTGAGCTGTCTACCCCTTGCCTCTGTGCCTCCCAGCTATTATCCTTCTGCCTTCCAGAGTGACATCATCTTCCAAGATCTTGAAAAACTGAAATCACGGCCCGCTCATCTGGCAGTTTTTCTACGTTACATCTTCTCTCAGGCAGACCCTGGTCCACTGGTAAGTCAGAAATACCAGTCTTGTTTGAGTGTCTGTTTCTGGTTGGCAGAATCACTGGCCACAGTGCCTGATCTCTTTATGTCTAGATTTGAAAGTCAAATCAATGGGCAAAGTCAGGCATCTCAAGGACAGAGACAAAACAGAAAAGAAGGTGAAAACTAGGCAAAAGAGATTCTTCGTTATATGACGCAGCTGCCCATCCCTGTAGCTTAGAGAGTAGCAAGGAGATCTAGGCTGGGGAAACTCATTCTCAAATCAGTTTAGGAAGTCTTCAGAGTTTTTAAAGTGCAAGTGGATACGGAGGAATTGAATCGCTTTTGAGATACACAGTTTTTCTATAAGAAAGATTGGCCAGGGTACAAAGCACTAAAAAGTCCTCAATCTAAGATGATGACAAGAAGGAATATGAGGAGATGGGAGTCCACAGTGCCCTGAGGAGGTGCTCAGAGCCACTATCTTATGCTCTCTCCCATTCTGCCTAGCTGCTTAGAACTGAGGGATGACAGTAGAAGGGGTCAATGCTGTATTCTTCAAAGTAAGCCTTTGACCAAGGCACAGGCTGCTGTTTTTTTTCTTTCTGGTGATAACAATTAGAGACCAGAATGAAAATCCATTTGCCCAACAGGGAATCATTGTACCTCTGTTTGTTAAGTCTCAAGTGCTGATTCCTGAGAAAGAGAGGGCACATTACAAAGAAACACAAAATAAGAACGTTTGGAAATAGGCCTCTTGTGGCGGTGCACACCTTTAATCCCAACACTTGGAGAGCAGAAGCAGGTAGATCTGTGTGAGTTTAAGACCAGCCTGGTATGCCTCAGTACTTCTGAAATTTTAGACTAGAGAAAATTCTTTGTTGTGGGAAGCTATGTTAATTTAGGAATATTATCACTCACTGTACTCTATCCTTAGATGGCATTAGGAGCCACTTCACTAGTAAGTGTAACAACTAAAAATGTCTCCAGACAATAATCTATAGGATTAAGTCACCCCTGGATGAGATCCACTGCTCTAACCCAGTTTCTCTGTTGTCCTAGCTTTTTTATTTGTGTTCAGAAGTTTATCAACAGACAAACCCCAAGGAGTCCCGAAGCTTGGGAAAAGACATCTGGAATATTTTCCTAGAGAAAAATGCGGTAAGGCAGTCTTGGATTGGATTACAATTCCATACTCTTTGCACCAGAAGCAGAAGAAAAACCAAGCAAAATATTTAGTCAAGTAGAGACAGGTTTTTAAAGAGACCTTGTAGCCTGAGAGATTATAATTCCTAGATTCTGTTCCTACCTCTCCTCTCAAAGATTTATCTCTTCTATAAGTCTCTTTAGTCCTACTTATAGAATATATGCTGCCTCTCTCCAGAATGTTTGGAGAAAGAGTGTGTCAAGTTCTAATTACTCCTCTAATCCTGTCTCCTGGATGGAGAAATAGGCCCAGAGACATCAAGTGATCTGGATCAATGAGGCAAGAAGGATGCAAATTTCTGGGACTCATCCAGACTTGTTATTCCTCAAAGTCAGGAGTGAGAGTCTCTCTGCATCTGGCCTTGGCTATCAGGGATGTGTCCAGGATTCTTCTGGCTAGAAGCATCTGCCTGCAGATGACAGTTCATATCCTGACTTTCTAACCTGATCAAATACACTAATACTAGAATGGCTTTAATTCTTTTAGCAATCTTAACTACCAGGGCTAATGATGTGGTGGCGGGGGCAGGGGTTGATTTTCCTTAAAATTTTTATTTCACTCCCTTAAGTGGGTCTTGAGTAAGTTAGAGCTGCCAAGGTAGAACTATTGGCTGTTACAAAATCACCCTGATACCTATCCAGATGGCAAAAGATTCCTATGGCAAAAGCCAGAACATCATGCTAACTGCAGCACTAGGTGATGCACACCCAATTTCTCCTGATAGAAAAAGGAGAGACGCAGTGCAACAAATAGAAGGTGCCTCGAACCACTCAGAGGCAAAGGAAAAACTGAGCAGCTGACTTACCCCCGGTCCAGTTTTGGAACATGCCATTCTACATTCTATGACAAGAGAAAAAAACTGCTGTGCCCCTTCACAGTGTAGTCCCAACTTACACTGTGACCTCAGATGCCATTTCCCAAAGCTTTAGCCTAGAATTCAGGTACAAAGTTGGAGAGGGATAAGAAAGGAGGGGAGGTAATGTTGCCAGGCCCTCTGCACCTGCACACTGTTCATTCACTTGGATCTTGCAACCTCACTTTGTCTGCAGCCTCTCTATGTCTGCCCCCATTCTTTTTCTTTATAGCCTCTCCGAGTGAAGATTCCTGAAATGTTGCAAACTGAGATTGGTAAGTTGGTTTTTGGATCATTTTGTCTTATTTTGGTGTCCTTCTTGTACTGAACTTTCAGGAAACACCAGAGACAGAAAGGACATAGTCCCTGTCCCTGAGCAACTGTCCTATACGGGGGGCGCAGGATTTCCCAGTGGCGGGGGGAATCCCCCCAGACAGTTATTCCCAAAACAGTTCATAATAGCTTATGTATAGGAAAGCCACTACCCGGAGCTCTCTGCCAGCCTTCCGTGTGGTCTTTGGGCCTGAGTAAACTTCCTTGTATGAAGAGGAAATTAGATTTAACCAGGGATTCCTAAACAAGGACACTCAGCAGAATTCCTTGGGGAGCCTATGAAAATACAGAGGTCAAGCCTTACTCCTTCCCATCCACAGAGTATTGTTTTAGAATATTTTTGTTTAGTTGGTTTTAGCCATGAGGGTAGATTTTAGTTTGCTAAGCGTGAGGAACTGGGACTGGACAATTGTACTGCTCCTTCCAGTTCGAAAGAATTGATTGAAACAGAGTGAAGAAGACAGCAGCTTGGGGCTGAAGATGTAGCTCAGTTGGTAGAATGCTTGGCAGTATCACATAAACCAGGCATACTCATAATCAAAGTGTTCTGGAGGTGTAGAGGCAGATGGATCAGAATTTCAAAGTCATCCTCACCTACATAGCAAGTTTTAAAGGCCAGCCTAGAATATTTGAGACCTTATCTTCAAAGAGAGAGAGGAGAAAGAGAGACAACATCTTAAGAAGTAGGTCTTGAGTAAGTTAGAGCTGCCAATAAAAATTTTTAATTGAATAAAGGAAATTAATGACTGAATTGAATGCAGGACTCCATTGTCTTCAGACTAACGGACCAGAAAGCCAATCTCTCCACATATCATCACTGGTTACTAAAACCTGTGATGTAGTCAGCAGAAGTGACTTCCTCCCCCAGCACCCTCCTATTCTATCTTCCCTGCACTCCCACTACAGACTTGCGCCTGCGAAATGGTGAGGATCCTCGAAGCATTCTCTGTGAAGCTCAAGAGGCGGCCATGCTGGAGATCCAGGAACAGATCAATGACTATAGGTCTGCACAGACCCTCACTCTTCTGTCTGCCCCTTTCTCATTGCATCTACCCAGTATACGTTTGCTTTCCCTTTTTATGTGCAAATCTGTTGAGTGTGTGTATTTGTATCTCTGGTGTAGAACAAAGCGCACTCTGGGGCTGGGCAGCCTATATGGTGAAAATGACCTGCTAGACCTGGATGGGGACCCTCTGCGAGAGCGCCAAATGGCTGAAAAGCAGCTGGCTGCTCTTGGAGATATCTTGTGAGTATTCAGTTCATTCCTACCTCTGAACTTGCCAGACAGGCCAGCAGATCTTTTGGGTCTGTTTTCCATTTCTTACACAATTCTTTTTACCTAAAAAAACAGGAGATCCTGCTGCATTTCTCAGGCCAAGGGTCCATCCCCACTCCAAGCCTAGAGCTGTTGGCAATCATTGGTGGTTCTGACAGTCCATAGGCTCTAAGAATACAGTGAACATTCTGCTTCCCCTTTCTTGTCCTGTCCCTGACCTTTCTCCTTCCCTGAGTCTTAAGTTCATGGCTAAAACTTAGAGTAAGACCTGCACTCCTGGTCACCAGCAGATGAAGAGCCTTTAGGCAGTGGTTAGAACTGACAAGGGAAACAGCCATTTCACAATCTTGTCAGAAGACCATGCACCTTCTTAGGGGCTTCAGGTACAGGTGCTTTTTTCTTCAGAGCCATTTTCTTTCTTCTTTTCTTTCTTTCTTTCTTTCTTTTTAAATTTACTTATTTTTTTATTTTAATGTGTATGAGTATTTTGACTGCATGCATGCAAGTGCCCCCATGCATGCCATGCCCACAGAGGCTAGAAGAGGGTGTTGGATCCCCTGGAACTGGAGTTACCCATAGTTGTTAGCTGCCATGTGAGTGCTAAAACCTGAACCCAGGCCCACTACACAAGCAGCCAGTGCTCTGAGCTGCTAGCCAGCTCCTCAGCCCCTCCAGTCCCATTTCTGAGTCACCGTGTTGTCTGTGGTTTGAATCCCAGGCTAGGCTTTTTAAGTATACTTCTGGACCTAGATAGTTTTTCACCCCAGTATTCCTTCTTGCTGTGTAGTGACTTTTCATCAGTTTGTTCTTTCTCTCTGTGCCTCTTGTGCTAAATGATAATAAACATTAGCCTTGATGATCTTGGTAGTGTCAGTAACACTGACCGGTTTGGGAAATATCAATGTTGTTTCCATTATATGCCAAATATTTCTACATGGGGCAGTCCTGGGTACATTTGTGAACAAAGTGGCTGATTCCTTTTTGGAGATTATGCAATGATGAGAAGAGACAGCAATACATAAGGACTTGTTGAAGCTGTAGGAGGTCATATTGTTGGTAGAAGAGGTAGGAAAGCCAGGGAGATCAGTTAGAAAGCTCCATAGGAATCCTCATAAACGATAGGACAGTAGCCATGGCAGCTCTGAAAAGAGGTTGTTGGTAGAGTTTAGCACTAGAACCAGTGCTCACAAAAATTGAGTGTGCGGTATAAGAAAGAGATCAAAGGAAAAAAGGAAACTCTAAGAGTTTCTTATCAAAACCCTTAAAGGACTGAGGTACCTTAACCACTGTAAGGGTTGCAAAAGGAACAGTTTTATATGTTAAACTTGAGGTCTCTTAAGGGCATTAAACTGCAGATTTGGAGAGACATCTACTTGTGTGGATCTGTCATTTGATCATTTGATAACAGATCTGGGCTAGAGGGGTGGGATATAGCTTAGTGGTAGAGTAGTTGCCTCACAAGCACCAAGCCCTGGGTTCCATTCCACTAAAAAATAGCTGATCCTGGTGGCACACACCAGTAATCTCAGCTACTTAGGATATTAAGGTGAGAGCATCACAAGTTCAACACCATCCTAACTACAAAGTGAGTTCAAAGCCAGACTCAGTAATTTAGCAAGGGCCTGCATTAAGGTAAAAACTTTTAAAGGGGGAAAGGATATAGTTCAGTGTAGAATGCTTGCCTAGCTTGTACAAGACTCTGGATTCAGTTGCCAGTACCAGTGAATAAGAAAGAAAGGAAAGAGAAATGGAGGGGTGGGGCAGGAGAAGAAAGAGAGAGGGAAAGGAGAGGACAAAAAATCTGGACTAGAAAGGATATCTCACAGAAACTATGACCTTTAAAACTCAGCCCCCTGATCTTCAGCAGTAAGGAGCATTAATCAGTCTATTAATCACCTGACTGAGTCTGGTTTGAGATTCTAGGCATCCATATTATAAAGGATCGTTATTGACACATAAGCACCCAACTTGTAGTGGTTTGTATTTAAAGAAATGACGTTTTGGTCTCACAAAATGTTGGGAACTTTCTTATGAGTATTTTGATAATTAAATGCATTTAAATAGCTTAGAAAAATGCCTGTCCTGTAATAATACCCAAACCTTAGTTGCTGATACCATTTGCCTCTTTAAGTTTCTGTGATGTAGGTCCCTAGGTATCACCTCTTCCCCTGATAATTTCATACTGTATCTGCCACATTCCCCCTTTCTTTGAGTTAGAAGGACATCATTATCAATGTCACTATGCTAGTTGAATCTTTGAGGAAATAAAAATTCTCACATCTTGTACCCAAGCTGGCTCCAGAGCTATGACCAAGATTGAATGTCTGACCTTTTATCCCCTGTCAACACTCCTCTTCTCTATAAGAAAGAACTTGCCCTCCTTCCAGCCTCTACCCAGTGGACCAGCCTGTTTCCAGGTCTGACTCATCTGTTCTTTCCTTTGTTCCAGATCTAAGTATGAAGAAGACCGGAGGTGAGCAAATCCATGATGTAGTTCATTTGTGACTCTTAAGGTAGGAAGAGGTAGGACTGAGCTCCCACACCTTCCATTTCTACCACTTCTGTAGAAAAGTCCTAACTTCGTAGGGCATGAGTCTGTACAAGCTTAGTTTCCAGGTGACTAACCATAGCATGCAGGACTTGTGAGGTACAGACCCTTGCTGCTCAGGACCATTGTCTAGGACATGGGTCTACTCAGTGGACCCTCCTTCTAACATTCTCAGACCTGCTTCTGTGTCTCCACCCTCATGACCCCTGGATCTCCCTCCCCACTCCTTTCCCTGAGAGGAGATTTTACCTCCCAGCAAAATGACGTTAGAATTCATCTGTAATGGTAGCGCCTATGGAGAGGAAAGCATCTCCACTCTGCACTTCTTTTATTATTCCTACATATTCACCTTATCTTTTTCTGTTGTTTTGTTCTGTTCATTTTTGTTTTTGGGGGACAGGGTCTCCCTGTAGCCCCAGCTGGCCTGGAACTCACTTTGTAGACCTGGCAGGGCTCTGTCTCGCAGAGATCCACCTGTCTCTGCCTCCCCAGTGCTAGAATTAAAGGCGTGCACCACTGTGCCTAGCTGATCTTATCATTTTTTATCAGTTTAAAATGAGTCTGTGTCTCCTGCATGCATTCACTTAGTAAGGAAAGAGATGGGCTATAAAGCCAGGGTGGAAGCTTTGCTGTACCGATTCCACAGAGCAGAATCAGTGCATTGCAGGCCAAATACATTTTAAGTACAGAGCTCTGGACAGTTTCATTTGTGGCTCTTGGAAGCTTCTTGACAGCTCTTTCCATCTCTCTCATCTCCTCATTCTCAGGGACGGGTGGTAAAAGCAGTACACCTTGGTTGAAAGCTAGTTGGTATTACCCATCTTAAACCCCAACATGTGTGCCTGAGAATGCTGGCTCCAGACCTTAACAAGCCCTCCAGGTCTGTCCGTGGGCTATAGTTTAGGAAATTTGTATTCCCATCCACTGACCATCATCCCTTCCTGGGACAGAATCCTGCTCAGGAAAGGTATAAGATTTCTTGGGAGCAATGTAAAGCTTTTGGCCAGCTTCTAACTACTGCCCCATTTGATTATCCAGACTTCTCTTTGAACATGTTGAATCATAATTACCTCTTCCCTCTGTGGGACAGCTGAAGGGAGATTGCCTTGAGCTGGGTTTTGGCCCTTCCACCTTCTGCCGGGAAATGTTACTTGATCTTTCTCGTTCATGGTACTTCTGTCTTTCAGTGCTCCCATGGACTTTGCCGTTAATACCTACATGAGCCATGCTGGGATCCGTCTTCGGGAGGCACGACCCTCCAGCACAGCAGAAAAGGCCCAGTCTGTTCCTGACAAAGACAAGTGGTTGCCCTTTTTCCCTAAGACCAAGAAGGTAACAGAACTGTTCCAGAGCACAGCTCTCTCAGAGCAGTTCTCTGTGCTAAGTTAGACCAAGAAAGCCATTTTTCACAACTCTCTAGCTACATCCTTGTGATGCAGATGGAGTCATTGAGAATCCCCAGACTAGAACAGTCCTCACCTTCCTCCAAACCTGACATAACAACTTTCCAGTTATTTGTTTAGGACCAGTCTTCAGGCAATGGTAGAGTGATTAGTGATTAGTAATCATATCTGGACATTGAACCACCTCCAAACTCTAGTGTCTCCTGTCTCAACAGAGCAGCAATTCCAAGAAAGAAAAGGATGCTTTGGAGGACAAGAAACGAAACCCCATTCTCAAATACATTGGGAAGCCCAAAAGCTCTTCTCAGAGCAGTGAGTATTTTGGAGAGCCAAAGCTGTGACCATTCTTTGGGCAGAGACCTCCGCCCCTTCACCTAACAGTATGTTAGTTGGAGGGGCTTCCTATGATTCTGGGAGCCAAGGCCTGAACTCTGGAGACTGTAGCTTCTTCTTGGTACTGTTGCTTTCTCCCCTTGCCACATCTAGTGCAGTGTCTTTGAGGTAAGAGTGAATGTTTACGAGCCAAAGAGACACGCTTATCTCTAGGTCTTAGTCTGGGAACTCAGAACCACCAGTCAGTAGCTACTGAACAGCTCTGTGGAAGAACACTTCTGCCTTGGAAAGACTGCCCTGGTGGCATGTAATTCCCCTTTCACCTTTATCCCTGGGATTTGTGTACACTCCTTTGGTGTTATGTTTGGTGCTCTTGGTGAGGGGTTTGAGTTGACTGTTAAGTAGAACTGGTAGGAGCAGGGGCAAGTTCCCCTGATATCATCAGTAACTAAACCATTAATGATCTTAGCACTGATCTCTCACCAACAGTATGTCGTAGAAATTGATAGGTTCTCCTTGTTAATATTTTCAGTACTGTGTTTCGGTGGGAATCCAGATAGTGGTGTGGGCTTTTATTGAACTGATGGCATTAGAGAAGGAGAAAGGAAGGGACTCTTCTGAACCTACCTTGGTTTTGTCATTGCTTTCTCGTTTTCCAGCTTGATAGAATTTTGATTTTGATAAAACGATTTGACTTTTCATGGTTTACTTTGTTTTTGTTTGTTTTTCTTTTAGCATTTCATATTCCTTTGTCCCCTGTGGAAAGTAAAATGACCATTTCCTTCAGGTTTATCTTCTCAGCATCATTTTCTATCTCCAAAATCTTGCTGTCCCTTTTCCATCTCATGCCCTATCCTGTCCCTCCTCGCTCCCTGTGTTTCTTTTCCCCATGTCCCTTATGTATTCCTTCTTACCGCTACAGCTGCTCTGTGATACAAACCACTGGGGTCTGTTACTCTTGTGTTGGCTGCCAGATCTTCTTGACTAACCTGGTTTCTGAAAAGGAAACCCCCACCCCCACCTCAGGCAGGCCTTCCCAAGGGTTCTGGAAGAGACCAGCCTTCTAAGCAGCAGTTTCCCCATAGCCCAAATCCTTTGCTCTTTAATATGTCACCTTCCACAGCTGTGTTAACTTGCTGTCACTGTAACAAAAGTTTAAGTAAAACTTAAAGCTTAAAAGGAGGAAAAAAAGCTTAAAAGGAGGAAATGTTTATTTGAGCTAAAGTTTTCAGTCAGTCCATGGTCACTTGGCCCTATTGCTTTGGGGCCCATGGTGAGACCATACATGTAGCAGCAGTGTGTGGCATGTGGCAGAAGAAATCAGCTCACTTCAGGGCAGCCATGAAGCAAAACCAGAAGGAACTGGGGTCCCAAAATCTCCTCGTGACCTCCTTCCTCTAACCAGCCTTCCCCTCCTAAAACACCCAACCATCTCCCATCAGCTCTGGAAATAGCCTTCAACACATGAGCTTTCAGGGGACATTCAAAAGACCAGGGTCTGTGTACAAGAGGGAGACCCTCATAGATTACAGAATTCTGCAGGAAGGTAGAAACAAGAATACCTCAAGTTTTCATTGTCAGTTGAAATAATAAATAGGTTTTTTTTATTAAATAACAAGTCTCTAGTAATTTTCTTTTATTTATATCATCTATCCTGCTTAAGCCCTTCAAGTGTAGAGGATGGTAAATTGGAAGCCAGCCTGGGCTACATAGTGAAACCCTGTCTAAAAAGTTAGGAAGGGTGTGCCTGTGGAGATAGTTGAGTCACTCAAGTGTTTGCCATGCAGACTCACCAGAACTCACTAAAAAAAGTCAGGTATGATGGCATGGTATGCACTTATAGTCCCAGCATTGAGGAAGTGGAGCCCCCATCTCAAAAAAAAAGGTAAGCTGGGCATGGTAAGTGGACACCTTTAATCCCAGCACTCAGGAGGCAGAGACAAGTGAATCTCTGTGAAATTGAGGCCAGCCTGTTGGCTACAGGGAGATTCTTTCGTCTCAAAAAAAAAAGGTTCATGAGGGATAGCACTCAAGATTGTCCTCGGGCCTCTATGTACACAGAAAAAAATAATTGGGCTAGGTAGGCAAGGGAAGTAGGGGAAGTTGGCTCAGTAGAACACATGATTAGCATGTGTGAGTCCCTGGCTTTGATCCCCAGCACAGCAAAAATAATAATAAAATAAATATGTATCAACCCACAAGAAAGAAGCTTATAGCGTATATTAAAATGTCATAGAATCAGGGAGCTGGAGAGATGGCTCAATGGTTAAGAGCACTTTCTGTTCTTGTAGAAGACCTGGGTTCGAATCCCAGCACCCACATGGTACAACCACCCATAACTCCAGTTCCAGGAGATCCGACACTATCTATCCTCAGTGGGTACCACACAACACAGGTGTACTTGCATCATACATGCAGGCATAATACTCATACACATAAAATAAATAAGTATGTGTATATATGTATATATTGTCACAGCATCAGGCAATTTATTCCCACCAGTGATGTCCATATGTATGCAATTAGGTAATATTTCAAGCCATGCATGGTGGCATACTCTTGTAATCCCAGAACTTGGCAAGTTAAGGCAGGAAGGAGGATCAGGAAATCAAGGTCAGCCTCAGCCTGGACTAAATGAGACCTGTCTCAAAAAACAAAAAAGTCCAAAACATGATTAATATTTTTTAAGTTTATTAGTAGTCATACATGGAGAGAGAAAGCAATGGAATATAATCTGGAAATTCTGTTGCTAGAATTTATTTTACATAAAAATGTCTATTAAAAATAATATCTTTGGGGCTGGAGAGATGACTGCAGTTAAGAGCACTGGTTTCTCTTGCAGAAGACCCAGGTTCAGTTCCCAGCACCCATAAGGAGTTAACAATCATCCTTAACTCCAGTTCCAGGGAGATCCAACACCCTCTTCTGGTCTCATGGGCACTGTACAACATGGGTATACTTACATGCATGCAGGCAAAACACTTAGAAAAATAGGTAAGTAAATTTTTTTTTATTTTAATATAGTATCTTTGAAATTTTTTAATCTATTCCTAGGTGTGTTCTGCCTGCATGTGTAAGTGTTTTAGAGACCAGAAGAGGGCATCAGATCCCCTCAAACTGGAGTCACAGATTGTTGTTAGCTGATATGTGGGTGCTGGGAACTGAACCTAGATCTTCTGAAAGAACAGCCAGTACTATTAACTGCTGAACCATCTTTCCAGTCCTATCTTTGAAATTATTTTAAAAATTAATGACATCCTATGTTATCTTAAGCAATAAAAATAATTCTTGAAAAAAAATTCTTTGAACTTGTAGGGGAAAAAAAAGAATAGCCTTGAGGGACTGGAGAGATGGCTCAGTGGTTAGAAGCACTTACTACTCTTACAGAGAACCCAGGTTCAATTCCCAGCACCCACATCATGCAGCTCTCACTGCCTGTAACTCCGGTTCCAGGGGATCCAAAACCCTTTTCTGGCCTCCTCATGCAGTCAAACACACATGCACAAATACACTAAATTTAAAAAAAAAAAAAAAAAATAGCCTGAAATCCAGGCCCTTAGATGAAGCCAAGGCACTGTATCAGCCCCAGGCTCATAGTTATCAACATGTATTTCTCATCTGGCCCTGCCAAACATGTGAGGCACTTGAAAGAGGACAAGAATGCTCAGGATGGAGTAAAGTGCTCATCCCAGTGAAACAAAAAAATGCCAAGAGTCCACATATTCTTTAATTCAGATTTTATTACGATGATTGCTTGTTTTGGTTTGGTATTCTAAAATTCTTAGGACAACAGACAAGTGCATATCTGCCTCTAAAAACCACGCCTCCACTGCTTGGAAGGCTCAGTTGACACTTAGAATCATCAGCTATGAACTAAGTTTGCCTGCTTGCTAATAATATAATTCACATGTGTCAGGGTGTGTAGAGGCCAAAGGTCAAGCTCAGGTGTTTGTTCTCTAGAGATATCCACTTTGGTTTTTGAGACAGTCTCACTAAGACCTCCAGCTCACCAATTTGCTTGACTATCTCTCCCTTCCCAGTACTGGGATTGCAAGAGCATGCCACCATCCCTGGCTACGAATTGAACTTCGGTCTTCATACTTGCACAAAAAGCACTTCACTGACAGTGCAGTGGCTCCAGCCCCCATAATTCACTTTTATTTAGTTACACTTTCATTCAGAGACAGGAGGAAGGGAGCAAAGTCTACTAGTGAAATTGCTGGGTTTAAAAATGTGCCCCGCTGGGTGTGGTATGTCTTTAATCCCAGTAGAGGAGGCAGATCTCTGTGAGTTCAAAGCCAGCCTGGTTTATAAAGCAAGTTACAGGCTAGCTGGGGCTATAGGACACCCTATCTGAAAAAGACTAAATGAATGAATGAATAAATGAATGTACCCTTTCTGTTTCCCCCAGACTCTGAGTCAGTCATGTTAGACCTCAGGGCTACACCTGTGTTTTGCCACAACCAGTGTATAACTCTGTCTAGAACACACCTAGACATTTTTAGGTGGCCTGTGAGATAGGAGCTAGTAGACTCTGCCTCATGCTTTCAGTCCTATAAGGTGCTCCCAGGCTCCCACATTACCACCCAGCCACACTCACTGTGGCTGCACAGTAGACCATGGTGTCTGGTAGCCCCAGAACCAGATGCACATATTCAGTCAAGGTCAGGTAAACTTCATAAGCAAGTGGTGGTAACAACCTTATTCTTAAACCACACCCAACGATTAACAAGGTTTGAGAAAAGTGCTATCCAGCTACCTGCTTCAAACATGGGATTATAGACTTAGAAGAGAATAAACAAGTGTTTTTTTCTCTCTGGTTTAGGAATCGTTCTATGAAAGTCTGATTTTGAGATAGATAGGCATCAGACTCTCTAAAGTTTGTTAGTCTGATTATAGTCAGGTCTAGACCCTGGGATACTTATATTGCCTTCCTTGTCCCCTTCCCAACCCCTTCCCTAACCTCACAAGGTTCAGTTTTGACCTAAAGACAAGCTCTTCCATCTCTTCTCTGGACCCCATCCAGTGGGTCCAGGTCTGAGGCCCTCTTTGCAGGGCTAGTAGTACTTCCTAGGAGTACTTTCTCCTCCCTCTGCTGCCCTCCGCCTATCTCTGAACAAGAGTGGCTCCTAATACTAGAAATTATTGTGTCTGCTTTAGAAGGTCACCTTCCACTGAAGGAATCCAAAGAGAATGTAGAATTGGAGAAAGGAAACACACATAAGCACACACATACAGTGACCTGTAAAAGTAATAGAAATTTGAAAAGGGCCTAAGTGATTTGGCAGTATGGAAAGATACCATGTAGATTTTGGTCCTTGTGGCTTCTTTTTTTTTTTTTTTTTTTTTTTTTTCTCAGCCTGTCATGTGGCTTAGGGAAAACAGAACTGCTGTATGATGAAGAATATGAGAATTTTCTAAACCCTGTCATTTTGTGCATGAGAGAAGAATAGGCCTAGAAAAGGAAAATGTCCATCCAGGACCACACAGCATAATCAGTCATGCTGTTCTCAGGCATGCCTGTCCGTTGCTCTGTCTTCTAGACCAGAGGGGAGGAAGGGCCCTGGGGCAGAAAGCATAGTACCCTTCATTTTCTTTTTGCCTGCAGTTAAGCCAGGCAATGTGAGGAACATCATTCAGCACTTTGAGAACAGCCAACAATATGATGTCCCAGAACCGGGGACACAGCGACTCTCAACAGGAAGCTTTCCTGAGGACCTGCTGGAAAGTGACAGGTAGCTGTAGCTGGATGGGGCTCACCAACTGCCCAAAGTTTGGTGCATGGGCAGGATTCAGCACCAGGGTTTAATTCCAGCTGCCTTGCTCCTCTCCATTAGAACTTGAAGTCCTACTGTAGAGCTCTCTTCGCCTACCCCCAACCTGCCTATCCTGAGTTTCTTCAGAAATGTGTCATATGTTGGTAATTAAGACTAGTAGAAAATCATGCAGAGCCCCAACAAGAGCTGCATGCTGAAATTTCAGATTCACCCCTAAGTACTCAACAGCTCTATCCCAAGATGGGCTAGATTATATTATGCAGCAGCTAATCAGGAAGCACTGAGTGATGAGGATAAAAGACCTTAGAGGGGACAAAGGGAAGTCTTGAAAAATAAAAGACCCAGACAGGCAAAAGAAAAGTCTTTGCCTAATAAGAAGAAAGTTGGAAAGGTGGTTCTGTCGACACTTCGATGAAAAGCAATATGGCTGGGAATGAAGCATCAGCCTCAGCAAAGACATATAGAGCTGATTGGTTCAAAACAGATTGTTCTTACCTCTCAAAGAAAAAGGAGCGGAAGGCATAGGGGGTACATGTCTGTCATCTCAGCACTCTGGAAGCTGAAGCAAGAGGATCACTGGGAGTTCAATGCCAGCTTAGGTTACATAGTAAGATCCTATCACAGACAAAAAGCAAAGTGGGGAATGTTGAGATTGTGGCACCTCATTTTCTGCATCTCCATCAGGTATCAGGTTCTACCAAGGTCTCTGTCTGGTTTTGGTGTCTACTATAAGACTGACTTGCTCTTGACCTGTATGACAGCAGTCATAACTAAAAGTCTACAGTCAACACTAAAGAGTGCCTGTAGTCAGAAGTATCCATGCAGATTCCTCAAGTCATCCTCAGTGTACCATACTGAATAGCCACAGTGTAGATATTCTGGCCATTTTGCCTTTTAAATAAGTGCCAGCTCTCAGTGAAATGTTCCTGCTTGAATATAAGGTTATTTTTTTATTTTTGTATTAGGCCTTCATAAACTTAGTGCATGTAAAAATGTTGACTAAGATTTGAGAACAGTAAACATTAGATTTTTACTGTGGAGAGAGGTTGAATTCTAATGTTAGAAATTATGTGGTTGCTATAGTAAGTATAATAATTTAGATATATCTGATATTTTAAGCTTGGGAGACATTGTCAATACCTTGAGAAAACATTTGAGACATGTATAGACTTGCCCTCTTGACATCCTAGGTAAATTTGTTCAAATTAAAAATCCTAAAGCTCTTCTAAGCAGGACACAGAAGAAAAATGTGAGTTAATCAAGGTTAGAATTGTTCTCACAGATTTCTCAGGGGTGAGTTTAGTAGGGCATCAACTGCCAAGTTATTTGCCAACCCTGAAGACAAACTCAGACCCTAGGAGGTGAACTTCATGTTGAATCCTCTGGTAGTTTAGAGAGAGGGTAAGTGGAGACTCAAGGCACTTGATTTCCTGCTGTAGCAGCCTTCTGTGCTATTAAGAGCTCTCCAGATATCTCCAGGCCTTCTCTGGTTCCAGACACAGAACAGGATGTAGATTAGTAATAATGTTAGCAATGAACCAGCCTAGCAGAGTCATGTGGGATTGTGGGGGAGGGGAGTCCCAGGGGCACCTGGGGGTCAAAGATGCCAGCTGTCTTGAGGCTAATGTACTTTAGGACTCAACAGAAAGCAGTTCTTATTTGTCAGCATCTCACCAGGCCCTAAGGATGTTTGGTAGCCAAGAATGACAGCCAGAGTTGAGTCCTTGCCTATCTGTAACCAAGCTATGGACAGAAATAGAAGCTTAGGAAGGGTGCTGTCAGAGTATGAATAGGAGAATCTGCATCACACCTGGAGAGAAGGATAGCATCTTCTGACAGGCAGCCTGGGGAATCTTGGAGACAGGATTTGGGAACAGTGACTAGATCTCCCTCAAAGAGAATCTTGTCTAGGAGAGGATCTACCTCAAGAGGACCCAGAGATGAGAGTAGCTGGTTCAAAACAGAGGCAAGGAGCACTGGCCATGAGATGACCTCAGGAGAAAGATATTAGACCTTGTAGTTCCTGATGAAGGACTGTGTTGGCCCAGGTTTCCTGAAAGGAAACCTTAGGCCTCTGGACACACCACAAGACTGATTCTCTTAGCCTTTGACTTCATCTTTCTGATAGCTAAAGATGAAGAGCTCACTGAGGACAGTAGAAAATCTGTAGACCAGCCAGTAGTTTGTCATTGTGCAGTTCTGCACCCCCATGTTTGGGCTTTGCAGAGCAGGGTGGGAGGCCTACAGCACTGGGTACTCTTGAAGTGAGTTAACAGGTAAAGGCTAAACACAGTATCAGATTCCAAAGTCTCTTGTCCCTCCCTGGCAGCTCACGCTCAGAGATTCGCCTGGGCCGCTCTGAGAGCCTCAAGGGCCGGGAAGAGATGAAGCGATCTCGGAAGGCAGAAAATGTGCCCCGCTCTCGAAGTGATGTTGATATGGACGCTGCTGCTGAGGCCACTCGCCTTCACCAGTCAGCCTCGTCCTCTGCTTCCAGCCTCTCCACTAGGTCGGTGGCCTCTGGTAGCTCCACCCATTGCTATGTGGTACAGTGGCAGTATGCTGAGAGTCAATATTCCCTCCATAGGTCTCTTGAGAACCCAACCCCTCCTTTCACCCCCAAAATGGGCCGCAGGTAAGTGGTAGACACAATGGTATCTCTAGTATCTCTGTGACACATCTGTGCTTAGCCACCTTATTCATGAGCTTGGGTCATGCAGATAAGGCAGAAGAGGGAGGGACCACCTTGAGCGTGAGTTCACTACAAGTGAAGCTAAACTGCCCATTTTTCTCAGGAGCATCGAGTCCCCCAATCTGGGGTTCTGCACAGATGTCCTCCTTCCCCACCTCCTGGAGGATGATCTGGGCCAGCTGTCTGACCTGGAACCAGAACCAGATGTCCAAAACTGGCAGCATACAGTAGGCAAGGATGTGGTAGCAGGGCTGACACAGAGGGAGATTGACCGGCAAGAGGTCATCAATGGTGAGAACATGTTTTGCCCCCTTCTCTCCACTCATGCTCATATGGGAATAGGGGAGTGTCCCTGAGGTCCCCAGATATGGCCTTAGCCTAAGGGTAGAAAAACTAACATTCTACTTCCCCCTAAAGTAATGACTCTAGATACCTGCTGATGTTTTTCCTACCTCTCCTTGTCATAACCACTGCTCAGAGCTATTTGTGACAGAAGCATCCCACCTGCGCACACTTCGGGTCCTGGACCTCATCTTTTACCAGCGCATGAAAAAGGAGAACCTAATGCCTCGGGAAGAGCTGGCCCAGCTCTTCCCTAACCTGCCGGAACTCATAGAGATTCACAGTAAGGAGTCTGTGCCCCTCCAGACCCCCTCTGCAACCTTCAACTCTCTATGTTTGACCCACCTTCTTGGATCCCCCTGAGCAAATAGCCCCCATTAGTCCTCTGCTGAGAAAAGGATGGATAGCTTGATACCAGCCTCCCAGGCCCCCCAAAATAGAAGGTTTTTAGACTTCTCGATAACACTACTGCCAAAAATGCCTTTTCTCCGGCTTAGAAAGGGCCTGGAGGGCGGCTCAACCCCAGGTACTTGTACCTCTTCTTTTCTCACCACAGATTCCTGGTGTGAGGCCATGAGGAAACTCCGGGAGGAGGGCCCCATCATCAAAGACATAAGTGACCTCATGCTGGCTAGGGTATGACAAGGAGATTGGAGGAGTCTTTCCTCAAGACTAGGGAATTTGACAGAGGATGGGACAGTCGGGGGGCTGCTTCCTGGCAGAAGTATGATATCTGGGCCCGTGTCCATTCTGCCTCTTCAGTTTGATGGTCCTGCTCGAGAGGAGCTCCAGCAAGTCGCTGCACAGTTCTGTTCCCATCAGTCAATAGCCCTAGAGATGATCAAGACCAAGCAACGCAAGGAGAGTCGATTCCAAGTCTTCATGCAGGTACTCTGGGCTGGGTCACAGCCTTCCCAAATCTCTACCAGACTCATCAAAGGTCTCCTGACCTTCTCTTCCAACCC
This sequence comes from Eospalax fontanierii, assembly GCA_035773235.1. Lineage (NCBI taxonomy): Eukaryota > Metazoa > Chordata > Mammalia > Rodentia > Spalacidae > Eospalax > Eospalax fontanierii. Next base: position 57,440,498 of record CM069543.1, on the reverse strand, counting down.
CCAGCCTCTTATCTCCTGAAAAGGATACCTTTTAGCACCATCCACCAACCCACATCACTCCCACACCCGTGCTGTAAACATTGATGTCCTCTGGAGCCAGAGATGACTTTGGTTGAGAAATACTCTGGATTAGTGGACAAAAGGCCTGGCTTGTCTAGTAGCAGCGGTGTGCACAGACTTGTTTCTTTGTCTGTAAAGTGGAATTGACTGTCTTTTTCCTGCCAAACATCAACCTGTCTGTAAACACTGAAGGAAGAAGCTACCACCATTTCCAAGTGACCCATCTGGGGTTAGCGTTTTCATAGCCATCTTGGGCCTAATCCCTTAAGGCAACTCCCAACCACTAGCTGACTTCTTTCTCTATTTCCTGCTGTCTAGGAGGCTGAGAGCCACCCTCAGTGCCGGCGGCTGCAGCTTCGAGACTTGATCATCTCTGAAATGCAGAGGCTTACCAAGTACCCATTACTACTGGAGAACATCATCAAGTACACAGAGGGTAGGGGATGGAGCAGGACAGCAGACTTCTTTCAGACCCTCATTCTGTCATGGCTTTGTGATCTTAGAAAACCTAGACACTTATGGTCTTCAGTATCTTCTCCCTGTCCTCGTACAGTGAGTTTCAGAGAAGAGAATGATTATAAATGTATTTTGGAAATGCACAGTGCTGTTCAGCAAGGAAAGCAGAGCCACCCCTGGCCTATGGGGCCTTTACACAGATCAGAGAGCATGACATGGACACACAGGCTGGTATTCAAGGGAATCTTGGCTTTTCAGGGCAGTTGTAGCTTACTTCCATGGCTATGCTGGATTTTAGCCCCCATTTGTACCTTATTGGATGACTCTATGCAGTATACAAAAGCCACAATCAAGAGGTTAGCAATCTGGTTCAATGGGAACCCAAAGAAAAGGGTGGAAAGAGAGAACCAACTCAACAGAGTTGTCCACTGACCTGCACATGTGCACTATGGTAGACACACACACACATACACACAAACAAATATTAATTAAATAATTAATAATCTACATTCATATATGGTAACACTAGAGGACTAGAAAGCAGGTTAAATAAGAGAGTCCAGTCCAGGCTGTCTCTGTCCGAGATTCCCCAGCATCTTTCACTCCCTTGAATTGTATACATTGAAGTCAGGACACAGAAGCGTTGGGAACCTGCCCCAAGTCTGAGCAGGCATAGCCCTGCCCTTCCCACAGAAAAGTGATTGTAGTCCAGGCCAGAATTCTCAAAGCTGTCAGTATCTTCATGGCAGTGTATATATCAAGGATGCTCAGTGAAGTTAGCCCTGCCATGTGAGATTCTCCCATTGGGAAAGGTGTAGCTTGCCTACGCCCTTGCCTGCTGGGTTAGTGGTAGGCTTGTAACCACAGATAACAGTGTGTAGTTCGCAAGAAAACCCCTTAACCACTGCCTGTGTCCCCTGTTTTGTAGGTGGCACATCTGAACATGAGAAACTTTGCCGTGCTCGGGACCAGTGCCGGGAGATTCTCAAATTTGTGAATGAAGCAGTGAAGCAGACAGAGAACCGGCACCGATTAGAGGGCTACCAGAAACGCCTGGATGCCACCGCCCTAGAGAGAGCCAGCCACCCCCTGGCAGCAGAATTCAAGGTAGGAGGCAGAGGCTGGAACGCCAGTAGCCCTCACACACATTCTTCTTGGGCCTCATAAAGAGCAAAACTCAAGTCTTAGTCCAGAGAGTCTTGGAGGTTAGAGACATAGACTACCTGTAATAGGGTAGGATGGCTGGGCCCTGGGAAACACATCCTATCAGTGCCCTTCATGTGAGTTCATTTGAGAACTCAGCCCAAGAAAATGGGATAGGAAGGACTACAGGTGAAAGTAGAAGTGTCATTCATCCCTAGATCAACAAGAACAGACACAGCCTCACTGAGTAAAGGCTAGTTGTGAGAACTCAGCCCAAGAAAATGGGATAGGAAGGACTACAAGTGAAAGTAGAAATAATTTGGTAAGAATAAAGCTCAAGGAAAGGTCAAGAAAAGCAGTATGGCTTCCTTGGAAGGTAGTGGGCCTAGGGGGAATCTAAAATCAGAGCTCTTGGTATATTCCCCAGAGAGCACAGAACACAGAGCTTCATAGGGTCCTTTACTCTCCATCCCCTGCAAGAGCATGAGAGTACTGACTGTTTCCTACTCACTGGTTCCCAGAACCTTTTAAGGCATAATGTCCACACTGAGTAGTTTCCTAAATACTAAGTGAGTGGATAGCGTGATGGTGAGAGTGTCTTCTTAACAGAGCCTGGATCTTACAACCAGGAAGATGATCCATGAGGGGCCTCTGACCTGGAGGATTGGCAAAGATAAGACTCTAGGTATGTGCCAGGGCTGGGAAGGGGAGGGAATCTGTGCCAGGTGTGCTTCTCCAGGGCTCTTCCTTCTGTGGGATAGTGGGGAAGATGGAGTCATTCAGCATGATGCAACTAGGATGGTGTCTTGAGGCTCCTTAGCTCTGGTGTGAGAAAGGAGGAAGCAAGGAAAAAAAGAGTGGGGGTCACTGACTCCTCGGCCTCCTGGACCCTGGACACGGGCATCCAGGAGCCTCTGGGCCTCTCATGCTGGTAAGGGACAAGCGGGCAACAGGGAATACCTCAACCCAGACCTCCAGGTGCTGCTGCTAGAGGACCTGTTAGTGCTGCTGCAGAGACAAGAGGAGAGACTACTGCTTAAGTGCCACAGCAAGACAGCTGTGGGCTCCTCCGACAGCAAGCAGACCTTCAGCCCTGTGCTCAAGCTCAATGCTGTGCTCATCCGCTCCGTGGCTACAGGTACCCAAGAGATGAACCAGCATGCCTGGAACTCTGTGGCATAATCATTGTTCACTATCCAGTGATCACTGGGTGATGTGGAGCCTTTCTGGAGCCTTATAAGACTTACTGCCCTCCTGCGTTCTTTCCTGTCTTGACCCATTCTAAGCAGGAAGATGCAATCCAAAATGGGCAGGGTGAGGGGATGGATAAGGAATCAAGGTGAAGGTGGACAGTGTGAAATGGGTGTCAACCTTTGAGGACTGTGCTGAATGAGATGTGCTCCTTTAGGTGGGGCTAAGGATATCAGAACAGCATTGGAAAGAAAGATTGGACAGGAAGAATAAAACAGGCCCTTTTGCTGCAAGAGTGCCTTGGACAGAGCAGGGTTACAAAAGACACCACACTTGTTAGCACAGACCCAAAGTCCAGAGGTCTGAGACAACAGTGTGGACTGTGGAATGATGAGAAAGAGCTCAGGCAGGAAACAGCAACCATATTCTGTGGGCTCATCTCCATCTGTCACAACCAAGTTCACTAAATATCTCAAAGGGGATAATGGGCATGTAACAACTTGGTAAGCCCAAGACACCATATACACATCAACCCTCAGTTTTTAGAGCAAGAGGGCAGTAGGAGCAACCGTGATGGGTGTCACTGGGGGGGACCCAGAACTGCCTCTGTCTCTTGTTGGTGAGTCCCAAGTGATTCTGATAACCTAGCTGTATCTTACAGAGGGTCCCTGAGACAGCGTGGAGAGCACTTTCAAGCTTTGAAGCAGCAAAGTGTGCAGAGGACAAGGAATGAGCCTGGCCTTGTTCTCACTACCAATCTTCTCTGTTTCTGCTGAGCAACAGATGGATGTGTATTCTTCATGTTGGGGGCAACATCTGCCACCCTCAATGCAGACTTTCCACCTTCCTTTCCTCACACAGATAAACGAGCCTTCTTCATCATCTGTACCTCTGAGCTGGGCCCTCCCCAGATCTATGAGTTGGTTGCATTGACATCATCAGACAAAAATATGTGAGAACTGAGGGGGACCCATGTAACTTCTGTTCCTGTGAAACCAGGGAAGTGTGTGGGAGGATTTAGTCAGTGAGACTGTGACTGGACTCCAGAGTAGCTCCCTGATGGAGCACTAGAAAGAGAAGTAGGAGCAACACAGGCACAGAGAAGCAGAGGCCATCACCCCAGTACATACCCAAGCCCTGGGACAAGCATAAACTCAGGCCCTGCCTCCCCAGGCCACCCACTGCCCCATGTTTCTAACATTGGCCACCAAAGGGGCATGGTGCATTGGACGGAAACAGGTTCGGTCAGATAATCCCTTCTCATGATTTTCATCTCTTCAATGTGGATAATGCTATCCATCAGTTATGTTAAGAGAAAAAACTTACAGAGTACTTAGCACCAGACTTAACAAGGGGCTGGTATCCAGTAATTGGTAGCTTCAGGTATAAACCCAGAGAAAGCCAGTAGGACTGTAAAGAGAAGGTAGAGACCTGCCCAGCAGAGGGTCCTTGAGACAGCGTGGAGAGCACTTTCAAGCTTTGAAGCTGCAGGGTGTACAGAGGACAAGGAATGAGCCTGGCCTTGTTCTCACCACCAATCTTCTCTGTTTCTGCCGAGCAACAGATGGATGGAGCTCTTAGACAAGGCTGTGCAGAATGCCACCAAGAACCCTGGAGCTGCCCCAACACCCATCCATCCCTCACCCCCAGGATCCCAGGAGCCAGCATACCAAGGCCCCACCCCCAGCAGGTGCAGTACTTAACCCTTCAGCTCCCAGAACCATCCCCAATCCAAGCTGCTGTATCCTGCTGTTTCTCAGCCTCAGCAGGGAAACAGAGCCCCAAGCACTAACAGATGGTGGAACATTCCTCTGCCTTCTTTCTCTGCCTTCTGTCCCCCTCTACCTCCTATCTGATTCTAATGGAGACTATTTCTGAAGTAGGGTTGAGGTGTAGAATGCCGCCAGAGGAACTGGGTCAATACCCACCCTCTGTCCACTTTGCCAGAGTATTCAGGTGATGAGGCCAGTCCGATTTCATGGCATCGTAACCTGTCTGGCAAAACTAGATTTGCCCCAGGTGATCTGTTCTAACCTTTGGTGGTTTCTTCCTCAGGGTAGGACTAAATGACTCAGAAGTGTACCATCATGAACCAGAGCCCAAGGAGCTGTCTGGAGGTAAGGTCCCTCTCTGTCTTGTGGGAGGCCATGTTGTCCATTTTTTGTAGGTATGGTTCAGGTGAGGGTGTGGGATAATGAGAGAGCCCATCAGAGCGAGAGGTGTGATCGTTTGATAAAATATGTAAAAGAGAAACAGGAGAGAGGGAAGTCTGGAAAAGAAACTGACAGACTGCAGATGTTTCATACCAGCTTACTTGACCAGACTCCTCATACCTCTGTGGGTGACAGTGTTAGCAGAGGAGGAAGACAGGGGCAGTCAGTTCAAGTCCAAGGGTCCCTGCCTGCTTTAACCTGGGATTACATCTGTAGAACAAGATACATGAGAGAGTAGGAAGTATTGGAGCACACGGGAAGTTCAGGGTTTAATGTGTAATTATTGATATGGGATGGAACAGGACAGTTTTCAGGTATTTCTTCATTAAGTAAAATCTTGAATTTGGAGAGAAATTTTGGGTTCCCTGCCTGGGTCACTATTCTGTTTGCTTCTGCTTAGAATATTCCCCTCTGACTCCCACACCCCCTCGCTGCGTTTTTCCAATGCCGTTTTCTTTGACTATGCCAATTAATAGTGTAACCGTCTACCCTGCTCTGTCATTTTCCCATAATACTCAATAGCTTTTAACAAACGGCATGATTTCCTTGTTTGTTCTTATTTCTCTGTGTCCCTCCACTGATACTTTAAGGTCCAATCCCCAGGCAAGGGTCTTGGTTTGGTGGCTACCACAGGAGGGTCTCTGTGGAAATTTCCATAGAGCTTACCAACCCTTGGATCCACAAGTAGATATGAGCTCACCTCACATGTGCATTCTCCCATGCCCTAACACACTCTCATCCACAACAGGTACTGGGCCCAAGCAGAGAGTTCAAGGGAAGCAGCTGGTACAGGAGGAGCCTGAGCAGGAGGGTGATGCCAAGGAAGAGTTGCTGGGAGCCCTACCTCACTCTTCCCCGTCTCTGGATAGAGAAAACAGGGGCATCAGGACAAGGAACCCTGTCTATCTGGCCCTTCCAGGCCCTCTGCTCATGGAAGGACTTGCTGATGCTGCTCTGGAAGATGGTGAGTGCCTTGAAGACTTTGCCATTGGCACCTGGTCCCCGAGTAGCAGAGCCAGTATGAACTCTGCCTGGTGGAAGGTTCTCCCTAGTTGTGCTTGAGGAGAGATCGATGCAGAAATGCCAGCCAGTTAGCCAGATCTGTGTAGCTCCAACCTTTGACTACAGCATGTTGGACATGTTGGTGGCAGAAGCAAAAAAGCCCCTGTCTCCTCTGAGCTCTCCCGTCACTGGGCTGGGCTCAGTGGATGCCCTGTCTCCTCTGAGCTCTCCCGTCACTGTGCTGGGCTCAGTGGATGCCTTGTCTCCTCTGAGCTCTCCCGTCACTGGGCTGGGTTCAGTGGATGCCCTGTCTCCTCTGAGCTCTCCCGTCACTGGGCTGGGCTCAGTGGATGCCCTGTCTCCGCTGAGCTTTCCTGTCACTGGGCTGGGCTCAATCTTGAGCTGGGGAGGCCATCACCCCTTTTCTCCTCTAGTGGAGAACTTACGGCACCTGATCCTATGGAGCCTGCTGCCTGGTCACACTGTGGAGACTCAGGTTGCCAGTGAACCTGAGGATGACCTGACACCCACACCTTCTGTCATCAGCATCACTTCTCATCCCTGGGACCCAGGATCCCCAGGGCAAGCTCCCACTGCAGGTGACAGCACCCAGTTCCTAGGTCCAGAGGGAAGCCAGCCAGAGGAGGAGGATGTGGTTCTCTGTTCTCTGGCACACCTGCCCCCAAGGACCAGAAATTCTGGGGTCTGGGACTCTCCTGAGCTGGATAGGAATCCAACTGAAGAGACTTCAAGCACAGAACCAGCAGGAAGTTACAAAGTTGTGAGAAAAGGTAAAATCCATTTGTGAGCCCTCTGGAGAGACAAGCTTGCACTTTTGCTGGGGTGGAGGTGAGACTTGCAGACAAATACTTCCTCCCCCATCTTTCTCCTAGGTACTGTGTGAACAGAGACTTGGGGAAGGTTGGAGCCAGACAGAAACCCTTGCTTTCCTCTGTTTCTGTGTGGCCTTAGACAAAATGTAGATCGTTCCGGCTTCTTTCTGTGGCACTGCATTTCCTACTGCCCTTTCCAGCAAATCCAGATCAACTTCCAATACGTCTCTTTGTATTCTTCACAACTGTCAGATCCTAAGAGAAAATTGTAGTTCTTTTTCCCAGAAGACCCAAACTTAGAAAGATGAGAACAAAGGCACACCACTGTCACTCCAGAATGTGGCTGGGCACAGAGGATGTGAGACAAAGCTGGGGAGACCTTTGACGATGGGAATGGCCTGGGAGCAAGTGTGCAGGGTATAGAGAAGGTGCCCCAGGTTGGGGATTTGTAGACGGCACTGTGAGAAGCTGAGGCCAGGTTTGAGCAGACCTGTAAGGCTAAGGGTTGGGTAACCCCAGACCAGGAAGAGCCAACTGCAGAGGAGAGAAGGTTCGTCTAAGGAGTGCAGCCAGAAAGGGGAAGTAAAGCCTGGACTACTGGAGGCTAAAGAGGTCATCTAGCAAGGGCTCCCCATCGGCCCTTTGTGCCTGTGCTACCCTCTGCTCCACTGGCTGAGTGATGCCTCTCCTGGGCTTCTGGGAACTGACCTGCTTCTGCTCTCCCACTGTGACTTGGTAGAAAGCTCTCTGCAGCTCCTGGGGTGTGACCGTGTATGATCTTGTGCTCATTTTGTTCTTTTTCCCTTATTCCTGTCATCCCCTGCCATGCCCGCTTCTTTCTCCCTCGCCTTCGTGCTCTCTCCCTCCCCCCCTCACCTTGTCTCTTAGTCTCTCTTCTCCCTGGTGGTGGTGCTGGTGCAGCCGAGGTGGCGGGCAGCAAAGTTATTCCTGCACTACCAGAGAGTGGCCAGTCAGAGCCTGAGCCACCAGAAGTGGAAGGAGGAACACGGGCTACGGGTAATCAACTTCTGCTTGAAGCCAGAGCCAGGCCGGCTGCAGCAGGGTACCACAGGACAGAATTGGGCCTTGACTGTCAGAGCCCTGCCTGTTGGCCACAAATACCTGCGCAATCCCTCAGCCACCCGAGATGGTTAGGAATAGCTCACAATCCCAAAGATAGGAGGACCCTGTGCCACCAAGTCTGACCTCCAGCTTCAGGAAACCACTTCTGGAGTACAAGCCCCTTTCAGAACATTAGCTTAAGCAGCCTGTGCCCTGTTCTGGGAGCAGGCGAAGAAGTGTGTCCCGTGTCTATAGTCTGACACCCTGATCAACTACCTACCCCAAACCTGGCCACCATTCAAGTACCCCTGTGGAAAAAACGTTTGCATGGCCTCGGGGTTCCTTGTTTTCCCATAGGAGTGGCCTCTGGTGACTCTTCACATACTTCTACCAGCTTTCTCTGGCTTCCCCTGATAGTTTGAGGTTTCTGGGGGATGATAACATATAGGGCAGTGCTGACATTAATCAGCAGAAGATGAACTACAGCAGATGAAAGGCTGCTGCCTGCACCTTTTCAGAGGATCCTACCAACTCAGTACCTCTTGCCCCTTCCCTTCCTTTCATGAATGGGAGTCACTGTCTGTCTCCCTCCATGTAAAACTTCTGGCCTGCCCCTTCTCCTTTCATGCTCATCACTGAGTATCTTCCCTGGCAGGTGGCCAGCCTGAGAACAGTTGCCATCTAGAGAGAAAAGGGCCTCTAGGAGCCTGGTACGCAGCATGGGCCCCTGTGTGTTAGGTTGTCTGTAGAAGTTTCCCTGGCCCATTCTGTTTGTCACAGGGGGACACTGAAGGAGTGGGAGAATGATTTAAGGCATTTCTGCTTATCTCCTAATTTCTTTCTCTTGCCACTGGGACAGGGAACTGTTTTTATGTCAGCATGCCAGCAGGACCCCTGGACTCCAGCACTGAGCCTGCTGGGACACCCACAAGCCTTTCCCAGCCTGACAGCCTCCCTGCATGGCAGGCAGATCCTCTGCACCAGCGGGGAAGCACTGGGGATCAAAGACGTCCCAGCCGCTCTCCTTCCAGCCTGGTCCTCAGGGATGTGAGTGTGATCTTCCAAACCATCGAGCAGCTCACCCTCAAGCTTCACAGACTCAAGGTGAGGAACACCAGCTTAGGTCAGACAACCCTCTATCCTGTCCATTACACAGGACAGTTCCCTGAGAGGGAAATTTGTTTTTAAATATATACATACATGTACATACACATACACAGGGGATTGAACCTAGGGCCTTGCACATGCTAGGCAAGCATTCTACCACCAAGCTACATCTCTAGGCCAGGTAGTGTTTATCTGCCATGCCATACCCTTAAATCACAGTTCTGGGGCTGGAGAGAGGGTTCAGTGGTTAAAGAACGTTGGCTACTCTTTGAAGAGGACTGGGGTTTGGTTCCCAGCACCCACAGGGTGGCTATCAGCCATCCCTAACTCCAGTTCTAGGGGATTCAGTGCTCTCTAATGGCCTCCACGGGCATTGCATACAGGCAAAACAGTCATACACATCAAAATCAAAAAAAGTTTTTGAAACGCAGTTCTATTTTCTCTGAACCTTAACATTAAGACTCAAAGCATGTATATATGAGACTCTGGGTTCAGTCCCTAGAACTAGAAAGGGACTGGAACAGACATTCCTCCTATAATTCTTCCAGGACATGGAGCTGGCCCACAGAGAGCTTCTCACGTCCCTTGGAGGAGAGTCATCTGCTGGTGCCGCACCTGTGGGCAGTTTCCACATAGAGGCGGCTAGGTGGACAGACCACTCCCTCTCTCCTCCAGCCAAGGAAGCCCTGGCCACTGACTCTCGGAATAACAGGGGTCATGAACAGGGCTCCTGCCTTGAAGAGGGTGAGTCAAGTCATTTCCTGCATGTGCTCCCTGAGGGAGTACCATGACCTATGAAAAAGTGTAACCACACATTGAGAAGAGGTTGTCCCTAACACATTCCCTCAGCTTTAGAAAGGGATCTTTTCTTTGCATATTTGTAAATATATTTGTGTTTGTGTGTGAGTGTAGAGGTGTGTGTGGAGGTCAGAGAATAATCTCAGCTGTCAGTTCTTGCCTTTCACTTTGTGTGAGGCAGGGTCTCCTGATGTTTCCTGCTAGGTAGGCCAGGATAACGGGCCCGTGTGCTTTTTAGGATTCTCCTGGTCCCACCTGCCATATCACCAGAGCAGCTCTGCAATTACAGTATGTGTTTCTCCATCCAGCTTTACATAAGTTCTGGGGATCTAAACTCCAGTTCTCACCTTGCATAGCCAGTGTCTTATCCATTGAACCATTTTTCCAGCCTCAGAAAACAATCTTTTTAGAGAAGCCACCAGAGGCTCCCCGCAAATGGAAACTAGGAAACTAGTCCAGAGGCCTCCTTTTCCTTACACTGTCGAGATAATGCACCACATTACTTCTGCTATGGATTCTTAGTGGCTCTGTCTGACCTGGAGGGTGGGCTAGGCCTGACTTCAAAAAGGCCAGCCTGGTCTACATAGTGAATTCCAGGCCAGCTGGGGCTACAGGGAGACCCTGTCTCAAAAAAAAAAAAAAAAAAAAAAAAGAGTGGACTCCTGCAAGCAAGTTGGACCTCCACACACATGTCCACACAAATTTTATTTAATAAAAAAGGCTGGACGTGGTGATACACACCTTTAATCCCTTCACTCAGAGGCAGAGGCAGAGGGATCTCTGCCAGGTCAGCAGGAAGGCATTATGTCAAAACGATAACAACAAAAAAGAAATGAAGGTTTCTGAAACAGCTTTGTCAGAGATGGTTCTGAAGAGGAAGCAGACCAAGGACTTTAAAGTCCAAGGGAGGGTACCTGAGACATGGCCAGCCGCTTACCCTCACCATCCTCCCACAGGCTCTGACACCCCTCTGGAAGACAGCACCGCAGACACAGCCACGTTTCCAGGACCATTAGCCATCTAGACCACCATATCCTCTGCATCTCCATCACCAGAGACTGTCCTGAGCCATAGTACAGCACCGGGAGACCCGAACCTCCCCTTGAAAGATGCCACAGAGGACTAGGGGAGACCGCGTGTTGCTTGGTCTGCTCACAGTAGACAGAGTCCAGTTTCAGTGTCTCTTCCCCACCCTTCAGCCCAACTTTCTATGACTTCAGCCTCCTAAGCATGCTGACTACATCACAAAGGCCTCCCAGGATGGTCTTCCCCATCACCCCGCATAGCCACATAGTGTATATGAGGTGTGCTGTCTGCACAGCACCCTCAGGCGTGCAGATAAGGGAGAAGGCTGTGTAAATGCACTTTCTTCCTCCCCTTCTCCCCAGGCTCTGGACAGAGCTAGGTACCCCACTCTCCTCTTTGTCCCTTTGGTTTCCTGTAAGTATGTCGATTGTATGTGCATCTTTGCTGTTGTAAATAACTTAGCCTTTTTCATTACTGTACCTGGCATGCTCAGTCAGAGACTGCTAAGGTTAGAGAGCTGGTCAGAAGTCCAGTTCTAGGACCCAGACTGTCCCTGTCCCATTGTCAGGGAGGTCTCCCAGCCTCCAGCCTTGTCAAGCTCCAGCTCTCCCCCTACAGCTTAGGCCTTCTTGCTGTCAGATGAACCTGCAGGGAGATACCCTACCTACACGCTTTCCCACTTACTCCACAGAAACCAATATACAGGTACGGAGCTCAATACAGACCCTAGGAAAGGGGTGGGAGATTGGCATGCCAGAGTCCCTGAGTTCAGCCAAGGCCCTTCCCTAGGGGCCACCACAGATTATTCCATCACTATGTCCACACTCCATTCCCCACTAATGAGCATACACACTGTGCTAGGTGTATATATACATATATATATAAATATATATAATATATAAAATATAGATATGGAAATGACTGTTTTGCTGTTGAGATAATGTATACTCTTATTTTCTTCCTTTCATGGTTAAGATTTTTTTTAAGAAAAAAGTTAAATATTCTTCAATTACAGTTGTGCGTGTGATTCTTAGACTGCTTTGTTAGAACGTACTGAGGCTTTTGGTTATGAGATGGTCAAAACTAGACAGAGGGAGCCAGGGGAAGCTGCCTCCCATCCCGTCCCAGGCTTTGCCACCTCTCCCAGAGTTTCTTGACAGAAGTTGGACAAATGACCCAAAGCCAAAAAAATGTGGTCACTTCACACACACAAAGGGTCAGGGACCTCATGAGCTACCCTCAGGTGCAAAACCTTAGATGGTCACCTCAGCCCTGGTCAGCTCTTCACTGTCCTCCTGCCTCCTGCAGACATAGTGGAATCGTTAGGACAAGCCATAGCTGTTAATCATGTGTGGAGATGACAATAGGGCTTGCTTCAGAGGGCTGGCAGGGATAACTAGGGAAACCATGATGGCTGATGGTATACCTTAATGCATTCAGTGTTGGGACTTTAAGCAATGGGAGATGCACCTGGAGGCACTCAGCAGCCACTGAATATAGAATACTGAGAGGCAGTATTCAAATTGCTGACCCACCAGGTTTAATGTTGGCCTTTGCTATGGAGATATGGATACAGCACCTTCTCCAGAGTGGAACCCCCACCGCAAAATGCTGAGCCCTGGCCCCTTGCAAATCAGACAACCATGTGGGCTAGAGATAAGCAGAAGGGCCTGGCCTACTCCTCCCACACTTGTGCTGACTGACCCCATCCAGCAGAAGCTAACCTCTGAGTCCTAAAGGTACACACAGGCTGCCCGAGCCATGGTCCTGTCTCTATCCCCAACCGAGCGATTGTATTTGTAGCCATGTAGTAAGAACAGACTCAGGAGTCCAAATGTTCCAAGGAGTTCTGGATCAATTTTCAAACAACATTGCATCAATAGATTATGTAACTGGTCCCTGATTTCTCCTAGGGAGACAGGGACAAGGTGTTGCTGTGGCCAAGCTTCCAGAAGGCTAGGTGGGGAAAGCGGTGGCCTCCTCCTCCCTGAGCTTGGCCTTGACAGGATCCCTGGGCAACATCAGCTCCTGGATCATGGTGTATGCTGGACACTGTGGGTCAAAGCAATTTTTCTGAAAAAGGCAAAAAAGGAAGCTGACAAGAATGAAGATTAGTATCTAGGAGAAAACAACCCCCTGGGGCAGAGTGGGTGAGGGCTGGAGAACATATGACTTCAAAAAGCCACAGTCAGGTTATGGCAGACTTGCCTTGGGATGTGAGGAGCAGCCAAGTGCTCTAGGGACTCACCGCCAGGGACAGCCACAGCAGCCCCATGGGACCCTTGGACGAAGTCTTGGGCTTGGAGACCTGCACCTGGTACTGTACTGCGGTGAGGAAGCCCTCCAGCCCCACCTCTGTAATGCGGTTTCCTGAAAGGAGTACAGAGAGTGTCTCGGACGCCACACGTGGCAGCCTGGCTCTCCCTCCCCAGAGTCACCAGCTGGGACTGCCTGTACCCGATTCTGCTCCGCTTTTCTCCTGTGCCTCACCTCCCTCGCGATGTCCTTCCTACCTGGCTCTCTTACTCATCTCACTACTGTCTGGGATCCCCTCTCATCAGAGGGCAGCACTTGCCCTCAGCCCCAGACCTATGGATCTGACAACATGATGCCCAACTATTGGCCAACCAGGAGTTGGGGTGGACACCCATGGCAGGATGGAGCCCAGGCAGCCCTGTGGCAGGGGCAGGGGAGGTTGGCAAACATACGGAGGAGGTTGAGGTGCAAAAGGACCTTGTTCCCGGGCATGAAAACCTTCCCATCACGGTGCTCCACGGGCTCCAGCAGCGGGTTAACCATCTCCGTAGCTTCAACAACCAGCTGCTAAAGCAGAACACTAATTGCAGCAGAGGCGAGGGGAGCTCGTCAACAGGCCATTCATTCATTCATTCAACATACAGGTTTTGAGTGCCGGCTATAATCCAGGGTCTGTCCTAGGTGCTGGGGACACAAAGATAAATAAGCCCATACCCTCAAGAAGTTTCCTGGTGGGGGGGAGCCAGAGAATGAAAGAGATGTGTAGTGTGGAGTAGTCCCTGAAAACAGAGTATTATGGTAATGCTATGGGTTGTGGGGCAGAAGTGTACATCTTGCCTAGCCTTGAAAGAGGTAGTGCGGAAGCTGAAGTTAAAGGTGTATACAGATGTTCTCAGATGAAGAGGAGGGCAAGTGTTCCAAGCAAAGAACACAGCAGATACAAAGGCTCTTGGGCCAGTAGTCAGCATCAGCACTGGAGGTTTAATAAGGGTTCCTAACTCCTCCGTGAGAAGAGCAGACTGAAGGCAGAATGGGAAACTGTAATGGTCCTCTGAGAAGTCGCAGCCTGCTCGAGACTGGTGAAGATTACAGCAGGAGTTAAAGAGTTCTGACTTGCTCTTCCATCTAGGGTGCCAGGAAAGACTCCTGAAAGAACAAGGCCCTTCCCTGCAAGGAGTATGTAACAGGATTTTTGTGGGTCTTCCAATGAACAGGACAGAGACCAGGCAGGTGACAGGAGGGAGGACTGGAAGGAACTAGGAAGTTGTGGACCCGGGATAGTTTCCTAAGAATGGAACAGGCCGAATCACAGGGAAAAGTGGGAAAGGGAGGATCCAGCAGCCAAGGAGAAAGGGTCTGAAGGAGTCTTGGGCATGGGTGCAGTGCCATGACTCAGAGAGCTGAGAGGAGCACTCCCCATGAGGGGCAGAAAGAAGCTTTGTTCTCTGTGCAACTGTCAGGCTGATGGTGGAGGGACTGGTGACGAGCTGCTGGCCTCAGAGGACACAGCTTCAACTGGGCAGCAGATCCAAACTGGGGGAACTCCTAGACAAGGAAAAGTAAAGAGGCCTGCCAGATCAGAAAGGGAACAGGGAGCACTGAACATTACTCCCACGGTAAGCATAGGTCGTGGAGGGCTCATGTATGTGCTGGGGTGGATGTCTGCAGAGAAACAGCTGCCACAGCAGCGAGCTGGATGTCACAGTCCCAAGTGTTTACACCCCTCTGCTCCACATGCGCCTCACCTCTGACTCCAGGAGAATGCTGCGCTTCTCTTTGCTCCCAGTCTTCGTCCCTTTTCCCTTACTCATCTTCTGCTCAGGGATGGTCACCTCTGGGGCCAGAAGAGGGGCCAGAATGCACAGAGCAGACCCCTGACACCCCCAACTCCCCAGAGAAAGGGGGCTTGGTAAGGAAGAGACTCTTGAACTCTGAGAGATTGGGGAACATTGCTACAAGGAGCTCCCATCTATCTCAGAAAAGGTTCCTTTTCTGAGGACAGGGCCATGGAGGCCTAGTCCTGAGAAACAGGGTAGTCTCACAATGTCTGGCCTGAGTGGAGTATCACTCAGAAACAAACAAGGCCAGGGAGAGACATGAGCAAGACCAGCTCCTGGCAGACATGGCCTGCCCACAAACAGCCTCCTGTACCTCCCAAGACCCTTCCATACTCCACATGGAGAAGGCTCCCTCAGAGGGGTGCACACACTTACTCCCCTTGCCTAACTTCATGCTATCTTCTTTCTTAGGGGTTCCTTGTGTGGGCGACTGCCCAGATCCTGACTTCTCCTCCTTTTTCACCACTTCCTATGAAGGATATGAGAAGGCGCATGGACATCATGCCTTCCAGAGAAAAGAGTGTGAAGGCTCTGGGCCTGAGGGGAGCTCTGGAGGCCATCTGTACTCCGAGGAAGCTCCTCCCTGTGCACACAGTTCCCAAGGCTCCCTTCCCCCTCCTCCCCAGCATACCTACCCCTGACTTCTCCTTTTTCTTGCCCAGGCCCTTAGGGGTTTTCATTGGCTGTATCTTTTCTGGCTTGTCCACCAATGCGACACTGCTGATCCCCACCATCTGAGACTTCTCACGGTCCATTTTGGAGTCCCCATGTCGGGAGGAGGAAGGCTGTGCTTTCAAAAAGGAGAATGGAGAGGAAGCAATTAAAGCCTGTCCTCAGGCTACGGAATGGTTGGGCTGCCGGCACAGCATGAACCAACCATTTCCCTGTGTAGACACTCAAGCAACTGGTATGAGACCAAGTGGCTGTTGGCAAGAATGAGTTGGGGGCTCAGACACTCTTCATAAGGGAGAAAAGTAGCTTGCTTTATTTATTGTAGTACCTAGGATCAAACCCAGGGCCCATGTGTGCTAAACTACACCACACCTCCAGCCCTTGGTTCTCATGAGCCAGACTGGCCTTGAACTACTCCTGCCTCTGCCTCCCCACTGACAAGGTTTACTAGGCCAAGCCACCATGCCTAGCCAGCATCTTTTGTTGAGCTAAGTCTCAGGCAATATTCTAAATGCATCATACTGGGGCTGAAGAGATGGCTCAGCAGTTAAGAACATCTGCTGCTCTTACAGAAGACCTGGGTTCGATTCCCAGCACCCACATGACAACCAACAATCGTCTGTAACTCCAGTTCCAGGAGAATTACAACGCCTCTCCTGACTCCACGGGCATTGCATCACACAGGTGCACATACATGCAGGCAATTCATACACATAAAAATAATAAAGCATACATACTAACATATAAACTCATTAATCGTCTCAGTTCTGTGAAGAGGTAACAATTATCCCCCCTTAGTTGAGGGAAGTGCGACAGCAGAGTAATGTGTTCAAGATGTGGATGAAAGCATCTTTTTCTCTTAGCAAGTGCACTCTAGTGGCCACAGAGAAGCTCTACAGCCTGAGCACCCTGGCAAACGCTAGGCCTTCAGAAGTCGGGGAGGGGCAAAGGGTGGAGGGAAATTAGAGGCCAGGTCAGCTGGCAGAAAGCCCCTGGGAAGCAAGCCTTCCCTGTCCCGGGCGGGCGTGATCCGCGGCTCCTCACCGATCGCGACCGCTCCTGTGACCCTTTCTCCAGCAGGAGGCGCCGGCGCTCCACCACCTCCGTGTGAGTCAACTCGAAAGGGCGCAGGACCTGCGCGAGGCAGCTGCTCACTGTCAGACACCTGGAACCGGATGGCTCCCCTGCCCCGCCTGTGGGCTTACCCACCTCGGCCAGCTTCAGAGCGCCCTTGTCTTGGATGCGGTTGTGCGCGAGGGATAGCCAGAGAAGGGAGCGGTTAAGCCGCAGGCCCTGCGGGGTGGAGGGGCTTGTGAGACGAAGGCAAGCAGCGGGTCCCAGGCGACCACGCCCCGGCATGCACGCACGTCCGCGATGTAACCCGCGCCCTGATCTCCGATGTGGTTGAATCCCAGATTCAGCGAAACAAGGGTCCGGTTGCAGCTGTGCAGCGTGGACAGTGCCTGGCCTAGGAGCTGCGCCCCGTGGTCGTCGATGTTGTTGTTTCTCAAAGACAAGTGAGCGATCCTGGAACAGAAGGAAGGAGAACGTGGTGCTCCTGGGTGCTAGCAGCCATGTGGGAGACTTAAGGACAAGTGGGGTTCCGTCTAGTGGTGGAGGGACAGGAATTGAAGGTGCTTGGGACCAAAGAAATGTGAAACTAAAGATAACTTGGAATGGTGGACACAAGCCAGGAAAGGAAAGGAAAGGTCGAGGAATCTCACGTGCTGTCCAACGTCATGAGCTTGTGATAGGACTGCTCCGGAAGTGGATTCCCCTCCAGAGACACCTTCCTGCGAGTGGGAGGGGTCTAAGAGCCTGGAGGTACCATTGAGGCCTGGCAAGCCGGGTGGGAGGGGGGAGAGATGGGGAGGAACTGCAGAGTGGAAATATAAATGTGATAACCCAGGTAAGGGGCCACTCCCAAAGTAGGTGATTTCTAAGATGACCTCCTGGTACTCAGGCCTTGTGTGATGTGATCCAGTTCTCTTCCGTGTGGCTGAAACTAGTGACAGAAGATGTGGTGGGATGGTCACTTCAGAGTTACATTAAAAGGACTGACTTCCATCTTGGTACTCTCACATTTTCAAGCCAGCTATCTGGCAGGAACACACTTAGCCAGGCTACAGAAAGGCCCACAATGTCTCAGAAGCAGAGGCCCTGCTTGAGCTCACCTTGAGATGACCACAACCCCAGGCAAGAGCTTTCCTCAACCTGAAGGCAGAGCCTGCTCTGAGGCACCTATACTCTGCCCCAGGAGTCTCACATGAACTTCACAGGAAATGGTGATTAGTTGGTTGGCCAGTTGATTTGTTTCTGAGACAGGGTCTCACTCCTAGCTCGGACTGACTGACCTTAAACTCGCAATGTTGTTCAGGCTGGCCTCAAACTCAAAGCAGTGCTCCTGCCTCAGTCTCCTCAAGTGTGTCACCATGCCCCATGCTAGTAATTGTTTTAAGACACTATATTTTGGAGTTATGTTGTTAGACAGCAATAAATTTTTATAAGGCCCTTCCATAAGGCAACAGTTTCTCTTACTGTCCTGAGAAAATGGGAGTTTTTTCCCAGGTTACAACAAAACTTAACCAATGACTAGAAATTTCTCTATTCAAACATTTTTCCCATGATTTGTAATTTTTTGCTCAGCCTTTTAGGCTGCCTTGTCTTTCATATAAACAACTCACCTTAAACTGTTTTTAGACTGATAATGGCTTGTTCTTACATAATGAATTCATCCAGCACAGTTGTTTTCACTTTCCAGGATGGAATGAAATATTTCATGGTGCTGTACACAAAGTGCTGGAGACCCAGTAAAGACACAGCCCCAACCCTGAAGGGATGGCCCTCCTGGTCACGGGAGGAAGACTGGAAACCCACATGAGTAGCCCTGCAGGGAACTTTCTGTGAAGCAGGAACCTTGACTCTGGGTTCTGTGGGAACCTGAGACAGGCAAACTGACACAGCAGTGTTGTCCTTTGTCCAGCAAGCCGCAGCTGCCGCTCACTGCCTCACACCTGGTTCTGCTTCCCGCAGTCCTGCCAAGGTCGGCTTGGCACCACATCCTCTAGCCAGCCCTCCACATGTTCTGCACACACACCAATGATATGGTGGCATGCCTTCCCACATGCGCGGTTCCCCACCTCCACACTGCCTCAAAGAATCTGTGTCCCACGCTCTTCTCTCCTGCAGAGTTCCTGCCAGATAGGAATGGTGTCTTATCAATTCCCATACTGGGCCATGGAACAGAGGAGATGTTCTCTAAGGAAAGAGAGGTAGCGGGGACTGATGAGTGGCGCCTCAAAGGGCTGAAGCAGTGTCTGCTTCTCAGGTGGGAACCCGCCATCCAACAGACACCGACTGAACCTCATTCCACACCGATGCCAGCCCAGGCTTACAGGTTCTTGCTAGCTCTGTACCCAGTTGCTTCCCACTGACTTGCACCAACTAGGCTGCCCAAGCACTGGGGGCTGCCCACTCCTGACCTGAGTGTGGATGAACAGAGAGGCAAGAGGGTGATGAAAGTGGTCAGGGTCTTATCCGTCAGCCCCACCTTCCACAAGCTGGTATTGGAAACACAGAAACACCTTGAAGTCACCTCCTACAGGAAACCCCTTCCCACAGTCCCCCAACCCCAGCCAGGCCCTCCTCCCCTCCCCAGCGTCTTTAGCAAAGCCTGTGCCTCTATCAAGCCAGCAGGAGGCTCATCTCCCCGACTGCCCCTCACTTGATGGCCTGCAGCTGGCTGAGGGAGGGCAGGCATTTGGAGAAGATACCCAGAATCCGATCCTCAACTTTCCAACCTATGGAGGGAGAAAGAAGCCTGCTAGAGAAGGAGCTGGGGCAGGAGGGGCAGCGAGGGGAGGGGCGGACGCGGCGGGATGGCGCTCACCGCGGATGTAGATCTCTTTCACTGCCTTGCTGTCCTCTTGCTCTAGTTCCACCTGGATGGTAGGCCGGAAGAACACGTATTTGCTCTCCAGGCTGTTGAGGCTGCAGGACGCGGACAGTCGCTGGTCGTCTAGAAGGCAGGGTGCAGCGGGAGGGAACAGGGTGAGCGGAGCTCGGGTTGGAGGCCGCCCCAGCACGCCGTGGGGGACTGGGCGGACTCCGGCTCACCTTGGGTGGGTTTTTCCGACAAGGAGGCTGACGGGACAAAGGCCGGGTGGGGCCGAGGCCGAGTGACAACTTTAGGGAAGTCCGTGTAGCCTGAGCGCGCGCAGAGCTCGGCGAAGTCAGTCTCCAGGACCCCGGAGCACTGGTACTCCTCTGCGGGACCGCAGCAGGGTGAGCGAGTGCCGCGTCCCCGCCCCCATGCCCGCCTGTCAGTCCCGCAGGACTTCAGGCTTACAGTAGCCCCGCACGGAAGCTACGAAGCTACGTTGCTAAGAGCAGACGCTGGAGAGGAACTGATAGGAAAGCAAGAACTCACAGGAAGGAACTCCCTGGCACGACTGCTGGGGTCACCCTGCGAAGGAATCCCTCTCGCCCCTGCCCTGCTCTTGCACCCAGGTCCGATAGGACTGCCTACCTGTTTAACCATCATTTTTATACAGTACCTGCTGATGTTCCAGCTGTTCTTAAGGCTTTTAGAATACTAACTCATTGCATTGGTAAGTCATGTTAATTCAGTCATGCCCACCACCTCCTGGCCTGCAGACCTAGTGTTTGACCCACAAAAGACACCTGCTCTTTTCAGCCCACTTCCATCCCCCAGCCCTACACTCCCACTCGCCCCCATCCCATCCCATCCCCAATCCGGTGCCATGGTAGCCCAGAGCATGACTCCTGAAAATGGAGATTTTCTGCCAAGTGCTAATAACTTAGGGCCCCACAACAACACCCAAATCACCAGCAGCTGTTGTGACCAGCCTTTTGCAACTGGCGGCAGAGAGCCTGAGCCCAACTTACCCAGAGGCAGAAAGCTCGAGGACTCTTGAGGAGAGGAGTGAGAGGCACCTTCCTCCTGGAACCAGCTGTCAGTGGCAGCCCAAGCACACAGAAAGTACTGACCTAATTGACCAAACTTCAGAGGAGCCACAGGAAAGCTGTCTGACACAGCTGACTGCCCAGGATGTCCCCTCCTATCTTCACTTGCCTCTTTTCCCAAGAGCAGAGATACTCAAACTTGGGGCTCACCAGAAGAGTGTTAAAGCCAACTCTGGGGCCCCATCCTCAAGCTCTCTCAGCTTTATTGACTGCTGAGCAGTGTATCTCAGAAAGGAGCCTTCTCCTTTTCTTCCATCCCACACTCACATAGCTGCAACTTGAGAAACAACCCATCAGATGGAGTTTCTGGGAAACCTACACACTTTCTACCAGTCGTCATCATCTGAGCCCCATATCTGCACCTACCAGAACACACAGTGGCACCTGAGAAGTTGCCAGCCTCCACATTGCCCTATCCAGAGTCCCCACTGCAGTTGTCACTCAGATTGTCTCCTGCCTCTGCCAAAGCTGTCCTGCCAGAGCCTTCTGCTCTGTTACCCTAAGGCACAATTCTGACCCAGTCAAGGGGGGGTCTCTCACTCTCAGCTTTAAACATGCCAGGGCTTTAGCAGCTCCCAAAGCCACTTTGTCCCCTTCTTCAGCATTACAGAGCCTCACCCCTCAAAGCCTTCTCCCAAACAGTCCTCCCAGTTTTCTCACTGTGGACACCTCCTCCCAGCTAGAAACCTAAGATTCATTCTTCCTGCGTTCCTCACTCCTCACAGTCTCTAGCCTTTCAATAACTCATCATTTCCACCTCCCAGGAGCCTCACCCACCCACCCTCCACATCCTTACTGTCCTAGGCCAACACCACTGTTCCTGGACTAGGCTACTTGTCTCCCCGCTGCCATTTTCTCTGCTTTCACTATTCTCCAGCCCAGGTTTTGTAGCAAACTCACCATCCTCCTGCCTTAGTATCCCAAGTAGTGGGATCATAGGTATGTGCTCAGGAGATTCAGTCCTATCTTCTCTTCCTTTGTGAAGGCAGTTCACTATCTGTCTGCCCCCAGCCACCATCACTGACAGATAGGTGACTTCTGGCAAAGGGTGGACCAGCAGTCTTTCACCAGGTTGTTTTACCTCCATTCCAGGGACAGCAGTTTCCCGTCTATCTCTAAGGACAAAGCTGTCAAGTTTGTATGAAGAAGCCTGCTAGGGGCTGGAGAGGTTAAGAGCACTGGCTGCTTTTGCAGAGGACCGGGGTTCAGTTCCTAGAATCCACATGGCAGTTACCAACTGTCCATAACTCCAGTTTCAGGGGATCTGATGTCCTCTTCTGGCCTTCATAGGCATTGCACCCATGGGTGCACTTAAATACATGCAAAAAACTCATAAAATAAAATAATAAAAAAATAAATCTGACAAGTCCCCTTTGTACTTAGTTCAAGTTAGGGCCTCAATTACTTGCAACAACAACCAAAAAAAAAAGCCACAGGTTTAGTCCCAGCACTTGGGAGGCAGAGGCAGGTGGATCTCTGTGAGTTCAAGACTGGCCTTGAACAGGCCAGCTGGGACTACAGGAAGACCTTGTCTCAAAAAGAACCCCCCCCACGAAAAAAAAAGAAAAACAAATCACAGCCCTACCTATATGACTTCGATGATTTTCTTTTCCCATAGACTGTCAGCCTGAGCAGCTTTGGCAGTGAATATCTATAAAACTCTGTGCAAAGACCCCTCTTGGCAGTCCTCCACCGCATCTTCCCACCGCCTGCAGAGCCTTCCTCTTACATCTTACTTTAGTGTCAGCACCCCAAAACAATGTGGGTTTTTAAAGGCCAACCTGTGATGATCTCGGTCAAGGTGACATATACCTTTAATCCCAGCACTGGAGGCAGAGGCAGGCAGATTTCTGTGAGTTAGAGGCCAGCCTGATCTACATAGCAAGATCCAGGCCAGCTGGGGCCACAGGAAGACCTTTCTTTTTTTTTAATGCTATGGAACTCCATCACACTAATCGAGCAGTGTGTGGAGATGGAGGAAATAGAGCGACAGCCCAGAGGTTGGATCCCTCATCCCGACATTAGCATACCAGGGTTTTTGGACTCCTCCTCGCCTACTGGCGGCAGGGCAGTTGCTGGCTTCTCCTTAGTACCGCGATCCCCCTTTTTAGTCACTGAACCAGATGACTTTTGAGTCCCAGGACGTGGGGTCCTGGGTGAGGTCCCCTGAGCGCTTGGCTCATTTGACATACCGGTAGCTCTGGGACCCTCGACTTGTTGAGGTGAGACAAGACTCTGGGTTTTACCCTGAGGATCTCTGTTCTGCGTCCACTCACCGGATCCACTCGGTCAGCCACATACGTGACTGAGGGATCTGGGCGTCCCTCTCCTGGACAACCGAGCCTCGGTGGGCGGGCCCAGTACAACCGCGGTGGCTCGCGGAGCAGCATGGGCGGAGCTAGTGGGAGGGGCCTGCCTAAAGCCAGTCTGGAGCCCTGTTAACAGGGAGATGTGCGCATCTTAGAGCACAGGGGCACGCACCAGATAATCCATACTCGTGAGGAACTGAGCCGGGGAGATGGTGGCTGTCAGAGGACCGAAACTACGAAGGGAGAGTCCAGGTCCACTCTCTAGGGCCCACCCACCCCTTGGGCATAGTGGTAAGGGCCTAGACAGCCTACTCAGGTTGGGATGCTAGGTGTCTCTTCACCCCAGAGCCACCCGCTCAGACTGCTAAGTTTCTCTTTTCCACCACATCTGTTCAACCTCAGCGAATGAGTTGATCTCAGAGATCACATCCTTAAGAATCCCTTAATCTGAGCCAGGCCTGGTGGCCCAGGTCTTTAATCCCAGCACTCGGGAGTCAGAATCAGGGGGAATCTCTGTAAATTCAAGGCCAGCCTGATCTACAAAGTGAGTTCCAGGCCAGCTGGGGCTACAGAGAGACCCTGTCTCAAAAAGATCGAAAAATAAATAAAAATGTGTTAATCTGACTCCTGATGGTTCTGCTCTGCTGGAACCCTTGGAGTTGCCTTACAGCCTGACACCCCACTGGGTGTCACAACATGGACCCCAGCACCTTCAAGTCTTTGTGCTGTTCCCCTGCAGAAAGACCAGCTTTGAGGAAGTCTAAAACCTAGGCTCTGGGAGGCACTAGTTTAGAACAATTGTCTCTGTTTACCACAGTGTTATTGGTACTTTAATTCACTCAGTCACTCAGTTATAGGGGGAACATTTATTAAGTGCCTACCAAGTGCCAAGGGACCACCAATAATGAGCATACACACAGGAATTCTACCCTTAAAGAGCTTACAGTCTGGGTTATACAGTAACACACAGAAAGAACATACCATAGTGCTGCCCGGCACATCTGCCTTCTGCAGGCACCCGGGGAAGAAACATAGCTCCATCAGCTAGGAGATGTGTGCAGGACAGAGGAGCCACCAGACAACTGGGGGAGGCTGAGCTCAGTGTGCTGGTTAGTTTTTGTCAACACAAACTAAAGTCACCCAAGAAGAGGTGGAACCTCAACTGAGGAGCTTCCTCCACCAGACTAGCCTGTGGGCGTGCTTGTGAGGCATTTTCTTGATGGCTAGTTTATGTAGCACAGCACAGCACACTGTGGGTGGTGCCATAACTGAAGAGATGGGACTAGGCTGCACAAGAACAGTAACTGCGCAAGCTAGGGGAAGTAAGCCAGTAAGCAGAGTTCTCCACAGTCTCTGCTTCAGTTCCTGGCCTGGCTTCTCTCAGTAATGGACTGCGACCTGTTGCTTTGGGTCATTGTGTTATCCTAGCAGCAGAATGCAAACCAGAACACTCAGATGTGCCAACCCCTGAGTGGGAAGACGACTGGCAGACAGCCTCCCGGAAGACAGAAGGGGCAGGCAGCAAGGCTACTGAGACACGGAAAGTTTGACTCTGTGCGGCCCAAGAGCAAAGGGAAGAGCAACAGCACATGCAGGGAATAACCTCAAGGTGAAGGACTACTGTGAGAAAGAGAGGTAGTTGGTGAGGGGACAGCTGCAAGCACTAACTAGGCTTGGCCGCTTTCTGACTTCTTGGTATGTGCAGAGGGCAGACCCTGTTCCTGATACCCCTAGAAGCCAGCCAGACACACACAGCCCAGCCTGGGCATGCTCACAGAAAAGGTACCCAACATACATGTTTTAAAATCAATCTGTAATCACACTTAATGGAACATTCAACCCACCAGCTTATGTATACAGGGCCGAGAAGGCCTCAGGAAACAGCGGTTTCAGGAAAGAGAGCCAAACACTTTGCCAGTGTCTCCCCTCTCGGAGGCTCAGAGCCGAGTGTCAAGCTCTCTGTTCACTCCCCTCATCAAATGTGTTTATGTTTATAGCCTGTTGGTCCACTCCCTGCTCCTGGCAGGGTACACGGGCACTGTCCCAGCCTTGGGAAGCTGCCATACCATCCTGGCTCCTCATCGGTCCTGGTGTCGAGGTGGAGGCGATGGAGGATGCCGTACTGGAGGCAAGTCATAGTGTCCTGGGATGTGGCTGTTCTTGGGCGAGTCATAGTGGCTGAGGGGCAGGACTGGAGGAAGCGGAGGCTGGGGGCCCACAGACTCTCCATCTGGTGCCAGAGGGGACAAGATGATAAAGAGGTGGCTCCTTAACCTCCCCAGCTCTCCTCCCTCTCCAACCCGTTCTGCCCGAAGAGAAGTGGATAGCAATGGATCCGTCTGGGCTAGCCACCACCTGGATAAGCAAGCCCATCTATTTCCCAGCAACTCCACCTTTCTTTCCCCTGATTTGGTCTTCACTTTTCTGGGCACTAGCTCTACCTGTCAGAAGCTCTGCAGGCACCATTTCAGGTCCTCGGCCTTCAGAGGAGAAACAGACTCTAGAGAGAAGGTAGCTCCCCAACATCGTGCCTGGTCTGAGCTCAAATTACCGAGTCCTTGCTCTTCCCACATCACGCCACCATTTCATTCTCTACCTTCCCTCTTCTCTTCTACCTCCTATATCCCAGTTCCCTCCAGCTCCTGCTGGGAGGAAGGGAGGGCTCACCGTGGCTCAAGGGGTTGGGCTGCTCATAGGTGCCGCTGTCTCTCTGTGGCTGGGGATGCCGCTGCTGGCTATTAAGAAGATGAAGAGGCTGCCTGGGAGAAGATCCTGAGGGAGGCCCTTTCATCTCCACATAGCTGCTCTCTCGGGATTCCCCTGGCAGGCCAGGCAGGTCTCTGATGGTGGCATAGGGGTTTTCACTGCTCAAGGACATCACGCTGGCCCCCAACCCCTCTTCAGAGATGGGCCCTAAGGATCAAGGAAAGAAATCAGGCTCCTTGGAAGCACTGGCTTCTTGACTCAGCTCAGCCCAGCCCCTCCCTCCTTGTCTCTGTACCTTTATTAAAGAACAGGCCTGGGCCATTCCTGTGGCTGTAACTACAGCTATGACTTCGGTCTAGATGGCTGGTGCCTGAGGAGAGGCAGCTCCAAGTCAGACCTCTGTCCCCTTCCTGGAGTCTGGCCTCTAGAACTAGGCCTTCCCCCTCCCTACTCCACCACGATGGACTGATGGGTGCTGTATACACCCACATCTCCAAGGCCTCCAGGCACCTACGTACCTCTGTCGTGGGGCTCTCGGCGGTGTTTCCAGTCGGCGGGCAGTGTGGCATGGTTATCATGCCCATGGGCTCCACCTGGCCATTCAGGCACCTGGAGGTTGGCAAAGAGCTGACTGCCTGGAACCTGAGGGGGTAATACCTCAGGGACAGTAGAGGCAAGGTCGGAGTTTTCCTGAGAACTGGCTCTGACCCCCTTCACCCACTGAGCATAGCCTTCACTGCACTGACCTTGTTAGGGGGTGGGGAGTTTGGCGAGCACTGAGACAGGGTGTGGTAGCTGGGGTTGGAGTAGTAGTGACTGTAGCTCGGAGGCACATCTGAGGAACAGATAAGTACAAGGAAGCTCAGAGCTAGGCTGGAGGCCCGAGACATCCCAGGAGAACAGCAGTCTGGCCTCCCAGACCTCCCTTCTTCCACTCCCCTTGACCAGCAGCGCCCCACTGACCACTCACCCGGCATGATGTACTCAGAGCCATCCAGCCGCCCAGTGCTATAGGCCACTGCCAAGTGCTGGTGTTCTTTGCCCTTTTGCCAATGACGGTAGCCAATGAACAGTGCCACAAGGGCCACCACAAGTGTCCCCAGCACTGCAATGCCAATCACCACACCCAGTGAGTTATAGGTCACAGGAGAGGTAGGCATTATGGTGAAGGGCTCCTGGCTTCCTGTATGAGATGGAGAAGACACAGAGAAAAGGAATCTTGGCTCTGCTGGTAAACTTGGGTACATTTTGAGAGAGATGGGCATGATTTCAGGGTCTTGGGTCCCAGGATCCTGGGGAAAATGACAGTCAAGGAGTCTAAGAACTTACCAATCTTGCAGGGAGCACCACTATGTCCTGGGGGACATGCACAAGCCCCAGTCTCTGGGTGGCACTTCTCTCCAGGACCACAGTGGCATAGCTGAGAACAGTTGACACCAAACACCCCTGGTGGGCAGCCTAGAAAGAGCCAAGTAGGTAAGTGTTGATCACAGGGCCAGCATACTGCAATCCTCTCTTGGGTTAGGGCTGTAGTGAGTTCAGAGGCACTGAGTTCCATTTCTCTTGGTACCTTCCAAGCAGTGGGGTCCAGTCCAGCCTGGAGTGCAGGCACAGCTCCCATCCTGGGGGTGGCAGGTTCCACCATGGTGACACTCACAAGGCTGCGTGCATTTAGTTCCCCAGAAACCTGGGGGACATGCTACAGGAGATATGGGGCCTGTTGGGCAGGGCTGAGCCACCCCCTCTGGATGAATTCCCAGCCCTCAGCATCTCTAAAGTCTTCAGCTCTGAAGGGTATCTCCACAATGATAACTCAAATGCTCACCTCCAAGACCATCGTGACACTGAACTGCTGACCCACTGCCCACTCAACATCTGCACTTCCCTCCCGAACAATCACTTCAAAATAATGCACACACCAGTGCCAGGGAACCAGAGACTTCTCAACAGCCCTGGAGAGCTTAGCTCTGAGCTTGTTTTTTCTGTTTTCAAACACTGGATCTGTAATTACAGGTGTTGCCATCATACCTGGCCCAGTACATCATTTGTGTGTGACAGTAGCAAATAATCTAATAGTAAATGCTACCATGTTCTATGGGGAAAAAAGTCATCAAAATCACTTCCTTTATACCCTGCCTGCTGGGAAGTTTAACCCAGCCATTTACAGAATAATACCTTCTTGCTTCCTTCCCCCTTTTCAAAATCTGCTTTACTTGGTGCTTTTCTCTTTTCTTTGATCTTCATATCATTAGATAGAAGGAATTAAACAGAGATGATGTGAGAAAGATGTAAAGCAAACAGAGCTGCTGGGGAGAGGAGAACTGTTTCTTCAGAGTGTGGCTACCGCAGGGTGCCCATGCTCACCAGATGCCCCCAACCCATTCACATACAGGCAATGTTAACTGAACTCAGGGGGTTATTAGAAAAAGAAGAAGAAAAAGAGGGAACTGGAGAGATGGCTCAGCGGTTAGGAGCACTGGCTGCTCTTCCACAGGACCCGGGTTCAATGCCCAGCATCCACATGGCAGCTAACAACTATCTTTAACTCCAGTTCCAGGGGAATCCAATGCCCCTCTTCCGACTTTTGTGGGAATTCCATGACATGGGTGCATTTACGTACATGCAGGCAACACATTCATACACATAAAAACAAAAACTACTTTAAAAAAGAAGACATTAAGGTAACAGGCAGGAAGGAGTGGGGATGGGAATGATCAAGACACATTATATACATATATGAAATTGCCAAAGAATACATAAAAATATTAATTTAAAATTTAATAGGGAGCTGGAGAGATGGCTCGGCAGTTAAGAGCACTAGCTGCCTTTGCAGAAGTCCTGGGTTCAAATCCCAGCACACATATGGAGGCTAACAATAGTCTGTAACTCCAGTTCCAGGGAATCCAACGCCCTCTTCTGTTCTCTGTGGGCACTGCCCGACATGGGTACACATGTACATGCAGATAAAACTCATACACAAAAATTAAAATTAAAACTAAAAATACATTCATTTGGGGACTGAAGAGAGAGTTCAGCAGTTAAGAGAACTTACTGGATCTGGATTCAGTTCCCAGCTCTCACATAATGTCCCACAACTGCCTGTAACCTCAATACTAGGGAATCTGATGCCCTCTTCTGGACTCCAAAGGCTCCTGCATATACCTGGTGCACCCAGGCACACACACAAATAAAAACTTTTTTTTTTCAGTCTTTTTGAGACAGGGTCTCCCTGTAGCCCCAAATGGCCTGGAACTCACTACATAGAAAAGCTAACCTTTATTTCACAGCGATCCACCTGCTTCTACCTCCTGAGTGCTGGAATTAAAAGTGTGCACTACCATGCTCCAAAATATATTAATTTTTAAAAAAGAAAGCAAAAGCAAAGAATATGTCCAAAAAGGTAGCCTCAGATTCCTGCTACTTCATAAAGATCATACTCTTCCCAGGTCCCCCATGGCAGAAAGAGATCTTTCCCCTGATCTGCATCCTCAGTACCTGTAACAAGTACTCAGCATAAAAGTGATAGGAAATACTTTTCCTATTGTTCATAGAAATTAGTACTAGCTGCCCAGGAGCAGGAGACAGAAGCTCCAGTGCTCACCCACCCACTCAGCAGGCGAACCCCGCCCACACAGACTACCACACACGTTGGGAGCAGTCAGGGCCTGTCCAGCCCGCCACACAGTAGCAGGTCCCCTCCGATGGGTGGCAGGAGGAATGGTTGTTGCACTTGCAGGGCACACAGCGTTTGCCATAGCGACCAGGTTGGCAGGCTGGAGACAAGGATGCATAGTGACTGGGGGCCTTGACCAATGTCTTCCTCTCCCCTTCCCACTGTATAGCTATCCTTAAGATGGGAATGAGAGGGGGCGTGCTGGGCCTCTGGAATCTGAACTGCTGCTATAAGGAGATGGTGGGACAGAAGGGCGCCTCACATCTCTGGCAGGAGGGGCCTCGGAACCCAGGTACACACACACAAATGCCACTCTCAGGGATACAAGTGCCCCCGTTCTTGCAGGTGCAGGTGTTGCTGCAGTTGGCTCCCCAAAAGCCCTCTGGGCAGGGCAGGTGACAGCGGGTGCCTGTGGGAGATAATGGAAGAGTCTTGTCCTGTGGGTCTTGTCCTGAGTCTTGTCCCAATTGCACAGTAGAACTGGGACCTAGACACCCAGACCGCTCACCCGTCCAGCCAGCCAGGCATTGGCAATCTCCATGAACAGGGTCACAGCCATCAGAATGGTCACAATCACAGCGACTGGCACAATCTTTGCCAAATTGCCCCTTCTTGGAGAATGAGTGGGGGGAAGAGTAAACCAGTCAGTTAGGGGTGCTGTGCCCCCCACCGGGAGGCAGGCTATGATCACTCACCGGGCAGGGCAGCTGGCAGTAGGCTCCATACCACCCAGGGGTGCATGTACAGGCTCCAGTTTGGGGGCTACAGGCTTCCTCATGGGCACACTGGCAACTGGCATTACAGTTGAAGCCCCAGGTGCCAGGAGGGCAGGGCACAGAGCAGTTACCGCGCTGCCAACCTGGAAGAAGAACCGAGTGAGTGGGCACGCTCGGTGCCGCATGTGCCAGCGTTACGCTATGAGATGGGTGAGAAAAGCATGTGAACTTTGATGTTGAGCAGACAGCTGAATGACTCCTATTAATGCGCTATCCCACATGAGCCTCCAGCCTCTTCCACCCCACCTGGGCCTCCTCTGTTTCTTCTACAGAACAGAGGAGGCTGGCAACAAACCTAAGTTCACAGTGGTCCCCACCAGGTCATCTATAAGATAACAAGAAGGCGAGGGGGGCTGAAGGGAAGACTTGATGCTTGTTAAATCTAACATCAAACAGAACAAAGAACCAAACAGGAGAAGTGAAGTCAGATGCAGTGCTGCTGCAAGCCTTTAATCCCGTCCTGACTCCCAGGAGGCAGAGGCAGGCAGATTCTGTAAGATAGCGGCTACTCTGGTCTATATAGCAAACTTCAAAACAAACAAAAAAACTAGCCAAACTATCAAAACTGCTAACACCACTGTGGCCTAAGGGCTGCCAACAAGTCACTGGCTCCCAGTGGACCTTGGAAGCCCTTACTGGCACTGTCATATTTCTGTAGGACTGAGAAGGAGAAATGTTCACTAGTGAGGTGTATTCAAGCCTGAACCTCTTTAAAGACAAGCATGATTTTTGTACTTGAAAAGCCAAGTGAGTAAACCTGTGATCCCAACACTCCAGAGACTGAGATTGGACTTTTGCCTGGAGTTTGAGACCACCTGGGGCTACATAGACTCTATCTCAAAATAAAAAGGGGGGGTGTGGGGAGGGGAGAGAAGAGAGCCAAAGATTCCAAGAAGGATCTAGCCTGCAACTATTCCCACAGTCCAGCAGCTAGTAGGCTCCGCCTTTATCCTGCGTCCCTAGCTCAGGGCTGGGCCTGCCGCTATCCTCCTGTAGCTCTGCCCCGAGTCCCCCTCCCCAAACCCCATCCCATTACCTTCCTTGCAAATGCAAGTGCCGTCGATTGGGGAGCAGGCGATGGCATTTTCGCATGAGCAACGAGAGGAGCAGTTGACCCCGTAAGTGCCGGGGGGACAGAGGCTAGCGCAGTGTGGTCCCTGAAAGCCAAAAGCGCAGTGAGGAGAAAGGCCGGGCTCCCCGCCCCTCCCCTCCTTCCTCCTAGCGGGGCGCGCCTCACCGTGTAGCCGGGTGCGCACCGGCAGAGGCCGCTGTCGGCGAGGCAGATGCCACCGTGCAAACAGAGACAGTGCTCCTGACAGCCGGGCCCGTGCGTGTCCTGCGGGCAGCTCTCGTTGCAGTGGAGGCCTGCCCAGCCCGGCCGGCACGAACACTCGCCGTGCATCGGATGGCAGCTATAGGGCAGGCCGATACGCGGGCGTCTGAGTGGGACTGCAAACCCTCTCCTCTGCAGGGCCGGAGTGGGGAGCCAGTGCTCTGGGCCCTCCAGAGGGCCAAGCCGGTGCAAGCAGGAATGCACGGACCTTCTCCCTCCCCCAGACTCCTCCTGACTCCTCTGTGACATTGATGTTGCCCTTGGCTATTCCCAGGGTGCTTTCCATAACCCTGGAGCTCCAGTCCAAGGACCTCTCCCTCTGGCTTCCCCACCCCTTGACCTTGTGTCTCGCAGCCCACCTGAGGCTGCGTTCTGGGTCGCAGGTGCAGGACGCCTGGCAGCTGAGGCCGTAGAGGCCATCCGGGCAGAGGCGGTCGGCGCAGCGATCGCCTGTGAATCCGTGTTCGCAGAGACACGCGCCGTTGGCAGGAAAGCAACGGGCTCCAGGGGCACAGTCGCAGGTCTCAGCACAATCCTGCCCGAAGCGGCCCACAGGACACTCCTCGTGGCACCTGATGCCACGCTGAGTAAGTCTCAGCTACTACATAAGCCAAGTTTTGCCCCACTTCCTTCTGCTTCCGCCCCTCCTTCCCCCTTCCCCTACCCCAGTCTCCCTAGCCATTCACTCACCGCTCACCAGTGTAGCCAGGAGCACAGTGGCACTGGCCAGTGAATCGGTCACAGAGGCCACCGTTGTGGCAGAGACATTCCTGGGTACAGTTGGGTCCATGGAAGCCCTCTGGACAGGGCAGGGAACAGATGGTGCCCTGTAAGAGTGAAAAGTCACTTAACACCCTCCCCATGGCTACAAGCCTTTAGACACCCTTATATGCCCAAGGCCCTCAAAGCTATCCAGAGTCCTGAGTGCTCACCCCATGAAGAAAACACTGCTTCCAGAGCCTGTTTAAGCCAACCCCAGAATTCTTCATGGACGCCCACCCCATGTCCACAGGCACTACCCTTCATACCATCCAGCCTGGTGGGCAGCTGCAGGAACGTTGGGGGGTGTGGAAGACACCCCCGTTTTGGCAAGGAGAGGTGCTGGGGCAGAGAAAACCAGCAGTGCCCTGTAGACAGGATACTTCACAGCTGCGGGACAGGGAGGGAGGTCAGAGTGCAAAGGGAAGAACCTTTTCCTCCAAGGCTGGCTACTTGCACAGGGTCAGCCTGGTCTGAAGGAAAGCCTATACCAGATCAGGCATTCACACCTGCTCTTCCCTATTGGGGAGTTCCATACCGTTTCCTTACAGAGTGCAAGGGTCAGAGTGTAAAGGACACCCCAGTATCAGCAGATGTGGAGAGCAAGAGTGTGGGTGGCGACCGTTCTCCTGTGCCGGCTTCCATCCGTGCCTCTTCTCCCTGGCTCAGGTGGACCCTTCTTGAGGAACCCCTGTGCCTACTTGTTTTCTCTGCCCTGGAGGGCTCAGCACAGGAATTCCTCCAGGAAACTGGGTTCTGCCTCTCTCGTCTGTGACTCCCACCCCAGCCCCCAGCTCCCTTCAGCCTGGCCTGGCAACAGCCTTAGCTGGGCCCTTGTCTCTGCCTCATTTTATGACACTTTTACACACAAGCTCTCAAGCTCCATTGCAGCTGTTCTAGGGAGACAATGCTGTCCCCAGTTCATGAAAAGAAACAGTTCATGAGGAGTCAATAAACTGTTCAAGGCTGTTTGACTGATACTCATCAAAGCCGGACTAGCCTCTTAATCTCTCAACTCTACCATGTTTGAGACATGCCTGAGGACCCTCATCTCCTCGTGTACGCTGTCATACCTATGATCTCATCACATACCTGGGTCCGGTTCTCCCTGGGGGGCAGAGGCAGGCTCCATCCTGGGGGTCACAGGGTGCCCCATGGCAGTGGCAGTCAAACTGGCAAGCAGGGCCATAGCGGCTGAGAGAGCAGGGCTGAAGGCAGGTCGGGGGCTGCAGGCCAGAAAGGCAAGAACAGGCCCCACTCTTAGGATCACAGGAGCTGTTGTTGCCACAGGGACAGTGTTTGTCACACTGCTGTCCCCACACTCCTGGAGCACACTCTGTGGGGACAGAGGATGGAAGGGAATCACCAGGGGCCTAGCCCCTCACCAGCCTCCAGTTAGGCCCTGTCTCACAACCCACACACCCATCTCCTATACCACAACGCTAGAAAAGGCAGCTGGCCGCAATGGACTGTGGGTAACTGCCTTGGGGTCCTGAGCACCTGTGCCCTGGGTCACTAGCCACTCACCACTGGAGCAGTCATCACCCCGCCAGCCTGGTGCACACTGGCACTGATTGGGAGCCACACAGCGGCCATGGACACACTCCTGGGCACAGAGTGCTGGGGAACAGATGGGGTAAATGAGAAGATGCCTCTGCCCCATCCCTCCCACCTTCCATCTCTTAAGCCAGAACCATCTTCCTCCCACGGTGAGGTGACTGCAGTGCTTCAAGTACCGGGTCTGTCTCAAGATAAAAACTTGGAAGATCAACTCGGGGTCAGACTGGACTGGACCCTGGGAGTCCAGGCTCCTTGGACCCCTTTTGTGAACTTTTCTAAGGACCTTGTTGGGAAAAACAGTGTGTGTGGGGTCCTCAGGTGGGAGTTGGATAGACATTGTCAAAGGGAAGGAAGGGTAAGGGCTGAGGTAAGGGCTGAGTCAGGCTGGAAAGTACAGTCTGCAGGGACTGGTGACAGGTCGGGGCTGAAGGAAAGGTCAGTGGACGGCAGGTTCTCATCTGAGATGGGGGTCACATCCTAGAAAGAGACTAGACAATGACAATGTGAGCCAGGCCTTCATTTCCAGCCCACCTCCGGGGTCCTGTCAGTCCTCCCCTGGCTGCTGGTCAAAGGAGAAACTTAGAGAGGCAGAAGAGTAGCGGCCTTCTCCCTCCACCCCTCCGCAGAACACGGAAAGATTCAGACGGGCGGGCTAAGACCCTCCTGTCCCGGGCCGGCCCTGGCCAGTTCAGCACTCACGAACACAGGCTCCGTTGCTCTCGTAGAAGCCCCGGCAGCACTGCAGGCGCGGTCGGGAGTCCGTCTTCACCACCTGCCGGTACACTGTCCGGTAGACGACCCTGGCGTGGTCCGGGAGGTGGCCATCAGTGCTCTTGACTGAGGCCCTAGCTACCTCAGTGGCCCTAGAGGACACCAGCCACACACATGCACAGTGCACCAGACACTTCCACCCCAGATACACCCATATACAGACCACATGGGTGCCCACTAAAGGACAGGAAAGTACCACCTTGAGGCCATAGTGTCCTCTGAGCGCCGAAGGGTCAGGGAAGGGTCAGGGAGGGGCCAAGACTCAGCCAGATACTGGCCCACTAAAGGATGGGACACTCACTTGGGCTGGGAACAGGTGTGGGGATCCTCCCAGGGCCTGTCACAAGGCTCAGCAGGGGGCAGGCTGAAGGGTCGGGAGTGGGACTCCTTAGTAGTGGTAGTGAAGCTGTGCAAATGGAACAAGGTCAGAGCCAAGGGCAGCCTGAGAAGGGTCGGGAGTGGGACTCCTTAGTGGTGGTAGTGAAGCTGTGAAAATGGAACAAGGTCAGAGCCAAGGGCAGCCTGAGGCCTGAGTCTGCAGGGTGCAGCAAGAAGCAGAGGTCAGGCTTCCCATGCAGGGTTGGGAATCACATCCCCATTATTTGGGCTTCCTCCCCTAAGTCTAGGATGAAGCCTTCATTCTGCCCTCTCCTTAGCTAGCAGTCTAGAGCTTCCTCCTAGAATTAAAATGTTCTGACATTTCTCTCATCAGAACTACTTCTTACCCAATGAACAAGAGCCTGCCGTCTTCACACACACACACACACACACAAACACACACACACACACACACTCCTAAATCCCCCAGCGTGGGAAGATTAAACTACAACTGCCTCTGGGCCCAGCTGGTAGCAATGGGTTGAAGCATTTCTGACTAAATTCTGCCCTTGGTCCTGTTTTCCGCCCTGTCCCCACTAGCTCCTCTCTGCACTGGATGACTCCCTCCCACAGGGACCCAGGGACACGGACTGGGAAAAGCGGAGTCAGAGATCAGATAGAGACTGAGACAGAGGCAGAGGTGGGGACGGGGCACAAAGAGAACAGAAAAGATTTCCAGGAGGGCCCTCAGGGACAGGCAGCAAATTTAACCCCTTCTCACCTTTCCCAGAAGGTGCAGACGTTGGGGTCATTGGAACTGAGTGTCTGGGCCAGCTCCAGGCCTAGGGCCAGAAGAAGGAGGGGGCTCCACGACAACATTGCAGAGGCTACAACAGGACCCACAGCAGCCGAGCAGCATTCAGTCAGCAGCCTAAAGGATCACATCAGCAGAGATGGGAGCAGTAGGCCTCCAGGACTGCCTGCAGTCCTCTGGTGTCATGCTGGCAGTGCTCCAGCTCTCCAAAAATGCTGCTCTTCAATGGACTTCTGTGGCTCCAGGTGTCAGGTTTGCTGTAACATAGGTTAGTCCTTGTTCCTCCTTGAGTTCTGCAAGATTTGGCTTCTCTGTCTTTTCCCTGATCCCCACTGGTTGACCACCTTCTCTTCTGGAATCCACTAGCATTATTCAGGGGACATCACTCTTCTAGTGCCTGTTCCCTGACCACGGCCACCAGCAGCACAGACCCAGGGACCCTTTACCTCTAATTCCCCAGACCCTAGTCCAGCAAGTACTCACTGATATCTGTAGCACAGGATAGAGCTGGAACCAATGAAGAAGGTTCTAAAGGAAGCCAACTGGGGCTCAGTCAAAGAGAATTTTCCAGTGGTCAAGATAGTTCAGTATCAAGCTTCCATCACTGGGTGTGGGCCGGCAGAAGTCACCTTACTCTGATGGAGTACTGTGAGGAGGTTCCTGGGCTAGGGGTTGGGAGTGGGCCAGAGCCTGGGGACTTCACAGCCCTTGGTGTACCAGATCTAGCTCATATGGACTGCTGACTCGGAGAGGCAATCCTCATTTTCCTCTGACAGCTGTAGGAAAACAGGCTCCTCTCTAGCTCTACACCCAGGCCTCACTCAGAGGGTGGGAAGAGAATCAGGACCCTGATGGGATGTTTTTCTCTAGGCTTCTGGGCTCTGGAGGTGCTGGGACCTACACCCAGGCCTCACTCAGGCCCAGCCCTCTGCTTGCAAGTTCCTGTTTTGGGATTGGTGTTCCTACAACTTGCTCGAGCTCCCAGCTCTATCCCTCCAGAAATGCCCACATCTGCTTGTAATTTTTCTGGGTAGAGAGTAAGGTCTCAGTTGCTGGCCCTTTACACCCCAGAGTATCTATGGAATGCTTGCTGCTGCCCCACCCCTGGCCCGACACCCACACACTCCAGCAAATCATGAGTCCCTCAGCTCAGCAGGCTCCCTTCCCACAGCCTCTCAGATTAGCACAGGCTGCCTCAATGATCCCCCAGCTTCCCATGTGTGGTCCACTCGCACCTTTAAAGTTCTGGAAGTTGAATCTCACTCTCCCCTTGTCTCCACCTTACTCCCCCCAGGGAGAACTCCTCCCTTCCAATCAGCAGGAGCCACTGAACCCCTCATCTCACCCACACAACTCCATCTCTAGTCTTCTCAGTTGCCAGGAACTCACCGTTGGGGGCTGGCTTGGGCTTTGAGAACCAGATGTCCTGGGAGATCCCAGTGCTCAGAATGTAGAGCCTGAGGATAGGAAAGAACGGGATGGGTGGGGGTGTGGTGCTCCACTCTCCCCCACCACTCTGAATATATAAGGGGAATGTGAGAGGGGGTCTCATTTATCTGGCTTGGCTCCGCGGGCTGGCCATATGGCCCTGGGAGGCAGGAATTGGGGAAATGATGCTAAGGCCTGTGCCCAGGGAGCCAGGCCATCGTCAGAATGCTTCAAATGCTACTCACAATATGACCCAGTGTATCCCCATGTCTGTACAATCAGGTCCTTCTCTCAAGGCCCCTAAACTGTCCACTCCCACCTTGCCCTGCTCTGTACCCACCAACAGGGATGGCTCTAACTAGTCCTAGATGTTACCCCTACTCTCCCAGGGTCTTCCGCAGCTGGGGCCATGGACAGAACCCAAAGTTCCTCATATCTCTGCCTCTGCTCTGGGTCTTTTCCACACTCCCTTCTTCCAGAACTTTGGGCTCTGGCCTAACCTTGGGCCCCTGGGTGAGCCTCATCCACAAAGTCACACAGGAGGTCCCTGAGCTGATTGTTCCTAGAGTCTGCAGCATGGTATGGTGGACAGAGTCTACGGTGGGAAGGATTGAGTTGGGGAGGTGGGTTGAGCTGAGACAACATAAAGTCATTTCCAGTTCACATTAGCCCTTGCTCCCAGGCCCCAAGTGACAGTAAGTACCCCTTCATCTCTCCGCAGCTACTGGAGGAAAACAATTTACTTGGGGGCACAGAATGGTTCTGCACAGGCCACAAGATGCAGGAGCATTGGCCATGACTAAC
Organism: Eospalax fontanierii; assembly: GCA_035773235.1. Taxonomy (NCBI): domain Eukaryota; kingdom Metazoa; phylum Chordata; class Mammalia; order Rodentia; family Spalacidae; genus Eospalax; species Eospalax fontanierii. The sequence goes on along the minus strand of CM069543.1, from coordinate 57,402,604 downwards.
TATGGCTGTCAGGAGGCTAAAGGGATAGCCTTCCTTCCTTCCAAGAGAATCTCAGGGTAGGGATGCAGTGTGGAGGAAGCATCAGTTGCTCTTTCCAGGGCTAAAAGCCAAGATGGAGTCAAGGGAGAGCAGTGGGTGGATGACAGGAAGAAAACATGAAACGCGGGTCCTGGAAGGGAGAGGAAGTACTCCAGCTGACCATTCCCAGCCTGAGAACAGGCTCTAATGAGAGCACAAAGCCCTAGCTTGGCCTCCCAGGCTGGTCTCCCTCTGAGAGACTGGGACACTAGAGGCCTGTCCCATGAATTTCCAGCTTCCCTCCAGTCCCAGTAGCACTGGGCCCCTCTGATTACATGCCAACCAAGGTACTTAGTTCTTGGTCCCTGGCTCCCTGGACGAAGGGTCTACAATGCACTCAAGAAATATCCCTAGTTTGGCATGGAGGCACACACCTTTAATCCCGGCACTTAGGAGGCAGAGGCAAGCGGATCTCTGTGAGTCCAAGGCCAGACTGGTCTACATACTGAATCCCAGGCCAGCTGGGGAGACCCTGTCTCAAAAAGACAGAGAGAGAGAGAGAGAGAGAGAGAGAGAGAGAGCGTGCTCCCTTATGGAAAGCCCCCTCTGCTCAACTCCCATCTCCCACCAAGCCCAAAAACCTTCTGGAAACCAGTCAAAATGTGACCCTGTGTTGTCCTGGCATGGGGCAGTCAGGGAGCAAGTAGAGACCAGAGACCACCTCATTAAGATCCCTATTGGAATGTGCTATAGATGTGCCCATAGATTAAGCAGATTCAGTTAGGCGTAGGAACCTGCCCAAAGCCCATAGCCAGCAGTCTCAGAACTCTGAGGGATGCGAACTCAGGATGCAGCAGCTTTCCTGCCAATGGTTCTGATAGTTCAAGAGCCCCATTGGAAGCTCCAGGTTAAGAGCTCAGTAACCTGTTACGGAAGTGGACAGCAGGCCAGGGGCTGGACAAGAAAAGGGATCAGAAGTGTGGGAACTGCACTGACCCTGTGCTGTCAAAATGAGCAGACCTCCCTCTCCCACCTCCATATGCAATTGCTGGGCTCTTGGCCAGCTCCCTTTCCTGCCTGCAGGGCTGGCTGCAGCCCACATTCCTGCCTCAGCCTCCCAGTCCCACAGGGCCCTGGCTTCCTCCCTCTGCCAGGACCCCATCTTCCCTCACTGGACCCCAGCCCTTGGGAGGAGTAAGTGAGTCTAGGGCCTCTCGGAGTCTGTAGAGGTCCTACTAGACAACAACAGAGGGTCCGTTCCTATAGAAAACAAATGGGACTAACAGAAGTAAGACAGCAGGAGGAACTTCCTCAAGCTTGTTTCCAGCTCCTGCCTCCAAGAAGTGCTGTGACTCTGGATGACCCCTGCCTTCTGCCACAGCTCCACTGAATGGGAACGTAGCATACTTCCACCACTGGACTGCTGTGCAGATGAAATGAAATGACAAGATGATGTGCTTGGGGCCAATCTGTAACAGGCACAGATCCATCCACAGTAGCTGTCCCCAACATCCATAGGACCTCTGCTGCTCCCGGGTACATTCATTCCAGAAAAAACTGTTAGGCTTTTCTTTTCTGAAGAACCCCCAGGTTGATCCCAGAATGAGAGCAGGGCTGTGAAAATGCTGATGGGGAGAAAAGCAGTGAGGATGGAAGGGGGCTGGGCTCAAAACCTGATCCCCGGAATGATGGGCTGCTGGCCAGAGGCAGTTACAAGGCAGAATTGCCAGAGTTTTCCCCTCCCCCCAACCCTCTCCAGCAGGACAACTCCAGTTCCCTGCCTCCTCCTCATCATCTTGTAGTCCAAAGGGTCTAGTGCTGTTCCTATTACAAGCCATGTGACCTTGGTTATGTCACATGAGCCCTCTGAGCCTCTCTCCACATATCTAGAATCCAGCAGGGACTGAGAAGCTGCAGCAGCCTCAGCCAACTGCTCACTGCCTCGTCCCTTTGATGTCTCCCGTCATTCCTCCCTCCCTTACTCTTTCTTTTCTCCCTTTAAAAACAGGGTCTTGCTAAATTGCTAAATAGGCCTCAGATTTAAAATCCTACCGCTTTGGCCTATCAGGGGATAACTGGAACTATCTTGACCTAACAAGTTTTTTTCATGCTTTTTCTTGTTTTTTATCAGACATTCTGCTGCTAACTTTTTCTTTTTGTCTTTCACTTGCTGGGTCTCTCTCTCTCTGTCTTTTTGTGTGCTCTCCATTTTCTATCAAGACTGCCATGTACAGTTGTATAGTATGTTCCCTGTACAAGATCTTTTCCTCCCAGAGGAGGGGTGGAAGCATAACCCCACAGAGCTGTGTGTCTTCGCTGTTTTGAATCTTTTCCCCTGGGCTCCCTGTCCTAGCCCACCTTTGCATTCAGACAGAATCATGAAGCCAGGAGAGAGATCCAATTCAAACACCCCTTCAGCTTCCCCACAGAAGAGCTCCATCAGCACCCTGACTGCTCAGCACCACACACCAGAGTTCTTGTGTACACATTCTTGCACACTCAAGCACAGAGCCCCTCCCACAGCCAGCCGAGCTAAGCTGCAGCTAGGCAGAGGCACGCCAGGCATGTCTGCCGGACAGAGGAACAGGAAGCCTGAGAGTGGCTGGAGACTGGAGGCTGGGGCGGCAGGGCAGGGCAGGGGTGAGGGGCCGGCCTGCAGCTGGCTCAGGAAATGGAGGTAGAGGGTCTGCAGTCAGCCTGTTTACTCATCAGGAAATAGAGAACCAGCAGGGATTCTGACTCACCAATCTGCACCAGTCTCTACCCCAACCCCGACCTTCAACACCTGGGAACAGGAACCCACTTCTCAGACAGGCATAGAGGGTCTTGGTAAAATACTTTACCAAGTCTTTACCAAGACTAGGAAGCTACTCCGCTAGTGGCCAGTGGCTTCCCCTCCTTTCCACCATCTAGAGATGAGCTTCTGAAAGTGTAATTCTGTCAGGGCAGGGTAGTTCATGCCTATAATCCCAACATTCAGGAGGCAAGAGGATAGTGTGTTCCAGGCTAGCCTGGGCTATAGAGTGGATCTCTATCTTAAAAAAAAAAAAAAAAATCACAGTGCGGCTCTTCTCTAGACACTGTCTCCCACCACCAACTTTTATGACTCCCCATTTTGGTAAAAGCCAGCTGTACTGAATGTCCAGCCCTGGACTGCAATCACACTGACACACAGCAACCTATGCTCAAGCCCACTCAGAATGCCCAGGTGATCCCAGCCTCCAGGGCCAGGCTCCACCAAGAGGCCCTCCTAGTGTTCAAGCCTCACCTTCCCTCCCTGCCCCCTGAGTTTAGCAGTTGGTCTCCAAGTTACCATGGGCTCCATGGCCCAAAGGAGTCCCTGCTGTTCTCTCCAGCTCTGCCTGGAGGCTGGCTGCAAATGGGACACCTCTGTCCATAAGGGGATGACCCAGCCAAAGTCAATACTCTCCTTTGGGGGCCAGTAGACCTAGCCCAGGCCAATCTGGGGCTGACAGACACATACACTCAAGTCTAGGGAGGGAGAGGGACACCCTCCTGGGCAGCTGCACCCACCAGCCTGTGCCCCCAGTCTCCTTCTTTGCCTCATCCTCCAACACTGGTATGGCCCAATGATTCCTCCCAGCTCTGCCCTGCCGCTATGTCAGAGCTGCCTTGGAAAGTACCCTTCTTTCTCATGTTTGTGCCAGCACTCACAGGGGTGTGAGGAAGGGATGAGTGGACATGCTAAACTGAGCGCAGAAAAGGGATGCAGGAAAAGTTGTGGCTTCCCCTCAGCTCCCCAATAGGCCATGTCCCAGAGCTCTGGACACAATGCAGTGTGACTAGTGAGAAAATGGAAGGTAGAATGCAAGAAGAATCTGACACCACAAAGTGAAAGCTGGCTCCAGAACTGCCCTCTGGCCTGGGTCAGGAAGGCCTCAGGGTTGGCCTCTAAGTTTCCATGGATGAGTGCAATAAAGACACAGAAGTACAAGGCTGAGTCACCTAGCACGTAGAGGATATGGCATCGGTGCGCTCCTCATCCTGTGCCTTAGGTCCCACGCAATGCTCCTCACTATCTATACATTCCTTCAAACACAGAGACTGAGCCCCACGTTCCCCTCTGTGGGCAGGGGTCCCACACCCAAAAGTACTGCTACGGACTGCTTCTCTCAGGCTTTGCATAAGTGTATGACACTGGTTATCAGCCCTCGAAAACACACAGTGGGGGTTAAATACGTCCTTTCTGTACGCTTAACCTCCTGTAACATGTAGAAATGGCGTAGGGAAGCAGGGCAACTTGCTAACACCACACCGGCCACAGTAGCAGGGTAGGGACCTGGACCAGCCTCCCTCACGGGCGGCCTAGTCCTTCCGCCTCCATCCCCTCCTCCCAGGCCTGTGACCTTTCCTCGGTGTTCTGTCTCCAGATCTCTGAACTGCTTTCCCACAACCACAAGTCTGGGTGTCTGCATTTGCTGGCCTGTGTCTATGTTGACATCTGTCTACTATCTCTTCCCTGCTTCCTCTTGCCCTTCCTGTAGCTTCTCCCTGACAAGTTACGTACCAGGACTCACCACCCTGCATCAAGCCAGAGGGCCTTGCTCTCAGGAGTTTCCTCAGAGAGGCCCTGCCTGGCCCCGGCACCCCACAGTGTCTGTGGCCTCTATCTTTCTCTTAATTTCCCACTTGTGGACGGCTGATGGATCAGGCTGACTGGAGAGGGAGTTTCCTCTTCTGGGAAAGTCTGATAGAGGATGTTGGGGCGGAGTGAAGCACAGGAGCAGATGCCAACCCTGCCAGTTCACCTCCCACAGCTGAGAATGAGGCAGGCAGGGAGGAGGCAGGCAGCAGGCTCTTCAAACGCTGAAGAGCAACAGGGAAAGATGGAAGGTAGAAGGGCTGTGGACATCGGCCTCATACACAGACACAGGCCCTATAATATGGGTGGAGTGGGGTTTGTAGAACAGCCTCCAGCACCCCAGGCTCAGCATAAGCAGGAATTGAGAGCTGACCTCTTGCCTGTCCTGTCTGGAGCTGAGGCTGAGCCTGGGAACTTCAGCCAGCACAGGCTGTTCCCATCCCCTGGGACCTGGGTCACAGCCCAGTGGGGAGGGGAGGAGGCTGCTACTAAAAGACCAGAACAACCATGACTGGGCACTGGAATATTGATAGGAGATGAGGGAGACCTTGCTAAGAGGGTAGGTTCCTGGGAACCTGGGCCCACACCATCTGCCTGGCTATGGGCCCCACACCATTCACATCAAGGGCCTTCTGAGGCTGCGGACGCTTATAGTTGACTTCTCAGTTCTTGTAGGTGGCGAAGGACTTGCAAACCTGGTCCCACTGACAACCACCGAGCGGGTTCTGCTCTCAGGGAAGACGTGCTTTCCCCGGCTAAGACTCACAGCAACAGGAGGTAAGCGCTATATTTTGTTATACCTTATGGAAAGGAGAAATTGAGGCACAGAAGGACAGAGCCAAGTCAAAGTTCAAGGCTGCCTTTCAGGACTTGGGTGCCACCAAGCATCTACAGCTAACAAGCTGCACCCTGGAATTAAGACGGCCTGAAGTTCATGCTAAAGTTAGCAGGCTACCTTCTCGCAGACCCAGAGCACCAGAGACTGGCCCGAGCAGCTTCTCCTTCCACCAGCACCTCTCTCCCCTGCCACTCGGTCCCGGGTTTTGGCGCAGAGGTCTTGGGCTCCAGAGCCCGGGGTAGGTCACTCACCTGCCTGAAGCTCCGCGCGGCGTGAGCACCGACCAGTTCACAGGGCCTCCCTCCGCGGGTGCGGACCGAGGCCAGGACAGGAAAGGGGTGGGACTGGGCTCGCTCCCAGGCAGGAAGTTTGGACAAGGAAGCGGGAGCCGGGAGGGGGCCTGGAGCCGGCCGGGAGGGGTCAGTCAGCCGACAACAAGCCCTGCGAGCCTCGGCGCTCCTATCTGCAAAGTGGGTTTGAGGTGAGCATCACTACGGCAGTCCGCCCTGACCTTGTTACCTCCCGCCCGGCTGGGCCATAGCGGTCCGTGGGACGTCCTCCTGGGTGCCGGCACCGCTGGGACCCCCGAGCCCACGGAAGTGGCTCTGCGTTGCGGCCGGGTGGCTCCACCTGGCGGCCCGCGAGCCACCACGTGCGCCTCCCGCGTCTCTGGCGGTGACCTGGCACCCCGCAAGTGCTCGGCAGCCCTTCAAGGGGCACTGGGCTTTGAATTTTTCGCTGGAGATGGGTCCGGGCGTTGTGACCGGTTGAAGAAGAATTTTGTGCAGCCACAGTGATCAAAACAAGATCTGAGCCGACGGGCGTGGTCTATCAAATTCCAGAATTCAGTCCAACCACTCACTACACAGCAATCTACCACATCAAGGTTTAGAGTAAAGCCAACCCCGGACCGGAGGTGTTAGCCCATGCGGGAGGCTCTGGGTTCTCGGCAGGAGGGACACTTTTATTGGGACGTAATACAATACAATAAAAGTGAGACCACTTAAAGTCTAGTCCGATGAGTATTATTTCACAGGCGTTTTGTTTTTACTCTTTCATTTTTCCTGAACGTGAGTGTTTTGCCTGCATGTATGTCACGTCCTCCCATGTGGTGGTGCAATACCTGCAAAAGCCAGAAGAGGGAATAGGCTTCTCTGGAAGAACTGGAGGTAAGGACAGGTGTTGGCTGTAGGTGATGCAAACTGAACCCTGGTCCACTGCAAGAGCAGTCAGTGTTCTTAAACACTGAGCCATCTCTCCAGCACCATGGTTTGGTTTGGTTCCATTCCCCTCGGTTTTTCGTTGGGTTTTTTGAGACAGGGTCTCATTATGTAGCCCTAACTGGCCTAGAACTCACTATGTAGACCAGGTTGACCTTGAGATCCTCTCTGCCTCTGCTGGAATTGAAAGTGGAGGCCACAAGGCCCAGTTCTAGGGGTTTTTGTTTCTTTGTTTTGTTTGCTTTGTTGTGACAATTTTGAAGTGTACACTTCAGTGTCATTAAGCATATGACATATGTGTAGCCATTAGATACTGTCTATTTCTAGAACTTTTTCATCATTCTAAACTGAAGTCACCATTCCCTGTGCTTGCTAATCATTGTCAGCTAACCTGACTATGTCTCAGGCCAACTTTTGTCCTTCTGCATCTAGTTCATTTCACTTAGCATGCTGTTCAGTTAGCTTTGACAAATGGGCTCATCTGGGTCACTACCATCCCAATAAAAGCATGTATTACAGTGTGTCTCTCTCACAGTTTACATGTTCCACTCTGTAATAATACCCCAAACTCCATTCTCAGCCCTAACCACATGAAACCTCTGACCTGTTTTCTGTCACTGTAGATTTGTTTGTTCTAGAATTTTTATGTGAATTGGAATCACACAATATGTACTTCCGTCGCCATAAATCTTCTGAGTTCTTGGGTGTCCTTTATCACAGCATGATGTTACCAGGCCCTTTCCAGTTGGGACTATTCTAACTACAGACTTGTGCATGCATGTGTGCAGGTCCTGTGTGTCTTCTGTGTCTGTTAAAAAGCAGGATTGTTGGGTCCTAACAGCTACTGATTCTTGTGTGTTATGATTTCAAGTATTTTGTGTACAGTATATGCTGATATTATTTTATATGAAAAATCACAAGGTAAAAGACAGGCAATGTTGTTTAATAATTGTTGTTTAATAATTGTTTAATAAGGAGGTGGTTGGCTCAACGCTTTGAGTAAGGAGAAAGATTGAACTTTGGTGCTGCCAAGAATCTCCAGCAGGGGGCAGCAGAAACCAGCACAGAGCTCAAGGGCAATGGGTCAAAGACTTCCACAGGCACTGCATATACATGGTACAGTTACATACATGCAGGCAAAGCACTCATACTCTCAAATAAAAGTAAATATTAATTTAGAAATGAAAATAGGAGGAGGGCTCCTTGAGAAGAAAGGTAGCAGTGGGACAGGAGGAGGGTGAAGGAGGGGGATAGGGAAGTGAAAATGATTAAAATTCATTTGGCGGTAGGAAGCTGTCGGAGAATGGGGAAAGTCTGACAGTTGTGCTTCTCCCCACCTCCGCCCCTACGCAGACTTTTGAGTTATTCGAGGACTTGGACCTAATGGAAATCATGTTTGTGATCCCAGGGGCTTAGACTAAGTGTTCAATGAGCATTCGAGTGAATGGGACTACCTGTGCAATGCTCTTTGAGCTCCCTGGACCCCCTGGACCCCAGCTCTCCTTCTGGCCACAGACCTGTAGCTAGAAAGATGAAAGTACCCCGAGGAGCAGCAGAGAAGTAGAAGGGAGCCACAATCCTCATTCATCCTTTTGTTCTACAAGCTCCATTTTGTGTTTAACGAGGTCCTAAAACATAGAGATGATGATGATGATGATGATGATAGTGATGGTGATGTTGAAAGTAGCTATTGATTACTCAACACTAAGACTTTCTTACATTCAATAACTTATATAAGTAATGATTTAAAATTCTCTGTCCTAAAAGAAAGTATGCACTAACTGAAGAAAGAAGCAATTATTCACTTGTTCCTTGAGTAAGCATTGGAAGTGAAACTGAAAAATAAGCAGACAGGCACTGCTGCTTGGTTTAATGGCAGACCATTTGCCTAACATATATGAGGGCCTGGGTTTGACCCTCAGCTCTTCAAAACAAATATGCCAAGTATGGTAATACATGTGTATACATAGTGAGTTTTAGCACAGACTGGACTAAAGAAAGTGACCCTGTCAAAAATGAAAAAGGAGGAGGAGGAGAAGGAGAAGAAGAAGAGGAGGAGGAGGAGGAAGAAGAAGGAAAAGTTCTACCCTACGAAAGGTTTTTTTAAATAAACTTGAGAGGCTGGAGAGAGAGCCGAGTGGTTTAGAGCACTAACTGCCCTTGCAGCGGACCCAGGCTCAGTTCCCAGCACCCACATGGCAGCTAACAACCATCTGTAACTCCAGTTCGAGGAGATCCAACCCCTCTTCTGAATTCTACATTACACAACATGGACACACTTACATGCAAGCAATACACTCATACACATAAAATAAAAATAATGAGTAAAATATTTTAAATGAACTTGAGATGGTGTGCAAAACACGGGCAAGCTTCTGCATTTAAACCCAGCACACACAAAATAAATGAAGCTTCTTGTCTACCACAGCGGAGGTGAGGAGGTATTATAACACAACTAGACAACACAGAACACTATCACAAAAGAGAAAAACAAATCAGGGAGAGGACAGGGAACAGCTGTGGACAGAGTTAGGAAAGGTCACACTGCAAAGGCAACTTCCAGTGAAGATCTAAAGGACACAAAGGAGAAAGCTAGGCAGAATTCTGGCTGAAGAGCCTTCTGGAATTTGGAGTAGCAGAATCCTGAGACCAGAGTATGTACCAGAGAATAGTAATGATAGGGCCAACGAACTGACTTAGTGGGTAGAGCACAAGCATGAGGACTCAGTTCAGATCCCGAGAACTCAGGGCTCAAGAGATGGCTCAAGAGCCCTTACTGCTCTATCAGAGGACTGGGGTCAGATCCCACAAACTCACTTCAGGTAGCTAACAAATGCCTATGTCTCCAGCTCCAAGGGATCTAACACCCTACTCCCAACCTCCATGGGCACCTACACACACACACATACAACTTTTTAAAAATAAAGATCTCTTGAACTCATGTAAAGTCAAGTAGAAGGAAGACACCTGTAATCCCAGTGCTCCGATGGTGAGATGAGAAATGGAGACAGGACACTCCCTGTAGCTCCGTTCTCAGGCCAGCTAGCCTGGAGCATACCGCAGCAGACAACAGATCATCTATCAAACAAGGTTGAAGATAAGGACTGACATCCCAGATTGTCCTCTGGCTTTCACATGCACACCTTCCTCCATTCATACCAGTGCACATGCATACATACAAACACACACAGAATAAGATAACCCTCTGCAGAGGGTGGCTCAGGGTATGTAATAAGGGTCATGGTAGCAGATATTAAAGACACAGGGATATTGGGGGTTAAGTCTTGCAGAAACCTCTTAGGCCATAGAAAAGTTGTTGAGTTTCACTGTGTGAGATGAAGAGCCATTTGAACAGAGTCAGGACATGATCCTTTAAAAGGAATAATGCTGTCCTGAGAACAGGCTATAGAGAGCAGAGGTAGAAGCCAGAAGTCAATGAAGAGGCTACTCTGCAGATCCAGATGATGACAGAGTGCTGGGAGACTCCAATCACTCGGGAATGGTCTCGGAAGCAGTCCTAGAGACAGCTGCTTTCCAGGAACCTGCTTAGAACACCCCAGAGAGGGCTCCCTGACAACAGCGTGGGGAGGCTATTGTGAGTGGACACCAAACTGTCTTGCTGCTTTGCTTGTCTCCTCACTCAGATCTGCTCCCAGGGCTGAGGGTCAAATTGCCTAGCAGATAGTTCAGGGTTTCCAGGGCCCCTGAAATGTGATTGCAGACAAGAAGACAGAGGGAAAACCTCTGCTGCCCAGTTCACAACATGCAGGTACTGGCCAGCCTAGGCTACAAGGAGCAAGAATGGCCTCTCAGAAAGGCCTTGCTGGAGAAAGCATGCTGGTCACTCACCCTCCTTTCCTCCTAGTTTCTTATAAACACCAGCTAACAACTGATGGGCAGAGCAAGTTTGACCCTCACAGGGCATGTCCAGCTGATTCCTCTCACCTGCCCACAGACTCCCAAATGCCCACTTTCTAACCCACTCCCACCCTGATACTTTAGGCTTCCAACTTCTGTCATCCTAGGATGGTCACTGTTCTGAACCTGCCAGGTTTTGTCCCCGTTCTGCCTCTCTGCTGCCAGCCTCACACTCAGACCCTCATCCCCACCCTCCAAGGCAACAGCAATCACAGCTCAGCCCACCACTTCACAGGAATAATTGGGGCTGATTTAGGGGCTGCAAGGGGAAGGGGACTAATGGAGTTCATTGGGAGCCACCCTAGTGATGAGAGGAAGGTTGAGAGGCAATTAGCTGGACTGGCAGCCTGGGAGTCACCTAATGTGCCTGCCCACAAGAAGGATTAGGGAGGGGTGGCCTGCCCCATCCCCGCATCCAGAGATGGACTTGAACTTGAGAGCTCTGTCTCTTCCTTAGTAGGAGGTAGGAGAATACATCAGGAGGGATTTCCAGAAAAATAATGGCAAGGGTTAGGTTAGGAAGGCTGGACGGGGAGCACTGTGAAGAAATTGAGAGTCAGGAGTTCCTACTTCCACAACACACAAACACACATACACACACACACACACACACACACACACACACACACACACACTGACCCAGCTCAACCTGATCCCTCACTGGGGACCTGCTCCTGATTAATACCAACATTAGCCTGAACACTCACCGCCCGGCCTCCCATCATTAATTACCTCCTCTCCCACCCTAGTAGAGGGGAAGCCAGTTCCTCTGGGGCAGAGAAATGAACTTTGGACCCCTGAGCAGAGGAGTACCAGGCCTTCCTCATCCAAGGAAAAGGAGGAAGAGAAGAACAAAAGGAAAGAAAGTCTGCTTTCTGCATGCACTGTCCCACCCTGGCCCTGCTCCCTCTGCTTCTCCTTCACCCAGCATCTGTCAGACCCCGCAGGGGCCTTCCTGGAGATGGTGGCCCTGAGCCCTTCTGACTTACATCCCTTCCATCTCAGGATGGGGCACAGTCCCAGGCAAAGAGACAAGACTGCATATTCATGGGGCTTCCTATGTAGACAGGAAGTCAGCATCAGGCCAAAGTTTACTCCCACTCCACATGGGAACATCCTGCCAACAGCTGCCTGGGGTGGGAACTGGTGAGGCTCACCAAACACCTCACCAAGGATGTATCCCCTCTTCCTTGACTCTCTCCAGCAGCTCTAGTACCCTCAAGTTCTCTCTCATATATGCACACTCATTGCTGAAAGCAAGGTTCAGGGAAGGAATCAGAGCCAGGCCCATCCACTCTGTCTGGTGCCTGGGCACCAAAACCTAACCCCTCCCAGCTCTTCCATTCTCCCACTTCCCCAGGCCCTCACTTCCAAACTGTGCCTCTCATGTCATCTTTCTACCAGACCCTGCATAGCTCACATTCCAGGAAAGGAGTTGGGGGCTCTGTGGGATCTTCCTGCACCCCTCCCAGCACCGCCATGCACCCCGTTATAAGACCAAGTGAGCCTGGAGACCCAGCAATCGATATCCCTCAAAGATGAAGACACTAATAACTTTATCCCCTCTTGTCCTCCACCTCTCGCCTGCATTAGCCCTGACCACAGGCCCCAGGCAGCTGAGACCTGCTGTGGGCAGGCCTGGAGTTGAGTAACCCCTTCAGATCCAGGTGGGAGGCATCCGGGTAGACTTCAAAGAAGGAATGCCTGACACTCAGAATGGGGGGCCACAGGAAGGGATGAAAAGCCTTAGAAGTACACTTTCCACTCCCACATCAATACTGCCAGAGACCTGACTTGGTCAGAAATGGTTCATGACCCAGAAACACCTGTTAGAACGTACCAAGGTACCTATTCCATCTCCTAGGCTGCCCAGAGAGATGAGTCAAGAAAGACATTCTCACTAGAAGGTCCGGGAAGACTAAGGACCGGGCTAAGGGGACAGTGGGCAGGTGGCCTGACAGCTTCAGGTAAAAGGGAAAATTGGGGTCAGGGAAAAATCTCCTCTCTTCTCAGACATCGTAGCCCCTAAACATACCACCTATCCCACCATGAAATACCGGCCCAGAGCCTCCAAGACTGGAGGCAGGCTCCAGAGGAGGTGGAAGTGTGGGAGGAAAGACAGCAGAGCAAGAACAGGTGTCTCAGGGGAGCACGGGCTAGAGGCCTCCCTGCCAGGGGAGTTTTACATGGGGCTCAGACAAGCCTCCCAACATCTGTTGGAATCCTGCTGTTATCAGTCTCCATTTTACAGAGGACTCCAAGGTATAAAAATGTTGAGTGGCACAGCTGGTCAGTGGAAGAACCGAGCTTCATATTCTGGAAGTTTACCTACCAGGACACATAACTCAGTAAAGGTGTGCAGGGGAAAGGTTTAGTGGGAGATGGGTGACAGACCCCCTCATTCCAAGTGCTGGAGTAGAGGCAAAGAAACGCAGATTGCTTTGGGGTCTCTACCCCATATTTCTTCTTCAGTCTTCTTTGCTGTGACTGATGCATGTGGGTCCTGGGGCTCTGTCCTTTCATGCCTCAATTAAACTGCTCCTTCAGCTAACCTTCTGACAAGTGCTTCTCTCCCAGCTGTGACCCTCCCCATCATCTCCACTACTGACCGACGCCTCCCTCTGTCACAGGACAGAAAGAGATAACTTGGGAAAGTTCAGAGCATGCTGTCAGCTCATACCCTGCTGGGGGGTCACATAAGAGGGCAGGGGGCTAGAAGCCGGAGTCCCGAGGTTCTAGCTTCCTCGGGGACTATCCTGTCTTTGCTGAGCAGCCAGTCCAAGGCCATCTAGGAATACTGCTACAATGTCTAACACCTGCCTTCCTCCCGGGGGCACAGCCAGGGTGAGGTATCCTCCCCAGCCAGCCTAGCACCCTGTCTGACCAGCAAGCTGTCACATATTCCAGCCTGTTGGGAAGACAGCTATAAGAAGCAGGAGAACCCCAGGTTCCTCAGGGCCCAAGCCTTGGGGCTGCACTGTGTCCACTGCGTCCCTATCTCCAGAGCAGAAGCAATTGGCATCAGGGAAGGGGGGCCTGGCTCCCCTTGGCAGTGGAGTGCTCCAGAGAGCCCCAGCCTTTTCTGAGTCTCTCTTCCAGCTGAGAAGGGAGAGTAGAGGATGAGGGCCCAGATAGCTTATCTCATTGCCCCAGGTTCCTGTCCTGGTCTCAAGTCCCCAAGAGTCCTCAGGGCCCCATTCCATCCATCCCCCTACAGTCATCCATCTCAACTGGTACTAAGCCCCTGGGACATGTGGAGGGCAGCTAATGGACTTGGCACAGCCAGAAGGTAATTAACAGGGAGGGGGCAGGGGCCATGGTGGGATAGGAGCATCATTAGTGATAATGGGATCTAGCAGCCATGGGAAAGGGTACTGTTTGTGTCATGTACACACATGTGTCCAGGCTGGCTATGTGAGGCAGGCCAGGGTACCTATGCATACATGTCTATCTGTGAGTGGGGAGGTCACTAACTGACAACAGGGTGCAGCCCTTTCTTGCCCCAGAGCAAAGTCTTAGGCCATGCTGCCTGCAGGACTGGCATGTATCTTTGCTGTTCCCATATCTGCTATTCTGTCCCAGAATTTTCCCTTTGCCCAAGCCACATTCCCAGAACCATTCTCCAGCAATCCTTCAGCCAGTGTTCTATAACCGACCTTAACCCAGACTAGACCTTGGAAATGGCCCATATGCTCTGACAGGTCCTTTCTGGCCTCCCACCAATCCTGCTCAGTGCAGCAAATCTCAGGTCCCATGACCCCTGCAGAGTCCCCCAATCTGGAAGTAACTTCTCCTTACCCATGAGGGGCTTTAAAGATGGACATAGTGAGGGAAGGTGTGGGCAAAGTGACCCACAGAGGCCCTGGGCTCTTGGGACTCAGCCAGCGGCTACCCTCCTGTGCTAGGCACAGAGCTCCATGGCCACTCTGCCCCTCTGTGTCCACCGTGTCTCTGTCTTGGCGTCTCCCTCTCCAGTCTCTTCACGCCATAACTGTAGCTCTTGTCCCCAGCCTCACCTGCCAGACCAGTCCTTCCACCCTGTCTCCCTCCCACAGCAATGCAGCACCACCCACCCTGGAGCAGGAGAGGAAAGCCTGCCAACAAGGTCTCTAGGGACCAGACTACCATCCCCCATTAATCAATCTGCCGCCTTGGGCTAGTCCTCCATTAGCTGGAACCAGCCTGGACAAGTGGCAGACACCACAGGACCCATCCCAGGGTGATAAGGGCAGATTGAATCACAGGGATAAGGCAGGGGACTGGGTACCAAAGAACAGAAGACAACTGTCATTTGCCCCAATAGCTGTGGGAGGGAGCATGCAATGTTGCAGGAGCCCAGAGGGTGACAGGAAGTGATGGGCTGGTGGCTGAGATGCTGCAGCTCCAGCTCCAGGGCATTAGCAAGCCTCAGGGGTGAGAAGAAGGCCTGACTCTGCTGTGTAGAGCTGGGGGACTTTAATGGGACTGAAGCCTCAGTTAAGGTCACTGGTGTCTCAAGGGTCACAGGGGAAGAGGGACCCCACCTGCCCCATGAGTAGTAGTTCTGTCCTTGCAAACAGCCACCTTGCCCAGGTTCCAATCTCAAAGTATCATTGCCAAGAAAGGAGATGAAGAAGAAGGAACATGGCCCTGTTGCCTTCATCTTCAGCTTTTTTTCCATTCAGTACTGGAGACTGAACCCAGGTCCTCACATATGCCAAGCAAGTGCTCTACCACTGAGCTATTTCCAAGCCTTTTTAAAATGTATTTTGAGACAAGGTCTCACTAAGTTGTCGAGGCCTTGAATGTGGGAGCCTCCTGCCTCACTCAGCCTCTTGGATAGCTGGGATCACAGGTATATACTACCAGGCCTTGCTCTTCAGTCCTTAATCTTGCTCTGGACACACAACACACACACACACACACACACACACACACACACACACACACATACGCACACGCGCGTGAAAGAGAGAGAGAGAGATTTTCAGTCTCTTCTGCTGTGTGCTTTTTCTGTCTCAGATACATCAGAACAAGGATGATATCTGCCCCCACCTCCAGGCCTCCAGGGACTGCCCTCCCCAGGGCTATACTTCCAAACCCCAGCACCAACCTTTCTGAAACTAAATAGACAGTGAAGGTGTGGAGGCTGGACCGGCTGCCACCACCAAGTGAGTGCTGCCCATGATATGGGAGACAGCTGCATGGGACAGGGAGGCATGGGGAGGGGGAATCGACCCCCAGAGGCACAGAGAACCTCGGCTGAACCCCCAAGCCCTTCTCCCCAAGAATGGACAAAAGACACAGGTGGGGATAATAAATATAATTGCTATTACGATGATCACTGGCCAAGAAGCAAGGCCACCCTCCTCTCCCAGCCCTGCCGGTTTCCTCTACATGCTGAGGGTGAGAGGCATGAGCGTAAGGTGGCTGTTGCAGGGCTTCTGAGCGCTGAGCGGCCAAGGATGGCCAGAGTGACACCCTGGCTCCACCCTTAGCCCAGGACGTCCAGGTATCCGGGCGGCGCCTGCGCCAGGGCCAGCAGCCTCGCGTGCACATCCTTCATGCTGTGTCGCTGCTGCGGCTCACGCTGCCAGCAGCCCCGCATGATGGCGTAGACGTCAGGGGGGCAGGCGCGCGGCCGCTCCAGCTCCCGGCCCTGTGTGATGCATTCAATCGCCTGTGACAGGTAGAGAGAGAAATGCAGGGTTCAGGGTGCTGAAGCCAGCCCAGGAGATTACAGGAGCCCGCACTGATGGGTTCTGGCTGCCTGCACTTTAATGAGACAGGCTCCTTCCTGCTCTGATTCTGAAAAGTGAGACCTGTGAAAAGTGGGACTGATTATGGCCAGACTGGGGATGTGGGTGGGATGACCTGCACAAGGCTAGAATCAGACCCAAAGACTTTCCAGGTGCAGTGAAGAGGGTGAGGGCAATGCATGGTGCTGCCAAGACTGTCAGTCTCATCGCTGGGGCAGAAAAGGTCTCCCAGCTCCCAAGGCAGAAGAAAACAGCAGAATTGCAGCTGCAACCCTTGAAAAACTGGCTGGCTTCAGTTTAAAATAGAGTGGCAACTCTTGCCTCCCCCTTTTGTAGGTCTAGCTCTGTAGGACCCTAGCTAAATAGAAACGAGTAATAATGATCAAAGTTAGACTCCAGCAAGGGCTGCTGGCGCAGCTAAGGGATCTAACAAAGAGAGATGGTGACAGGACAATGTTGCTGAAGGCGCCTGGAGCTTCTTCCCCTTCTTCCCACCCCCATTATAGGACTTGTATTATGGGCAGCACTAATTCCATTCCTTCTCTCAGTGCTTGAGAAAATTAAAATCTATAACCCTCTCCCCCACCCCACCAGCCTCAGGGGAACAGACTGCATTAGGAGGAGAAATGGAAACTGACAGCTGCAAGCCAAGGAGGAGGCTGGGGGAGCTGCTCCAAGAGACAGAACACCTGGGGTCTGCTCTGCCTATGGTCAGTCAGAAGGGCAGGGGGAGGGCGGGACTGTTCGGACTCTCGCCTCCAGCTCCTGCTGTCCTGCTGGCCCTCTTTGCCACCCTCTCCCTTCTGCCCTATTAATGCACAAAGGGATGACCTGGACTCCATCCACAACATGCTCTGAGGGGCCCCAGGAGTCAGCTGGGCCTGGGTTTAGGACAGTGAGCAAGAAGAAGAAAGGAAGAGGACTGAGGAAGAAGTGCAGGGCCACAGATGCTGGGCAGGGCTGACCTCAGTGTTGGAGAGCTGGTACCAGGGCTGCTTCCCATAGGTGAAGATCTCCCAGAGTACGACCCCGAAGCTCCACACATCGCTCTCAGTGCTAAATTTGCGGTAGAGGATGCTCTCTGGGGGCATCCATCGGATAGGCAGCATGGTCCGACCTCCCACCTGCCAGCAGCGCACCGCGTCACCTTCAGAAGGTGCCAGCGCAGCCATCCCCGCCTCACCATTAAACAGAAGGGCCGGGGCTAAGGGAACAGCAGAGGAGACAGATCCCCATGGAGGCTGAGGTGCAGGAAGGGATCAGGGACCAGAATCAGAGTCTCAGACCCCTACTACCAGAGAAAGAGGAAGGTGAACTGGCCAGTGCAGAGTCTGATGAACTCTAAGCTAGGGTGTGCACAGTTTGGATGCTGGTGGGCCAGGATGAGGAGGCCTTGGGGACACTTACCCGGTAATAGTCTGTGCTGTAGATGTCCCTGCTCATACCGAAGTCCCCGATCTTGACCACTAGTCCCTGACCCACTAGACAGTTGCGTGTGGCCAGGTCCCGGTGCACAAAGTGCAGACTGGCCAGGTATACCATCCCTGCAGCCACCTGGCTAGCAATAGCCAGCAGCTGCACAAGGCCCAGAGGACCAGGAGCCACATCCTCCCCTCCAGCCAGCAACTTCGCATCAGGCCCGTGTGACCTGAGAAAGAGACAGAGGGGAAGGGCTGGGAGGACAGAGCCTCGGGAGCTGTGGAGGGGAGCCCCTTGCTGGGTGTGATGAGGGAAGAGTCTAGGGGGCAGAAATGGAGGAAGGAAAGGAGGAGGCAGCTATCTGGGGAGTTGAGGTAGGGATTAGAACAAGGCTGCCTTCCTCGATGGCTCCCCCCAGAGGACCAACTCCAAGGTGTCAGAGGCTCCCCCCAGACTCCAGCCCTTGTCGAGCTGAGCTGGTCCTGCCCCTGCCTGCTCTGAAGGGAGCCTTTCCAGCACTAGGTCTACAACCCAAGTCCTCCTTGAGTCCCCTATCCCTCCCACGTTTGGTCTCAGTGTCCATTCCTTGGATTGATTCTCCCTTGCAAAGGTTTCCAGGGCACCCCCACAACCCTCAAGTCCAGGTCATCTTGGCAACTCAGTGCCCCGCAGCGCCCCTCCTCGCTGGCCATCGCTCCTGCTGGTTGTTTTGCTAGTGCCACCAGCTTTCTCCTCCTTCATTAACTCCCAGTGTTTGGTGAACACCTATGAGGCCCAAACACCAGAGCCACAGTGGAGAGTGGGATATAAGCAAACGGGTCACACTAAAGGTGGATGAAAAGAGAGGAGGCTTCCTAGAAGACAGGGCATTTAAACTGAGACACAAGTCTGCAGGCAAAGAAGGAGCAGGCCAGGGGAAGAAGGCCAGTCCAGGCTGGGGAGACAACATGGCTGGGAGGGAAGCCTGTGTTTCAGGCAGAGGAAATGGGAAGCACAAAGACCCAAGTTTCCTGCCCAAAGTCCTCCAGGTTTGCTTCAGATTTCCTCCTTTCTTCTCCATGCTCCAAGCAGCAAGTGTGTGCCTCACGTAGCCTGGGTCTCATTTGGTGACATCTTTCTGTCTCAGCCTGTACTACGTCAGGGAGCAAGAGGACAGCTCTTCCATGGCCTGCCCGTGACATTGGCTCCTCTGCCCTCCACCTCCAGGCACCCTCAGGGCTGGCTCATTTGACTTGCTCTATGCCACCCAGTGCCCTTAGTGCCCCCAAGTCCCTTCTATTCAGGGTCTCTCCTAGCTGAGTTCTGCAGCCTGACTATACACATGAACCTTCCCTCCCTGAAGCTGCTGGGAGATCAGATCATGACCACTGACTGCACAGTGCCTTCTCATCCAGAACCACAGCCCATCTCCCTGTTCCTGTCAGAAAGAAAAACTACTTGCCTAAGAAGGCTCACAGACATAGTGGCTGATACCAGACCCGGTCCTCTTGCTGGTTATCCCTGTCTAGTCCTTACAGGGGACCACGTCAAGGGGGAAATGACCATCATAGCCTAGGTCTGAAGTCAAGTCTGCAGGCAGGGCTCTGCTGGAGTGGTATCTTTATTCCCTGTGTGCCCTTGGGCAGGTCTTACCATCCCTAAACCTTCTTATGAAGCTGGCACATTTCTCAAAGTGATTACAATTATCAACCAATAAACATCAGAGTTGTTCTATGCAAAGCCAAAGTAATGAGTTCTGTGTGACTTTCAAGTTGCTTATACACTTGAAGACTATGAAAAACATTCATATCACTCTACAAGCACATAGAACCAAAATTAAGGGTGATGCACAAAGTGTACCCCATGGTGCGTGGAACCCAGGGGTGTCTGATGGCAGCCTGGTATATCATCTTCCACACCGTGCTCCAGCAGGCCTGCCTCTGTGTGCACACACGCACTTACAGAACCACAGCTCCCAAGCGCCAGCCCAGGTGCAGTAAATTCCCCACCAACATGCCCACATTCACACACCTGTCCATTCTACTTCCCTGGGGATGGGAACTGTGACTTTCTGACCCTTCCTGGTCTCTCCCCTCACTTTGACAGACTAGAAAGGATATTCTTGCAGGGAAGGGACCAGGGGCCTAGCCAGGATCTGGGTTGTACCGAAGGAATCGGTTGAGGTCCCCGTGGCGCATGTACTCAAAGACCATGAGCAGCGGGCGACCCTCGGTGCAAACTCCAAAAAAGCGCACAATGTGCTGGTGCTGTAGCATGGTGAGCAGCTCAGCCTCACGCTGGAAGTCCTGCCTTGCACTCTCTGATGCCTCCTTCAGTGCCTGGGGGCAGAAGTGGGGACAGAACTGAGATTGGGATTGGGACTCCAATCCCACCTCAAGCTGTGAATCATTCAAGTACCATCATCTTAGTATGATGTTGCTCTGAGGAACCAAGGCCTACTGGAACCAGAGTCTCACCTTGACAGCCACCAGCATCTTGTCCTGTTCAGTCAGCAGGTTGTGGCATTCGGCAAGGAAGACCTTCCCAAAGGCACCCTCACCCAGTTCCCACTTGAGCACAATGTCCCGGCGCTTGATGTGATGGACACCTGGGAGGGGCTTACAAGGTCAGAAGGCAGCATTGGCCTGGGTAGGATGGGTCAGTGGTAAGGGCAGGGCTGTCACAGAGTTGTGTGCTGAAATAACATGTCCAGCCAAGGGGCAAATGGGGTCTGGGACTCAGCTTTCATCACTTCCCAAGTCCTAGGTCCTGCTGTTGGGCGACATCTGTCCAGACAGGGCTCAGTGTGGGAGCTATGCCCTGGAGAGAGCTGCAGCCAGAAGCCAGGCTGGTCTTTGGAATAGGGTGGGCATACGTCTAGGTCAACACAAGTGATAGCTCAAGGTCTTTACAGATACACACACACACACACACACACACACACACACACACACACACACCCTGCACGTGTAGTTTGCCTGCCACGGTATAATGCAGCCCCACCCACCCGTCACAGGCACACACTGCATGCACACACTCTCATGGTCCCCTGCTGAAGCACAGCTCCTCACAGGCATCTCTGAAATACTGTGGGTTCTCCATGATGTGGCCCTGAAGTCCGGAGCCTTTGCCTTCAGTAGGAGAAAGAGAGCTGCTACCCAATGTCATGAAATGTAGTGACATGGCCAGCCCATCTTCCGGAGCCAGCACAACAGGGCCTGAGAAAGAGACATACCCATGCAAAATGTCATAGCCCAGGCACCATCTTAGTCCTTACCTTTGCTTACAGAGTGCCAAGTTCCACCTACTAACTTGCAGGAGGGATACAGTAGCTAGAGAGCCAGACAGACGGCAAGGGAAGAAGGCGCCAGGGCCTCTCTCCACCTTGCTCCGGGCCAGTCACTGGCCTCATGGGCACTAAGGAACTCCCCAGACCACCCCCCCAAAGAACCCACTAAATGTTTGACAACAATGAAAACCCACTAACAGCTGCTGACTCTGAAACGACCCCACCAAACCCCACAGATAGCCCCTCAACTGTACCCTGAACACAGGACAGAGAGAGGAAGGGCCAGTAGCAGATAAAGTCAGTAAGATGGACAAACAGACAATCCTCTGCTGTCCCCACTCACGGTTGATCCCAAACTTGCTTCTCTGTCCGCATTTGTTGAGCACAAGGAGCAGGGCAGAAAGGAAAAGGGCAGCAGAGACAGCCAGGCCCACAGCCACCGAGACCTAGGAGGACGGTCAGGCCTCGAGGCTTCTGCGGCTTTTGAGCTCCCCATAGCTCCATACTATAGGGGAGCCCAGAGTCAGACCCCCAGCCCTGCCTGCCCCCTGCTTCCCTGGTGACCCCAGCCTGGCTGGGAAGGCAAGTGATCAAGGTCTGACTGCCCTGTTCTACCCTGAAATGACAGCCAAAGGAACTATGCCTGGACACACCATCCCACGTCCCCCCATTAACTTCCACACAGACACTCACCCCAAAAGGTGTTTCATCTTTCTTTTCCACTGGGTCTCTTGATGTACTGTTAGTGTCTGTGGGGACACAGAGTAGAAAGATGGGCCTTGGCATGTACCACTGTGTCTCTTCTAGAAGCTCCCCACCCTAGCCATAGCTCAGGGCCTCAATTAGATGTCCCCTCTGCCTCAGCACTAGAGATAGCACAGCTGCCCTCCAGTCCAGGCAACTCACCCACTGGCGAGAAGGAGACTGCAGCAGGAGGGAGGAGAGAAAGCAGTCAGAGGCAGAGGGCAGTGAGCGCCTGCCCTCTGGGAAGCTCCTTTATGGGGTTGGGGTAGAGCTGTTAGACCTCAAGAGAGAGGTTGCACACCACCCTCTCAGAGGAGCTGTGGCTGCTCTGGGGCACAGCCTCTCTTCAGCCTAGATGGACAGAACAGCTCAGGGCCTCAGCAGACCTGGCTTGGAGAGGAACAAGCAAGACAGCACAGAGCTGACTACCATCCCTCCTGTCTGGGGTCAAGCACTCTAGCCCCAGGGCCCAAGGATGTTGCAGACAGAGTTCAGAGTTCAGACCTCCCCCCAGGTGCCACCCAGGGGTGGGGCTGTGTTCAGGGCAGCTCTCGCACCAGGGATGGGATCCTCAGGGTTGAACTCAAAAGGGTTGTCCATGAAGGCAACCATGATGGAGTCAGAGGCCTGGCCATAGGGGTTGGTGGCCAGCAGCGTGTAGTTTCCATTGTTGACATGGGTGGGCTGGTTCAGGCGGAGGCAGCCGTGCCGCATGGTCTCATTGGTCAGTGTTGACTCCAGGTAGTGGGTGAAAATGAAGCTCGTCTCATTGAGCACAGAGCCATTGAAGAGCCAGCGCAGGGAGGGCGCCGGCTGCCCGTCCACGGAGAAGGGTATGCACCAGTGATGCTGCTCCACTGCGGTGCCCAGGTGCACACTAGCCGGGACTGTGGGCAGAGAGCATGTGACAGGAAGTAGGCAGCTGACTGGAAGGAGCCCAAGAAATCAGGAGTATACTCAAAACCAAAACAAAACAAAACGAAGACAGATCAGAATACCCTAAGAAATTCTCAAGGAGTCATATTTGGAAGAAAGTTGCTAGTAGACATTAAATCTGGCCACATGCAAACAAAACTCAGAGGCGTAAAGGACATAGGTGAAGCCTGGCCTGGTAGTACAGGCCTGTCACCCAAACTACATGGAAAATTGAAGGATAACAAGTTCAGGGCCTGTTTGAGTGACTTAGTGAGAATGTTTCTAAATAAAGAAATATAAAAAAATAAAAGTGCTGAGATGTAGCTCAGTGACAGAGCACTTGCCTAGGACCCAGTAGGCCCTGGGTGCCATATTTAGCACTACAAAACAAAACCAAAAACTTTTTCAAAGAGATGTCTTTGAAAGAGACCCAATCCTAAAACAGAAAAAGCCCCTCAACAGAAAAAAGCATATATGTGTATAAAACCATACCATTTTATATGGAAATTCTCAGCAGCAAATTCATACAATGAAATTTTTCAGTAGAGACTGAATGAACTTCTGTTATTTCAGATGGGTTTCACAAACATAATGTTGAGCAAAAGAAACCAGATGAAAAATAATACATGGAGGCCAGGCATGGCAGTGCACACCTTTAATCCCAGCATTTAGGAGGCAGAGGCAGGTGGACCTCTGAGAGTTCAAGACCAGCCTGATCTACATAGTGCCAGACCAGCTGGGGCTACAAGAAGACCCTGTCTCAAAAAGATTTTAAAAAAAAAAAAAAAAAAAGGCATGTATTGAGGCTGGAGAGTTGGCTTAGTGGTTAAGGACTCTTGCAGAGGATCCCATTTGTTTCCCAGCACTGACATGGCAGCTCACAACTGTCCTTAACTCCATCTGACACCGCCCTCTGGCATCCATTAGTACTGTAAGACATTAGGTGCTCTTATATACATGCAAGCAAAACACTCATACACATAAAATAAAAATAAATGAATAAATAATATATGCAGTAAGTTTTCATTTACATAATCTGTAAAAGCAAAACTCTATTGATAGGGAAACAGATGTTTGGAAAATTATTTGTGTAGCACGTGTATGCCTGGTGCTTGTGGAGGCCAGAGAGGGTGTTAGATGCCCTAGAACTGGAAGTATAAATGGTTGTAGGCTACCTTATGGATGCTGGGAACTGAAACTGGGTCCTCTGAAAGAACAATAAGTACGCTAAACCACTGAAAAATGCTCTTAACCACGGAACCACCTCTCTAGCCCCATAAACAATTATTTTTAAAAGCAAGAAAATTGTTAACATAAAAATCACGGTGCGTGGAAGGACAGGGTTGTGACTGAGAGAAGGGGCCTCTGAGGTTCTGACAAAGGCAGTTCTTGTTGACAGTATATATATTAACCACGTATGGTGGCAAAGGCCTGTAATCCCAGCACTCAAGAAGCTGAGGTAGGATGATCATAAGTTCCAGGGCTGCCTGGGTTACACTGCAAGACCTTGTCTCTAAATAAAATAAACAAGTAAATAAATAATATGTAGGTTCTATGCTCACTTCTATATGTATTTCACAATAAAAAAGATGCCAGAACATAGATTAAAGATAAATTGTTGGCAGAACTATAAAAATTAGTCAACAAGCCTCAAAAGGAACTCAAGAGAGGAATTTCCCTTTTTTTCAACTAGGATATTTATCTTCGGCCATACCACCCTGAATACATCAACCTTGTCTAAGAGTAAGATACAGGCGTGGGATTGCAACCTGTCACCAAAAGTCCAGCCCCAACTCAATGTTAACCCAGAAAATTCAGTTTGTACAAATATCAACCCAAACTGGAAGTTCACTCTTGGGCTAGCAAAGACTTGGCATCAGTTATGAAGTGGATATCCTAAACCTAACACTAAATTCTAAGTGAAAATAAATAAACAAATAAGGTAATGGGACAAAATCCTTAAGGAGAAACAGGGAGCAGCCCTTGAGAGCAGTGAGGACAGCCTGCAGCTGGTGCTGTGGGCCTCAGGTAGCAAGCTTGGGCAGGGGGCCAGAAAGAAATCTATCTCTAACCCTCTGGCCTTGAGGAGCCTCCAGGACTTCCCCTGAAGGATCAGGTTTTCATGGGAATCTGGAAACAGCTGGGAGGGAGCAGCTGTGGAAACACCCACTCACCCGTCTCTCCACCACCACCACCCCCACTCTATATATTCTGTTCAGGGGAGGGAAGATGAGTGGGGGTGGGTACCGGGGCTGTCTCGGGGGCTTACAGGAGACGCTGACTTGGACAGAGACCTCAGCCCGGCCCACATCATTCTCTGCCCAGCACGTCACATTCTTCTTGTTGAGGTCACTGGTGACATTGGCCAGAGTCAGCTCCAGGGATGGCAGATCCCCAGATTTCTGGATCAGGGAAGAGGGAGAAATTGGGAAGACCTTCATCAGGCTCAGGCAGGCAGCAGGGTGCTGGAACTGATATATTTGGGGATTCCCAGAGAAAAAGGGCTGGCAAAGAAAAGACAAGAGCAGCGGGGCTATGGCAGAGAATGGTCTCCTTGACCAGTGGAATGACTACTGGATCAGAGAAATCAAAATAGGTAAAGAGTTTCCAGGACAGAGGCTGCCACCAAGAAACCAGCCAGCAACCAGGGAGTGTCAACGCTCACATTCATGTGAAGCTCATCAGAGAGCCAGGTAGAATCTTACAGAAAGTTCTAGTAAACTCAGTCCAAAGAAAGTCAACTAGAAGCAGCAGCAGCATCACCTCCTTCAGCAGATGAAAAGAAAGACAGTGAATGATGTCAGGCACGCAAGGTGGCTAGATTCTGAATCACCATCAAAAGACTGAACTGGGCTCAGATTCAATTCCTAAGAAACCATAGATGGTCCATGCATAAATTGTAGACCTTGTAACTTTCCTAATTCTTATGAACTCTGAACATTTTTCATAAATTGAAGAAGCAGGCAAAAGGATCTGATTTTATTTTTAAGAGGGTCTTACCATGTAGACCAGGCTGACCTCTCAAACTCACAGATATCACCTGCCTCTGCCACCAGAGTGCTGGGATTGTGATCTGATATTTTGAAAACTATGTTCATAAATGATGAAAATAAATGAGGTAATAGACAAGTCTCATTAATCTGGAGATTTCATAAAGGTGGCATCCCTTGCTTATGTGTCCCTGTCTTCCTGGAACATGGAGGTGCAAAGACCAGGAGAGCTCCCATGCCTTTCGAGCGAGCCTTAGGCTCCCTCACCAGCCCCTCTCTTCCAGTCCCCCTGTGGTCTGGAGCTCTGATTACTCCTTCCTTTGAACTGTTTGCTCATCACTGATTCTCCTGAAGGGAACCTCTTTTTCCTCCACATAGCCCAGTTTAGGGTATAACTTTTTCCACGGAAGTTTTCAGGAAGCATGTATTAGTAAACATATAAATTTCCTCAAGAAATATCAGAGCTAGGATTTCCCAAAGAGGATATCTGACTGAAGATGTCTCCATGTGCGGGCATCCCCTCACCTCTGCCTTGTCCTCTCACCGTTATTCACTCTCCACAGCCTTGTGCTTAGCAGCAATGTTCTGCCCTGTCACCAGCAGCTTACTTTCCTTCATGCCCTAGGGTCCTTTAGCAATTGGAGTTGTTCTAGCCTTCCAAAGTAAGGGTCCCCAAACTGAACACTCTTATCCCATCCCCTCCCAAATTACTGGATAGACACAGCCCACTGTCAGAGCCTGATGATCTTGTGAATGAGACTTCCTAAGTCAGCTGAAGCTACTGGCCAGTCTGTGGACAGAGACAAGGAAAGTCTGGGAAGGTGCTCAGAGACACATCTGGGTAAGAGAGACAGAGGTCCGAGAATGCCCAGAGTCAGACGGGATGTAAGAAGGCCACATAATCACGCCTTCTGTTAGCGATAAGAAAAAACAAAGAGCAAACAGATTAAGGGATTTTTCTGAAAGTTACTCCAAGAAGTAATTAGTAGGGGCTGGAGAGATGGCTCAGCGGGTAAAATGGTCGCCATGCAAGCATGAAGGCCTGAGTTTGGATCCATAGAATCCACTTAAAGTTGGACCCAGTAGCACATGTCTGTAATTCCAATCCTCTTACAGTGAAATGTGAGGTGAAAACAGGAGAATCCCTTGAAGCTTGTAGGCTAGCAGCTAATAAGAAAAACCCTGTCTTAAACAAGGTGGACAGTGAGGACTGATATCTGAGATTGTACCTTTGACCTCCACATGCATTCCATGCCACATTTGTGTGCACACAAACATACATACACACATACAGATACACATAAACATATACGCTTTTAAAATAAGTAATGAGAGAGCTAGAAGCAGCTGCCATTTACTAATGTGTTTATAACATGCCAAGAGACTAGTGCATCCTGGGTCTCCAGAGAGACACCACAAACCCTGATAACTAGTCCTGGGTGTGGGAAACTTCTGCCTTTTCCTCAGGCTTCAGTTTCCTAAGCTAGAAAGGGGGTGTATGATCCCTCCCAGGTCTCACATATGAGCTGTAGCCCCCTTTCTTGCATACAGCCAGCACTGTGTTCTTGGAGGGTCCCAAAAGCCCAGAGTCCATGTTGGACCAGCATCTGTCCTGAGGATCTGCCTATGCCCTGGGCTGCCACTACTAGCCTGAGCCCCAAGGTCCTTTTGTCCTCCCTGTGTTCTTTGTCCCCGCTGTTGTCCATCTGTCCTTAGCTGTGTCTCTTGTGAGGGGATGCAGGGTTTCTTACCATCACTGTGGCTGTCCCCTCCAGCTCTGTGAGAATCCAGCCAGCCTGCTGCAGGCCCCGCCCCTCCACCTGGCACTGCAGCAGTACATCGTCCCCAACTTCCACAGAGTCATTGGGCATCTGGATCATCAGCGTGGGTACACCTGTCACCCGGAGCATGGAGAACATTAGAACATGGGTGTGGCTTTGTGAACTCCCACCCTGCTCACGACCCTAGGCAATGCCCCCAGCCTCCAAGCACCTCCGTAGCACCTGTCCATGTTGCCCCAGACCCATCCAGAGCTTGTTCAGTGGCCCTCTCAGGCAGGCCACAGAATTTTCCACCCTGCAACAGCACTTACCACAATTGGTGTTGTGCCTGAGAGGGAGGAGCTGGTCCCCAGGCCCAGAGCCCTGTAGCTTCTGTGCACGCACAGCACAAAGCCCCTCCTGTTCCCACTGCTGCAGCCAGTACAGAGCACAGGAACAGCGCAGTGGGTTCCCTGACAGGACCCTGGCAGGGAGAGGGCACCAAGAGTCAGAGGAAGGGCCAGTACCCGCCTGAGGAGCTGGGGAGCAGAGTCCCGGAGATGGCTGGCAGCAAGGAGACCCAGGCAGAAGGGGTTTGGTCAGGCCCATTACTAACACAGTAACTAGACTTGGTTACCGAGCCAGAGAGAT
Source organism: Eospalax fontanierii (assembly GCA_035773235.1). Classification (NCBI taxonomy): domain Eukaryota; kingdom Metazoa; phylum Chordata; class Mammalia; order Rodentia; family Spalacidae; genus Eospalax; species Eospalax fontanierii. The sequence continues at coordinate 57,374,522 of CM069543.1, read as the reverse complement.
GGTTCAGCAGTTAAAAGCACTGGCTGCTCTTGCAGAAGAACCAGGTTCAATTCCCAGCACCCACATGGTAGCTAACCACCGCCTGCAACTTCAGTTCTAGGGGAATCTAACGCCCTCTTCTGTCCTCTGAGGTCATTGCATAACAAAGGTGCATTTACACTCATGCAGGCAATTCTCTCATACACATAAGATAAAAATAGTAATAAATAAAATACTTTAAAAAAAACTTTAGTTACTAAAAGAAATACGGGCGGACTGTTAAAGAGGTCAGGTGACTGCTGCATGAAACGCGTTTACCCCGGGTGGCAAGCAAGGGGTTAGGGACCCTCACGGTGACAAGGAGGGGAGAGGAGGGCGTCTTGCCATGGGCCACAGGCTTTAGGTTCACATCATACACATATGGACTGCTAAGACCCACCACTCTGTGTGCCCTTCCCCTCCAGTGTGCGTGCACTAGAAATGGAGCTGGTACGCCTAATGCACACATAGTGGACCTGTGGTCTGTTCAGCACAGCCTGAGCCTCTGGGCACACACAGTTACTCATCTAGGCTGTCTCCCCAGTCCAGCTCAGCCCCATTCACAGGATGGTCCCACAGTCTGCACTGATGGAGGGTATTGGGTGACAGGCACGCACATAGTCCCCAGTGCCAGTTCACAGACAAACGCATAGTCTCTAGAGATACTCCACTACACCCTACCTTGTTGCACACAGACACAGTGACATAAAGTCCTAGAGACACAAACACATACAGTCACACATCATGTACTCTAGCCTCTTGCCCTGCCCCTTCCCACACAACTCACAGCTCCTGTAAAGAGAGGCCCTGCATCGTTTTCCAGGAGAGGGATTCCAGGGCATTGAAGGACAGGTTCCTGTGGGAAGACAGATCCCCTGAGCCAGCCATCTCACTCTAACCCAGGCAGAAGGAGGAGAGGGAGGAGACTTCTGCCCCCTCCTCAGCCCTGGCGACTAGAACAAGCTGTCAGGAGCAGCGTGCTGCAGCGAGGGATGTGGGAGCGGGCAGGCAGGTAAGCCTCTCCACGCATGCTTCTCCCTGAGACAACAAGGGTTGATTCCACTTAACCCTCTCTCGGACCCCAGGGAAGTGGATCTAAGGGAACAGCTGGTTCCCCTCCCCCCAGCACCTTCAGCCCCAGCTGGCAAAGTGCTGAGGCCACAGCTGGCAGAGAGGGGCTCCATCTGTGCTCCCCACCAAAGAGGAAAGGAGGACCGAGGTTCTCACACTCCTGCCCAACCACAAGGTGGGGATGTCAAAGTACTTCTTCAGGTCCCTTCCTCTTCCTTCCTGTTCCTCCACGGAGACTAAGGAATTTCAAGTGGGAGGAGCTCTGAGGACAGGGTTCAGGGTAGAGATAGAGCAGAGCCAGACTCCTGACCCCCCAGGAAACTGCTTCAGGAGCCCAGTGCTTTGTGCCTTCACTAGGCTGCCACTGCCAGAACCCCATCCTCTGAGGATCAGGCCCTAACTACTCTCCTTGCCCAGCGCCAGCCCTGAATGTGTAGAGAATGAGTTGGAGAGGAGCTGTCATACAGGCCCAGAAACACTATCACCCTGGAGACAGATGAGAGCCAGGTGTGATTTCTGTCCTGACACAGCTGTGTGATTTCAGCCCCAAAACTTTATTTTTAGAATCTTCATCTATAAAATGGGAACCATACAATAATAGTCATTAGGTTGATTGCAAAGCTTCACTGGCATGAGAATCATGGCCTGACACTGAGTATACATTTTTCAAATTTTAATTTTTTTAGACAGGTCTCCTGTAGCCCAGACTGGCCTGGAACTTGTTATATAGCCAAAGATGTCCTTGAACTTCTGATCCTCCTGTTTCTATTTCCCCAGTGTCAGGATTATAGGCATGTGCCACCATACTTGACTTATGTGGTTCTGGGGGTCAAAACCAGGGTCTCATGCACAGTAGACAAGCACACTATCCCCGACCACATCCTCAAGTGAGGGATGTATACATCCCCTGAGTACACATTTTAAAGTCAGTACATAGAAGACAACACAAAATCACTTTTGTTGTTAAATCACTGGACCCAACAGAGAGTTCAGAGGACCCAGCCCAATTCTCTGAATAGCAGGCTCCCCAACCCAGAGAGAGGCTTCCAGGGGCTCTGAGAGTCTCTCCCACACCATATATGCCCCTCTCCATGACTCCCAGAACTGAGGATGTTGAGGAGTAGTGGATGGGACACACCACCTACCAAGCTGGCCCAGGGCCAGGTCAGTGCACCCGCACAGGACCGGAGATGAAATTCTGACCAAAACCCAGGAGTCCTGCTCCTGACCCTCACTCCCCTTGAACCTCAAGCAGAGAGGCTGGTTAGGCACTTATGAGAAATGGTCCTGGGGCATGGAACATGGGAGTGTAGCAGCAAGGACTGGGGTCTGCTTGGATGGGAATTTAGAGCGCTGCCCTCCCTGAAGCAGGGAGGGATGCCTTAGGGAGGAGAGGCCGAGCTGAACCTTCCTCAGAACAGTTCCTTAGGGAGCGCAAAGCCCATTAGCAACCTAAGCCTGGGAGTCCCCCTCAGGCCCCTCGGTCCCTCCACCCAGCCAGTCTACTCACAGGTGACTGAGCCGAGGAGTAAAATGGAAGGCATCTGGAGCCACAAAACTGAGGCCACTGTTCACGATGGTGCTGGGAATGGGGAGGGAGGAATTTGAGTCTCGCCCTCGGCCCATCCCTCTCTATCCCTTAGTTTCCATCTGGACCCTTCAAACCCTGGAGCCTCCAGACCTTCCCCAGGCCCTCAGGTTCCCCCATGCCCCATGATGCCTGTGCACCCAGCCGGCCCTGTGCCCAGCCCCACCCTGCCCACCCTCAGCCCTCACAGGCTTCTCAACTCTCCCAGGCCCTGCAGGTCCCCAAACTCCAGGCGCTGCAGATGCGGTTGATTCTCCACGTAGCTGTGGGGAAAAGGGTTGGTGATCAAGAGTCAGACCTCAGTGCAGTCCCCCGTACCCACCACCTCCCTACAGTGCACATGCACGGGCACATGCACCACTCACAAACCTCCTACATACACCCATGCGTGTACATGTCCTCACATGCTAAAAAGTCACAAGTCACACATGTGCATGCATGAATGCATGCATCTGCACCCTTATACACATGCAAACTCCCACACATCTCCTATACCATATATACACCCAAGCGTGTTCATGCACACACAGGTCTAAACATCTGTACAGAGGTGCTATGGCTCATGCACACATGTGCACATGTACAGGAACACACAGAGGTGTGTTCACACCCCTCACACATGGACATACATGAGCAAAGCTCACATAGACCTCTCCCATTCACACACACAGGTGAAAGGATGTGAGAACACACATGTCAATGCAAGCTGCCATTCTCAGTTTGGGGCTCCACTTTCACAGCAGGCCTCTCCAGCATATACCCAGCAATAGGGGGTTGTGCTGAGATTCGCTTTCACAAAGAGCAGAGCTCTCAGGGCCATGGTCCTGAACAGTGCAGACGATACCCCTATGATCATGCTATTGTGTGCTCCCAAATACACCTACTCAGAGGCTGTTATCTGGGCATCACTCTCGTGACACAGACACAGACACACACACACAAACACTCCACCCTCTCTGCCCCCCTCAAAGCCTTTGGCTCCTCCCTACATTCAAGCAACAATTCCTACTCCCCTCTCCCTAGCACTTTTGCAAAGCAAGCAAGAATGGTTGGGAACCCTGTGTCACTCCTTAACCTACGAAGGACTAAGGAAGAAAGAGAGGGGCAAGGAACCAGGGAGTCAGAATATGCATGACAAAAACAATGACAATAAGAGACAGAGATAGAGACAGAGAGCCAGGGAGAGTAAGATGGGAGGGAGGCAAAAAAGAAAGACAAGAGAGCAAGCAGCACTTGAGGACAGGGTGGCTGTAACTGCCAGTATAGCTCTGGATCTGGCATCAGAGAGTTCCTGCAAACTCACTCCCCTGCAGTGGTATATCCGTGTGATCCCCTACCTTCCCCTACAGCATGAGTGCCAAGGGCCCCTGACTCACAGTTCTTAGAACTTTCTTTTTCTGCCTTGGACTTCCCCTTGGTAAGCACAGAGCAACAAGGGAACCAGGCTAATCCAAGAGCCTCCCCACCCTGCCTCCCTGATCCCAGGTCACAACAGGACAGCTAGGTGTCTGTCCTCAGTCCCCTGAGGCCTAAGGAGTTGCAGCTGGCCAGCTCTAGGGAGGACAGATCCCTGTTCTGCCCCAAGGGTTTCAAGCTATAGAGACCCAGGCAGATGATAAGAACATGTGGCCAGCCGGGTGTGTACAAGCTGTCAGGCAGCATGCTTGAAGCTGCCTCATTTGTTCCAATTCATAATCAATCTGTCTATTCCAGTCCATTAGCTCCTTGTTAGCTGTGCATGAAGGATGAGGGAGGGGACTATGGAGGAGGAGGTGGGAGGATTCAGCTGCTGCCCCACCCAGGGGGACATCTCAGCTCACTACCCTGTCTATCCCAGTCTCTACAGCCCTAGCTTGTCCACTGCCCCTGTCCCTGGGCTAGACTCCCTTGGGACATGAGAAGACCCCAGGAAATGAGAACACTGACTGCAAGCTGTCAGGAGTAGACCTAATTTGAATGGACAGACCTGGGAGCAACAATCTGAACTTCAGACCCCCTCCCATCATGCAGGAGCCTAGGCCCGGACCAAGACAAGGCCATCTCCTCTCTTCTTGGTCTCCCTAGGGCCGTTAGAGGGAGATTGAGCACCTCCATTGATTACCACAAGATGCCCAAGTAACTCGGTGCCAGTCAACACACAGAATACTCAAGTATTTTCGAGCCATAACCATTTGATGTTGAGTATCTTTAGGTCAGTTTTACTCCCATAGGTGTCACTGCCTGCTACAAAGTACTTGAGTATTTTGTAACCAATTATTGCTGAGTGTCAGAGTGCTGCAGAGCTCTAGACCTGAAAGTGGGGAGAATGTCTCAGCAATATCCCTGACTCACGGATCCAAGGAGGGAGAGGGGTGGAAAAGGGGATGGGAGAGGCAGGGCAGAAGAGAGGAAGTGGACCTTCATTTCCCACATCCGAATCAAGGAGCGGGGCATGGGGAGAAGGGCAGGAGGGGTCTGACAGATATTTGTGGAAAGAGAAGGAGTGCTCAGATACCGAGCTGGCTCCTCAGCATCTTCCACCAATTCCAGCTCAGTTCCAAACCCAGAGAAGAGCTGGGTTCCCTGGCCATGAGGAAGGCGGTGGGGGCTGGCTTCCCCCTAGGAAAGAGAAAAGACAACAAGGCGCCACACTGCGGAGTTCGCAGCGAACCAGCCCTCGGTGGGTCAGAACTTAGGCTCTTGGATGAGCCCCACAAAGCAGCTTTATAGATCGCTTAAGTCTGAGACTTATTCCGCCCCAAGTCAGCACCCAGCTGCCCTGAGCTCTAGGCGACATCCAGAGAGTGACCACGGGGCTTGCCAGGGTGGTGGCCGGCAGCAGAGGAAGCCACGGCACCACCGAAGGCTGCCCTGTACCAAGGGCTTGCCCTCGCCAAGCCGAGCCGGGAAAGCCAGAGGCGAGTGCGCGCCCTCGAGGCACGACTATGTCCTCCTGGCCCGGCGCCCCTACCCCGCCATACACTCACAGGTCGGTCAGGTTCTCGGTGCCCGGTAGGAAGCGGAGGCTATCCAGAACCCCAGCCTTGGAGCAGCGCAGCCCCGAGGGGCTTACGGGGCAGCAGTCCTCGCGGCAGGGTGCAGCACAAGCAGAAGCCAGCATCAGCCAAGCCAGCAGGCCCGCAGGCCCCGCAGCCCGGTGATGCCAGCCCAGCTGCCCGCGCCGCTGGCCTCGCATCATCGCGGCGGCGCCCGCCTCGCTCCCCCGGCCGCGCGGCCGTCTGTGCGCTCCCAGCTGTCGCTGCCCGGCCTCGCGACACGTGCGCTGGGCGGTGTTAAAAACCAGCAGCCTGGAGAGGGCGGCACCCGCGGCCCCGCCCCACCCCGCCTTCCGACGCCCCCAGTCTGCCCCCTCCCCTTTCGAGGCCCTGATGCCAGCTTGTTCCTTATATCCCCCATTTCCAAGAGATGTGGAGGGGCTGCCACAGAAGTCCTCACAAAGTCTCTTCTGGGACTGGGGGAACTGGAAGCTGATACGTTTTCTTCCAGAGTCAAACAGCTGCATTTTCAGATTTAGGGGAAAGGGGAGGGGGCTGTCCAGGTTGCCCTAGCCAGTTTCAAGATGCGCTTGCCTGAGGTTGTGCGTGTCACTTGAGATAAGTTAAATGAACATTCTCTGGACCCTCATATGGAAAGGGAGAGGGTCTCAAAAGGATCAAACACAGAATCTGAGGAGGAAAAACACAAGAGACAGAGCTCTAAAAGCAGCTGGAGGAATTTAAAAGTGGAAACTCATCTGTCTGGGCCACAGGGTGGCGCTAGAAGCCCGCGCCCAGCTACGTGCCCACCCCTGCTGGGTGTTTCCCCACGGGGGTGCGGTTCTCAGCCCCACTACGTGGTTCCTCTGGTCTTAGGGTCAGTTCCCAACCTGGCCAGCCAGCTAGGGCCCCAGCGAGGATAGGGCCAGGCCTAGATGAACTGGCATCGATCGCCATCCTGACAAGAGCATCGATTTCTGAGTGGAGAAATTAATAGATCTTCTCTTAGCTCTTCGGACGTGGGAGCTGCGCGCGTGGGAACCGTCAGCTCTTGGGCCTGGAGGGTGGCACCTGGAAAGTCCCAGGATCCCAGCACCTAGGCCACCAAAGGGCAGGTCCCACCCCTGGGCCTTCGTGGCTGCAAGTGTCTGTGAGTCTCAAGCTTAAGAGGGAAGTCAGAGCGGCACAGCATGAGGTGACTAGTAGGAAGTGAGAAAGCCCTGGAGGCGAGCGGCTTTCTACACTAGGTCCCAGCATGGATAGTCCCCAAAGTGCCTCCAAACAAATGTACCCACGCAGACCCCTAAGCAGCAGGAATTCTGGAAGGTGAGCCTCACAGTCGGTCGGCCCTCCTCATGGGGACCTGGGCCAGAAGCTGGGGACTTCGGGGACCGGACGGAGCCGCACGCTAGGGGCCCATAATCAAGGTGGCCTCAGAAGGCTGAAAGGAGCTTCGAGAGGCAAAGGGCTTGAATTTACAGCGGGTCAGGCTGTCGAGGCTGCGGAAGTTCCCCTACAGGCACCTGTTAGCAGAATCTAGAGCTACGGCTCCTCAGGCGGCCAGGGCGCCCAGTTGCTCTCTTCGGGTCTTGCTAAGGGCGCAGGCGGGGCCAGGGATGGGAGAGAACCCGCTCACAGCAAAGATTAGGGAGTTCATTTCTTGGCCTCTCACCTTCCTTAGTATTTTGGCCTTATTTCCCCAACAGATCTTTTCCTCCACAGTTGACAGGCTAAATATTTTGACTTGGTGGGAGGGGCGGAGAAAACTGAGAAGTCCGCTCAAACCAATCCGTGCAGAGGGGCGGGGGGCGGGGGGAGAGGATCTGGGCGCGGCCCCGGTGTTCCGGCCCCGGGAGATGCTGCAGGCGGAGGCTGGGAGCCAGTGTCCAGATCATCAGACTCTCCCGGGTAGAGTTCTGTGTACTCCAAACCCCTGCTGCCACCCGGGGACGGAGGCTTTCGCTCCGCTTCCCCCCAGGACTGTCCGGCCTCTGAGCCTTCATGTTCTGACTCCTGGGTCAATTTCTCCCTCTATAGGCCTCTCCGAGTGTCTCTTGACCCTGTCTGTATCTCTTCCCAACCCCTGTCTCTGGTTCACACTAAGACTGTCTCTCCATCTGCTTGACGCGAGCTTTGTGTCCTCCGATCCTGGATTTTTTTTACTTTCTTTCTTTCTGTTTCCTGCTGTCTCCATGTGAGATTTCTAATCTCTCTGCCCCTGCCCTCCCTCTCCATTCTGAAACCTGGGTCTGCGACCTAAAGACCTATCAAACCCTTCTCCCTGGAGAACAGCCAGGGCTGGGACCATGGCAGTGCCTGTTCTGTGGCCCTGGGGAGCACACCTGCTTATGAGCCTCTTGTCTTTGGGATCTGGCCTGGACACACTAGAGGGTGAGTTCCCAGCATTGCCTTCCCAACCCCTACCTCCCTCCCAGAATACCTCTATTTACTCTTTACTGACATGTGAAGAATGGGATTAGCTCTTAGAACTTTTCACCCGGAAGAATAGTTGCCCATGCAAATATTTTTCTCTCAGTTCCCTAAGAAATAAGGACTTAGAATTGGGGTATGAATAGATGTTCTCTGATTCATTCCAACTTGTGAAATCATGACCCCAGCAAAGTCTGAGTTTGAACCAATGACACTGTGAGGGTATTTAGAGGTCATTTCTAGGCCCACAGAATGGGACAGGCAGCTGAGACCAGGCACTATTAAGTTATTGCACCTATTGTGTAGACAGGAAATAGAGTCTCAGAGATTGGAGAGGCAGGGCAGGAGCAGGCACTCCTGAACTCTGGCACTAAGATCTGTGTCTCCCACCCTGAGGGCTCACCTTCTGTGGGCAAAAGGGCTGTCTGGCAGAGGACAGCCTCTCCTCTGTTCTTCAGTGATATTCCCCAGACAGACACTTCCTACAAGTAGCATATGAGGAGTGGGGGTGTGGCCATGCAGACCAAATGACCCTCACAGGGTGCCAGGAGCTAGGCTGGGAGAGGATATAGCAGAAGAGGAAAGAGTAAGTGTACCCTTTGTCTAATCTACCTCTGCCTTCCACAGAGAGAGCTCAGGAACCCAGTACTTTGGAACTGTCAGAAGGGTCCTAGGATTCTCTTCTAACTGGGAGCTTCCAAAGCAGGGGCTGGGGCTCCTCTTCCTATACAGACAATGCAAATGGGCTGGTGTAGGGAGTTCCCTGAAGGGGATTGGTACAGAAGCTTTGCCATGCATGGTGGTCTGCCCAAACCTCCTACTGCCCCCACCCCAGCTGTGCCAGGATACTATACAGCAGATGCCAGGCAGGACAAGTTGTCAAGACAGCATGACCAAGTTCGGAGGGAGGGGGGAGAGTAGTGTTTGTTCAAGGATCCCAGCTGTTGGTTCCCAGTGCAACTCTGTATAGAGCTTGTCCTGAGGGAAGTCAGGGGTTAATCTGCAAAGGTCTTAGATTTGTTTTTCCAGTGACTCACATCAGGGGAGCCCTGGAGAGGCTAAGGCATGATGGGAAGTGGGCGCCTGAGGGAACCCCCCACCTGCCTCAAGGAGCCTGATTGGCTTTCATGGAGGGAACAGAAGTGTTTTTCCTTCTCTCCCTTTTTTGTGTATATACCTGTCTTGGCCTGTGTGCGCACAAGCACACCCACACTCACACTCACAGAGAAAGAGAGAGAGACAGAGAGACAGCTTCTAGACAATCAAGTACAAACAAGGAGATGGTACAAAGTAAGCCCCAAGGAGTCAGGATTTTCTATCCCCAAACCCCAGGAGCCATGGGTCAGGGACTTGGCTGGCTTGTCTGGCAGAATATGGGGCATGGTATTGGTATGTGTGCCAGACTGGGAAGAGTAGGCCTGAATGTCAAGCTAAATCATCCAGACTTGTGTTTGCTATGAGGGGGAACTCTGAAAGGTCTTCTTAGAAGCATGTAAGGCCAAGCATCCAGCATCCAACCCCCATAGAGAAACAGGAATGAAGGCTTTGAGAAAAAGGCAAGTGAGCTGGTTCCCAAAGGAAGTAGACTTGGGATACAGATGTCCGTGACACATGGTCCCTGAGTACCCGGTGGTTCCAGCCCTGAACTGGGTACCATGGGAGAGGCAGAGCTGACTCAGAACAACTCAAGCCCTGGAGAGAGGGTAGAGATGCAAGCAGCAGTGTGGACCCCACAGCAGTTATTCTCATGAGAAGCTGCTAGATTAAGTACAGTTGCATCTGAAGTAAAAGTGACTAGCACAGGGCCACAGGGCTATAGAGAGGACACTGGCCTGAGAATTGCAAGCTAAGGGCCAAAGGACCCTTTCTAGGTTTGAGACTGGAAGCATGAGTGGGGACCAGCTTATCTACACCCCAGAATGTCAGGCTGTGGAAGTAAAATGTAGACCTTTGACAGTGAGGAAGCATGGAATGTCCCTTCAAGAGCAAAAAGATGGAGGCACCAGCCAGATGACTTCCTCAGGACAGGGACAGAAGGAGGGCACACAAAGCTCAGTGCTCACTACTCACTGCTTCCCTGTCACAGTATTCATTTGTTCACTCGTTAAATGTTTATTACACACTAATTTTGTGGCCAGGCACTATACGTGCACTAGGGCTCAAGAACCAATTACACAAAGATCACTGCCTTCCTGAGGCTTACAATAAGCAAAATAAAATATTTATTAATCAGTTGAGAGTTAAAAGGAAAAAAAGGTGTGGAACACAGCATTCAGGAGACAGAGGCAGGAGGACTGAGAGTTCAGACCATCTGAGTGGGGGCTAGGGAGGTGGTCGGGGGGGACCGATGGTGGAGTGGCAACTGAGGGGCTGCCACATGGTCAGATTCCCACTTATATGTCAACCAGTGGAGCCTCCAGGATTTTAAAGGCAGAGAGAGGGCTTGGAGCCTACTACAGGGATACAGGCAAAACACTTATACACATAAAATAAAAATAATTTTTTAAAAGACTGCCTGAGCTGTATAGTAAGAATGCTGCCTAACGTGTATAAAGCCCGGAATTCTCTCACCAGCCTCCTCATCAAAGAATGCGTGAGAGAAGGAATGTGGTGTGGATGGGGAGCTCAGGGGATCACTCCACCCACAGTGGCTTGTCTAGTAGCGATCTTGCAAGATGCAAGTGAACTCTTTGAGGCCAGAGCAAGAGAAAGCAGCTCGTCAGAGTGCAGCCTGGTATTCACTCCTGCTGGTGTGGTGCCCTTCTCTCCAAAGCTTCCAGGGAAGGTTAGGCCTCTTGGCCTGGCACTGTACTCATGCCGGGGCTGCCTGTGTTTACAGTGTGTCCCAGCCTGGACATCCGCTCCGAGGTGGCAGAGCTGCGGCGACTGGAGAACTGTAGTGTGGTGGAGGGCCATCTGCAGATCCTGCTCATGTTTGCTGCCACTGGGGAGGACTTCCATGGCCTCAGCTTCCCACGCCTTACCCAGGTCACTGATTACCTCTTATTGTTCCGTGTCTATGGCCTGGAGAGCCTTCGAGACCTTTTTCCCAATCTTGCTGTGATCCGAGGTGCCCGCCTCTTCCTGGGCTATGCCCTTGTCATCTTTGAGATGCCCCACCTGAGGGACTTGGGGCTGCCAGCGCTCGGAGCTGTGCTGCGGGGTGCTGTGCGTGTGGAGAAGAACCAGGAGCTCTGCCACCTCTCCACCATTGACTGGGGCCTGCTACAGCCTGTACCTGGTGCCAACCACATTGTGGGCAACAAGCTGCGTGAGGAGTGTGCTGATGTGTGCCCGGGCATGCTGGGTGCTGCTGGTGAGCCCTGTGCCAGGACCACCTTCAGTGGGCACACTGACCACAGGTGCTGGACCTCCAGCCACTGTCAGAGAGGTGGGCACTGGCACAAAATATGACTGGAGCCACAGAGAGGCAGGGTCAGGGTGGGGTGCATCAGTGCTTCGTCAGTGCCAGCTTCTGCTGTGTTTGTTTTTGTTTTGTTTTGCTTTGTTTTTTGTTTTGTTTTGTTTTGTTTTGTGAGACAGGGCCTACCTGTAGCCCAGCTGGCCTGAAACTTGCTCTGTAGGCCAAACCGGCCTAGATCTTACAGAGATCCCCTTGTCTCTACCTCCCACGTGCTGGGACAAAGGTGTGTACCACTATACCTGCTGTTTATTGTTTGGGACAGCATCTCATATCACCTAGGCTGGCCTTAAACTCATACGTGGTTGAAGCTGACTTTGCACTCCTGATCCTTCTGCCTCTGCCTCCTAAATGCTGGGATCACAGATGTATACCTGGCTTGCTGCCGCTGTTTTAAAAACCTTGCTGTGAGACAAGTATCTTCATTGTCCCATTTTACAGAAAAGGAAACTGAAGCTCAGAGAAGTTAAATAACTGATGTGGCATCAGGCAGTGATGGCGTAGGTAAGGGACAGGTGCAAGTTAGGGTCAGGGAAAAGGGTAGGCACAAATGGCGAGGAGACAGCCAAAAAAACTGACCTCTGGAGCAGTGGCTGAGGGCGCAGCCAGGTGGCCAGCTCCCTGGCTGGGCTCACTTGGCATCCCTGTGCCTCTGTTTCCTCTGTGATGGGGACTCAGTGAGAGCCTATGAAGTGTTAAAACAGAGCCTGGGTCATTGTAGCAGTTCTGTGTTCACAGAAAACGTGGTCTCAGTCCAGGTGATGAGGGTGTGCTGGGGTGTAGAATGGGGACGTAGGGTGATGAGGGCAAAAAAGAAGGAGGTGGTAGAAAGAATTGGACGGGTAAGAACAAGCATTGAACCAAGAAGTAAGATTTTAGAAACCCAGGCAGGCAGTGCAGAAAAGGAGAGAAGTAAGACTTTTCAGAAGCCTGGAGCAGATCTGGGGTCCACAGCCTGGAAGTCTCCCCCTTACAAGTTGAAGTCAGCTCCCCTCACCTCTGGCCTCAGTACTGGGCAGGAGAGTAACCTGATCGCTGCTGTATCAGCAGTGAGCTGCCTCCTTGTTGGCTGTAAACACAGCCTCTGCAGTCCTTTCAATTTGTGTACAGTGTCAACAAACCTTGGCTGGGTCCACCTTGCCCTGGCCTAGCTGCTCAGGAGTGGCCAGCTGGTTCCCCTTGGCACTACTCCAAGCCACCACAGGACAGCCTAGACAGGACAGCAGGCTGGAGAGCAGCAACCCTGATGGACAAGGTCACTGCTCCATCCTGAGTTCTGACTCCCTCAAGAACAGAGAGAGGCCACCATGCTTATTTTCAAGCACCCTTGTCTGAAGGAAACAAAGTCAGTAACTAGTGTCATCTGAACCAGAGAGATCTGGTGCTAATTGAGAGTGTTGCCACAAGGTGGGGTGGGCCAGGGCTGGAAAAGAGAGGCAAGTCAAGCCTAACAGCCCTCTGCCCACAGTGTGCCCCTGTCCCGGTGGACTGGCCTGCACTCCGGGTGGTGAGTGCTGCCACACTGAATGTCTGGGGGGCTGCAGCCGGCCAGGAGACCCCCGTGCCTGTATAGCCTGCCGCCATCTGTACTTCCAAGGAGCCTGCCACCGGACCTGCCCTCTGGGCACCTACCAGCACGAATCGTGGCGCTGCGTCACGGCTGAGCACTGTGCACATCTGCGCTCTGTGCCCGGCCTTGCCTCTGCCTTTGGCATCTACCAGGGCAACTGCCTAGCACAGTGCCCACCAGGCTTCACCCGTAATGGCACCAGGTGAGGGTGTGGCCCCCTCGGGGCAGTGGGGAGCCCTGATCAGTCTCATAGGTCCAAGGCTTATGCCACCTGCTTGCCCTGTCCAGCATGTTCTGCCACAAGTGTGAGGGGCTGTGCCCCAAAGAATGCAAGGTGGGCACCAAGACCATCGACTCTGTCCAAGCGGCACAGGACCTAGTGGGCTGCACCCATGTGGAAGGGAGCCTCATCCTCAACCTTCGTCAGGGTTGTCAGTACCCCTCTGGACACACCCTCCTCCCGACCACACCCTCTCTCCCAGCCGTAGTCCTCGCACGACTTTCCCTTACCCTGGGTCCCGGTTCCGAGGCCTGCCTCCCCTGTCCCTCCAGCTTCCTGCCCTGTGGACCCATCATCTTTCCAGCTCCTGCTCCAGCCATGTCTTCCTCATCCCCAGACAACCTGGAGCCAGAGCTGCAGCGCAGCCTGGGGCTGGTGGAGACCATCACTGGCTTCCTCAAAATCAAGCACTCCTTTGCTCTCGTGTCCCTGAGCTTTTTCAAGAACCTCAAACTAATCCGAGGGGATGCCATGGTGGATGGGTAAGGGATCAGAAACAGGCTGACCATCCCCTTTCTCCCAACATTTCCAGAACATTAGTAAAGAGAATGGGCTCTGAAATTAGTTTGCTGCTTGCTGGCTATATGACTTTGAGTTAGGTAAAATGGAGCTTACTTACATCTCAGGATTGTGACTGTTACATTGTATGTGAAGTGCTTAGAACATACTAGAACACAGCACATGCAATAATAGTCTTGTTCAGATCCACAAGGATTAACCATGATCCTGTCATCTGACCAGGTCAGCTGCAGAGTGAACCTGACTAGGCTTGAAATCACTTCTCCCAACCAAGGCCTACCCACAAATTGGCATTACATTGTCATCAGTGGCTTCTTCTGTTCCCTACTATAATGTCATGCCCACACCCTAGCTGACCAGGCATAGCTCCCAGGCTGAGTAGCACTTCTGTGTCCCCTCAACCAGTGCTCAGTTAAAGTGAGATGAAGGAGGAGGAGGCTGGGAAGCTGCTAATACCACTTCACCAACAAGGACAGCAGAGAGAGGGTCGATGACTGCAGGGTGGCACACTCCTGATCAGTGGCATAGAGGCATGGGTGTACGTGGGCCCCAAAATGGTCTTGTGCCCAGCACAGACTCTCCAGGAGGAGCATTCAAGCCAGCCCCCACTTTGTAGAGCAGTTCCCTGGCTTCCCCCAGGAACTACACACTGTACGTGCTGGACAACCAGAATCTACAACAGCTGGGGTCCTGGGTGGCCGTAGGGCTCACCATTCCCGTGGGCAAGATCTACTTCGCCTTCAATCCACGCCTCTGCTTGGAGCACATCTACCAACTGGAGGAGGTGACTGGCACCAGAGGACGGCAAAGCAAGGCTGAGATCAACCCTCGCACCAACGGAGACCGAGCTGCCTGTAAGGCCAGGCCCAACCCAGAACAGCACAAGGGCAAGGCGCACACAGTGCACTTAGACACATGGTGGTGGGCAGTGGCTGGGGTCGGGGGTGCCCAAGAGGGTACGCGGTCACGGGGTCAGAATGTGCATGAGCCGGTAACATGAGCGTTGAGAGCAGGTGCTCACCTTTCGCCCTGTCCAGGTCAGACTCGCACCCTGCGCTTTGTGTTCAACCTAACTGAGGCAGACCGCATCCTGCTGCGCTGGGAACGCTACGAGCCGCTGGAGGCCCGGGACCTGCTCAGCTTCATCGTCTACTATAAGGAGTCGTGAGTAGAGTGTGGACCCGGGATGAGGCTAGAAGGAAGAGCCCAAGTTCTTTCCTAGTATTATTTTTTTGAGACAGAGCCTCACTGTCCAAACCAGCCTGGAACTCTGGAAGATCCTCCTGCTTCAACCTCAGTCTCAGTCTCAGCATCAGCATCAGCATCAGACTGAGTTTCAGGTCATGCAGAGCCCAGTGTTTTTCAAGACCTAGGGAGGTGAGCTCAGAGCCCAAATGAGCTATAGAGAACCAGAAAGTTAGGACCCCTCAAGTCACATCCTGTCTGGGTTTGTCCCTTCACCTTCTTTGGTCCTCCATGCCTCACTTTTCCCATGCCTCAGTTTCCCCTCGCCAAGAGAAATGTAGAGGATAGTCAGGGCTTCTGAGAGCCAGGGAGATAGTTCTGCTGGGAAAGCTTGACCAATTAAGCTTCAGTTCACTAGGCTGACCACATGCTCTTGCCCCAGTAGTGGTTTGGGGAGTGCCCACTAATTTGGCCACATTTATGAGTAGCTATGCCAACATTTCATTACAGCCCAAGGAAGGGAAGGAGCAGGATCTCCTCTCCTCTCCTCCTCTCCCCTCCTCTTCCCTCCCCTCCCCTCTCCAGGGTCTCAGGTATCCCAGGCTGAGCCTCAAACTCCTTATGTAGATGAAGATGAATTTGAATTTATCCTTTGGCCTCCACACCCCCAATCACTGGGATTACAGAAGTGCTTACAGTACTGAGGATTGAACCCAGGTTTTTGTGCACTAGTCAGTCTACCAACTGAACTACAGTCCAGCCAGAGCTGTCCTTTTTCTTTGGAGGGAGTGGTCTGACCTTAGCAAGAGAGGTGCCACAAGAAGATCTTCTAGAACATGTATAGCATTAAGAAACAGATCCTTCAGGCCATGGTGGTATACACCCTTGGTTCCAGTCCTTGGGAGGCAGAGGCAAGTGATCTCTGTGAGATCAAGGCCAACCTGGTTTACATAAAGAGTTTCATGCTAGCTAAGGCTGCAGGAAGAGCTTGTCTTAAAAAAAAAAAATCTCCCAATCAGATGCTTTGGCTCAATCCTATAAACCCAGCATGAGAGAGGCTGAGGCAGGAGAATAGAGAATCCCAAGTTCAAGTTCAAGGCCTACATAAGATACAGAGCACATTCAAAGTTAACCTGTTCAGCTTAGTGAGAAATTGTCACAAAATAAAAAATAGAAGAAAGGCTAGTAACTTAAAGGTGAAATGTTTGCCTAGCATGTGAGAGACCCTAGGTTCAATCCCCAATGCCAAAGCGAGAGCAAAAGCAAGAGATCTCTTTAGAAGGGAAAAATGGATTTTCAGTGACAGGTTGAGAGGACAGGAGAAAGGAGCCAGATCACCTGGGTTGGAAGTATTTTTTATAAACCAAACCGGAGCGATCTTAGCAGAGTGCCAACTTACAGCCTGGCTGGGAACAAGGAGGGAGCCCATGGTGGGAGGGTGCTCAAATGGCCCGGGGTCTCCTAGGTCTTGATGCAAAAGAATGCCCAGTGAGAGAAGCTAGAGCGTATGTTCAGTACAGATTCCTGCAGGCCAGGCGTGATCTGTGAATGTACACTTCTAACATGGGCCTAGCCAGTACTGAAGCTGCTCCTTCACAGACCACACTTCGAGGAGTATTGACATAAGCGGCCATGTGAACGCCTTTCCACCTGTGTGCACGCAGTGCACAGCCACACAGCTGCCTCTGGACTCTAAGGGCAAAGAATTTTGGGATCCTTCAGCAAGCTCCCTGAACCCCAAATCACTGCCTTACAGTGTGGCTGTTGTATGCTCCCTCAGGGGCAGACACCGGGGATCCCAGTCCAATTGTGCTCTGACCCAGACCTAATCAGTGTGTCATAGCCCACAAGGCATCTGCACTCGTGGCATCCCCACCTGCTTCTGAAGCATCTTGCTTTTGGCTGGGCCTTAAGCCCCTCCTCATCTCCCTCACACTTTGTCCTTGGGACTGGGGAGATGGCTCAGTGGGAAAAGTGATGGCTTGCTGCATAAGCATGAAGAACTTGAGTTCAGATCTTCAACATCCTTATCAAAGCCAGGTATGGCTGTGTGCACCTGTTTGTTTTTTGTTTGTTTGTTTTATGTTGTGAGGTTTTTTTCCTGGTCTTTTTGAGACAGGGTCTCCCTGTAGCTCCAGCTGGCCTGGAACTTGCTGTGTAGACCAGGCTGGCCTTGAACTCACAGAGATTCCCCTGCTTCTGCCTTCCAAGTGCTGGGATTAAAGGTGTGTGCCACCACTCCTGTAGCAGTGTGCATCTGTAACCCCAGCACTGGGGCAGCCTGGCAGAAACAGCAGACTCCAGGTTCAGTGAGGGACCCTATCTCAAAAAATGAGGACTGAGAGATGGCTCATCAGTTAAAAGCACTGGAGGACCTGGGTTTGGCTCCCAGCACCTACATGGTGGCTCACAGCTACTTGTAACTCCAGTTCCAAAAGATCTTCCACCAGTACTGTATATACATGATGTACCTAGATATATGCAGGCAAACACTCATACACATTAAATAAAATATAAAATATAAGGTAGAGAGCAATTGAGAAAGACATCTTGAAATCAACTACTGACCCCCATATGTACACAGATATTGTATGCATATGCATACACATACACAAACTCCAGAGTCTGTGCTGGACCTTGGTTAAGACACTATGCTTACTGGGTGTGATGGCACAGGTCTATAATGCAGTCAAGCACTCAGGAGACTGAATCCGAAGGATTTCAGGTTCAAGACAAGGCTGGGGGTGCTGGAGAGACGGCTATGCAGTTAAGAGGACTGGCTGCTCTTTCAAAGGGCTGGGTTTGGGTTCCCAGCACCCACATGGTGGCTAGTAACCACCTGCAACTCCACTTCCAGGGGATCTGATGCCTTCTTCTGATCTCTGTGGGCATTGCATGATATAGTGCACTTACACTACATGCAAGCAAAACACCCATACACATAAGATAAAAATAAAAATAAGTAAATAAAAATAAAAAGACTATCCTGGGCTACACAGACTCTAAACTGAACCAAAACAAAATAAAAGCAAAAACAAGACACTCCATCCTTGGGAAGAGAGTAATCTTCTGGCTCTGGCTCCAGGCAATTGCACTTGGGAAGAAAGAGAGTACCCTCGCTGCTCACAGCTTCTGGAGAAGGGGCTTGTTCATACCCCCTTTCTAGGTTTTTTGTTTGTTTAATTTGGGGGTTTTTGAGACAATGTCTTCCTGGAGCCCCAGCTGACCTGGAACTTGCTATGTAGATCAGACTGACCTTGATCCACCTGCTTCTGCCTCCTGAGTGCTAAGACTAAGGGTGTATACCGCCACACCTGACCCACTTTCTAGTTGTTGTTTTTTAAAATATAATGCAATTTTTTTCTATTCACATTGAAACCAAAGCCCAACGTTTCCTACTAAGACTGAGGAGATATTTCATCACAAATTTGTGATGTGCAACAGAGATCACGAGGCCCACATGGCTCCTGAGTTGGCTGGAATTACAGCTGTGCTTGCATGTGCAGTGGGTAAACAGCTACACGGTCGTCCTGGGTAGTGCAGACAGGAGGGTGGTACTGCTTGGAGCTGGGCCTGAGCCACCCCTCAGCTCCAGGGATGGGGTGTTCAGCCCATTCCAGAATGCCACGGAACACGTGGGTCCAGATGCCTGTGGAACCCAGAGCTGGAACCTGTTGGATGTAGAACTACCTCTCAGCCGTACTCAGGAGCCAGGGGTGACCCTAGCTCCCCTCAAGCCCTGGACACAGTATGCAGTGTTTGTGCGAGCCATCACACTGACTATTGCTGAAGACAGTCCTCATCAAGGAGCCCAGAGTCCCATTGTCTACCTGAGAACCCTGCCTGCAGGTGGGCTGAGGGGTCTGCAGTGAGATGCCTGCATCCGGGTGAAGTGGATAGGAGAACCCAAGTGCCAGAAACAAAGTCTATGGCCATTGCCCTAGAGAGTAGGAAGTCAAATGTTTCAGTCCTACAAAGAATAGGGGGCATTTGCAGGGCCCGAGGGAGGCTGGGGTTAGGCCTGGGTGGTGAATGACTGAGTGAACTAACTCAAGGACCTGTGAAGGGCTTAAAACACTAAATCCTTAACGCTCAACTTCTGCATAACAATATTGCCCCCTGAGCTGGTCAGGTGGTAGAGTACCTAACAGGCATGAAGTTTTTGGTGCCCTATTTCCTGAGAACACAGAATGCTGAGCTCCAGGGAGGAAGGGCAGAAAGTCTATGGAAAAGGAGGGTTGGACCCAGAGAGAAGGGCTCATTATTTCCAGTATGTAGAAGGGGAACCCTCCCCCTGAGTGGCACCCTCTCCACAACCGTAGCTCCCACGGTGCCCCAAGATGTCATCTCCACATCCAACTCCTCTTCACACCTTCTGGTGCGCTGGAAACCACCGAATCAGCGCAACGGAAACATCACTTACTATCTGGTGCTGTGGCAGCGGCTCGCAGAGGACGGAGACCTGTACCTCAACGATTACTGTCACCGCGGTGCGCAGGGGGGTGACGCAGGTAGGGGACACGCAGTGGGGGCGAGCCGACCACTGCTCTGATTACTGTCTTCTGTACTGTGGTCACAGGTTTGCGCCTGCCCAGCAGCAGCCACGACGTCCGCTTCGACCACGAAGACGGGGCTCTGGAAGCTGAGCGCGAGCCGGGCTGCTGCCCTTGCCAGCACTCACCTCCTGGGCAGACCCTGCCTGCGCTAGAGGCCCAAGAGGTCACTTTCCAGAAGAAGTTTGAGAACTTCCTACACCACGCTATCACCATCCCTAAGTGCGACAGGGCCTGGCAGGCGGGCCTGAGGGCGGGGCCGGGAAGGGTGTGGCTTGTGGGCGGGACCTTGCTGTGGATGGGTTTGGAAGCCAGGTGCAGTCACAGAGCCCACAGGGGCTGATAAGGCCCCCTGACCTCCCCAGATCCCCTTGGAAAGTGACATCCATCAACAAGAGCCCCCAAAGGTGAGCTGGAATGGGGCGTGGTGCTAGGAGGCTGGGCTCCGGGGACAGGACAAGTGGCTCTGACCTATCCCTTTTCCAGGGACTCAGGGCGGTACCGTCGGGCAGCTGGGCCCCTCGGGCTAGGGAGCAACAGCTCAGATTTCGAGATCCAAGAGGACAAGGTTCCCCGGGAGCGAGCAGTGCTGAGTGGCTTGCGGCACTTCACGGAATACCGGATCGACATCCACGCCTGCAACCACGCAGCGCACACCGTGGGCTGCAGCGCCGCTACCTTCGTCTTTGCGCGCACCATGCCACACAGTAGGTGCCCCCGTCTTTGCGCGCACCATGCCACACAGTAGGTGCCCCGACTTTGCGCGCACCATGCCACACAGTAGGTGCCCCGACTTTGCGCGCACCATGCCACACAGTAGGTGCCCCGACTTTGCGCGCACCATGCCACACAGTAGGTGCCCCCGACTTTGCGCGCACCATGCCACACAGTAGGTGCCCCGACTTTGCGCGCACCATGCCACACAGTAGGTGCCCCGACTTTGCGCGCACCATGCCACACAGTAGGTGCCCCCGACTTTGCGCGCACCATGCCACACAGTAGGTGCCCCCGACTTTGCGCGCACCATGCCACACAGTAGGTGCCCCGACTTTGCGCGCACCATGCCACACAGTAGGTGCCCCGACTTTGCGCGCACCATGCCACACAGTAGGTGCCCCCCGTCTTTGCGCGCACCATGCCACACAGTAGGTGCCCCCCGTCTTTGCGCGCACCATGCCACACAGTAGGTGCCCCGACTTTGCGCGCACCATGCCACACAGTAGGTGCCCCCCGTCTTTGCGCGCACCATGCCACACAGTAGGTGCCCCGACTTTGCGCGCACCATGCCACACAGTAGGTGCCCCCCGTCTTTGCGCGCACCATGCCACACAGTAGGTGCCCCGACTTTGCGCGCACCATGCCACACAGTAGGTGCCCCCCGTCTTTGCGCGCACCATGCCACACAGTAGGTGCCCCCGACTTTGCGCGCACCATGCCACACAGTAGGTGCCCCGACTTTGCGCGCACCATGCCACACAGTAGGTGCCCCGACTTTGCGCGCACCATGCCACACAGTAGGTGCCCCCGACTTTGCGCGCACCATGCCACACAGTAGGTGCCCCGACTTTGCGCGCACCATGCCACACAGTAGGTGCCCCGACTTTGCGCGCACCATGCCACACAGTAGGTGCCCCCGACTTTGCGCGCACCATGCCACACAGTAGGTGCCCCGACTTTGCGCGCACCATGCCACACAGTAGGTGCCCCCCGTCTTTGCGCGCACCATGCCACACAGTAGGTGCCCCCCGTCTTTGCGCGCACCATGCCACACAGTAGGTGCCCCGACTTTGCGCGCACCATGCCACACAGTAGGTGCCCCCCGTCTTTGCGCGCACCATGCCACACAGTAGGTCCCCCGACTTTGCGCGCACCATGCCACACAGTAGGTGCCCCCGACTTTGCGCGCACCATGCCACACAGTAGGTGCCCCGACTTTGCGCGCACCATGCCACACAGTAGGTCCCCCGACTTTGCGCGCACCATGCCACACAGTAGGTGCCCCCGACTTTGCGCGCACCATGCCACACAGTAGGTCCCCCGACTGCTTCTGCCCCCACCACTGACCCCAAGGAGTGTCTGGTCAATGCTCTGTTACAGGCAGATTTGACCTCCCACTAACCTCAGATCCTTGCACTGCTCACCATCGTCATTTCCCGTGATCCCAGAACTGCTCCAAACCTCCTGAGTTAGCACAATTTACTGTGGGTTTGAACGTAAACAAGAGGGACTGCTTGTGGCTTGGTTGCCAAATGCCCTCTCCTGCAGGAGAGGCCGATGGTATCCCAGGAAAAGTGGTCTGGAAGGCGGCTGGCAAGAGCAGTGTGGTCTTGCATTGGCTTGAGCCGCCCGACCCCAATGGGCTCATCCTCAAGTACGAAATCAAGTACCGCCGCCTGGGAGAGGTAGGTGCCTGGGCACACACTGTCCCATCCGTGGTCTGTGCTTCAATCCTCTGCTCAGCCAGCTGTTTGTACTGTCCTTAGGAGGCCACAGTGCTGTGTGTATCCCGTCTTCGCTATGCCAAGGTTGGTGGGGTCCACTTGGCTCTGCTGCCCCCTGGAAACTACTCTGCTAGAGTTCGGGCCACTTCCCTGGCTGGCAATGGCTCCTGGACAGACAGTGTTGCCTTCTACATCACTGGCCCAGGTAGACGGACTTGTATCCCAAACTGGTCACTTAGTCTCTGTCCGCCATCAACCCATCCATCCCCAACCCATCACCATTCTCCAGTGTTTCCAGAGAAACAGTATCCACTCTGACTTAATCCTTCCCACCCTCCCTCTCCAGAAGAAGAGGATGCTGGGGGACTGCATGTCTGGCTCACCGTCTCCCCAGTGGGGTTCATGCTGCTCATTATGCTCGCTGCCCTCGGTTTCTTCTACAGCAAGAAGAGGTGATAACAGATCCCACGCACTCCCACTTCATTCTCTCCTCTCATAGGTGCAGCACAGTTAGGGTGGTAGATGAGACAACAGAAGAAACTTGTTAGACGAAGTAACTCTTCCCTGGAAGCATGAAAGAGACATATCTCTCAGCTAAGGTGACCACTCATTGGTAACATGGAAATGCCCTGTATCCTTGGGCAGGCACATGGGCTTGTTGGTCACCACACTTTCAGTCCAAGCTGAGAAATAATGAAGCTAATCCTGTTGTAACAAGGGAAAGGCAAGAGCCCTAGGATGTGCCAGTACAGATAATATCAGGTCCTCTGTACTAAGCACAAGAGAGGCCACTGAAGGGGAGGGACTCTCGCTACTCCTGGCTCTGCCTATTCCTAACCTATTGGATCCCAGGAGTAGGATGAAGGGCAGCTTGGAAAGTGCTTAGGACTCTCCAGGGGTCACCCTGATCAGACCCAGGATGACAGTCAGGAATGTTCGTTTTCCCCTGACCCATTGCCTCTTGTTGCAGAAATAGCACACTGTACACGTCTGTAAACCCAGAGTACTTCAGCGCTTCCCACAGTAAGTGGGGGGGGGGGCAGGGGGGTGCAGGTGGTTTGGGAAAGAGGCAAGAGTGGGGCAGACTACCTGCCTCAACGAATAAGGTAGAAGAGGGACCGAGGCTCATTCCCAGTATCAACCTCTGGTCTACACATGCATGTGCACTCATATACACATGAGACCATACACGCACAAACATGGATACATAAACACACATGCACACCACACACAGACTAAGAAAAAAGGGAAGAAAAAGAGAAACACCGCCCTAATTTGAAAATAACAGCTAGGGGCTAGAGAGATGGCTCAGCCATTAAGATCACTTGGCTGCTCTTGAAAAGGACCCAGTTTCAAATTCCAGCACCCACATGGTGGCTAAGAACCATCTGTAACTCCAGTTCCAGGGTATCGGACGCCCTCTTCTGCACTTACATAGACACAGACCTAACACTCATACACATAAAAATAAATAAGGTTTTTTTTTAAAAAAAAAAAAAAATAACAGCTTCCTCCAAGAACCTATTTTCTCCACCGATGTTTTTATTATTGCCTTTATGTAGATTTTGTAGTACCTAAAGGTTAAGGCTTGTATCATCTTTGGAAAAGTATTCATTAAAGTTGTGTGAAAGCTTTTAATGAAAGAGAGGAATAAAGAGGCAGGTGGAGACAGGGCTGAGAACAGTACCCTGGCCTCTTGATACCTACTTCCTCGCAGTGTATGTCCCTGACGAATGGGAGGTACCTCGGGAGCAGATATCCATAATCCGAGAACTGGGCCAGGGCTCTTTTGGAATGGTCTATGAGGGTCTGGTACGAGGACTTGAGGCTGGAGAGGAGTCAATGCCTGTAGCCTTGAAGACAGTGAATGAGCTGGCCAGTGCACGGGAACGTGTCGAGTTCCTAAAGGAAGCTTCAGTCATGAAGGCGTTCAAGTGTCATCATGTGGTAAGGAGGGGTGTGATGTTGTTTAGTCAAAACTAGAGGAATGGGTGAAAAACGACAGGACATCAAGGTCAGGGTTGGAGCAGAAGTCATGTTTAGAGCTGAGATCAATCTTCTGGGGGCTCTAAGAGTGTCCAGATAATCATTAGGGTAATTATTGGAGTAAGGTCACAGCTGGGTCTAGTTTATGATTGTGATGACTGTCAGATATGATCAGGGTTAGAAGTTAAGGTCTGGGTCACTGTTAGCTCAGAGGAAAGTTGCAGTCATAGCAGGGTTGGGTCAGGACAGGCGTCTAGGTTAGACTGTAGTTGCATCAGGTCAAGGTTTTGGACATGTAGGTCAAGGAGAGATGCATGGAACCGCAACCACGTTCTCTGTCCATTCCAGGTTCGTCTTCTGGGTGTGGTGTCTCAGGGCCAGCCAGCTCTGGTCATCATGGAGTTGATGACCCGTGGGGACCTCAAGAGCCATCTCCGATCTTTGAGGCCTGAGGCAGAGGTGGGAATATGAAAAGCCCTCGGCCCTGACGCTGGGGAGCTGAGGAGATCTGGGCACTGTGGGTGATGCAGTCCTCGGGAGGTAGCAACAAGCAAGCCTCAAGCTTCTGTCTTCACGGTGCCTCTCTTGCCTCTAGAACAACCCTGGCCTCCCACAGCCGGCACTCAGTGACATGATGCAGATGGCTGGAGAGATTGCCGATGGCATGGCCTACCTTGCTGCCAACAAGTTTGTGCACCGGGACCTGGCAGCCCGCAACTGCATGGTGTCCCAGGACTTCACCGTCAAAATCGGGGGTACAGTGGGTGCCAGGCAAAATGAGGGGAGCCTAACGGTAGAGAATCTCCTCTAAGCTACCCATCAGAGGCCAGGCCTAGCTCCCTGCTCCATCCCCGACAGACCAGTCCCCCATCCACGTGTCTCAGGCTCCTTATCCAAGAGCAGGGACGACCACTGAGGTCTTTTGAGCCTGCAAATTCCAGGATGTTGAGACTGGACGCAGAGAGGTTTGGATACTGTCTTCCTGGGGAACTGGTATGTGACTCTTGTACATCTCCACCTCACTTCCTAGACTTTGGGATGACTCGGGATGTGTATGAGACGGACTATTATCGTAAGGGGGGGAAGGGACTACTGCCTGTGCGCTGGATGGCCCCCGAGTCCCTCAAAGACGGAATCTTCACTACTCACTCAGATGTCTGGTAGGGCCTGACAGGAGCAGAGGGTTCTGGGGATATGGAGGTGGCATCTGTGGAAGGGCTTGGAACACTTCCTTCTTTGGGATGCTGATCAGCCTGAAGAGTGCTGGACTCAGGCTGTCCTGCATATTCTCCAGGTCCTTTGGTGTGGTGCTCTGGGAGATTGTGACTTTGGCTGAACAACCATACCAGGGTCTGTCAAATGAGCAAGTGCTCAAATTTGTCATGGATGGTGGGGTACTGGAGGAACTGGAGGATTGTCCACTTCAGCTGTGAGTTATCCCTGCTGACCTTCCCTCTCTCATCCCTGCTCTGTGCCCACTACCCATGATCTGACCCACCTCCTTCAGTGATTCTCCATTACCAACCCCAACTATGAGGCCCCAGTTCTGAACTCACCTGCACTCCCCACTTATTCCCCTCCGACTCCTTCCTTCAGCTGGTTGACACTCCTAGCATGGAAGGCTGGGTTCCATCTTTCTCCAGATCCTCTGACCCCATTCCACCCCCACCAGGAGGGAGCTGATGAGACTCTGCTGGCAGCAGAGCCCACGCCTTCGCCCAACATTCATCCACATCCTGGACGGCTTACAGGATGAGCTTCAGCCCTCTTTCCGTCGCTGTTCCTTCTACTATAGTCCAGCATGCCAACGGGGCCGGGCCTCACTGCTGCCCACTGAGGCAGAGCCTGACTCCTCACCAACCTCAAATGAATCTCCAGAACACAGACCTCAAAATGGGGGCCCAGGACAATGAAGATCACCCTTTCCCAGCTGACTGACCTTTCATAAGCAGTGAAGGCAGGAACCAACCTTTGTGGCCATGAGATGTCCAGATGTTCACCTCTCACCCCCAGGCTCACTCAGGCAGGTCAAGGGGTGGCCAAACTTGGGGCAGAGAACAAGAGCTGAAAGGGAGGCATCAAAACAGACTCACAGAGGGAGCCACTGGGAAAGCATTTGAGGCCACAGCAGGATGGGTCCTCAAACCATGAGCAGGTGGTATTCTGCCCTCAGGGTGAAAGACTGTTCAGACTGAGGAGGCTGACCCACTCCCCAGAGGCAAGGCCCAGACACACTCCCTTCCAACTCTGGGTCACACACAGACATCAAAAACCGTCAACAGCTTGAAATCAAATGAGTGGACAGAGCCAGGCCTAGAGGCCACCACCCACTTGGGTGTGGGCACAGGTCCCTGTATCAACCCCTCCTTTCCTGTGATCATCTCTGCCCCTTTGCCCCCCACACCAGGGGCAAATCAGGAACTCCAGGGTCCTGGGTATGTGGATTCCCAGCCTGGCTTTCACTTTTCTCCCCATGGTCTCCCCAGGGACCCTAAGCTTGGTGCTCCTCCCTCCTCTTTCCCAGAGGCACCCTTTGATGCACAGTCATCCTTTAGCCTTTGTCCCTGGATTGTTAGCCTTGAATCTTAAGGCTTTATGAGCCTGTCTTCCTCTCCCCTCCCCCACCCAGCCTCTCAGGGGAAGACTGGTGAAGACACAATAAATGCTGAGATCTGTTTGTACCCTGGTCCCAGGCAGTCCATTATCTCTCCATCTATGTGGCGTTGACACTGGATAGACTTCCTCTCTCCTTCCATGGGGACTTGAGGTGCTGACCCTAATGCGGCAGTACAGGATAAATATATGCTTTGAAACACCACCTCTGTGAGGACCCCAGCAGCCGGGGCTGCCGTGGAGGTGACACAGAACAATCTTGCTATTATTGCACACTCATGGCCGGAAGTGTCTGAGGCCCATAGGGAACCTTTGTTTCTGGCTAGCAGGAACAACCAGTCCTCGACACCTTACCTTCCTTTTGTCCCCTGCTATGTCTGATCATATGAATGGGGCATTTCATTCTAGGAAATCACAGGATAGACTCCAGTGGACAGACATGGAGTGGAGGAGGGGACCTGATGACAATGCCCGAACCTGCTAGTGTCCCAAACAACACAGTGAGTGCAGGCCAAAGCGGGGTCTGCGTCCAGCTCCCTATGGTTATTCTGATAGGTCAGAACCTCACTCCTGTCCCACAAGAAGAGATGCTTTTGAGGGGTATTGAAGTTGCATAGTCAGTCCCAGGCTTCTGTGCCAAAGCCAGTGCCTTTAAAAGAGAAATGAAGAATGACATCAAACCTTGAAACAGTGACAGGGGCTGGTCAAAGCTTAGGGTTTGGGGAGGGATGGGACCCAGGCCTTCACGTATGTACCCGTCATTGAGCTTTTTAGCTCCCAGACCCCAGGCACAGGCTGCTGTATCACCACACACACACTGAGCTCCCCTGCTCACTCGGGCTGTGGCCCAGGAAGCAACAGAGGCCTCAGACAGGACGTAAGTGGAGGAGGTGTGAGCTGTGTGAGGCAGTATCTGCTGCTACAGCAGCCCTGTTGGCTTGACAGCCTGGGTGGGCCGCATTGGAGCTGGTCCCCTGCTCTTGCCTTGCATTGGTGACTGAAGCAACACTGACCCCTAATGGTTGCTAGCAGAACTGCAGAACTACAGCTATAGGAGAAGAGACCAAGGTTGTTCTCTCCCACCTCTGCCTTCTTTGGCTAATCTCCTCTGGCCTCCAGGAGGAACATGGAAAGACACCATGCAAAAAAATAGACCCTATCCAAACATAGTGGCTCAAACTTGCCATCTTAGCATTTGGGAGACTAAGGCAGGAGGAGTCTGGTCTACATAGTAAGTTCCAATTACCCTAGGCTACAGAGCAAGACCCAGTCGCAAAAACAAATAGCCAACCAACCTGGACCAGAGGCCCCCCCACACACAGAGCACAAAGAGACACACCCACACTCGCAGTGGATGGTGGGCAGTGATGACATCGGCCTTTCCACTCCAAGCCCTCAACTTCTTGTGCTGGACATCATTTACTCAGGAAGCACAGGCCACCAGGAAGTAGGGGAGCTGCTGGAAGTTGAACACAGCATCAGATTCATACCACCTGGGCTCCACCTCTGAAGATGAGAGATGGCAGCTGGCCCAGAATTTCTCCCTGGAGTTGGGTAAAAGGAAGCTGCAGGGTAAGCTCTGCTGCCATCCATGTCCCAGAAACAGTGGATTTAACAAGATAGGAAGACAGACGAAGGCTGGACTCCAGGAGGGATTTCCCAACTGCACAGGAAGTTCTGTGGAGGAAGATTTGTCTTTGAGACAACAGGAGACTCACAGTAGATTGACTTGGAAGGAAGGATGGGCTCTACCGGGAGGAGGGGAGGGGACATATACAAAAGAAAGGAGCAGGGAGCAACTTCGCCCTCTCTTTTGAATTCAGAAAACTCAAAGACAAATAACCAACCAATATCCAGTGGAAAGATGGCAGACACGATGGAAACAGACATGCTGGTCTAGAGAGATGGCTCAGCGGTTAACAGCACTTGATGCTCTTGCGGAGGACCCAGGTTCAGTTCCCAGCACCTACACAGCAACTAACAACCATCCGTAACTCCAGTTCCAGGGATCTAACACCCACTTCTGGCCTCTGCAAGCACTGCATGCACATGGTACACTAACATGCATGCAGGAGGCAAACACCCAAACAGATAAAATAAAAATAAACAAATCTTTAAAAATAATGCTGCTCTCAGAAGCAAACATGACTAGGGGACAAAAATAAGAGCATCATGCTAACCCATGCCTTCTGTACTGTCTCTTGGCTTTGTCATAGGTCTCCAGCCTGGACAGAAGGGATCTGATCATGTGTCTTGCAGGGACAGGGAGAACAGGCTAGAGTCTCCCAGGGAAACCAGGGAGAACACTCAGGGTCTTAAGCAGTAGGGGAGCCTGAGCCAGGCTTGGTGGAAGCAGCACCAAGGGAGTCATGGGCACATTCAGGGCACAGGGCATCTGCGAGTGCTAACACATCAAGGTGCAGGGTGCCTCAGAGCACCCAGGCTAGTAAGCTTGAGGATAGCCAGGATGCTCATCAGTATGTGTCTAGCCCTCAGTGCTGCCTACTTAGCAACACTTCCTGAAGCTGGCAGAAGGTTAAATCCCCCAAAAGTCAGTCTGCGTGGATGGTGATCACTGGCAAAGCAAGAAGGCTGTGGCCAAACTGTGGAGGCTTGCATAGGATGGAAGGCCCGGGTCCGAAATAAGCTAATACACAATATGTGCTTCGTAAGCTCTGTACAGATTAATGTCATCATTCTCTAATTGTGACATGATTTGAAAAGATGCTGCAGCAATGCAGATGAAGCATAGAACACAGCCACAGTGACCCGCAAAGCGAAAGAATGTTTCTGCGTCACAGGTAAACTCAGAAAGTGTCTCAAGTGAAGACACACATCAGCATGATGGGATTAACAATGACTTATGTCTTCTTTTTGCTTACTTGTATTTTCTCTTTATATTTTTTAAAGAACATACATTATTTACATTGTGAAAAACAAAGAGTCTGCTTTTAAGTGAACAAGCTCCTGCCCAGAGGCTCACAGGAGATGGTTCGGGATGGGTGACCGTACAGCGGTCGGGCGGACTCTGCTCTTTTTCAGACCATGTACCATCTGGTTGTCTCACATGAGTTCTCCAAGGACCTTTCCCCCTTCATGGCATGAGTCAAAGCAGGTTTTCCTGAATTTAGGAGTGGTACCATGACTTTGTAACCCCAAGATGTCTTCCAGCTGGGGAAATATAAAACAGACAGAGACAGAGCAAAGCAGTTTCAAAGATTCCCAACAATGGGGGCTGATAGCCCTCTGCTTACAGCACCTCTGGGGCTGGCGGGCATGGTGATAGCCCTCTGCTTACAGCACCTCTGGGGCTGGCGGGCATGGTGATAGCCCTCTGCTTACAGCACCTCTGGGGCTGGCGGGCATGGTGATAGCCCTCTGCTTACAGCACCCCTGGGGCTGGCGGGCATGGTGAGAGAAAGGGCCCTAGTGCTGCAGGGTCAGCTTTTACCCACAGTGGCTGCCAGAACCCCATATGTGGGTTCCTGCTCCTTCCAGTTTTGCATAGGCCACACCTGTGCCAGGTCCTGTCTCCTTTTCCTTCTGTCCCTTCTCCGGCTCTGTGCACAACCTGTCCCCTCAGTACATTATACCCTTTGAAGCTCCCAGTCAAATTCTCTCCACTGTGGTTCCGCCTGGAACCACAACCCCAGATGCTCCTCTCCACCTCCTGTAGTACCTTACACTGGGAAAGAACATTGTCTCCAGAGGGCATTTGTTTAAACTTCTTTGCTGGGAGGCAGAACGACTTACCTAAGATCATGTGGCCAGATAATGGAGGCCCAAGCCCACCCCGCCTGAATACCTGGTAAGCAACTGCTCTGTCCTTTCTGGTCCTTCAGTTCCCTCCCCATGACACCCTCAGGCCCTGGTCTTGTAGCCTCCCCCTGTCTTCCAGAGTAATGAGTTGACCCTCTTCAGTTAACACCCTTCAGTGCAACAAAGAGCTTCCCTGTATTTTTTGTACAGTACTGACCATCACTAGGCCTGGGCTTACATCCTGTGAGGAGCCCTCCACATCTGACCCCAGCCCCTCTCTACCCCATCATTGGTCTTCAGTTGATCTCTGAGTCCTGCTGCTATGCATTGCCATGGTGTGAATGTGAGAAGCCCCCTTAGGAAAACAGAAGCCACCCAGGTACTTTCTGAGAGTGTAATGACTATAAGGGGATGACTTTACTGCTATGAAAGGCTGAAAAACAAAAAACTAAACACCCAGGCTGGGACATGCGGCCCTACAGATGACAGTGAGGTGGGAGCTGATGATGCAACAGCAAGCAAGCCCTCCCTTGTCTCCCTATAGCTCCCCCTGTTGATGGAACTTAAAAGAGACCTACATGGCAAAAGAGTCTTCATAAACAGTCAACATTTACAGATGAGCGACTAGGCCTTAGAGAAGTGAAATAACTTGCTCAAAGGTCCGCAGTGATCAGTAATAAATGGCAGAGCTAAGATTCAAACTCAAGTTTGTTGACGCTTTTCCCACTTTATCTCCTCCCTGAAAGGTGCCCCACACTGGGCCACGTGCACCGTGGGCCATATGGCCCAGCAACAAATAGCATCTAGCACACAGTACTGAGCAGAACGTCTGCTTCACACCTGAGTGGAGTCATACATCTGGTAGTGTCATCATACCATATTGGTTCATCTATGGGTTCATTATATAACATTATATAACATTCCACCTACCAATATGAGGCCAAAACGTGAACTGAAAAAGCAGCAGCAATGGAGGCGGGTTACTTGGGTTTCCACTCACCTGCTCACGCATTTTACTTATTTGTTCTGGGTCAACTCAAGCCTGGTCTAAATGTATCATTCCCATCACACACTGGATTACTAATTTACATGTCCTACTGTTTGTTAGTTTACTTGTCTATCTGCTTGTGCTAGGGTGTCCTTATGTAGTCAGGGCTTGTCTTAAGCTTGTGGCAATTTGCCTGCCTCAGTGTCCTGGGTGCTGGGATCGGATGTGAGCAGCAGTCCTCTTGCATGGAGGACTTTATGACTTTATGACTCAGTGAATCAGATAACATTCAGCTCATGATGTACAGCTCAGGTTGAATGGACATTTAATGATCACTGATCAGATACTTGGTCTCTGTTAGGCCCTAACAGCATAACAACATCTGGTTTTGTAATGTAAATAAAAAGAGACACAACCTTGTTCAAGAACCCTTGGACATGCACTACATTTCTTCACCAGGACTTGCTGAAGACTCGCTCTGTCCAGCACCTATTTATCCACTACAAGTGTTTTTAGCAGCATTGAGTATACTGGATCCATGAGGATCTCTGTGAAACTGAGGCTAGCCTGGTCTATGTCATGAGTTCCAGGCCAGCTGGGTCTACCGGGAGACCCTGTCTCAAAAAGACCCCCCTAAAATAATTACAAAGTGAAAGAACAACCTTATAGAAGAAAAACCCAGGGATACCACCTTCAGTGGTTGATGTGAACACCACTGGTAATGGGAAAATCAAATTATGCACTTTAGAACACAGTGAGAAGAATCATAGGGTCACCTCTATGATGCATTTGCCAGAAACAGTCTGACTCTGATACTGGCACATCAGAAAGCTGCAAATGAAAGATACGCTACTCTAAAAACTTAAAGTCAAGGGGGCTAGAGAGATGACTTAGTGGTTAAGAATGCTTGCTGCCCTTGCAGAGGACCTGTGTTCTGTTCCCAGCACCTCAGGTGACTCACAACCACCTGTAACTCTACCATCAGGGTTTCTGATGCCCACTCGAGAACTGGGATTAAAGAGGAGCACCACCAAGCTCAGCTCAGCAGGGGTGATTTGCCACCACAAAGGATCATAATCCATATTTGTACAGCAGTGCCGAAAGTGGTCACACTGCTTTAGATTCTACATATTGTGCTTTTCCTGAACAGCTCCAGGCATCCACAGATCTGGGTCTAAAGGTGTATATCACTATGCCTGGTATACTTTACAATCCTTAAGTGCTTTGTGGCATGGATGAGACTATATTCCTAGCTCTGTTCTTCATGAAACTTTCGATTTCTGTAATAAATAAGAAAAAGTTCCCCCTTTAATAACCTGCAGGTCAGCTTATTTATCTTTTATCTTTTAATTTATTTTTTGAGATGGGGGTGTCTCACTATGTAGTCCAAGCTGGGCTGGGATGTGTTGCCCTCCTGCCTAAGCTCCTTGAGTGCTGGAATTACAGGTATGTACCATTATACCTGGCTGTTGATTGGGCCTGGAAATCACAACTTTGTTATAGAAGTATCACTCCCATGAAATAATTTCTTATTCTTATGAAGGTATGGGAAGGCTTCCTTGATAAATAGTGCATCAATTAATAGTACATCCAATTTTTTTGAAAATTCTAAAATCGTTTGCAAATGTAATTTTAGTAACAATATTAGTAAATTTAATTTTGTTTTCTTTGCTTGCTCAGATATTATAGGGAGCTCAAAGATCAACTGATCTTCTTCAGGGGACAATGAATCGATACCAGTGATAAGCTTCAATTTATTCTCTTCATTCCTTCCATTCCAAGGTAGAAACCTTCTCTGATTTGTGTTGAATTCCCAGTGTTTAGCAAACTGCTGGTACATAGAGCATGCTGCACAATTGTGCAATGGCATTTTAAGAAAGAAAGAAATGGGTCAGTCTCAGGTGGTCCCTGTAGGGCTAGGCTGGGTAAAGGGGAAGGAATTCTCAAAGGTCAGAACTTGCTATTTCCCCTCTAAAGGCTCAGTCCTGAGACAGGGAGGACACAGCAGCTCTGACTCAGATGGTGAAGGCAAAGAGGCTCTGAGGCTGGCGCAGTTCTCAGGCACTGGCTGGGCCTGGAAAGCTGAGTAGGCTCCTGGGAAGAAGTCGTGGGCCACTGGGCATGGTGGCTCATGTTTTCAATCCCAATACACAGGAGACTGAGGCAAGAAGATCACCACAGGTTCCAGGACAACTTGGGCTACGTAGTAAGTTGAGCCAGGACTACAAAGTGCTACTCTGTCTAAAAAAAAAAGTAATAGGCAGAAAGGGTCCCTGGGCACAGCTAGTGGCCTAGGGCCTGGGCAGGGACTGTGAGGCGGGAGGGTACTGGCAGCCATGGTAACAGCACAGTGCATCGGTCCTTTCTCATTTCTTTCCTTTTCTCCTCTGTGCTGAGCTACTTGACTGCCAGAAGTTCCCACAGACCAGATTTGCTTGTTAGAGCAAATAGCAGTGAGGCAAAGGAAAAAGGCAGCTGGGGCCATAGGTAGGAACGCAAGAGGTGGCCTGCAGTGACCGTAGTGGCCAGAGCCCCTGCACCAGGTGGCTAGAACCCATGGTGTTCAAGCCAGCAGTGCTGGAGGGTGGAGAGGGACTACAGAGAGATCCAGAGATCCTGGGAGTCTGGAGGGACTGGCAGAGAGGTTCTTTATGACTTGAGAATGAGGGTCTAGAACTATCTGGAAGTGATAGGGGGACCAATGGAGAAATGTATAACATCCTGGGGGCCCACAGGAGCCCAGGGGAGCCCTAAGCACTTCCACTCATTCTGAGGAGCCTGTGATATGAAGGACATCAAAGGATGCAGCTGTCATGGCGCGCAGTATTGTTAGGATGCTGATGGCTGGAGCTTGAAGGCTAGGAAGCTGGAGAAACTCAAGGGCTCCTATTTCCTCTCTAGCATGGCCCACAGTGTTATGACCCACCCACCATATGGACTTTGTTCAGAGCTGTAGTAGTCAGACAGCACATTCCCTGCTGCACCCTGCGGACTGAAGTTTTCACACGTGTTCTGAGCAACACCATCATCTCAAAGATGTTGCAGGAAGCACTAGGGGACATCTAGGTCAGATATCCCTCTGTGAGCTGTGGGGTAGACTTCCTGCTTGACCCAAGTGATAAACCAAACAGCAAGTTACCAGTAACTGCTCCAGTTCTCTGGCAAGTATATTTATTTGTCTGGAAACGTAGTATTTCTTCCTTCCTGACTCTCTGCCAGCAACTATTGAAAACCTATAATGTACTGTTTTTGAGGGATATAAAGATAAAGGAAACATGAAGGATGTGGGGTACTTACGTCAACAAATCTAAATACTTCAGGGTTACAGCTGAGCTAGAAGCATGGTGGCAGGATGGAAGCAAGGAGTGGTTCACTGCCCTGGGATGAAATAACTTGAGGGAGGGAAGTCAAGACAGGCTTCAGAGAAGAGGCATCAGGTGAGAAAAGCTAATTTAAAGGGCCCTTGTGTGTTGCAAGCCATGAGCTAGAGAAAATAGCCAGCTTGTAGTTTGAGTTCATCTCAGAGAAAACCAACTCTAGGAGAATTCCACCCCCTGCGACCACCTGTAGGTAATGTTGATCAACTCAGTCTTTGATCTGTGTAACTAAGCTCCACAGAAGTATCCTGGGGCCTGACCAAATGGCTCACCCTCTTCATCTCACCGGAGCTGAGCTAAAAAGGAAGCCCTGGGCGCCAGGGTGTCAGCACTCTCCTAGTTCAAAGCCTCTGCCTCCCTCTTTTAGTGCCACCTTCCTGATATGCAGACAACCTTATGGTGGGCTTTGAAGGTTAGAGATAGTGTCTCTCTGTTAATTACCACATTTCTGTATGGGTGTATCTGTATTCCTGACTCCCCAAAACTATAAATACCCCCTGGAACCATAAAGCACGCGGCCTAAAGAGCCCAGGTCGTCTATCCTCGTGTGTCTGTCCTGTGTGTCTGAGCGGCCTGAAGAGAGACATTTTCCAAGGTCCGTCTGTCCTGCGTGTTCGTCTCTGTCCTGTGTGTTGTCTTTACTGTTCTGTGTGTCTGTTTGTCTCCACTCATTTCAGGTTCCTAGAGTCTCAAGCTCACTGCTGTTCTGCTGGCAGGACACTTGTGGTAAACAGGAAAGCAGAGATGAAAATGTCCAGGCACAGGAGCAGTGAGTGATGAGGGTGGGGTGGCCTAAGCAGTTAGTCCATCTTTGGGGTGGCATGTAGATTAGACGGGAGGCTGAAGTCTACAGTCTGCAGCCTCTGTTCGTTTACTTCTTGGCCCTGCAGAGCCATAGAGCACAGCTAGCAAAGATGCTCAGCTTCGAGTTCTGTCCACCCCTTCCTCCAGAAATGTTTGCCTCCTACATGCACCACTCCATTATTTGTCTATATACCTCTCACAGAAGACAGTGGGATCTTGGAGCAGGGCCCTTAAAGACAGTGACATGGTGATACCCACCATAAATCAGACCTGTAAACAAGTATTTTGTCATGCACTCTGTGTGCAGGGAGAGAGACCAGAAAAAGAGTGGAAGTGAGCTATTGGAAAGCGGCAAATGGGCCGGCCATGGATCAGGATCCTGGAAAAAATAAAGGTGTGGGAAAGGAAGGTCTAGAAAAGAGATAAACATGTGGCAGGGTCAGGGTCAGGGAGCATCTGTATAACTCCAGAAGTGACAGGTAGACCCAGTCCTGTGTGGCTCCAGTCCTGACAGGTAGACCAGCAGAAATAGGCATACAGATTCAGAATTTTTTAATGTTCTATTATTTTTATTTTATGTGTATGAGTGTGTTTGCCTGCACGTATGTAAATGCACATGTGTACAGTGTCCACAGAGGCCGAAGAAGGTGTTGGATCCCCTGGAACTGGAGTTACATTATGTGGGTGCTGGGAACCAAACCCAGGTCCTTTACAAGAGCAGCCAGTGCTCTTAAGTGCTGAGCCATCTCTCCAGCCCCAAGAAGATTAACAGTTTGGGGCCTCACCTTAGTGTCTTACCAAAGAATATCTGTCAGAGTATGCAGTGAATAGTACACGGGACAGGATAACTCAACCCGGATGTTAACTGCCTTTCACTTCAGCCATCAGTCAAGCCAGTGCTAGCACAATGAACAGATAAACATACTGGGCTTCTTAGCAATGTAGAGGCTTTACGTGGTTCAGGATCACAGCTATCTGCTTGCCACAGTTGAGAGCTACTGTAGAGCACTTAACTTGTTCAATGCAGAAGTTAGTACTGAGCCCTATGCCTCATAGTATGCTTTGGCCGGGGGCAGTATCTGCCTGTGTGGCAGCAGGCTGATTACATCAGATCCCTTCCTTTGAGGGGACAGCAATTTGTTCTTATCACCTCCTCAGCACCAACCTTGTACATACAGAATCCACACACAACTGACTCAGACAAAGGGATCCATTTAATAGCATAGGTACAACAGCAGGCTTGTGACCACAGAGTTTTCTAGTCCTACCCCAATTAACCCAAATTACTCAGCTTATGAAATTATGAAGAATCGGGTAAGCATCACTTGACAACAATTCTGTGAGCCCAGAGCTCTCTCCTCAGAGAGGGACTGTGCTGGTGTTCGCAGTATAGTCCTGTGTCCTATCATCAGAATGCAAATCTGGGGACAAAGGGTGCAAATTCAAAATGGCTCCTCTCAGTGTTACCCAGTTCGGGACTGGACAAGCGTTTGAGAGGCCACATTAATCTAGCTGAATGATGTTTTAATTGTGAGTTCATTACAATAAAGTGAACTTTATTTTTAAAAAATGGAAAGGTGAC
The DNA here is from genome assembly GCA_035773235.1 of Eospalax fontanierii. NCBI lineage: Eukaryota > Metazoa > Chordata > Mammalia > Rodentia > Spalacidae > Eospalax > Eospalax fontanierii. The sequence continues at coordinate 57,337,362 of CM069543.1, read as the reverse complement.
TGAGAGAGGTCAGCTTCACGTTTGGGGTAGGAGACAGTACATCCTGCACACTTCCACTTGGACTCCTTTCAGGTACCAAAAAAAAAAAAAATGGAGCGGGAGGCTCTGATGAGCCTGGCGGTGATTCCAGAGCAGACGTTCGCTCTGGAAATGTGCTTTCTTTCACCACAATACTGGGGTTTTCCAAGTTATCAGTCTTCCTGATTGACTGAAGGAACACACTTACCAGTTGACATAATAATTCCATTAAGCTTGCAGCTCTAATGGGGAGGTGAATCAAACATGTAATCTAGGCACTCAGGAGGCTGAGGCAGTAGGATTGCCACAAGATTGAGGCCAGAATCTGTCCCCAAAAAACTAAACTCCCCACAAACCAGGAAAAGAGCTCATTGTTGAAACTACCACCAATCCATTGGGATCCTCATGCTGTGAATCACCACTCCAAAGTTGGAGGTTCCAGTACTTAAGATAGTCAATCAAGCCAAGCGTGGTGGTCCATGCCTTCAATCCCAACATTCAGGAGGCAGAGGCAGGCAGATCTCTGTGAGTTCCAGGCCAGCCTGGTCTACATGGTGAGTTCCAGGCCAGCTAGGGCTACATAAAAAAATCCTGTCTCAAAAAAAAAAACAAAAACAAGGGGCTAAAGAGATTGCTTAGTGGTTAGGAGTATCGGCTGTTCTTGCAGAGAACAGAGTTCTTGCAAAAAAAAAAAAAACTCTTGCAGAGTTTTTTCTCCAGAACCTACATGGTAGCTAACAACCATCTGAACCTCCAGTTCCAGAGCTCCTGATACTCTCTTCCGGCCTCCACAGGTATTGAATGACACAGGTACACTTACCTACTGCAAGCAAAATACTCATACACATAAAATAAAAATAAATTTAAAAAAAGAGAAAGGAGTTAGAGTAGCTGCTACAGTAGGGACACGGAGAGAATGTTTGTACCAGGGACTTTCTGAGACAGCTCTTGGTACTGGCATGCTTGTTGATGACTGGTAATAGATAGCTACATTAACCAACAAGGGCAGGACAACTAGAGCCCTATACCTTTGGGAAATGAAACTTTAGATTATCCTACCCAGAAAATACCCAGACTAGACAAAGTGTTACCTGAAGATGGATAGTGCAAGGGATATGGCCATCAATTATTGCTCTGGCCAGTTATAACCATAAGGGCTGTAGCTTGGTTCACTAGTCATTCTGCCTTACTCTCTGTTGAATGACACTAGTCCTAGAAAGACATGAACAAACCTCTACTCACCCCAGATAGGGATGTTACGGGAATTAAGCACAGATTGACCTGGCCCATCAAGAAGGCTCAAAGCATGCTCAAGATGTGGAGGAAATTATTCTTTATTATGTACAGGCCTAGACTTGGCTAACTTGCTCCAGAGAAATCAAGGCCCCAAGCAGAAACAGACACAGGTAAAAACAGGCCTTTTCATAAAATTTGGCAGTAATCATATTGTTAGATTTAGGACTTCCAGGATAGAAGTACACATACTTCTGAAGTTATTATAGGAAATTTAAATAGTCAGCATTTTACGAAGAAGCAGATATTTTGGGCAAGTGTGGGATAACTTCTCAGTAATATGCTGATTCCAGTACAATCTTAGCTGTTTTAACAAGTAAGACACATGGTAGTAGGTGCTTCCTGAAAGACCACTTCAAGAGGCAGTATTTTCCAAGGTGCCAGACTGTGGGTTTTGTGGTCATCTGCCTTGTCTTAATTCAGCCTAAGACCGAGCTCGGAGTGGCCTTTATGATTTGAGCACAAGCAGAAGCTTCCAAAGTCCTGTTACTTTACATATATCAACAAACACATTTATTATTAGAAGTACATAAGGTTCTTCTCAAAGACATTGTTAGTACTTACTCATCTGCTACACAGGACAAAGTTATACTGAGGTCATAGTTCATTAGTTCCCCCATCAGGGAAACAATGACAGACCAAAGTAAGGATATCACTAAAGTCCAGCTTGGCGAACGAATGAGTTTTATTGGGGTTACTTACAAGAGCATGAGTGGGGCGTTGCTTATAGGATCAGAAATGACTCAAAGACAGCTATATCACCTGTTGTAAGACATGAGTTAGAGAAAACAGCCAGCTTATAGTTTGATTCCATCTCAGAGAAACCAGCTCTAGGGAAATTCCACCCCCTGGGACCACCTGTAGGTAATGTTGATAAACTCATTCTTTGATCCTTGTAACTAAGCTTCACAGGAATGTCCTGGGGCCTGACCAAATGGCTCACCTTCTTTATCTCACCGGAGCTGAGCTACAAAGAGCCCTGACTGGCGCCAGGATTCAGCACTCTCCTGGTTCAAAGCCCCTGCCTCCCCTTTTAGTGCCACCTTCCTGATATGCATATAACTTTATGGTGGGCTTTGAAAGTTAGAGATAGTGTCTCTGTTAATTACCACATTCCTGTGTGGGTGCATCTGTATTCCTGCCTCCCCAGAGCTCTGTATAAATGCCCCATAGAAGAATAAAGGTGCGCGGCTTGACGAGAGAGATTTCCCAGGCCGTCTGTTTTGCGTGTTCCCTCTGTCTGTCCCTACTCATTTCAGGTTCCTAAAGGGTCTCAAGCTCTAGTTGCTGTTCTGCCGGCCGGGACAATTACCCACAGCCCATCCCAGCAGGGTGATGGTTCTCAAAGAAACTGGGAGGGCACCACACAACCCCCAGGTGGCTCCTCAAGTGGGAGACTTTCTCTTCTGGCTGGTTTAGTTGGTCTGGAGCCTCTTCTAGGCAGCTGGGCTTGTCAGGAGCATGTGTCAGCCGTCCTTACTGCTTATATAAGCTTGGGGAAGTAGAAGCCTAGTGTAACTGGTCAGTTTCAGGGATTTCCTCAGACCTTTGAATTGTTTGCTTCCTGAGATTAAGAACCTTCCCTGAAGAATAGAAGGTTTCCCTAACCTTAGAACATCCTGTGCCTTAAGGAGCTTCCCTCCAAAATAAAGGGTTTTTATCTTGGAGGAAATTGCAACATAACACCCTCTAAGAAAATTATCTTGATCACCATTTTGAAGGGAACCTTATGATTTACTGGGATTGTAGCAGCTTTCTTTTAGGGGGATAAAGAATTAGAAAAGTTTTTTGTTTTTTTTTTTTTTGTTTTTTTTTTTAAAAGAACAAGTTTAAACTGAAAATTGTAGAAAGGGCTTAAGGAATGGACTATATTGAACACAAAGTTTATATGTTACTTAAGAATCTTTTTTATTTTCCATCCATGGTCTCATATAGGCTGACCTGGAACTTGCTATATAGCCAAGGATGACTTTGAACTTCTGTTTCTCCTGCCTCCACTTCTTGAGTGCTAAGATTACAACTGTGTGCCACCACCCTAGTTTATACAGTGCTGGAGATCAAACCCAAGGCTTTTACATGTTAGGCAAGCACTCTGCCAACTAAGCCACATCCTCAGCCCCCTCTAGAATCTTTTGACCCATTATTTCCAAAGGGAATGTCTGCTCTGGAATCACTGCTGGGCTGATCAGAGTCTCCCGCTCCATTTTATTTTATTTTTGGTACCTGAATGGAGTCCAAGTTGAAGTCTGCAAAATGTAGTGTCTTCCTACCCCACACGTGAAGCTGACCTCTCTCAGTCACCTTTCCATTTATTTTTTAAAATAAAATTCACTTTATTTTAATGAACTCATAAATCAAAACATCATTCAGCTAGATTAATGTGGCCTCTCAAACATTTGCCCAGTCCCAAGCTGTATGCTTCTCAAAGAACTTCTATATAGTTAAAAGAGCATTCTGAAGCTGTGAAGCTTTGCTTAGGGTTTTATACTTTCACTATCAATTACATTTTTGTGCTTTTATCCACCACAAAAAGAAAAAAAACATGAGAGTTGAAACTAGAAAAACAATTAGCTTCACCTTCTCTCTCACAATGTCTCTTTGCCTATATGCCACCCTTCCTCATCACCTAATGTTAGCCTTTCTAAGGCTCCTTTCTAAATGTTATACTATATCCACAATTACAGCTGTTTACATAAATATGTATACATTGTAGGCTAGGATCTGCATATGAGGGAAAACATAGGCTTTTGTTTTCTTTTCTGAGATTTGGTGACCTCGCTTAATATTATACATTGTAAGTCCATCCATTTTCCTGTGAATTTCATGATTTCATTTTTCTTTAGAGTTGATAATTCTTTATTTTACACATTTACCAGATTTTCATTATCCATTCATTTGCTGATGGGCAACTAGGTTGGTCCTATTTCCTTATTATAGTGACTACAGCAACAATGAACTTGGATGTACAAATATCTCTACGGTAAGGTATGGAGTTCTCTGGGTACATGGCCAAGAGTGAGAGAGTTGGCTTATATGGGAGCCCTATTTTAATTTTTAGGATGATTTTAAAAGCTGATTTTCATAATAGCTGTACTGATCCGCACTCCCACCAGCAGTAAGGGTTCCTTTCCCTCACATCTTCGCCAACATTTATTGTCAGATTTCTTATTAATACCTATTCTGCCTTCAGTAAGATAGAATCTCAAAGTACTTTTAATTTTAATTTGCGTTTCCATGATCACTACAGGTGTTGAATACTTTTTAAAACAGTTATTGGCTGTTTTGGTCTCTTCTTTTTGAAAATGATCCATTCAACTTATTAGCCCTTTTTCTAATAAAAGGTTCATTTCCTTGGTATTTCATTTCTGCAGTTCTTCATAAATTCTGGATATTAGCCCCTTATCTGAAGATACCTGGTAAAGACTTTCTCCTGTCCTGTGGGCTGTCAGCCCTGTTGATAGTTTCCTTTGTTGTGCAAACTTTTTCTTTCCTTTTTTTTAGTTTAAGAGAAATTTTATTGATTCAACAATTTCATATGAATTTTGATTATTTTCAGATCTCCTCCCTAGTGATGACTTTAATTTCATATACTGCCATCCGTTGATACACGGAGGTAGTTCCTGTGCTACTGATGTTCTCTTCAGAAAGTTCCTGCCTACCCCAATGTCCTGAAGAGTATTTTCTATGTTTTCCTCTAGTAATTTTGATGTTTCCAGTTTTAAATTAAGGTCTTTGATCCTTCTTGAATATTTTTGTATAAAGTGAAAGTTGTGCATCTGATTTCATTCTTCTGCAAATAGAAATCCAGTTTTTCCAGCGCCATTTGTGGAAGAAGCTCTCTTTATTCCATGGCATGTTTTTGCCTCCTTTGTCAAAAAATTAAGTAGCCAAACTTGGTTGGTTGGTTTCTGGGCACTCTGCTCTCTTCCGTTGCTCTACCTGCTCCCATGCCAGTACCAGCCTGTCTTTATCACTATAGCTCTGCAGTGTAATTTGAGTCAGGTATTATGATTCCCCCTAGCTGTGTTCTTACTCTTCAGGATTAAGTGGCTATCTTTTGTGGCTCCAAACAATTTCTTAGATTTTTTTTTTTCTAGATCTGTGAAAAATGACATGAGAATTTCGATAGGTATTGCATTAAATATGTAGATTAGTTTTGTTAGTACAGTATTTTTATAATATTAATTTGGGAGCATGGAAGGTCTTTCCATTGTCTAGTATCTTTTTTGATTTCCATTTTAATGTTTTGAAATTTTCATTGAAGTATTTCTATCATTTAGTTAGGTGTATCCATAGGTACTTACTTTTTTTGGAGGTATTATGAATGGGAAATTTTTCCTAATTTTATTTCTCTGAGAGTATATTGTTGGTATATGAAGGTTATTTTTATGTTAATTTTAAAATTTTTTCTATTTATTTGTTTTTTTATGTGTATGAGTGTATTGCCTGCATGTATGTAAGTGCTCCCATGTTGTGCAGTGCCTATGGAGGTCATTGGATCCTCTGGAAATGAAGTTTTAGAAAGTTGTTAGCCACAATGTGGGTGTGGGAACTGAACCCAGGTCCTTTGCAAGAGTAACCAGTGCTCTTAATCACTGGGCCATCTCTCTAGTCCTGTGTAATGTTGATTTTGTATCCTACAACTTTACTGTGTTTATTAGATATAAGAACTTTCAAGTTGAGTCCATGGGGTCTTTTCCATTTCTAATTAATATTAAATACGCATCATGAGCCATAGGATTTGGCTTCCTAGGCAGACACCCAAAGATGCAGAGGATGCAGCCTACCCCTGGTGACATACTTTTATCAGGTCCTACCAGGTCCTACCTCCTAAAAGCCCCAAGGCCTCCCAAAATAGCAGCAGCAGTTAGGAGCCATCTAAACAGGAGCTTGTAAGGGCCAGTTCAGATTCAGACACAACTGCTAATAGTGTTGCTATTGACAATGACTGGCTTAGTTAGAGAGAATTCTCCGTCCTCTGTTGGGAGCCATTTGCCTGTTTTGAGCTACGCCCTAGCTTAGGGCTAAACAGAGATCAGTCACTGAAGTGTTGTGGGAGCAGGATGCTTTGATATGCAAGAATCTTGTGACTCCTGAATGGGAGTCTGCCTTGAGCCCAAGGCTGAGGACCCACTGTTAGTAGATGTGAGTGGCTTGAATAATTTCACATATGTAAATGCATGTTTGTTTTTGCTTGAACTTCTGACTGTGGTATTGTTCTTCATACAGTTGTAAGAGTATAACTACATTGAGAATAATAAAGTCTAGGCCTCAGTATTGACTGAGAGCCCTCCCGAATGTATCTTCTCTCTCTCTCTCTCTCTCTCTCTACTTCTCAATCCTAACTCCCCAATTCAGGTACAGTTCGATTTCTGCCGGCGGGCTCCGGCACTCCTCTAAGATTGCCTGGTTTTGCTCTAATCCAGATTCATTATCTGCTCAGGAATGGATGCCAGGATCCTCCTCCCTTACTTGTGTCTCACAGATCTCATATGACCTCAAAAGTTCCTTCCCATGGCTAGGGAAGTGGCTCAGTAGGCAAAGTGTCTGCTGCACAAGCATGAGTTGGCTCCCTAATACACACACAAGTCAGACACATGTCCTGTAATTCCAGTGCTAGATTTGGGGAGACAGATGGATCCCAGGAGGTTAACTGGCCAGCAGTCCAGCTGAAACTATGGGCTCTACATTCAGTGAGAAACCTGTCTCAAAAAATAAAGTGGAGGGGCTGGAGAGGTGGCTCAGCAGTTAAGAGCACTGGCTGTTCTTGCAGAGGTCCCAGGTTTGATTTCCAGTATGCACATTGCAGCTGACAACTGTCAGTAACTCCAGTTCTAGAGGATCTGATGCTCTCTTCTGGTTTCTGCAGGCACTGCACGACAAAGATGCACTTACACACACACAGGCATAACACTCATACACATACAATAAAAATAAATTTCAAAATGTTTTTTAAATAAATAAAGTGAGCAAAGCATGGTGGCGCACACCTTTAATCCCTGCACTCAGGAGGCAGAGGCAGGCGGATCTCTGTGAGTTCAAGGTCAGCCTGGTCTACATAGTGAGTTCCAAGCCAACTGGGGCTACAGAGAGATATGTCTCAAAAATACCAAAAATAAAATTAAAAAGTGGAAAGCAATAGAGAAAAGACACTGGCCTCAACCCCTACCTTCCACATGCACACAGGGTCAAGTGTGCCTGCACACACACACACACACACACACGTAAATATCACAGACACACACACACCACACAAAAGTTCTTCCAGAAGTCTCACCTACATCCTTCCTGTTGCTGTCCCTCTCTATTCTCAAAAATCTTAAGTATGGATTTCTGAGAAGCTCTATGAAGCTTTCAGGAGGGACAAAGGTCAGAAGGCAAGGACTCCTCAACACCTACCAGAGTAACACAAATCCCCATCACATACCACCATCTTCAGTTGTCTGACTTCCGGAGATGAGACTTGTCTTACCAGTTTTCCATGACGTGTGTCCTCTGTATGACTAAGGCTGTGGGTGAAGTGACATTTCCTGTCCTTGGGGGCTGGGGTGAGAGGTGAAATGAGAGCACACACGCCTGTACCCATGGAGTCCCGCCTAGCCGAGACATGTTCCCAAGGTAAGTGTAACATTTAAGACCACCCTGCCTGTTCCCTTCCTGGGCCTGAGCTCCCTCCCACTGCATTGTTGAGCAGCTGCCCAAAGCCTGAGCTAGCATAGTAACCACAACTCCTGCTCCCTATCTGGGGCTCCATGTCCATGCACCCATGCAAGGGGACAGGATTTTGAGAGCTTTCTAGGAGACCAAGAGGAACAGGAAGGTGGTAGATAGGAGAGCCTGGACCAGGAGTAGAGCCTGGGCTTGGAAGCCTTGCTTCTCCACAGGGCTTCCAGGTGATCAGAAGGCCAGCCTAGTCTCCTAGCTGGCACTCAGGTTCAATGACAACCTTTCTGACAGCATTAGCTTCTCTGATATCCCCTGGCTCTTTATTCCTTATCCCTGCAGCCACACACACACACACACACACACACACACACGCACACTTGCATTTCTCCTGCTAAAATGACAGTCCCTATTTGGAAAGGCCCCTTCAGAGATGTTCCATAGTCGTGCTGAACCTGGGGTGGGGGTGGGGAGGAGAAGCAGTCTCTCTGGGAAACCCCAGCAACCCCCTTTGTGCTAATAGAAAATGCTGAAGCCCCCATCCCAACCTTCAGCACCTTCCAGCCCATGAACTTGACCCAAGAGAGTTTCCAGGGCCTGGGTTAGGGAAGTGAGCACAGCATACAGGCTCTCAAGGTCCAGGAGGCTCAACTCAGCCCCAGGATAACCCACACCATGGTAAGTAGGCACCGGGAGGGGGTTCGGTGGCTTCAGCCACTCCTACCCGTTCACGGGTGAGGACATCTTCATGGTTAGGAAGAAGCCCAGCAGGAATGAACACCGGCTGAGGAAGGTGGGTGCAGAGGGTGAAAGAGCGGGCCTCCTCACACAGAGCTGCCTACTTGCCCTCGCTGCTTCTCTGCCTCTGGGATGCTCACGCTCAGTCACCAGGGCACAGTGCAGAGGCCCAGGAGAGGCAGCCTGCATGCCTGTGTCTGCACCCAGGGTGTCATAGAGCTCATCTCAGTCCCTCACCCTCACAAGTATCAGGAGCCTTCCCTGCCACCAGCTTGGTCTCCCTTACTGGAAGGAAAGCCTTCCTCTGCTGGCCTCGGGCGACTTCCTGCATCACCTCTCACCCTCCCCAGGCCAGCCTGTGAGAGGCGAAGGCATTTAAGCCAGTGACCTTGGGAAAGATTTCTGAGCGATCTAACCCTAAAATAGATGAGGGGCTGGTATGAGTCTAGAAAGGAGGCAGCTTGGAGTCAGGAAGCCCTCTAACCCTTCTGCCCCCAACTTCCCTCAAACCCAGGCCTCTGTCCCAGCTCTGGGAGCTGCCTGTGCCCCAGAGAATTCTGACAGGATGGAAGAGGTGCCAGGGAAGGGTGACTTGTCCCTGCAGGCTGAGACCAGAGCATGGGTCCAGAAGACCCAGGCCCACTGGCTCCTGCACAGGGCTGCCCCTGTCTGGTTCCACGGCTTCATCACCAGAAGGTGAGTACAGAGGCTGGGAGTCCCGCAGCGAGTCAGGAGCTCATGCCAGGACTCTGGGTTCTAGAACCTGGTTTCCCAGGTCCTTCACTGGGCTCTGGCCCAGCCCACTCTGCCTGTTCCCTCTCTAGGCTCCCTCATCCAGGCCTCCCTCCCCCGCCATCTCCATCAGCCCATCCCAGCCCCTCCTGTCCTTCTTGCCAGGCCTGCAGACCCTCTACCCTTCTCCATTTCTCAGCCCTACTTCCATCTCTTTGTCTCCTAAGCTTTCAGCTTGTGAAATCTGAAGTACTAACTACCATGCCTTAGCTCTCACCATCCCTCCAGGTTGCCCTGAAGGATGAGGCCCAGGGAGGGTGGAGGGCCAGGGCCTTCTGAGTAGGACTCCTGTTCCCATCTCTACCTAGTCTTCAGCATGCTTGCTTGGAGTAGAGGTTGGGGTCCCTCGTGAGAGCTGGAAAATAGAACGCGACTCCTAGAGTTAGAGCGCAGTCCACACTCCTCTCCTCCTCACAGGGAAGCTGAGAGGTTGCTGCAGCCCCAGCCTCAGGGATGTTACTTAGTACGCTTCAGTGAGAGCACAGTGACCTTCGTGCTGTCTTACAGGTGAGGGCAGGTGTGAGGGTCCGCTGGGGGCGGGGCTTCATGCTAACTGAAGACGGACTTGGGTTCTCCCAGGAAAGCTCTGGGTTCTTCGCTTTGCTGAGATGCTGAAAGTCATCCCCTTGCGTTGGCACCCCTCCAGGAGCAGAACTTGCTGCCGTCATTTCCTGCTTGCCCAGCTCAGGGACGGACGTCACGTGGTACTGGGCGAGGACAGTGCTCACGTGCAGCTTCAGGACCTGCTTCGGCACTACACATCGTGTCCCCTCAGCCCCTATGGAGAGATGCTCACTCAGCCTCTTGCCCGCCAGGTGCGCCCTGACTCAAGATCCAGGGCTGAAGCCCCCACTGCTCCCCAGATCCAGACCCTTGACATCTACCTTTCTCATCTCAACACATGAACTGTCACCCTCACCTACCCGGCCATAGACAGCAGGGCAGAGACAGGCCAGTGAAGCAGTCCATTTAAGTTCGGGCAAGTTTACCCGAGGCAGACCAAGGGCTGGCAGTCCTGGAAATAGACTCACCGACAAGACAGGTGGGAAGCTCTCTCATGAACCTTACAGTAGCAAATGCATACAGCCCAGTGGTGGGCATCAAGCACGGAGACTGTGAGGCCTAAGAATGCACAGACCACTTATCCTGGCAGGGGTTGTATCAGGGAGATCCTGAGCAAGTGCAGATACTTCTGAGGGAACGTTGTGTTGAGCTTGGCTCTAGGCACTGAGGAAACACTAATAGTGACTAAACTGACCAACACCCACTGGCCTTCCTGAGGGTCCATTCTAAGACTAACAGACAGTCTAAGTACTATAGAGAACAAGCTGATAGCAGAAATGGTGAGCGCTGAGAAAGCCAAGCAGTGATAGGGAGTGACAGGGCTGTGGCTATTTCACATAGGGACACCAGGGAAGGCCCCTGTGGTAAGGGGACATCTGAACAGAAAACTGGAGGGAGTAAAGGAGGGAGCCTTACAGACAGCTGAGGAAAAGCACGCAGGCATAAGTACAGTAGGTATAAATGCCCTGAGGTGGAAGGATGTTGATGTGTTGGAATAGTGAAGAGCAGTGAGGAAGCTGAAGTCGGTGGGTCAGCGTCTGAGACGGGGCAGGTGGATGAGGTCCGAAGGCTGAGGAAGGAGCCCTGTGGAGTCATGGGATCTGAGATTTCATTCTAAGTAAGATGTGATTACACTGGAGAGCTACAGGTCGAGGCTTGCTATGACCTAACAAGTTCAAGAGGGGCAAATGAGGTTGTTAGAAACAGAGACCATTTAGAGAGTTGCAGAAGTGATGGAAGCCTGGGCTAGCGCAGTCGACGGGAAGGAGTGCATACGCTGGGTGTTTAGAAGGTGGAGCTGACAGGATTTTTGAAAAATTGGATGAGAAATGTGGAAAGATGGCTGAGGTGAAGATGAGAAGAGGAGCAAGTCTGAGCTGGTGAGGAGGTTATATTTTGAGATGTCATGTAGGTATTAGGGGATGGGACTATATCTAGGGGAATTTGTCTACCTCTAGACATTGGGTTCAGTCTCCACAGAAGAAGGATTAAAAGGAAATAGGAAGGAGGCAGAGACAGGCAGATCTCTGTGAGATTTAGGCTAGTCTGGTCTATATAGCAAGTTCCAAGTAGGGCTACAGGGAGATTCTGTCTTAAAAAAGAAAGGCAATTAGGAGCCAGGGCACTGAGTTCTGAGTAGAAGCTCAGCACAGTACCTTACCACTCAAGCTGAGAGGTCTGGCTCCTTCTAAGTCAAGAAGCCCTGCTGGGCGTCTGGGGGGACTGAGTAAGGAGGCTGCGGCATACTGGGAAGGCAGGCAGATTCAGTGAGGAGTCACAGGCCTCAATGATGGTGCTGGCTATGAGCCTGGAGAAGATGTGCAGACGTGGAGACTGGCTTGTGCTGGACTTGATGTAGAAGGGAGGTGATGTGCCAAGGCTGATTATACTATTTTTGAAGGAAATCCAAAGAAGTGCAGAGTGGGCACAAGGAGAAAGAATTCTAATTCGGACCCAGAAAGCCTTCAGTGATGGTGGTCTCTGTCTCTGAAAAAAATGTAACTTCTGTCTCCATAAATTAAACTCCTTGAACCTGCAGAAATAAGGCCCCACTGTCATGGGAATTTGCTCCCATGCTAATTGTTTTGAAGCTAAAGGCTTCTAAAAACCTCATTGTACTTTTGCAACCACAGGCAAAAATGAGTCTGCCCTGGCCCTTTATTCTAGATGAATGAAGTTCAATGCCAGCCACATCGTAGGATCAGAGCTCACTCCCCTCTGCCATCCCCTCCGTACATCTCCACTCCCTCTTCCTCACATAGAGAACCTGGCCCAGGTCAAACCTCTGTCTTCATCTCTTCCCTCCTTATCCTTCTCTCAGACCCCATTGTTTTTCCTAAATTAACTCCCCCGCCCCACCCCTATCCTCCTCTGGCCCCAGTCCCTCAGGCCTTCTTTCCCTGCAGACTCCGGAGCCAGTTGGACTTTCCCTAAGGATTGAATCAGACTCCGGAAGAAAAATCCACAATCCACAGCATAACCTTGTCAAACAAAGGCAGGTCCAGACTCCAGCACACAAAGAGGGGGCCTGGGAGCTGAAGGAGGTATTGTGTCAAACTAGAGGGCCTGAGGGAAGGAACAGGATAGAGAAAGGGGACATAGGGCAGGGGGAGAAGCCAAGAAGGAAGGGTCTTATGGGAAGAGGCTTAGGCTAAGATAGTCTTGGGCTGAAACCCTGCCTCAGCATCTCTGACCAACTCTCTTCTCTGGCCTTGGCTTCTCTCCTAGCCTTCAATGGCACCCAGGCCCAAGCCTCCCATACCAGCCAAGCCTCAGCTGCCTCCTGAAGTCTGTGCAAGTCCTGCTTCACAACCCCATCGAGCCCCACTCACAAACCCCATCTACCAGGAGCCTGATGAACCCATAGCCTTCTACGCCATGGGCCGGGGCAGCCCCAGGGAAGCTCCCAGTAATGTCTATGCTGAGGTAGAGAGACCAACATCCACTGGGCACTCCATCCTCAGAAAGTGCCGGTCCAGGCCCATGCCAGAAGGCCAGGTAAACGGATGTACAGGGAAAGAAAACCCTAATACAAACTTGCTGCCAGCTGGAGGAGGGAGTGGTGAGAGGAGCTCACCCTGAACACAGGGTCCGGGTGAAGGCCAGAGGCCTGAGTAATATGGAAGGAGTAGAAGAGTCCAGGCTGCCGGAAACCTTTACGCGCTCTAGACTGAGATTGCTCCTTACCCTCTCCTGGGGATCGCTCACATGGGCTCCCCTTCCTCAAGCCCTAGCCCCCTCTTACTTCAGCCTGCATCTTTCCTGTCAGACTCTCCTTTAGACATGGGGTGCTGACCCAGATGGGCTCTGAAGGGGCCACTGCACTCCTGTCTTCTGTGGACCCCTTCACAGTCTTCCCACAGATAGCTCTACGTACATATCTGAATATGAAAATGTCGTGCCATGTGCCAGACCTGCCTGCCACCCCCCTCCCCTATGCCTATCTCAAACCCTTCTTTAGGCTTCCTCTCTTCTGGCACCCCAGACACCCCACTAGTCCTGTCCCTGTCCACAATCACCTACATCCCTGCCCTTGAAATCTAGTCTCCATCCAAACTCCCTACCAGGCTGCTCGGTCCCCAGGGGTCCCACAGCCGTATAAACTCCATTCAGTCAACAGTACTCACACCTTTGCATGCGCACACACACACACACAGTGTCCTGTGTTCCATATCCTGACTAATACCTTCCTGTACCCGGTTACTCAGCTAGAAATGTGGGATCTCTCAGCATCTCCACCCTCTTCACCCCACTGTCTGTCACTAGCATGTGTCCTCTTCCTAATGCCCTCTGTTCTAGTCCCCATCATTCCACATCAGGACTTCTTGTTGTTGTTCTGAGGCGCAAGATCTCCTGTACCGAGGGCCGGCTTCCAACTTTCTCTGTAGTGGAGGGACCTTGAACCTCTGATCCTCCCGCTTCTACCCCCTGAGTATTGGGATTAGAGTAGTTTTGCACTACCTGGGATCAAACTCAGGGCTTTGTGCATTATAGACAAGCACTTTACCCACTAGGCTATATTTCCAGCCCCTCTAAGAGCTTCCTAACTGGTCTCCTAAACACCAGGCTAAACACTTCCCCACCGTTCTGCCCTAAAAAAGCAAAAGAGCTTTCTGAATCAGCTGCTGGCCTTACCTTCCACACTGGGGTGAGGGCCCACCTCCTCAGCCTTACTACAGGTTGCTTCCATCACCCCAGAACCAGTTTCTCCAAATTCACCAAGTGTGTCAAGCCTCTTCCAGTTTACATATACCAGTCCTTCAACCTATGGCAATTTCCTGAAAACTCATCCTCCTGTGGCCTAGCAACCTTCTAACACACGTAAAGACCACTTGCCCTTCTCCCCTGGAAATCCTTCCCTGACCTGACCTGACACACACCTCCACCATACCACTGGCCAGCTGGGACATCCATTTTTCCTTTGTCCTCCCATCACCCCCCGCCCCCCGTCTCAGTGGAGCATGAGCTCACCAGGGCAGGCTGGGATGTACTCAACTGTGTCCAAATACCAGCCCAGCACTTGGCACAAGCAGGTGCTGAAGGAGGGAAGGAGGGAAGGAAGAAAAGAAGGGAGGAAGGAAGGGAGGGAGGAAGGGAGGGAGGGAGGGAGGGAGGGAGGGAGGGAGGGAGGGAGGGAGGGAGGGAGGGAGGGAATAAGTCTAGATCTCTCTGGAGGCCAAAGTCTCTTAAGACCAGGAATTTCCTATAGACCACAGGTCAGCCAAAGAGGCAGAGGGTGTGACCCAAGCTTTCCTTCTGTCTCTCTTTAGAAGCCAAGTGGTCTGCAGTGGAATTCTGAGAGCTCCGCGGCAGAACCAGGACCCCCTGTGCCTGAGCAGCCCCCGCACCCCTGGAGGCACACCCTGCCCCACAACTTTTCTTGACATTTGCTTCAGGACAGAGGACAGATTTAGCTCCTCCTTGGGCCTCCTCAGTAGGTGGTGAGTCAGGGCTGGGGGAGGATAGCTTGAGGCATCAGGTCCTGAGACCTTCACCCACACCTTCCCAGTGAATACAGGTGGAACAAACACAGGTGAGCAAAGCGGGAAGGACTCCACTTTGCAAGGACAGCAAAGAAGTGTCATTCCGCATGCCAGCTCCAATCCATTGGTCTCTGGTGCCTAGAGCGCAGAGCTGGAAATAATGTGAAGGTCACAGCTAAACTCAGCAGAAAAGAGCACGGTGACTGATTAGTGATGTCTGCTGTGGGTACGGGGGGGGGGGGAAGAAGAGCAGCATTTCCCTTGCTTTTACTGATTCAGTTCAATTCCCTCACCGTGCAGATAAGAAAACGATACCAGAGAGACAGTGACTAGGCCAAGGTCAATCATTAGAAAACAGGCTTCCCAACCCCTGTGCAGTGTTTCATTCCTCCTCTTAACTTTCCTCCACAGGAAACATAAGAGACTTCCTCAGACAGGAGGGCTGGCTGCTTTCCAGAGTTCTGCTGCACAGGTGCCTCCTCTGCATCCCAGCTTTCCCTGTTTCCTTAACCCCAAAGCAGAGCAGCAAATGTGGGGTTGCTTCCTCTTAGGGACACACTGGCCCCCTCCTAAGGGTCTCCAAGAATCCAGTGCTCAGCACTTGGCACCCTCTAAAACTGTGAACACACGCTCCGGGACAGCGCTGGTTCCTATGCCCTCATTTTTCTTCCTAAAGAAAGTGGATGTTACATGTCTTGGCCTTCTGAGCTTTGCACGAAGGCCCTGATTCAATGCTGCTGTTGTCTGAGGAATTGTTTGGTGAGAACAGATGTTAGAACCTCTTTGCTGATTCTTGTCTGGCTAATAAATCATCCCAACAACTTCCCTCCACAGGGATCCAAGTCCTCCCAGCTCCTTCATGCTCAATCTCTCCCCGTCCCCACCCACGGTGGTTCAGAGGTCTAGGAATTCAAAGATACTTGGGAAAGAGTTACAGATCTGTCAGCTGAATGCTGGGAGATACCAGGATAACAGGCTCCCCTTGCCCAGGGTTCCTTCTTTAGCTGGGCTGCGCTGAATGGGCACGCCAGGGGCACAGGAGTGACTGTATCATCTAGGGTGCCTATAAAGGGGCAGGGTCAGTGGTGGAGGAGCAGCCAAGTGCAGGGCGTGGGGGGAGCGTGCTCTGTAAGCTTATGGGTGAGCCCCCAAGAGGAGCAGACTCCTGAATGGCTCCGACACTCTTGGGTCTTACTAACCTCCTGGGTTTAGGTCCTTGCCTCACTCAGGAGCTCAACCCTTCTCCTGCCCTCTGATATGTCCTCCATTCTCTGCCCAGACCCACTTCAGGGCTGGCTTCCATCTCCCACCCACAGCCCCCACCCCCCCACCCTAAAACAAAGCTCTACTCTGGGTTTCTGGCCAAGGAAAATTCTGCCCTGGGTCCTACTTTGGTCTCACATTGGAGGCTTTCCAAGGCATGCTACGCATGCATGGTCCTACCTGCTCCAGCAGAGCCCACCTGTCTCTGGAGCCAAGTTCTGCCACAGCTCTGATCTATGCACAGCCACCTCCCCACCTAACTAGCAGCCTGGTCCTGCCAGAGCTCGTTCAAGGCAACCTGTGCCTATTAGGTTCTACTTTCATTCAGAGGGCTCTGCTCCTGCCTGAGGCATGCAGTCCCTGATTACCGCCTCCAGCCGTGTTCCAGACCACACCTGGGTGCTGCTGCCACTCTGCCTCCAGCCTGGCACCAGGGCCAGATCTCCCCTCCACCCCAGCACTCATCAGCCTGAGAACTGTGGCTGAGTCAACAGTTAGGGCTCCACCTCCTCTGTCTGAAGATCTAAAACCCTCCTGAGCACGTGGAAGAGGGAAGTGGGGTGCAGGTGGCCCTAGTGAAAATAGAGGGAAGGCTCAAAGTACAAAAAAGGTCTTGCAGGAGACTTGTGTAGTGGTAAGAGGGGAAGGAAGCAGAAAAGAGTGACTTACAGTGCAGCTAGAAATGGGGTCAGAAAGTCAGAAATCAGGACTTCCTCCAGATAGCCATATAAAACAGAGTGGGAGGTATACTGGGCTGCTGTATGGTTTGGCCTTTATCAAGGTGGCCCCCACAGACCCTGTGACATAGGGCTCTGTACAGATGTGACTCATGAACAACTTTGACCAACAGGGCCACTGAGGTCAGAAAAAACTTTGGGGCTCTTTTGTGACTGATTTTTGGCTCATCTGAAAAGAAGTATGGAGCTGAAGGGGGAGGTGACAGGGCTGGAGACGGTGAGACCGAGACCTGCCTTGTCATCCCAGCCCACTGTCTTCATGGAAGAGTAAGGTTCCCACCCTGCCAAGGCTCAGAGGTGGCCCAGCCATGAGGGCCGAGGCGAGGGAGTTGAAGTATAGCTCAGAGGCAGAGCACTTTCCTTGTACCCCTGAGGCTCTGGGTTCAATATCCCCAGCACATACAAAAATTAAAGACCAAGGAGTGGTCCTCTCCTCCCTGAGGAGCACCCATCCCACATGCTGACTTCAATAAGATCTGAGCCTGGGACTGCAAGTGAGGCCTCTCAACGGAGAAGCTGTCATGTGAATAAGAAAAAGGAGCTGGACAGTTATGCTGAGCAAGTTCCCCTCTCCCAAGCCCGACTCTTGATACGGGACATGGGGACTTGGTTTTCTCTGGCTATTCCATTTGAGTTGGCTAGTGTTGCCACCTTGACAGAATCTAAAATCACTCAAGAGACAAGCCTGGGGCATACCTGTTTAACCTCTGAACATGTCTGTGAGGAATGATTACCTTTAACTGACGTGGGCAGATAGCCTGTTCATCCCTGGCTGGGCTCCTGGACCATGTGGAGAAGCTCAGCAGCAGATACTCATTGCTTTGTGCCTTCTGACTGGGGAGCTGATGTGACCAGCTGCTTCAAGCTTCCACATTGACCTCCCCACAGTGATGGAATCCTTAACCTTCCTCCCTTAACTTGCTTTTGTCAGGATATTTTATCACAGCAACAGGAAAAGAAGATACCATCCATTCTGTCCTCCTTCCTCAGAGCACTCTGGCCCAGCCTGCACTCACATGGGCCAACACTCAGCTTGCAAGTGGAAAGTCTTGCTGAGCGCAGGTGTAGTTCCCATTGCAGCCTCCAGTTGTCTTCCAGATCCAGCCTGCGCCACAGTGACTGACCCTCACAGCACTGGTATTTTCATTCTCCCTCAGCTAATGTAATAGACCGTTTGGTTTGAGGAAAGCTGTGAACTCCCAAAGCCTAGCATCCCCAGTACACAGCACATCCCTCCACACAGGCACTCACTCTGTAGACTGGTCACCTGTAGCTACCTGCGCCTCTACAAATCCTTCCCTGAAACAAACTGGACACAGCTCTCCAGATTCCTGCCACTTTTGTGGGCCCCACGTTACTTTAGCCAACCCAACAGACCTGTGAAGAGCTAGAAGACTCTCCTCAGGGCTGAATGCACTGAGAGGTAGAAACATCCTTGAGTTCTCTATCTTTGTGCAGTGTGACTCAGATCTTCAAATACAATAGCCTGCTTGGCTCCTGTCCTGGATAATGCAGCTATACATCTGAGATTTGCCTCAGTCCCTCCAAATATCTTTCAGGACTAATTTAGTGTTTTAAATTGAGGCAAGCTCTCAGTCTGAAGCCCAGGATGGGCCTCTGCCTCTCAAGTACTAGGATACAGATGTGTATCAGCACACCCAGGGGCCCATTTGTGACTAAGGCCCCCACACCTTCCTTCTGCCACTCAATGCTCCTAACATGCCAGTGTTAGCTGGGTGTCATTCCCTTTGCCACCCCCTCACCCTTCCCAATGCCTTCTCTTACCCCCATGAGTGCCTTTTTTTTTTTTCCTTCTTTCTTTCTCAACCCTCCTCCTCCACTCCCTTTTTGAGACAGGGTCTCACTATGTAGCCCCAGCTGGCCTGAAATGCATTATATAGAAAAAACTGGCTTCAATCTCAGAAAGAGCTGCCTGGCTTGGCCTCTGCCTCTCAAAGTGCTGGGACTAAAGGCATGTACCACACAGGCTCCCTTCAGTTTTTGAGACAAGGTCTCACAATGCATCCCAGGCTGGCTTCAAACTAACAGCAAACTTCTTGCCTCAGCCTTCCAAGTGCTGGAACAGGCTCCACCATGACACCTGGCTATATTTTCTTACCTCTTTGGAAGGACTAAAGAGTGGCTTTAAAAGATATGTGATGAGGGTATGAAGATATGGCTCATTGGTTAAGAGCATTGACTACTCTTACAGAAGACCTAGGTTCAAATCCCAGCACCCACATGGTGGCTAACAATCATCTGTAACTCCAGTTCCAGAGAATCCAACACCCAATTCTGACCTCCACAGGCAATGTATGACATGGGTGCACTTACATACAGACAATACACTCGTATACATAAAATAAAAACAAATATATATATTTTTTAATTTGACTGAAGCCAGCACATGTCTGTAATACCAACATTTGGAAAGTGGAGGCAGGAGGATCAGGAGTTGAAGGTCAGCCTAAGCTACATAGTAAGTTCAAGACCAACCTAAGCTACACGGA
Source organism: Eospalax fontanierii (assembly GCA_035773235.1). Taxonomy (NCBI): domain Eukaryota; kingdom Metazoa; phylum Chordata; class Mammalia; order Rodentia; family Spalacidae; genus Eospalax; species Eospalax fontanierii. The sequence goes on along the minus strand of CM069543.1, from coordinate 57,317,802 downwards.
CCATCTCAAAACATAAAAAAGAAAGTGTCTGAAGATTCTTGGGCACTTCCTGCTACATCATGCTACAGCCTCTAAAAGAGAAGGTACTGAATGCAGATTGGTGGCAACTCAGGTGCAAGGACTGTACCTGTCACATACTGGACACAGGAAAGTTCTTGACACAAAGGGAACCTCATACTTCTAGACCCTGCTGAGAGCCTCTGTGGAGAGTGGTTGGAGCCAACACTCCTACTGAGGGCTGGCTGGATGCACAGATCTGGACAACTGCCTGAGTGTCCCTGTGGGATGCAGGAGCCCTGTCTGGCTCCAACCCGAAGTAGGTCAGATTTCAGATAAGCGGGTGGTTTTCCTGTAAGTGATGAAACCCTCCAACATACTTAATGGGAAACAGACTCCTCAACTTACCCCAGCATACAAAACCAAAAGCAGTGACACGTCTCATTTTGCCTCATCCTCCTCATCCCCTGTCCCCACCACACCCCTCTTCACATTGCTCCTCTGGCCATGGCCTTGCCTGTCACCAGGACTGCAGTGTTTCCCTGCAACAATGAATCAAACATCTGTCTCCTACACATCCCCTTGACTGGCATCCAAGGGTTCTTGGAGGTTCTTCAGCACTCCATTCCTGAAGACCACAGTGCCCTCTTGAGTCCTGGCAGCTGTTTTACAGTATGACTTGCTTGCTCACTCTTATGACCATCCCTACCTGAACCCTGCCCCGAGGAGGAGGCACTACCTTGTATCCCATTCCTGGTGTGCACCACAGGCTTACAGTTCATAAGTCTGTATTTCTGTGCATCACTTCCCCAAGAACAGCTAGGGATTTAAGTCTTCAAAGACATCTGTCTAGCCCACAACTTCTAAGCCGAGCCTTCATACCAGCCGAGTCTGCACTGGTACAATGGTGAGCCCAGGTGTTTCCCAAACCAGTCCATGCCAATGACCTGTATGAATTTGATTCACCTTTGGAGACAGGTGTTTTGCCACAGGTAATTATTTTGTATCAAGGCTTTAAAAAAAAAAAGAGACAGAGTCTTGCTACGGTAGCTCAGGCTGGCCTTGAACTCAATCCTTCTTCCTCAGCTTCCTGAATGCTGAGATTACCGGTGTGTACCACAGCCTAACAGGACTTTCATGTCACAGAACCTATTGATATCATCTCTAGAAATGCTAACAGTCTCCATATTTGTGATCACAAGCTTCTTTGAAAATCATCCTGTCTCAGGGCTGGAGAGATGGCTCAGTTGTTAAAGAGCACTGACTGCTCTCACAGACATGGGTTTGATTCCCAGCACCCACGTAGCAGTTAACAACCGTCTACAACTCCAGTTCCAGGGGATCAGACACTCTTCTGATTTCCACAAGGCATTGCGTGACATGGGTGCACTTACACTCATGCAGGCAATACTGTTATACACAGAAAATAAAAATAATAAATATTAAAAAAAAAAAGAAAAAAGAAAAAATCATCCTGCCCCAAGTAAAATTCAAACACTTTCTGGGATCTTCAATGGTCACAAACCAAATGTAGATGGGGGCGGGGGACAACTCGGTGGGTTGTTTATCTAGGCTAAACCCCGGATCCAGATACAGGGCAGCATCTGACACACTGAATGTTTTATTTCAACAGACATCCCTGGTTTAAAAAAAAAAAAAAAAAAAAAATGTTGGGGAAGAGTTCAACATCTCAATACACCCGACAGGGAGCAAAACTCCCGACCAAGAACTCAGAGTCCTTCAGAGGCGTCTCTCAAGTCTCTGATTGCTCCAGCACAGAAGGGAGCTGAATTTTCTAATTTGTTAAGAAAAATCTATCAAATATGTTCCTTCTCCCAGAGGTAAGGGCTGGGTCCTCAGGGAAGTCCTGGACTTAGAGCAGCTGGGGTCCCAGAGGTGAAGCTGGGGGCTGGGCCAACTGGGCTGGCAGGAGATCCTGGAGCGATCAGTTCCTGAGCCCTAGAATCCGTATTTGGCTTGAGTCTGACGACGGCTGAGCTTGTTTTCTGACCAGGTATTCTTCAGTTCCAGCTCCCGCTCCTTAGCCTATGACAGGAAGAGGCATTGGGAGAGTCACAGTGGGTGAATTGATTCAGTGACTGGTTGACTAGGGATCAAACCCACAACCTTGTACGTACTAGGCTCACACTGTACATCCTAGCCCCAGTCTTTTTTAAAAAAAAAATTAGATAAATTTGCTATTAAAAGAACCCTATGGAGGGCCCCGGAAAGATGGTTCATTGAATAGAGGTGCTTTTCCCCAAGCCTGACAACCTGAGCTCAATCACTGGGACTCACATAACAAGAGAGAATGGTCTCCCACAGTTGTCCTCTGACCTCTACACTCCATCATGGCACACATGTACACAAAACACACACACACACACACACACACACACACACACACACACAAATTAAAACATTTTAATAAAATAACTCAATGGGGCTGGGGATGTAGCTTAGTAGGTAGACTTGGCATGTATGTATCCCTTTCTTTTTTTACTGGGTTTGATCTCCGTACATCACACACTGAGTAGAGACACATGTCTATAATTCTGGTACACAGAAGGTAGAGGCAGCAGAGTCAGAAGTTCAAAATCACTGTCAGCTACAAAGCAAGTTCCAGGCTAACCTGGGATGCTTGAGACCCTGACTCAAAAAAACAAAGGAATTCTATGATGAACATGTAACTTCCTGTCTCTGTTTCTCTCTCTTTGTGACAGGGTCCCACTAAGTAGCCCAGGGTGACCTCAAACTCACCATGTAGACCAGGCTGACTTCAAATTCTCTATGTAAACCAGGCTGGCTTCAAACTCACAGAGACCCACCTGCCTCTGCCTCCTGAGTACTGGGATTGAGGGTGTGTACCACCACACTGAGTGCTACTTCCCTCTTAAATAATAATTCCTTCTAAGCAAGTGTACCTGAATCTCAAATACAGTGACCAGAGGCAGAGCAGGATGATGCTCCAGGAGTTTCCCATATCCTCCAACTCCCCAACTCCCCCTACCGCTGCCACATGAAGAACAAGAGAGGAAGCCTGTTGAAAGAGGGCCTGGCACTTGGGTTCCATAGTCCACAGCTCCACTTCCCGTCTCCAGGTTTATAGCAATCCTGTGGTGGTGCTCTCAGCCTCCTTACCTGATGAATCAGATATGTGATCTGATGTTTCCGCCGCTGCTGGCCTGTCGGCTGCTCACCTTTCTTCTGAATTGAGAGGAAAAAAACAAACAAGGTCTTTAATCCACAGGAGGAAAGGCAGAAATTTCTTATGTACTGAGACAGTGTGAAGCTGGAGAACTGAGAAATAATATACCTAAATCTTTGGGGAGAAAAGTCAACTTTGAGCTGTTTTTGTGTCTATACTTACAAAGCAGATACCTTTATTAAAGCCATGATGCAAAAAATCTAAGCTCAGAATACCTGCTGGAAATAGCCTGTTAACTCCTTATTAGACTGGAAATACTTTGAGGTCAAGACCAGGACTGTCTTATTTCTTGGTAACTGCAATCACCCCAGCCCCAAGCTCAGGCTCTGCCTGTGGACACTTGCCTGCAGTCAGCCCAAGACAGCTTCCATTCTACAGCGATGTGAGCGGCTGACCTTCCTGCAGGCCTCCTCACAATCCCTCTATCCATCTGCTCCATAAACCCTCTCCCTCTGTCTCCTGCATCCCAATCAGGTCAGATGTCCAGCCTGACTACCAAGCCCTCCTGCCCACCCCTTTGACTGGAACCTACTGCCTCCACCCTAGAAATTTCAATCGCTTCCCTGGAATTAGGAACTTCACAATCTCACTCTTCCTCTCTCCAATCTTTCAGCCTCCGCAGACAACTACATCGAATTCTAAAACAAACTTTGATGTAAATGATTTACTGTCAAAATCTATATTGGTCTAGGCTTTCATTGTGTGGTTTTTCTGTCCTCTGTTAGAGCTGTCTCAGGCTAGAAGCTTCCTAGCTAGCCCCACCCAACTCTCAAAACTCCTCTCCAGAGTCTCCTCAGCACTTATGTAATCAATTTGCACTGTAATCATTTACACTCAACTGTCCTTAAATCTCTTCTTCCCAACTACACTGTCAACTTCTCAGGGACCATACTTTCCTTCTCTTTTAAAAAGCAAGCTCAATAAAATGGGATGGGAGAAGATCTGGAGCTGGGAAAAAAACACATTCTAACTCCTTGCTGCTACTGAATATCATTAAATATGACAGTTAAAGATGATCCACATAAAACACCAGCACATTCCACAGTGTGTACTAGCAACAAAGGCTATTATGTGTGATGATGCTTCTCGGCCCCAAGTTAGCAGAGCCCTCTCCTAAGTGGTTTTTCCAGTAAATAGTAGTGATGGATCTATACTGATCTAACCACAACCCTTTGCTCTGTCCTGTATGACCGCCAGCATTCAGCTAAAATAAACGGCAGGGGCCTGGACGGCCATCTGTGACCAAAGAACAAAGCAAACCAAATAGGGGGGAGGATAAAAATTCTTGACCTTGGCACTGCTGGCGATGGGCTCATATCCAGCATCCCCCACCCCCACCAAGCTCATGAATGTCCATACTTGCTTTACTCAAACACTAGGTGAAGAGATGTTCATCACACTGACCTAAGAAAAGGAACACAGGACAGGCAGGTGGTGTGGGAACAGGGAAGAAGGAAAAAGGAAGGGCATCTGGAGACTACAGTTGCCTACAGTAATCTATGGAGACCAGTTCGAGGAGCAGCAGCATGCCTGGAACCCAGAGACCTAGTATGTCCGAAGCTCTGTCGGGCCTACTCCTCAAAGATGGGCTGAGCCAGGTACCAGCTTAACAGCAATGGAGAAAAAGTGATTAACTTCAAGGAGAGCCGCTGTGGATTCTGTCCAGAGGAAAGAGCTACACACATGAAAAATCTTCCCAGCTGCGGCTAGGAAACTGCTGCAATCATTCATTCTCAACAACCAGATTTCACCAGCAGCTGGACAGCAGTTACGTGGAATGGAGGAGCTGTCCCTGTGAAGTCTGATACACAACCACGGGCAGCAAATGTTTGCTAAATTGTGACAGTAACAACAGGTCAGGGAAGCAGCAGGACAAGACCTTGTGACCTCCCAAGCTGGCTATCCAATCGGTTTTTCACACTTACTTTGCTGAAGGACTTCATGGTTTTCTCTTCTGTCAATGACTTGGTCATCCACTGCTGGGCCCCACTGAGCTGGTCATCACCTTTGATCTCCACAAAGTTGATTTCCTCCCTCCCTCTGTTTCTCTTGCCCTGCAGCCGCTTAAACTAAAAAAGAAATGGACAACCACGACTGCAAGGGTCTGGAATGTGGGAAGTGGGGGACAGGAGTGCACTGAGGACACAGAATTTCTAGGGCAACACTGAACTCCCCAATCCCACCATGCCCTTGGTTTCTCTCTGTGCAATATTTCCTTTCACCCTGCCACCTACTAAGCTTTTGTGGCCTCAGATAAACAGCTGCTTCTCAGGTCTCTTAGACTCAGGGACAGGGAGACCAAGACATTTGTGAAGAACCAGAGGAATAAAACTGTGCCTGCCTGAAAGAGCTACATAAAACCTTTTCCCGTCTGACCTTGTTTTTTGAAACAAACTCAAGCTGGCCTCAAACTCAAGATCCATCTGCCTCAGTCTCCCAAAAGCTGAGACTACAAATTTCAGATTAAGAATTGAGGATAAGCTGGATATGATGGCGAGGCATACATGTGGAGGTCAGAGGATAGCTTACGGGAGTCAGTTCTCTTCTTTTTACCATGTGGGTGAAACCCAGCTCCTCTGGCTTAGCAGCAGGAGCCATTGCCCAGGGAGCCACCTCTCTGTCCTTGAGTCCAGGAGTTTAAGGAACCAGAAAGAGAGAGAGGGACAGAAAGAGGGAGGGAGGGAATAAGGGAGGGAGGGAGAAAGGGAGAGAACAACCACCAGCTAGGCATGAAACACATCTGTAATTTCAACACCACAAAGCAGGGGACTGTCCTGAGTTTAAAACTAGCCTTGCAAGAGAAAAAAAAGGGGGAGGGGGAGAGAAACCCCCTAGATAATCTAACTTAAGTCATCCAGACATGGGCCTGGAGGAGCATGGGTGTATAGAACTTGGAAAACTAGTGGCACCCAAGTCTTGGTCTAACCACTGCCAAGTTCCTATGCTCACTGCACCTAGCAGAAGCGGTTTTCAGCTGCTTACTCAACTGAGGGCCTGACAGACTCAACTACTGAGCCTGCCCAGAGTACAGAACTCAGGAGAGTGAATGTACAGGTGGCCAATGGGAACAGAGGCTAGCAAAGGACAGACACCTTTCTGGGGATAATGAGTAGAGAACTTTTTTTCCTAAGAACCTCACAAGCTATGACTTCCTGCAAACAGACCAATCCATCGATTACAGGATGCGCTGCTTCATTTTGTGCTGTGCCAGTCATATGCAACAAGGATTACTGATCACAGCTGCTGGGGGCGCATCTCAAAACCCACTCTCCCCTTCTTTTATGTAAATGAACCAAAATTTCAGCCAGATTACTATGTCTCATGGGCCTTCTTGCAACCAGACCTCGCCAGGAAGGCTATTCTAGTTAGTCAGTTTTAGGATGTTCTCAAAAGGAGGAGGAAATGTCCCTCCCTTGTTTCTCAACCCTGGAGCAGCTTTCGGACAGATGTGGCTATAGGAGCTCTACATGCTGGCACAAGGCCTAGAGGGCCAAGCACTATTTAGAAGGGGCTGGATCCCTCACCATTCTATGGAGCTACCATTCCACCCATGCCCGCCTACTCCAAGCCTTCTTTCATGAGGAAAAAATTTCCACTACACAAACTATTACTGTTTAATTTCTGTTACATGTGCCAAGCCTAATCCTAACTAATACAGTAAAATATAAACTTACTAGGGACTAGCACACTGCTCAGTTGGCAAAGGCAACTTCCATCAAACCTAACAACCTGTGTTCAATCCTTGGAACCCAAGGAGAGAATCAGCTCCACACAAACTTGTCTTCTGAAATGTTGTATACACATGTACATACACACATACAAAAAGAAAATGTAATAAAAAATATTTTAAATTAAAAATAAACTTCTTGTAATTCCCATGGTCAGGAGGCTGAAGCAAGAAGATTGAAAATTGGAAACCAGCCTGGCTATATAGCAAGACCCTGTCTTAAAAAAAGAACAAACAAAAAAAAACCCCAAAATTTCCCTAACCCAATGTCAAAAATGATCACTGGAGCCAGGCATGGTGGTGCATGCCTTTAATCTCAGCAGAGGTCAGTGGATCTCTATAAAGATGGAGGCCAGCCTCGTCGACATAGTGAGTTCCAGGCCAGCTGGGTCTGCAAGAAGACCCTGTCTCAAAAAGACAAAAAGAAAAGGTGTCACTGTGAAGAGGGCCTGGAGAGAAGGCTCAGTGGTTAAGAGTGTGTACTGCTCTGGCAGAGAACCCTAGTTCAGTTCCTAGTACCCATGTCAGGTGGCTTACAACCATCTACATAACTCCACTCATGGGGATCTGACTCTTCTGGCCCTTGTAGATACTTGCATTCATGTGTATTCTTTTTAAAAAGGTCACTTGTGGGCTGAGGATGTAGTATACCACTTGTCTAGCATGCACAAGACCCCAAGTTTGATCACCGGCACTGAAAAAAGTTCTTTGTCCTTTAACTCACCGCTTCATCATCGATGAAGGAGGCATCTGGGGCCATTTCCTGTGGAGGGACCAGTGCTGGGTCCTGTGCAGGATAGTAGCCACCACTGTAATAATCCTGTAGCCAAAGAGGAAAACACATACAACTAAGGGCACAATGGAGACAGGACTAAGAAAACCACAAAGAGGCAATAGAGAGTCACCTAAACTGCAGCCCCTCGGATGAATGAGCACAGACATGAGGGTCTGCCCTTCGGTTACTGACAGTCCCTGTAGCTCCTACCATCCAGATACAGGGCCATTTCTTAAGGGAAGATAACAGAATGCACATTCTCTCCTGCTGTGCCCTGCTCCCTCAGCTGCCTCCCAAGACATCTCCCACCCTTCACCTCTCTAGTGCCCTCAGTCAAGCTTATCCTGCTAAGACCCAACAGGCTCTTCACTGAGCAGAGATGAGAAGGCACTGCTAGATCAGGAGCCACACTGTCTCCTCCCCGCCCTCCCTTCAGGTACAGCTGAAAGGAGCCAGCAGGCCATCTGCTGTGACCCTACAAGTCACAAAGGGTGGAATATAACTCCCTCCCCTTGCCACCCTGAAATCAGAGGCAACCTGACTGCAAACATGTACTATGGACTATCTATTCACTACAAACCTATCAGAGGGGGAACCCCATTTTTATTTTCTTCAGAACCCTGCCATGTTGTCTGTGGCATTAATACCTCTCCTAATGAATCTCTTGCATGACATGGGTGCACTTAACATACATGCAGACAAAACATTCATACACATAAAATTTTTTAATTTTTAAAATGGCAAATGTTGTCTCAATGGTATCAAATACGCCATCAGAATCCTAGTGTTTTATTCAATTGCTGAATATAGATCAGTAGTTTCTTAGACATGAACAAGATTCTTTTTCCCTCCTAGAAAAGCCAAACATCATTATTGTCTTCTCTGTCCTACTAACAATAGCCCTAGTAGAGGAGAAGATATAGTGGCTAAGATTTAGGAAATCAAGACAAAAGAAACCAACAACAACCATTCAGACAACAAAGTGGGTTGAGACAAAAGGGCCAAAAATAAAAAGCCAAAGTCACCACTCTCTAAGACCAGACCCTGACAACTTGATGTCTGATCCAATGATTTGGTTTTGGTTTTACTTTTTTTTTTTTTTTTTTGAGACAGAGTCTCACTACATAGCACTGACTGGCTATGTAGACCAGGCTGGCCTCAAACTCAGAGATCTACCTGCTTGCCTCCTGAGTGCTGGGATTAAAGGCATGTGCCACTCTCCCAGCTGACCCAGTGACTCGTGATACCTTATAAAACAATTAGAACCTAACTTCTAATAAACCCCAGTGCCTCAATCTCAGAAAGGACAAATTGGGGCCAATGAGAAGGCTTGGTAGGTAAAGCCACCTGCTGCCAAACAAACCTGATGAGACCCGAGTTGAATCTCCAGGATCCACATGGTAGGAGACAACACCACCACCCTTAAGCTGTCCTCTGACCACCATATGCACACACATGCGAACACACACATATATACACAAAATAAACAAAAATTCAACAATAAAAAAATGTACTACTTAACAACATACTGAGCTGCTCATCTCTTGTCTAGTCAAACATTACTGACCCCACACAAATAGTCCAAGAGGCAAGGCCAGGTAATTTCTTTTAACTCCTATAAAAAGGACCCCCCCCCCCCTCGTTTCTGTTCACAGTATATATTTTCTTTTTTATGTATTTATTTGTATACTCTGTGTGCATGTATGTGCCATGGTGCGCATGTCTGAAGTCAGAGAACATTTTTTTTTTTGGTCTTTTTGAGACAGGGTCTCTCTTCAGTCACGGCTGGCCTGGCATTCACTATGCACAGTTGGCTGGCTTTGATCTCACAGGGATCCACCTGCCCCACTGGGATTAAAGACGTGCACCACCACACTCAGCTCCAGAGGACAACTTTTGAAGTCAGTTCTTTCCTTCTACCACCTGGGGATCAAACTCAGCTTGTCAGGCTTGGCAACAAGGACTTTTAACTGACTATCTCACCAGTCACTCACTCAGCCAATGAAGACCTGAGTTCAACCCCCAGAACCCACATAACAATGGGCGAGGGGGTGTGGTATTAACTCTGGGAACACAGAGACAGAGGGATCCCTGGGTCTTACTGCTGACACAGTCTAGCTTCATTGGTAAGCTCCAGGTCAATGAGGGATTCTGTCTCAAAGGCCATGAACAACATTCCTGAGCATGACACCAGAGGTTTGTCTTCTGGTCTCCATACATGTGCACACATATGCACCTGCACACGTACCAACAAGCACATGTATGCATAAAAAGGAAAACAAACAAAAAAAACTTTCTATTAATTTTGGTGTGGTAAATACTTTTACTCCTACACCTTGGGTTTTCATTCAGGCAGCTGCCAGGTCACCATCCAGTCATGCCTCTTCAACTACCACCAGAGTTTCCCAAATCCTAGAAACCCTGCCCAACTAGCAATGCTTTAACTGCTAGGAAATTATTTCTTCCACCTATTTACCACATGGCATCCTATGCTCTCACTGAGGCCACATGAACCCATCTATCTCTCTTCCAAATAACATTTGAATAAAATATGTGAATAAAAGGTTACAACAACCACATATTAAGCATTTACTACATTCCAGGCACTACCATGCTAAGCTAATAAGGTTCTTCTGGCAACCCTAAGAGGCTGCTATTAAATCTTCCTACAATCAAGGAATCTGAGTCTTCAGAGAGGCAGAAGCAGCTAGCTAATCTCCCTGAACTCACACAGTGTGGGACCTAACCACATACCATCCTCAGGAGCTACTCATTCTCATGGCTAAACTGTGGTCTCCAGGTGCCTCCTAACATGCACCCCTCAAAAGGCCTGCTCTCAGGCCCTTCTCCCAAGTGGAATGAAGCCTCTCACACCTCAGTACTTCTTGGTAAACAACTCTGTAGTTCTCCTTTCTTCCTCAGTCCAACCCTCTCCCTGCTAAAGACTTTCCACCTCTATAAACTCTTCCTGGACAAACTGCCACCCAGAAGTCTATACCAAACTTTCCTATTCTTCAGTCTACACATTTGAGGAAGTATCTCTCGCTTCTAAGATTAGAGACCATTTCTCTCCTACCTTCTTCTGAATCTCTCACCAGCTCCCACAGTAAGCTTATTTTCAAAATGCTATGGTTTGGGCTGGATGTGGTGATTCACAACTTTTTAATCCCAGTACTGTACTCAGGAGGCAAAGACAATCAGATTTCTGTAAGTTCCAGGTCAGTCTGGTTTACATAGTGAGTTCTGGGCCAACAAGGTCTACATAGTAAGACCCTATCTCAAAAATGAATAAATAGGGGCCAGAGAGATGGCTCAGTGATTAAAGAGCACTGGCTGCTTTTCCAGAGGTCTCAGGTTAAGTCCCAGCACCCACACAGCAGCTAACACCAGTCTTTAACTGTGGAAGTTCTGGCTTCCACAGGCATTGCGTACATATGTGCACTTACACGTATGCAGGTAAAACACTCATATACACAAAATAAAAATAAATAAATAAATGCTGTGGTTTGGATAAGTGTCTCCTGCTGAACCACGTATTAAAGGCTTCATCACCAGCTTGTCGCACTATTGGGAGATAGTAGGACCTTTAAGAGGTGGAGTTTCTCGGAAGAAAGTAATATGCTCTCGAAGGTAACACTGGGACCCTACCCTTCATGTTTTCCTCTTAGCTTCCTGCATGAGGTGAGTAGCTTCTACTGCCTCAGATTCCCACCATAACACACTCGTTAGCCAAAAGTAAGTAAGGCAGTATCTGTGTGCCCACAAGCCCCAAAACAATGTAGAAGAGGAAACATGGACAAAAGCCTCTGAAACCCTGAGCCCAACAAACCATTCTTCTTTATCAGATGACCCCAGGATTTTTATCATAGCAACAGGAAGCCAACTAACATATAGAATGAAGGTGTCAATTACAGGATTTACACTACCAGACTTCAATACTTGAGCAATTTAGATTCCTAAGGTTCAGAACAAAGGTGGTGTGTTCTGAGATCTAGTAGGTATAAGAAAATCAAGAAAAAATGATACCACAGTCCATATCAGTTCAAACTCCCCTTGAGCATCATATTCCAATATCCTTGGCTTCTTGACCTGTACCCACCTGATAATAAGCACCAGCGGCATTGGCATCGCCATATGTGGAAAACTGATTGTAGCTGTAGTCATCCCCAGGCTTCGGCATCCAAGGGGCCCCACTTGAGCCTGCTGCCATCTTGAACTCAAGTGGGGCATTGGCTGCGTCATCCTGGAAAGCTGGCTCTGGTTCTGTGCCTGGAGGCAGCTCTTCAGGGATGGTGGGCACAGGGTAAGGGTAGGGCTCAACTCGAGGTGGCTCAGCCTTGTCGGGGAGGGAGAAAAAGTTCTCGGGAGCTACTTCCTCATCACTGTCATCATCTTCCTGTGTGATCTGCTTTGTCACCTGCAGGGCAGCACTCTTGGCAGCAGCCTTGATGGCAGAGGGTGATGGAGTGGTAGTTGTGGTACCCACAACAGGGGCAAGTGAGGAGGGCTTGGTCTTAGAAGCTAGTCTAGAGGGCTTAGCATCTGAAGGGACATCTGAGGGTTTCCGGGAGAAGGCATAGGGCAGAAGCAACCTGTTAGTCTCTTTCACAGTCAGGTTCTTAGGTTGGGGAAGCAAGGCAGACAAACCAGTCCCCTCACCGGATCCCTAGTGAGCCAGGTTTGGAACAAAAGAAAGGAAAGACAAGAGAGATTTTTATACTATGCACAAGCAGCACTGAAAAACAAGAATCCCAATTCTGTGCTCAGCCTAAGACTCTCCCAGCCCTTGCTGCCTTCTTGCCTCTACCTACCCAGGCCCTCCAATCTGGGCCTCCTGCCTCCTGCCCCAGGCCATCCTTCCTCTGAGCTCTGTCTAGCCCAGTCCCCTGAATTCTTAATCTCACATTATCTTTCCCCTTGAAAACGTAAGTCTCCCCCAGATGAACATTAGACTCTCCCTGTTTGGAATTGCTAACTAGTCAAGTACAAAACTCTACTCAAGAAAAACATTCATACCTGTTGCTACAAGTTCCCATGCCAACCCACCCAAAGAAACTCCTACACATATGGTCCATCAGCTTGCTAATCCCAGAGCCAAGCACTTAACTTATCAATTTGTACATTAATTGGTCCTACCCACCCAGAGTTTCTCTTACTCGTAAGAATTTCTCATGTTCTGCTTTCTGGGTACCGAGGGCCAGTCTGTCCTAACTGTAAGGAGGCACCAATGGTAGGAAAAAGGAGAGTGGTATAAAATTATTGTCACTGTCCTAAGAACCAGGGTATCATAATCTTCTCAGTTAAGAAAAGCCCAGAAACAGGACTTCTGAGGCAAGCAGGTCAGAAAGAAGTTAGGTGCTCATTTAAAGGGAGGCTCCTCTCACCGCAGTCTGAGTTTACAGTACCAGGGTGAAGTGTTGGGGGTGGGTAATGGGGGCACTGTTTAGGCACCTAAGAAGTGTCTGGCTTCTTGGCACCATCTAGAATCATGGGTCACCGCTCTGTAGGGGAGGTTCCCACTCTGCCTTCAGCAGTCATCTCTATGTATGCACCTTAGTCCATCACAAAAAACAGCTCCTTATTTGTGGGGTGTCTTCCAAGTCATTCCACCACCTCCAGAAGCCATCTGACAAGAGAACGACTGGCCTCATCCAGTCTCACCATTCCAGCTTTTATTTTTTTTTGTTTATTAATTATTTTGATCTTATGTGTATGGGTGTACGCCTGTATGTGTGTAAGTGCACCCATGTTGTACAATGCCCAGGAGGTCAGAAGAGGGTGTTGGATCCCCTGGAACTGGAGTTACAAACAGTTGTTAGCTACCATGTGGGTGCTGGGAATCAAACCAAGGTCCTCTGCAAGAACAGCCAGTGCTCTTAACCACTGAGCAATCTCTCCAGCTCTATGCCAGCTTCTTTATGCCCCTTCCTCCACCATTCTATCAGCATGGATATACCACCCTCATCATAGTCTTTGACTTCCACATGACCCTGTCCTTCTAAGACCTCCCAAAGATAGACATGACACTTTAACAGAGTGAAGGGAAGTGACAGCTTCAGCACTGCATATGTGAATCCCAAGACAACTATCCTATAAAGGCAGGACTGTTTTTCTCCAAGATATAAGATCAACATGAAATCTTTATAAAACATCAAGCACTGAGACAACTTGAAGAGACTTCAGAGGCCAAAGTAAAGGCACTGGGATGAGGGGTAACAAGCAAACCACAGGGAGATCACTGTTGAGACTTCCAGTATTGATTATACAGAAGGAGCCAAGTGCAATAATTGCTTGGGCTCTCCATGCTTGGATGTGGACTATGGAGTCAGAATGCTTGACATAGGTGTAATCCCAGTTCTACCCACATTAGGTATATGATCATGGGCAAATTCCTCAGTTTTTTCTTAGTAAACTAGGATGTAAACAACCTATAACTTAGGCTCTATCATGAAGATGAAACTAGTGAAGATGCTGGTAAAGCATTCACAACGGTGCCTGGTACAAAGTAAGTGCTATTGAAGTGTTTATTTTCAGGTTATAAATGAAACAGGGAGACAGACAATTTTAAAATACAGATGCTCCTTAACATCATTTTGACCAATCCATTTATACCCTCCCTAAATAATCCTTTTACCTGAAATGTAATGAATTGAATTGAGTTACATGAATGAATCCTTGTCCCTACCACTGCCTGTCCTCCCAGAGGGCAACTCCACTGTGCTGACACCAGAAAGCAATGAGGAAAAAGTGGGCACCAGACTCAAAGCTCTACTGGAAATCAGAGCCAGATCAAAACAGTCCTCACATAGTTGCATGTGTGCTAACTGTGACTTGAAAACTGTGCATTTTAAGTCCGTCTTTCTGGAAACAATGTAGAAGGAAGAGCTCTGATACATCGAGCTTACCTGTGGGACAATTTTCTTCATTGCAGGTTCATCTTCCTCAGAATCTGACTAAGAGAAAAAGAAGCGGAATAAAGAATCACTGTTTTAGGATAGCAGAACAAACACATTCAATAAACATTTATAGAAGATTGGATAACAGAGGCCACTGTGTCTGTGCCCGTCTCTGTGCAGAGGGACAGCTACCCTTTAGTCCTAGCAAACAGCAGCACTTTCCCTGAAAAGCTCCAGAGGATGAGTATGCCATGATCTCCTCATTTCTATTCTGTTAAATTGACACTGTTTCCTCCCACTTGGTCCTTGGCAAAAAGAAAAAGTTATATCTAGTCTTACAAATGTGCGTACTAGAAGATGAATGGGGTTTGGCCTGCAGTCCCACCCAATCTCAGCTTCACTCTTAAAAGCACTTACATAAACTACATGACCACACAGCTTGGGAACTCCAATGGGATTAAGTGGTGTGTTAACCACTCTTTTGTGAGGCATTAAAGGTCAAAGCCATTGGAGAAATCTATTCCCTCTCCAAGTATGATCTATTGTCTGCTGGACAGCATTGTTCCTATCTGGGAAGACAAGCAAATGATGCCTGGGAGAACCTGGGGAAAGAGGAGGCCACTGGTGTTAACCCCTGGACTCAACAGGACTAGGCCACACTGAAAACATCTGAGCTTTTTGCCAGGTATGGATTAACCCAGCACTCAGGAGGCAGAGGCAGGCCAGGTAGATCTTTGTGAGTTCAAGGCCAGCCAAGTCTACAAAGCAAGTTCCAAGCTAACTAGGGCTATATAATGAGACCTTGTTTCAAAACAAAAGAAATCTTGAGTTTTTATTAATGCTCTACAGTCCCTCAGCATCTTCAAGTTGAGGAAAGATGCAAAGCACATGAATAGCAAGTTTAATTTTATTTATTTATTTATTTATTTATTTATTTTGGTCTTTTTGAGACAGGGTCTCCCTGTACCCCAGCTGGCCTGGCACTCTCTATGTAGACCAGGCTGAGGCTAGCCTCAATCTCAGAGATTCGCCTGCATCTGTTTCTGTCTCCTGAGTCCTGAGACTGATGGCGTGCACCACCACAACCAATTTTTTTAATAACTACTTTCAGGACTGAAGAGATAGCTCAGCAATTAAGAACATTTGCTGTTCTTGTGCAGAGGACACAGGTTCTATTTCCAGCACCTTCATGGTGGTTTCATAACTACCTGTTAACTCAAGTTCCAGGGGATTCAATGCCCTCTTCTGACCTCCTCAGGCATTGCATGGGTGTACTTACATACATGTAGGCAAAACACTGACATATATCAAAATAAATAAAACAAAAAAAAAAATTTAATTACTTCCCAGAGCCAGAGGGGTGGCTTAGTGGATAAAAATGCATGCAATGCAAGCCTGGAAACCTGAGTTCAATCCCTGGAACCCACATAAAAAGCCAGGCATGATGGCACACACTTGTAATCCCAGCACTCCTATAGCAAGATGGGAGATGGAGACACAAGATAATTGGCCAGAAGTTCACAGGCCAACTAACCTGCAGTGTGCAGGGCAGAGACAAAAACAAGAGACCCGCCTCAACAAGGTGTAAGGAGAGAACTAACTCCCCAAAGTTGTCTTCTGACCTCCATGTGCCAACACTGACACATTGACACACACACACACACACACACACACTCACATACAAATAAATTTTTAAACTTTACTTATTATTATTGTGTGCAGCACACATGCTCACAGTCACCTGTAACTCCAGCTCCATGGGTCTGATGCTCACTTCTGGCCTCCATGAGCACTGCACTCATGTGCACATACTCATAGACACATAAACCTAATTAAAAATAAGTCTTTTAAATAAGTAAATAAAAATTTTAAATTACTTCCCAAATAAGACCACCACCACCAACAACAACAAATTACTTCCCAAATCAGGTTTCCCATGGTCTTGGTCTCAGCATCTGTAAGTAGAAGTGATTAAGAAGGGATCTAAGACCTCATGCATCTCCAAGATTCTCTAAGAATTCATATCCTTGGCCTACCTTTCTCAACAGACTCCTATATCTTATATGAATCCTTATGAATTTGCATGCTACATGTACCTTTCAACCACACTGAGAATCCGCCTTATGTAAGACACGGCTAAGTACTGTAGTCAGTGTCTCACAAGTGTCATAGACAGGGCTGGGGCAGTGAGAATGCCAGACACTCAACTCCAGAAATATAACCTGGATCATTTACTCTAACGTGTCTCAAGATTTCTTGTGTCATGACCTGCTCACAAAGCGCTTGGAAGCCTATAAACATGATAGGTATACAAATAATTGTAATAAGAGATGACAGAGCATCGGGTCATGGTTCAAGCACCCCTCGATGAGTATAGCCATTATGGAAAACTAATAGCTTTTGTATATGTTTTTTGAGACAGATCTCACTATATAACCTTGGCTGGCCTGGAACTTACCATGTAGGCTAATTTGGCCTCAAACTTGCAGCAATCCTCCTACCTCTGTGTCCTGAATACTGAGATTACAGTGCATGCCATCACACATGGCCACAAAGGCTTCTTATAAAACTAAAAATTGAGACTGAGGGTAGAGGTCAGTGTGGAGCACATGTGCATAGCCCTGGGTTTAACCCCTTGCTCACTCACACACACATACCTCCCTAAATAAAGAATTATCAATCATATGATCCAACAATCCTACTACTAGGTATTTACCCGCCCCGTCTTGAAATCTGTGTGTTGATGAGATCTCTATACACTCATGTCCCCTACAGCATCATCCACTAGAGGCAAATTATACAATCAATTTGAATGCCCATCAACAGCTTCAATTGCATAAATGTGCCTAAGTACTCTGACCTCTGCCAGGTGTCCAACCAATTCTTGTAGTTAGACTGGGGCTCACCCAAACAGGAAATTAACAACATGTATTTGTGCTTTTTCTTTTTCTTTCTTTCTTTCTTTCTTTTTTTTTTTTTTTTTTTTTTTTTGAGACAGGGTCTCCCTATAAGTCCATCTGGCCTGGAACTTGCCTATAGTCTTACCTGCCTCTGCCTGCCAAGTGCTGGGATTAAAGGTAAGCATCACCATGCCCAGATTTTCAACATGTTTTTTTGCTTTGTTTTATATATAAAAAATTAAATCTCTAGTGAATATCTGATACTACAGGATGTGGACTATTGTCAACCTTTTCCAGGGTTGATTGATATTTTGATTTTATAATCACCAGTACTAGGCCTGGATATGTACCAGCTGGTAGAGTGCTTGCCCTGTATGCAGGCACTAAGCCCTGGATTTGATTCTCAGCTTGATTTAAAAAAAATACAAGCATGGTAGCATGAGCCAGTTAGTAACCTCAGCATTCAGGAGGTAGAGATAGGAGAATCAGAAATTCAAAGTCATTCCTGGCCAGCCTGGGTCTATATGAGACCCTGTCTCAAACAAACAGAAAACCCAGAAAAGAAAGGGAAAAAAAAAAAAAAACATCAATGCTAAGAAAGCAGTTTCACATAAATATGTAGTACAAAATGGAAGTATGTTTGGGGCCATTTCAGAAATTGTTAAAAATTCTGTTCTAATCTCAAACCAAACCAAAATTTAATTAATGTTTTTCCCCTCTTTGATTTCTTGGAAACAGAATCTCATATAGCCCAGGCTGGTCATAAACTTGCTATGTAGCCAAGAATACCCTTGGACTCCTCCTGATCCTCCCCGACCTCCCAAGTTCTAAGATTACAGGTGTGTACCACCATACCTGATTTTAACAATTAAAAAAGAAAAAAAAAAAAAAAAAAAAAAAAAACTGGGCTGGAGAAATAGCTCAGTGGGTAAGAGCACATCTGCTCTTCTGGAGGACCTAAGTTCAATTGTCAGCAACTACATGAGCTCACAATCACCTGTAACGCCAGTTCCTGGGGGATCCAATACCTCTGGCTTTTGCAGGTACCTGCACTCACATGTACACACCCACAAAAAGACACACACTCACATGCATATACCCAAAGACACACATATAACTTTTTTTCAAAAGAATATAAAAAATTAAGACTTTTAAATTATTTATTTTCCCCCTATGGGCTCTGGGAATCGGAACTCAGATTCTCATACCTGCAAGGCAAGTGCTTTACCCACTGAGCCCTCTCTCCAGTCCTATTTTTTTTTTTTAATCTTTATTTCATGTGTATTAATGTAATGCCTGCAGGTACATAACATGTACTGTATTATGCAGTGCCTGTGGAGGTCAGAAGAGGGTGTCTGATCTTCTGGAACTGGAGTTACAGACAGTTATTAGCCATCATGTGGGTGTTGGGATTTGAATACAGGCAAATCATCTGTAAGAACAGTCAGTGCTCTTAACTGCTGAGCCATCTCTCCAGCCCCTAATTTTTTATTTTTGAGACAAGAGTCTCACTTTGTAGACTAGGCTGGCCTCAAACTAATAGAAATCTGCCAGCCTCTGTCTCCTGAGTGCTTGGATTAAAGGTGCATTCCACCACCCCCAGCCTGCTCTACAGTCTCTTATTCTCTGTACACTGACCAGTTGTGGGTCTCTATGTCAATCACCATCTACTGCAAGAAAAAATTTCTCTCTGATGAGGGTTGAGAGATGCATTAATTTATGGATATACTGATAAGTCATTAGGAATTGGTTTAAAACTATGTCCATTTAAAACTATGTCCAGAGTAATAGCTGTAGGTTCTCCCCTAAGGTGTATGACCTGTCTAGTCACAGGTTCTTAGGCCCAATAATAGAGTTAGGTATGGGCTTCATCTCGTGAAGTAGATCTTAAATTCAATCAGAAAGTGGTTGCTTATTCCCATAACATTCATGACACTATTGCATGGCTGGGCATGTCTTGTCAGGCCAGTTGTTATTGTAGCTTGCAGGGTTCATAGCTCAGTAAGGATGCTGATTACTTTTCTCCTATGGCAGCATGCATGCACCTTCTAACACTATGAAAGCTAGCCAGTAGGAATGAAGCTACCAGGTCAGTACCAGCCTGATTTTTTTCCATGTTGTATGACTCAAGTATGTAGTATGTTCAGCAATAGGGACTTACCATCAAGTTCTGGAGGGTAACCAAAACAATGGCAATAGTGTGTTTGGGAGTCTACAGGATCCCACTGATTTATTTGTGTATTTTTCTATTTATGTGTTGTCTGTGCGAGGGAATGCCACATTGTATGAGTGCCCTTGAAGACCATAAGAAGGTACTAGATCTCTTGGAGCTGGATTTATAGGTGGTTGTGAGCTATCTGACATGATACTGGGAACCAAACTTGGTTCCTCTGGAAGAATAGAAAGCACTTTTAATCACTGAGTCATTACTTTAGTCTGTAGTCAGTTCCCTATTTGGGGTGAGTAGATATTTGTTCACATCATATAATATGGTTGTCACTAAACTCACTAGAAGCCAGTCTGGGCTAAATAGTTGAGTTCCAGAATGAGACTCTGTCTCAAAAAGAAAGAAAGCCAAGCATTGTGGCACAAACCTTTAATCCCAGCACTCAGGAGGCAGAGATGGGTGGATCTTTTTGAGTCCAAGAGCCAGCCTGATCTATATAGTAAGCCAGTCGGGGCTACTCAGTAAGACCATTTCCAAAAAAAAGATAGTACTGTTATGATATTTCTTCTTGATTTCACAAAAACCTGAACCTCAATGGCCACCACTGTCCTCTCTCTAGCTGCCAAAAGTGACAAGATACACACACCCAGAGACTGCTGAGCAAGAACGGAAACAGACATGTTCCATTAGGCAAGGTCCAGTGGGATCTGCTAATCTATCAGCGCCTCACTCCCCTCAGCAGCCTCCTTCTTATCTTCCAGGCTCTGGTTCTGAGACTCCAAAAAGCAATCACTATCAGGGCTAGAAGCCAAGGAGGAAATCAGGGTATAAGAACAGACAACCCACCCCTCCACACTGCAAATAAATTCAACTACTCTTATCCCATTAGCTAGAGTCATCCATTTCTTTAACTCTTTGTTCTCAAGTGTCTTCTGCTTTTATCTGCCCTTTGGTTAGAAATATTTTCGGTATTTTGCACTCCTTGTTTGTGTGCTGATTTCCACCTGCCCACGCCCTTCTCTTTACTTTTTCAGTAGGTACAAGACAGAGCAGAGGATATCTAGGTTCAAATATAATCTCTGCCACCACTTCAAAACCATGTGATTTGGGGCAAATCACCTGTGTTCTTTAAACCTTTTTCTTTCTAGGAAAGTTAGAGATAAAAGCCCAGCAGAGTGGGGAGTGGAGACCCATGCCTGTAATCCCAGTTCTTGGGAGGCAGGAGCAGGAGGGACAGGAGTTCAAGATCACCCTTGACTGCATAGGGAGCTGATGCCAGCCAGAGCTACATTAGATCTTGTTGCTGTTTGTCCAAGGGAGGTGGTGAGGAAGCTCAGCACAGAGTCACACATTCAGCAGGTACCTCACTAATATCAGGACAGCCCTGTCCTTAAAATGTCCACTTACATCAGAATATATCATAAGAAAACTCTTATAGAAGATCTGCTCTCCTAAATTTGTCTTTTTCAGTGTCTGCATCTGCTGGGCTTATGAATCAACCAATGTAGTTTGATCAGAGGAAGAAGAGTGAGAAGAGTAAGAAAGAGGAAAAAAAGAGACAATTATCCATTCTACGGATCATTCCCTAATTCCTCACTTAAGTCAGAGGCTGTGTGAAGTCAGGTATGATGGTGCACACCTTTAATCCCGGAACTCAGAGAGGGAGGCAGATGGATCTCTGTGAGACCCAGGCCAGCCTTGTCTACAAGGCTAGTTCCAGGCCAGTTGAAGCTACAGCGAGCTCCTATCTCAGAAAACAAAACAAACAAATCCGGGTGTGGTGGTGCATACCTATAATCCCAGCAGCAGAAAGTAAGGCAGTGCTAGCCTGTTCTACACAGCCAGTTCCAGGACAGCAGGACCTACAGGGAGACCCTGTCTCAAAAAGACGCCCTCTCAAGGAAAGTTGAGTGAGGCTGGTGGGCGTGTGGGTAAATGTCTGTAACTCCAGCATTAGGGAGGCTGAGGACCTTAAATTCAAAATAACTCAATTCAAAGATAACCGGACTACATACACAGTACAAACACACACACACACACACACACACACACACACACACGAAGAGAAGGGTGAAGAACAGGAGAAGGACGGGAAGAAGGAGGAAGGGAAGGAGAAATTGATAATGATCAAGGAAAAGAAAAGTTGACTGGGACTGATTCTGGAAGGCACCTCAGCTCATTGTTCCCCTTGACTCCCCTTGACTGCAAGTAACTGGATAACTGACTCAAATCAGTATCAAATCAATTCTCCCTCTCTTCTGGGAGACCAGAAATGGGAACTACATTACAGTTCAGTCTAAGCTGATTTATAAAAGGAAATAAAAACTAAAACAGTGCAACCAAAGCAAAGTAAGAGAAGAATGGAATGAATATGTGAGGAGCAGCTGCATGGTTCCTTGGCTCCTCACATCAAACCCTTTCTGTTGTACTGCGGTGTCTTTATGATACTTTACCATGTAGTCAATGCAAAGATGGCTTTAATACTTGCCCCTGAGTATTTTCCCCCCCTTTGGTCTTTTTGAGACAGGTCCTCTGTACCCCTAGGAGGCCTGGAACTCACTATGTAGACCAGGCTGGCCTTGAACTAAGAGATCTGCCTGTCTCTGCCTTCCAAGTGCTAGGATTAAAGGCATGCACCAGCACAGCCCACTGAACTTCAATACTTGAAAATAAAGCACTCTAACAGACTTCCAATCTGTTCTGGCTCCTGGCATTAGGTTGAAGACAGGACAGCCTTGAATTCTGTCCTTCACTCATGGACAGTCAATTCTCTAGCCTGTCACCTCCTAAAGAAGCACAAACCCACTGTTTCCCTTCAGCCCTGTTATCCCCACTGCTACTGAACCCCCGACTCTGTGACAGACTCTGGCTCAGCCTTCCCAGGCTCTTCTCTAGCCCAGAATGAAGGACAAAGTCCTCAGGTTCAGGTTGCAGCCAAGGCCCAATGTCATTTCCCCAGCCTCAGCTCCAAACTGTCCCCTAAGTGGTCTGCCACAGCACCTCCCTAACACTCCCCAGCATCTGTCTTCCCATGCCCAGGTCTGTGAATGATGTTCCTCTTCACTCTCCCCTCACTGACTGCTTCCCACTCATCCACTTGACCTGAGTGGACATCTTTGCTTCCCAGAAGTGTCTTTAGCTCCCCAGACTAAATGAGAACCTGGGAGGGATACTCCCATAACACCAGCTCTAGCATGGCTCTTGTCTGACTTGACAGAAAATCCATATCCTTACCTGTCTCCCCTAGTAGATCATAAGTTCCGTTCAGGCAGAGCCTGTCACATTCCCATGTATCCAGATGCAGGTACAAAGAAGCAGTCCAACACTGTGTGAGTCAAAAGCGCTCAAAAGACACACTGGGAAAACCAAAAACCAAATAAAAAGGCCAGAGTGAACTGCTAGCCCCAAACTCTGAAGGGTAATTCTTTAAGAAAATTAACTTACCCCTGCAAACATGCACTGAAGCCTGTTAAGTGCACATGAAGTTCAGAACCAGAGCTCTTAGAACTGGAGGGAAGCATAGTTCTTTAAGACCAGGCCACATTCACCTGAGCACCTTCCGTGTTCTTTGATGGCCTTTCCCCATGAGTCATGTTCAAAGAACAAAACTACCAACTGAGTACAACAAAACTGGGAAACAACCCAGCTAGAGACTGCCATTTTGGTAGAATACAATCACTTCACAACTCAGAAACCTGGTGCAGCCCAACTACTCAATTCTCTGCCACTTCCACCAACTTAAATGGAAGATTCCACAGCCTCTACCACAAATCTTTTCTTTTGTCTTCTTTGGCTATCTGAGGCAGGGTCTTGCTTTGTAGTCCTGCTGGTTACATAGAGCAGGGGGCCTCAAAACTGTGTTGGGGGGCCGGAGTGATGGCTCAGTTGTTAAGAGCATTGACTGTTCTTGCAGAGGACCCAGGTTTAATTCCCAACACCCACATGGCAGCTAATAACCATCCATAACTCCAGTTCCCAAGAATTTGACACTCTCTTCTGACCTCCACAGGCATTGTACAACACAGGTGCACCTACCTACATACAGGCAATACACTCATACACATAAAAATAAAAAACTGCGCTGGGCTTACAGTAGTGCACCACCAAGCCAGGCCCACCAACTTTTTCTAATTTCATGCAGTCAGAAATGTGCCTTTCCATGGCAGTCACTGTAGAGAAAAGCATGCTGGCTTAAAGCATCTCCTGTCCTCACTCGTTCCCCAAACATCACAATTAGGCTAAGATAAAGTCTGGGGGGAAAAAAGAGGAAAGAAGAAAGAAAAACAGGAAGCCAAGGTAAGCTTCTGTTTCATTCATGGATCCTTTTTCTTTGTCCTATTTGGTTAAATCAAGACCAAGATCATTCAGTGGGATTACAGAAGACTTTTGGGGAATCTTAGACCAAGAAATGAGAGACTCAGGTAAGAATGAAGGGAGAGATGCTATAGAAGGAAGTTTTGAAGCAGGTAGGGAAGGAGACTCTGAGATCTCCTTTGAGAAAGAATTCATTTTAGTTCATTCACTCAGAAGAAAATTTCAGGGTCCTCAATATGAGCCAGACACTGTTGTAACCACTAGGGATACAGAAGTGAAATAACGACGTGATCCCTGTCTTCATGGCGTTTTTATATTAGCAGAGGAAGAAGAGTCAATAATATAATATGTAAGATGCTGGTTAAGGGGCTAGAGAGATGGCTCAGCAATTAAGAGCACTTACTGCTCTTCCAGAGGACCCCAGTTCAATTCCCAGCATCCATATGGGGACTAACACCTGTTCCTGACTCCAGTATCAGGGGATCTGATGCCCTCTTCTGGCCTCATGGGCACCTCATGGTACACTTACATACATGCAGGCAAAACATTCAAACACATAAAAAATAAAATAAAAAATAAAGAGATGGTGGTTAAGTGCTACAAAGAAAAACAAAACAAGGCCAGGCGTGGTGCCACACACCTTTGATCCCAGTACTCTGGCAGCAGAGGCAGGCAGATCTCCGGGTTTGTGGCCAGCCTAACCTACATGGTTGGGTTCTAGGCCAGCCAGGGTTACATAGCAGGACCCTGTCTTAAAAAAAAAAAAAAAAAAAAAAAGGCAAGGGCTGGGAGTGGCAGGCGATAGGAAGCTGCAATTTTACCAGGCAGGGAAAGTGCAAGTGCACCTGCGTCACGCAGCGCCCATGGAGGGCAGAAGAGGGCACTGGATCCCCAGGTACTGGAGTTCCAGACTACCGTGTGGGTGCTGGGACTCAAAGCCTGGTCCTCTCCAAGAGCAGCTAGTACTCTTAACTGTTGAACCATCTCGCCAGCCCACAACATGCCTTTTGTGCAGACTTGACAGGGTAAAGAGAGAACACATCTGCTAGAAGAAACTGAAATTCTGCAAGAGTAAAGACCAGAAGTGGTCTTGGTAGCATTGAAAAGCTAAAGAAAAGCAAGGGCTCATCAAAGAGGAACCCAATACAGATCAGCTAACTTCTCAAAGACAGAAAGCAAAGAACTTCCTTCCCTAGGCTTACTATACCCTTTACCCTGGAAGCCCCAACTCCTGAAGAGGCTGTGTCTTTTTCTGCTCAAACATCTAGAAACAACATAAGCTTGGCTGCCTCATTGAGAAATAATACTCTAATGCCCAAAATTACCTAGGCTTAACAATACCTAAATGGTGAAACTGAGGTTCACATAGACCCAATTCATAATCTCCAATCTATTCTTTACCAGGTAAGATCTTACATGCCGGAGTCCTGTTTCATACCTGTAAAATAGTATCTTGGGGCTGGGGATGTAGTTCAGTTGTGTGCCTAGCAGGCACAAAGTTCTAAGTTAGATTCCCAACGTTGCATAAACCAAGCATGGAGGTGCTCACCTGTAATCCCAGCACTCGGAGGTAGATGCAGGAGGATGAGGAGTTCAAGGCTAGCCTTCACTGCAAAGTAAATTTGAGGCCAGCCCTGGTGGCACAGGGTGTAATCCAACTATGCAGGAGACTGAGGCAGAAGAATCTAAAGTTCAAGGTCAACCCAGCAAGGCTCTTTCTCAAAGTAAAAAGTGAAAATAGGGCTGGAAATGTAAGCCAGTGAAAGACTGCATTGTGAGGCTGTAGTTTCATCTCCTGGTACACGAGGGGGAAAAGTATGTTATCAAAATTTTAAAAGACAGGGATAGTGTATAATACTTTAAATCCAATACCCAGGAGGCTGAGGCAGGAGGATCACAAGTTGGAGCCCAGCAGACCAACCTGGGCTACATAGTGAGTTTTGGTTGTTTTTTTTTTTTTAGTCTCTAAATAAATACTCCATTTCTTTGCTAACTCCCCTTAAAAACATATCCCCATGAATCATATCCTTTCCTTCCTCCAGGTGTGATGATTTTGGGGCTGAGGCAAAAGAGAAGAATGGTCCTGAATGTTTCCAAGGGCCCAGAAGTCCTGTCAGATGTCATTTCAGATGCCATATTTTATCCTGTTCTCAGTAAGGGAAGAGGGGATGGGGTCTCCCTGAGACGAAGATGCCAAAAGAGAATGAAGAGAATTAAGACTTCCCATGCCTTGGCCTGTCAGTCCCGGGGGTGCCATGTGTCCCTTCTGCCGGGGAAGTGCACGTTCTAGAACCTCTGCGTGGCCAATACCTAACTCCCCAAAGTTGACTTAAGTCGAATTAACTGCCCTGTAAGAGGATTCTAGCTACTTTCAATCAACGGATGCATTTATAGGGGCCCCGCTGTGGCCACAAGTCCCTCCCACACCTGAACTCAAACACTATTTTAGTTTGGGATGCCCTTCCTAGATACTCACATCTCCCTTACGCAGCTCCGGCGCCGAGATCCTCACCGGCTCTGTTCTCTTCTTTGGCTTGGGAAGCCCCAGTGGGGGTCCGACACCGCCCACAGCGGGGGGCAGACTGAGACCGGGGCTTTGAGACGACTGCGGCCCCAGCCCCTCCCCAACTCCCGCCGCTTCAGCAGGGCTAACTCCTGGAGGTGGGGGAAAGCCCCCCAGGCCGAAGGGCAAAGGCGGGGGAGGCTGGAGCCTGGGGTCTCCAGTGGGCGGGGGCAATACCAGTGGCGGGGGAAAGGCTGGGGCCAGCATCTGGGGGGGCGGGGGTAGCAAGGCCGGACCCTTGGGTGCGGGGAGAGAAGCGAACAAGCCTCCTAAAGTGGGCCCAGGCGTAGGAGCCGCCATGTCCTCTTCCTCTGGCTCCGGCTCCGGCTCATCCGGCTCACTCTCATCGCTGCTGGCATAAGCAACCAGAGACATGGCGCCTCCCTCCTTTGGGACGCGGGCAGACTAGGCCTACTTGAGACCGGGGATCCCGAGCGGCCTAGTAGGCCCCGCCACTAGCTGGGGCGGGGAACCGAAAAGCTCCCCTGCTTCGTACTCTAGGACTGTCCACGGCAGGAGCCCATGACCACGGTTGATTTCCACCTCAAAAAGAACTCCCTCTTCACTTAAGCGCCTAGTCCCAGGCAACTACACACAGCTAATGGCCGCCGAGTCACTCCGCCTCCTACTCGCCTCAGAAGCATAAGAACTACAACTTCCAGAGAACACATTTGCCACAGCTCCACTCTCCATCTCCGGGATCTCGATGCAAAGCATCGCGGGAGTTGAAGTCCTACTGAGCAGTAAAGCGCGCTCCGGAAGACTGAGCGAAACCCTCCTCTGACGCAGGGACTCCTGGGATAGGTAGTTTTTCTGGTTGCCTTGCAATTCCTATGTTACTACAAACCCCATCGATCAGCGCGGTAGTCACTGAACTGGGTAGAAGAGCATTTCGGTACTTGAAGTTCCTTAAGGTATCCGCTTGAGCGCCTAAGGCTTATGGGAGATGTGGTACCCTTAAAAACTGCAAGTGCTGTCGGGAAAGAAAGGGCGTCTGGGAAGGTGAGAGAGTAAATACCTTAAAGAGAAAGTTATCTGTAAATAAAATGATGATGCTTCCAGGTCGACCTGGGAGTTAGAACAAAGGATCCCAAGTAGAGCCCGAGCCTGAGGGAGCGTGGGCTGCAAAACCAGAAAGCAAGCAAGGCTGTAGGCCTAAAGATAGATATCATGAGAGCTGAAATAAATGTGACATAAAGGGGAGGAGACGATCTTTGCCATGACCAAGGAATGGCACGTCCTGGAACACACCTCCCATGGGAGCCTGGGACCTGGGTTAGTTTTGTGCAGCATCTAGTGAGGCAAGAAGATGAACAGGGAGCGAGAAGCTAGGGCGAGGACTCACCCCTTCTTCAGTAAAAAGACAAACAATGGTTCAGTTCCCTTTGGCTGGGCATGCTGTCTGTGCTGCCTTTGTGTATGACCTTTTCCAGCTCATTTTTTGGCTGCTTTGAAGATGTGCTTTGCACCTGTTCTTCCCTAACCACCTGTGATTTTGTATCCTTTTCTTAGCCATCTTTGCCATTTGCTGTCTTCCTGTGACTGGGTGCCCTCTACTTGTCAGCCCGTCTGTGCATTCCCTTTACATGCAATTCCACATCTCTGTGGGCGCCACCTTACTGCTCCTGAGAACAAAAACTCTATTGAGCCCAGCCAATGAAAGAGTTGTTGAAGCTTGGGCAGGGGGCTGACCAGGAAGATGGAAAGAGGATGGAAAGAGTGATTGACAGGAACAATGATAACAATGAAAAACAGAGTAAAAGGACTAAGTTTAAATCCTCTACCAGACAAGCCTGATATGGCTCTCCTTCTCATCCTCTGTATATACCTAAATCCCATTTGGCTTCACAGACAAAAATTTAGGTCACCTTCTCTGGACATCTTATTAAATCTATTTGCCCAGAATGTTTGTGTGCACCTGTACTCAATATACTGGGGATCTAGGTAGCTCAGTGGTAAAGTGCCTACCTAGCATGCACAAGGTCCAGAGTTTGAGTCCCAGTTAATACTCTCCCAAACAAAAACAAAAAAAAAAATTAGATTTATTTATTTTTGCTTTATGTGTATGTTTTGCCTGCATATATTTATGAATGTGTACCACATGTGTGCCTAGTGCCCACAGAAGCCAGAAGAGGGTGTCTGATCCCCTGGAGTTACCGATGGTTGTGAACCACCATGTGGGTGCTGGGATCCAAACCCAGGTCCTCTGCAAGAGCAGCAGGTGCTCTTAACTGCTGAGCTATCTCTTCAGCCCCAACAAAATTCAATGTGTATAAGGAAGAAAATATAATGTACACTAGGAAAGATTCTGAAAACTACAAATTCTTGCCAGGCATGGTGGCACATGCCTGTAACCCAAGCATTTGGGAGATTGTGACAGGAGGATTAAAAGTTCAGATTCTTTCTTGGCAACATAGCAAGTTTGAGGCCAGCCTGACCTAAATGAGATCCTGTCTCATAAACAGGAGATGCAGTGATGACTCAGTAGGTAAAATGGTGCTCAAGCATGAGGACCTGAGTTCAATCCCCAGTACCCACATAAAAATGCCAGGCAGGGTGTCTCGTGCTTGTAATTTCAGCACTAAGGAGTAGACACAGGAGGATCCATGGGACTTGTTTAGCCTCAGTGAGCCTCAGGTCCCAGGGAGAGACTCTTAACTCAAAAAGCAAGGTAGCCAGCTCCTAAGGAATGATACCCAGTGTTGACCCCTGAGTTCAACATAAACATGTGCCCTCCACACACACCTGTGCACACCTGCACACATATACAAATACAGAGCTAGTTGTAGTGGCTTATGCCTGTAATCCCAGTATTCTAGAGACTGAAGAGAAGTCCCACCTATGATCTGGAAGCCTGCCTGGGCTACATACTAGCCTTCAGGACTATAGACTGAGACACTGTCTCCAAAAACAAAAAAAAGATGGGGATGACAAAATGTCTCATCAGATAAAGGTGCTTGCCACCAAGTCTTAGGACCCAATTTCAATCCCTGGAACCCACATGATGGGAGGAGAGAACCAAGCCCACAAGTTGTCTTCTGATTTTCATAGATAAATGTGTATGAAAGAAAAAGAGAAAATAAATAAATATTTTAGAGGGCCTGGAGATATGTTTCAGCAGCTAAAGAGCACTGACTGCTCTTGCAGAGGATCTGGTTTGATTCCCAGAACCCACATGGTAGCTAACAACTGTCCCTAACTCCAGTTCCAGAGGATCCAGTGCCGCTTCTGACCTCCTTGGGCATTGAATAGCAAGGATGAACTTACACACATACAGGCAATACATTCATACACATAAAATAATAAAAAAACAAATATTTTAGAAAAGCAAATGCTTGCATTCTTACCTAAGAGCTTCCTGTTCAATGGGGGTGGGGTAGGGTGGGGCCCCAAAGTCTGGCTCTTTAAGAAATTTCTCAGTTGATTGCAAAGCAGGTGTACAAAGGAGCACACATAGAAACTAGTTCATCAGGTCCAACCTCTAGGTGATATGTGTTGCACAATGATGACTTCTAAAACCTTCTTTGGAATCTAGGTCCCTCAAAACCTACCTCAAAAGACATGGGACAGTCATTTCTCTTCTCTCAGTCTAATTTTCCTCCTTTGATTTTGAGTCAAGGTCTTACTATGTAGCCTAGACCAGCCTTGAATTTACATCAATTCACCTTCCTCTGCCTCCTACATACTAGAATTATGATTATGTGCTAAAGATTGAACTCAGGGCTTCATGCATGCTAGACAAGCACTCTACCAAGTGAACTATATATCCTCTCTCTGTGGACATTCCCATATCCCCATTAAAGATAATTTGAGAAGAAGAGGTGACATTCTAGAAGGTGGACATCTGATGCACCAGATATGTATGGAGGTAACTGAACTGGCACTTGCCTGAGAGAGCCATACTGGTCCCAGGACTGATTGAGAATCAGTCTGATCCATGTAGCAGAACCATCCAAAAATACTCAGAAATAGTGGCATCAACTGGTTCTGGAAAGGGCATGTGGGAAAGGAACAAAAATGACTGGTTAAAAACTGTTTAAGAAAGAGTGAGGTCCCAGTAGCCCCCGCTTACTCCTTACCTCTTCCAACCCCAGGAGAAATAGGAGGGTGAGAGAAAATGGAGGTTTCTACCATATTGGAACCCAGGCACAATCAAGGGCAGAGCCACTGTGCAGATATCAAGATACCTGAAGCAATATTTAGGGGCTGGAGTACAAGCCTGACATGCATAAAGCCCTGGATTCTATCCCCAGCACAAATAGATAAGTAAGCAAGTAAATACATATGTACATACATAAAACAACATGCACACAGAACCTGAAGCCTTTAGCCGTATTTCTTCCGAAGACAAGCTAAAATGAAGCCCAGGGTCCAGGAGTAGACTCCCTCCTTTGATGCTGTTGATCGGGATCCCACAGACCCTCAAGACTGGCCATGGCCCTGCTCTTGGTCACCCATCAGAATGGGACAGTAAGATCCTGTTGCTGAAGACACTACATACACGAGCTGTATAACAAACAAGGGAAATAAAGCTGGTGCTGAGCTCAAAGCGTCATCTCTGCCAGCTGCCTTCACAGTGCAGTCGCTATGCATACTACCAGCCTAGTGGAAATGGCAAGCTTCAAGCTGAGTATAAGACTCTGTCTCAGAAATTAAGGTGGCTAGAGAGATGGCTCGATGGTGAGCACTGGTTGCTCTTACAGAGGACCTGAGTTTGGTTCTTAGCACATAGCAGTTAACAACCACCTATAACTCCAGTTCCAGGGGATCTGATGCCCTCTTCTGACCTTCATGGGCACTTCATGACACAGGTGCACCTACATACATGCAGGCAATATACTCATACATACACGCAATCAATCAATCAATCAATAAATGGAAAAAGAATTTCCAGACAGGGCCTTACTATGTAGCTCTGACTGGCCTGGAACTAGCTATGTAGACCAGGCTGGCCTTGAACTCACAGAGATCCACCCACCTCTGCCTCCTGAGTGATAGAATTAATGGTGTATACCACTAGGCCTGACCCTATAAATGTAAATAATTTATTATTTTTTTTATGTGTATGAGTATATTGTCTGCATGTATGTAAGTGTGCCCATGTCATGCAATGCCCACAGAAGTCAGAAGAAGGCATCAGATCTCCTGGAACTGGAGTTACAGACAGCTGTTATCCACAAGTGGGTGCTGAGAATTGAACCCCTGTCCTCTGTAAGAACAACCAGTTCTCTTAACTGCTGTGCCATCTTTACAGCCCCAAGGCTAGAGTTCATATTACTCTTGCAGAGGACCCAAGTTCAGTTACCAGCACCCATGTTGGTCAACTCACAACTGTCTGTAACTCCAGCTCCAATGTCTCTGGCCTCCTGGACCATATGCACACAACCACATTTGGACAGAAACATATCATTTTAAAATAATTTATTTTTTATATGTGTATGAGTGTTTCCCTGCATTTGTGTAAGTGCACCATGTGTGTGTGCATGTAAGTGAAAATTTTTAACTAAAAAATATAGAGGACAGGGATAGAGAAGGGTGAAATCTGGAGAAAAACAGAAACTTCCAAATTAGTCCACTGAAGGCAAGGGCAGGGTGTGCCTGTTTGAGCAGCAGAATGGGGCTGAAGAATGGTCCATTCATGAGTGAGACTCTTGACAGTCCCAGCAGCCAACTGTCCCTTCCATCCTTACCACATACTCCAGTGCTGATCCAGGGTCTGGCATCCAGCAGTCACCAAGAACGCTTGTGGGGGAAATGGTGAATGACCAGGTGAATAAATGAAGTCCTTGAATCCACAAGACATATAGTGGCAAATATAGCCTTTCAGTACCCACCTCTGCCATGTGATGTGTCCTCAACAGAAAATACAATCAGCCTCCTCCAGCAATGCCAGTCTTTGGTCTGACATCAGGGGCAGCTTCCCTTTCAGGGAAGAAGGCAGAGACCACCAGTGTTCGATCTTATCAGTCCAGAAAAGGAGACACGGCCGATCTCCACCTCACCTCCTGTCCCCACTGTCTCTGTAGCACCTTCCACCCCCATCCGTGGTGGAAGAGGGGTGTGAACAGATATGTCTATACTGACTCTGGCCCTAAACCTCATTACTTTAGTCCCTAGGGACCTCAAAGAAAGCAGGGGAACCTGAGGTCTGTGACCAGAACAGGGGCTTTCCTCCCCCTTATGGCATACTTGTCAGCAAATCTTGTAGGTATATTGCTTGGAATGCCTTATACATTTTCCACCTTGAAAGTGGAGAGAAAAGTAATAGGAGAGTTTACTCCTGAGGAGAGGCCCTGTACTGTATTATTCAGGACCACACCCCTGATGATATCTAAAGAACAGCCTCAGTTCCCATCAAGGGGGGGCTGGATAACCTACAACAGAGATGTGGTGTGAATCACTGCCACTAAATGAATGGGTGGCCTCATGTCTTCAACAAAGGAATCTCATATGCATTTCCGAGAAGGGAAAGGCAATGAATGTGCTGTAGTATAATTTGTGCAAAATTATATTTTTGTATTTCCTTGAAAACTCTATAGAAGAACACACATGAACTTGATGGTCATTACAGGACTGTAACATACATCATTTGGTAAAGTGCTTGCCTAACATGTACAAAATGCAGATGGTTGAACTGGCACCATCACATGTGTTTGTGGTGACTTGGAGGGAAATGCATCCAATATCAATAGTATTCAAACTATCATTGCAAATGATAGCCATGAAATGCTATTTAGAAGACAAAGAAGTATTTTTTATACATGTCCCTGTGCATGGGTGTCTGTGCCTGTGCCTATGGGTGAATGTGCATGTAGAAGCAGGTGACAAACTTTTGGGTATCATCTTTAGAAATACTGTCCACCTCCTTTGAATCAAGATCTCTCATTGGCCTAGAACTTACAAAGTAGCCTAGACTAGCTGGCCAGTAAGCCCCGGGGATCTGCCTGTCTCTGCCTCCCAAGCACTGGGATTACAAAATGTGCCACCACGACCAGTATTTTTATGTGGATTTTGACACTGAACTGAGGTCCTCATGCTTGTAAGGAACTAGGTTTGTTCCTTACATAAATAAAAATATATTTAAAAAAAAATGTATGTGTATCTGTATATGTGAAAGTACCTACAGAGGCCAGAAGAGGGCGTCGATCTCCTGGAGCTGAAGTTACAGGCCTGACATGAGTGGCCATAATTGAACTCATGCTCAGCAAAAGCAAAAAGCACTGTTAACCCCGGAGTCAGCCTGTTTTGTTTCCTTTTTGATTCCAGATGTCCTGTATACCAGGCCGGACTCAAACTTGCTGTATAGTGGCCTGTATGGCCTAGAACTTCTGACGCTCTGGCCTCTACCACATGTGTTCTATACTATGGCCAGGTTTAGGAGGTGCTAGGCAAACACTACCAACTGAGTAGTGCCATCTTTTACTTTCATAATAAAAAAAAAAAAAATCAGAAAAGAATCAATGAAGTTTTATTACTTAGATAAGTTCATTTTCTTTATTAGTGATCACAAACTTGGGACATACTCATAATTTTAGAAGACTCTCTGAACAGGGTACTGCATAATTAAGACTATTATTATAAGAGGACTTTTTTGTCTGTGGTCATGAAAATTATACACAAACTTTTTTTTTCTCAATCAGTTTTCGTTGGTGTTTACATATTTAATGTGTGGTACAATGTGGCCCAGAGGGATAGAAAAGTTGAACACACCTGTTTTAGGGCCTTATGCTTCAATAGTGGCTTTTAAGCAGCTGCAGTCGTAACAACTTCAATTTCGTTAGAAATGCATACACTCCCAAACCTGCCAAATGAAAATCTGCTTTTTAAGAAAATTCCCAGGTGACTGGTTTGCACATTAAAGTCTTAAAGCATAAAAGAAGGCCTGAATCCTTAGGGAAACAGGTTTCTGCCTGTGGTGTAACTGACCCCTGAGGTTCTTGGCTTGGTTGTTAGGGGCAGCTTGAGTAGTTGATGTAAGGAAGAAGATGGATATTAAGTTGCAACCAAGGCCTGCAAGTTTACAGGAACAAAAAGAACATTGCTTGTGCATGGTGTATGCATGTAGGGCTGAGGAAGAGGCCTGAAAGGTTTGATACAACAAAAATCGTGTGTGTGTGTGTGTGTGTGTGTGTAGTGCTGCTGGGGATCAAACCCAGGACCTCTTTCATGGTAAGCAAGTACTCTACTAATGAGCTGGATTCCCACAACTAAGACTTTAGAAGACTTATTGATGCCTTCCAACAATGTGAAGTGAGCAGGACCCTTACTTTTAATTCAACCGGAGTGTACTGAGTTGGAAAGTTTTAAAAATGTGCAAAACTTTATATTTACAATCTTGATGTGGACACAAAGGAATCCTGTTGTGATATTGAACTTACACCTGAAACTTTTTTCAGGTACTTGTGGAGGCCAGGTGGGGGGGAGGGCACACACCTTAAGCCCAGTACTTAGGTTAAAAGCAGGCAATCTCTGAATTCCAGCTATAGTGAGACCCTTTGTCAAAAAGAAAAAGGGGCTGGGTATTTGTGAGTGGGGTATGGTGAGCACACCTATAGTAATAATCACTGTGGGGTGACGCTGACAGAATTGTTATTACAAGTTTTCAGTTGGAGGCCAGCATCAGCTAAGACCCAGTCTGTAAATAAATGACAAGAATTATAATAACAGACTGGGGTTTACCTAACAATCCAGACTATCCTACCAGCAGCATTCCAACTGCAATGCACTGCAAACACCCACTAGAACCTAGTTGTTATGTTGCAACAAGTTTGAATTTGCCATGGAAACAGACAAGTCTGTGGTGGAGGGCCTGCATGGCTTTTTTTTTTTCCAACAGGACCTTGAATGCCCCACTATGCAAAGGGTCTCGGCCTGGGCTTGGATCTGATGCGCCTATTGGAGGGCCAGAGGAACTTCTGTCACCAGGAGGAATTATGCAGACACTGTTTTAAAGAAGAGACTTAAGAAATGCACTGCCATGTGTTAAGAAGAGCCAACTGTTCCACTGCAGGCCTTTGCTAGTGATGCACACTCATGGGGAGTGGGGAGAGTTGTGGTATGGCTGAAGCTAAGGTTGAGACTGAGGCTGAGAGAAGTCAGAGAGTTGACCAAATTTTCATGTTTGGTGAACAGAAGGCAGAATGTGGACATGAGCCTTTTGTTCTTTTTGGCACTTGCAAGGAGACTCCATAAGCTTTGAAATAGGATAAGGAAATTTGTGGGAGAAAACATTCGCATTTAACCTATTTAAATCTGCCATAATTTGCTCTAAAAATTTTTAAGATCTGAATATGCTGTAATATAAAACCCAAATGTCACATTTTAACTCATGTGTACTTGTGTATGTGGAGGGCATGCATGCCATAGCACACAGAAGTCAGGACAATTTATTGAGTAGATTCTCTCTTTCCACCTTTATATGGATTCTGGGAATCAAACTCAAGTTGCCAGGCTTCTTTGGCAAGCACTTTACCTGCTGAGCCATCTTATGGCCTCCAAATGCCACATCTCTGGGAGACCAAAGGTGTGGATGTGGGTAAATACAACGGTATCAAATTAAAGATGTAATTATACCTCACTCTTTAATCCCAGCACTTGGGAGGTTGAATGACTGGAATTTGAAGTCAACATGGGCTTCATAGCTCCAGGCCGGCCTGAACTACAGAGAACCTGTCTTAAAAAACAAAACACCAAAGATATAATTACAATAAAGTCTTACTTGAACCAGGTGTGGTAGCACACAGGCAGATAGACCCTATGAGATTGAGGCTAGCAGGGTCCTGGGTGGGAGGTTTTCCTTCTCAGGGTTACAGGGAGACCTGTCTCAAAACCACCACCACCACCACCACACACAGAAAAAGTCTTATTTGGTTTAATGAGATATGAGGGCACGTTTTGAGCCTATCATTCCTTAGTACATAACTTGGGCTAAATATAGTCTTCCAGAAATTGGCAAAATCTCCTTCATTCTCAAAGTCACCACTCTGGTTAAACCCTGCCAGATTTCCCCAACTACAAATCTTCAAGCTGGGTTTACTGGTATTCGACTGTCTTTACCCTCTGAGGCTTTCTCATTCTGGTAAGGTTATCTGGTGGAAGTCCGGCTCTCTTTTGCTAGGTAGCAGCACAGCATTTAAGGCACCCCGAAAGTGACCACAATCCCTTGCACACCATCGGGCTGCCAAATTCGAAGGTCGACGAAACTCTCAAGGTGCCAGGACCACCCCCACCAAACTGAGACCCAGGGAGGGACCTTTTCACCAGCCGCGGTGCGGTGCCCATGCCTCTTGCCTTTGGAGTCTAATTAGCTAAAAACCGCGGGCGAAGGCAGATATTCGAGGGTTGGGACGCTACAGAGTCCATGAGGACTCTTCGCCCCAACGGAACAGGCCGCGCTGGGCCGCGTTTCGGACCGCCCCGTGAGGCCAGGGAGGGGCAGGGACCGCCCGTCCAGCGGGCGCCGGCTCCTCCCGGGCAGACGCCCACCGACAGCGGGCACACAAAGCCCACTCCGTGCGCTCGGTGCTCGGCTCCTCAGGCCTGTGTCACCGCGCACCGCCAGGAGGCTCCAGGTTGGGCATGAGGCCGAGGCAGGCAGTGGGCGTCGAGCGTTGCGCTCATCGAACCACCGCGGGAGGGAGCGAGGGGGAGGAGTGGGCCGCGGGGGGTGGAGGAAAAGGCCTCGCGCCGAGGAGGGAGCAATTGAATTTCAAACACAAACAACTGCACCAGCGCCCCGCGCCCAGCGTTGCCCACCGCGCCCGCCCCGTCCAAGAGGCGCGCGGGCGCAGACGCCGTGGCCGCGCCGGAGCTCGCGCCGGGGGCCACCATCGAGGCGGGGGCCGCGCGAGGGCCGGAGCGGAGCGGCGCCGCAACCGCCGCACGCGCAAACTTGGGCTCGCGCTTCCCGGCCCGGCGCGGAGCCCGGGGCGCCCGCGGCCCCGCCATGTCGCGATCCAACCGGCAGAAGGAGTACAAGTGCGGAGATCTGGTGTTCGCGAAGATGAAGGGCTACCCACACTGGCCGGCCCGGGTGAGCAGTGCGGCCGCTGGCCTAGCGCAGTTGCATAACGCTCGGGAGGGCACGGCGCCGCGCGCAGGCGGGCCGGGGGCACCCGGGCCCACTCGGCCTGTGAAGAGCCTATTGCCGCTTACATAACCGACGGAATGGGGACAGGCACCTGGCGGGCGGCGCCGATCGCCTCCTGGGCCGGCTCCGCGTGCTCGGTCGGTCCCCAACCCCCATACCCGCCGAGGCTCCGAGCGCGCGGTCAGGGTGGAGGCGATGGTGTGACTCCTCCCGCCGCACCCCTAGCCACTTCTGGGACTCCCTTAAGATCCCTAATTTGCCCATTGATTGTTGTTTCCAGTTCAAACGCCTTTGGCAGGACAGACGATTACGAAAGGTCCCATCTCAGAGGGGGCTAGGTGGAGGTAGAGTTCTCTTCTAGAAAACTTTTTTCGGGCATCTGTTTATAACAGCTCTGAGGTTGAGAGGGTCCTGGAAGGTTGGGGGTGACCTAAGAAGCGAGCTACCTAGCAGGGTAACTCCGCCACAACCCATCAACCCTCAGCTCTGCAATAAGTACCCCTCCATATGCTGCCTGCTCAGATTTGGGACTGTCCGCAACAGGGCCCCACGTGCGTGGGTAAGTGCAGTCCAGACTACTCTAGTGAGGCAGGGGATTGTGGGGAACCTGAGTTGCTTCCACTCTCCACCGGTAAGCGTCTCCCGCCTGGAGGGCCTTGTCAGCCATGTGGTTGATTGAGCCCGCCAACTATAGAGCCTTCTCTATTCCAGCACCTGGTCAGGTGGGAGGGTGGGGCTCGAAATGTTTATCACCTTTCCTTCAAGGAAAAAGGTTAAGTAAGGAAGGGGTGTGTGCCTCTGGCAACTTTTCAACGTGGGGTAGAAGGGCCCCTTGGTACTGGGTGATGGCATGACTCAGCCCCCTAGGGTGTGGGACTTTTGTAGAGTGAAATCCTAGGGAGAAAGGCCTGGAGAAGAGGGATCAAGAGGATTACTTTGTGGCTTTGGCCTGCTTTTCTCAATATGGCTCGTTTAGTCATCTAGCCAACCACTGTTCTGACCCTCTGAAGTTCCTCCCAGGATCTCATGGTTCTGGGTGTCAGGCTAGCTTGACCACTGAGAAAAGCCAACCACTGTTCTGACCCTCTGAAGTTCCCCCCAGGATCTCATGGTTCTGGGTGTCAGGCTAGCTTGACCACTGAGAAAATCCAAGTGGTCTTTCATACCCTCTTTCGAGGAGAGGAGTGTGTCTAATCCCATTTGCCTTGGTTCCTTGCTTTCTGAAACTTTCAGATGGATCGAATAAGGCCTTGGAGTGATGTTCAGAGTGAAGCCTGCCTGTTTCCAGAACCTCAGAAGAGCCTAATGGGCCTGACTGAGACAGGGCAGGCTTGTGTGTGTTTGGGGCATGTGCACACTCATGTACTTTACCCTGCACTCTGATCCAGATGGCTTCTTGGCCCAGATGCTGAGGCACTAGTGGTGGGCAGGGCAAGAACTGAACCCAGATCTCTTTAGGTGCTCCTTTCTGTTTGGGGATAAGACAAAGTCCTGAGGCTGGACTGAAATGTGTATTTCAGAGAACCCCTTCTGGATCAGAGAGAATAGGAACCCACTGTGGCCCAATTATTTTTCTGCTGGCCTTTGAATGGCTGGAAACCATCCATGCTTTTCACTCGTGGCCCCCAGGACAGAAGGGCAGAACTGGGAGGCAATTTCTTCCTTTGTAGAGGTCTGAAGTTTAGAGATACTGTTGTGAAAGAGGTCAGAATGGGTCTCAGATAGGCATTCA
This sequence comes from Eospalax fontanierii, assembly GCA_035773235.1. Classification (NCBI taxonomy): domain Eukaryota; kingdom Metazoa; phylum Chordata; class Mammalia; order Rodentia; family Spalacidae; genus Eospalax; species Eospalax fontanierii. The sequence continues at coordinate 57,278,434 of CM069543.1, read as the reverse complement.
CTTTGCTTAGCTGGCTCTTTTTAAAAACTACTTATTATTTATTTATTTATTTATTTTTAATTTATTAGTTTTTGGCCTTTTTTGAGATGAGGTTTCCCTGTAGCCCCAGCTGGCCTGGAACTATGTAGACCAGGCTGGTCTGGAACTCACAGAGCTCCCCCTGACTCTGCTGGGATTAAAGGTGTGTGCCACCACACTTGCCTTATTGTTTTTATTTTATGTGTATGAGTGTATTGCCTGCATGTGTGTAAGTGTACTCATGTACTCATCATAGTCATGTGTGATGCCTGAGGAGGTCAGATCCCTGGAACTGGAGTTACAAACAGTTGTTAACCATGTGGATGCTGGGTATCAAACCCAGGTCCTCTGTAAGATCATTCAGTGCTCTTAACCACTAAGCCATCTCTCCAACCCCAATCTCTGACTCTTGATTGTGGGTTGAGGGGATGAGTACACTCAAGGCTATCACCTCTCAAGTACATTCCCCTTGACCTCAAAAGGACAAAGCTGAGTGTCCTGTCCCCAACCCCCTCCCAATTCTTTGGAACCTGTCTCAATTCCTCCTGAGATGAGGGAGGAGAGAGAGCCTGATGACTGGCTGTATCCTCTTTCCCCCAGAACTCTCAACCATGATGCTGGGTATCGATTTTACCTTTCTACCCTTAGCTTCTGCTGCTGGGGAACATGGGTGACCGGAAAAGACTAAAAGGGCCCAGAATTTGAGATGGAAGCCACAGGGGATATGTGGTAGCAGGACTTGCCTGGAAGGGTGGGGTCACTCTGTATTTTACCTTCTCCCTCTTCCTCCTTCCTGACGTATTAAGGGACCTCCTGGCACTTAGCAGCCCTCCAGGCTAGAGGATTCTTCCCCAGTGCCTTCCTCCTCTCTGCTCTTTCTCTCCTAATCTCGGGGAAGCTCCTGAGCAGCCCAGGTCCTTCCTTTTCTTCCTCTGCCTCTCCCCCATCTCTTTTCTGCCCTTGGGCTTGCTACACTTCATAGCCTAACTCTGAACTGCTTGCTATCCTGGACATTCTGGTTCTGCTAGGTCTAGTTGGCCTGGCGCCAGCTGTGGTGGGCCCTGAGTGTGGTGGTCTGAACCCTGGCTGTTAGTGTGTGCTTAGCCTTCCTTCTGCCTTCCTGAGTGCCAGGGGATTCTAGATTTGCTTGGGCCTGAGTGCCGGGGGCATGAGGTTCAGTCCTCTCTGCTGCTCCTCTAAACACTGCAGATTCCTTTAAAGGCCCCATCCTGGCCAGGGTGGGATCTTTGGTGCTCACATCTACCTCATGGAGATAGGCAAATGCTAGGTAGTGGGCCGGGATAGGTCAGAAGTCTCAGGACCCCCCAGCTGACCCGAGGAGGAGGTGTAGCTTGAGGGGTGGAAGGTCTGCCACAGGCGGTTTTTTTTCCCATTTTTTGAAAGGCTGGAAATATTGAGCAAAAAGTACTTCTCTCTCCACTACGTAAGATGGGGGTGGGCTGTAGAATGGCCCTCCTGAGGAAGAGGCCCGGCTTCATCCCTGTACCCTCATCCTTTATGTCACTGCAAGTTGGCAGAGTTGACCAAGTTGGTATTTCTCATTCCATTTTTAATTCCATTCAGCTTTTTATTTCTAGGGCTGGGCAGCCGAGGCTCCTGGATCCCCTGCCACATGGTTTAGGTTCTGCTGCTTGTCTCTGTGGGAAGCTGGGGTGTCCAGGTCTGTAAGCCTGGAGAGAGCCTGGAGCCTCTTTACCTTCTCTTTGGGAATCTCATCTCTCCCCTTTCACCACACAATATATTATGAGATTGAGAAACACAGTAATGCCCTAGCTTAGGTGTAGGCACTTGAGTAGCACCCCAGCCGAGTAGCATGCCAGCCTTGGAGGACCGTGTCCCTTCTCTCTCCAGAGGAACAGCCCTTCCACCCCAGAGGGACCAGTGGAGAGTCCTTGCTGCTGTTGTCCTTTGCCTGTCTCCCGAGATCCCTAAGCCCTGGAGGCCCTCATTTTGTTTTTGCTAACCCCATCTGAGATGAGGGTGGGGAGCTAGCTGGTAACCCGAGCCAGGTGCCTGTCCTGCCCTGCCCCTGTTCCCGCCCCTTAGAACATCCCCTTCCTCCCCCGCTTAGCCCTTCAGTCCAGGCTGTGGTTTCAAGCACTGCCCAGGACCCACTTGGTAGACTTACAAGCTTGGCGAGGGTGCCTGTGGTGTCCCCTCCTCCCTAGTCCCAGATAAAGGACCTTGAGGGGAGGGATAGTCACATTCCTGGTTGCTGAGTGGCCCTGGGGGCGGGGTTGGGTTGTCATGGTGATGGGGATCCTGTTGGGGGGGGATTAACTGCTTGCTTTTCCACCCCCTGTTCCCACACTCCAGCGTCTCCTGGTTATTGGAAAGGGACTAGTTTGTGTTATGTCTTCCTAGGGGGAGGGGCTGGACCTCTGTCCCCAGAGGCCACGGGCCAAGGGGGGAGGTGCTCAGAAGCCTGAAGACTTCGAAGTGTAGGGCAAGATGCCTTTCAGTCATGCCCACCCCACTCAGCTTATTCCACCCACCAAGCCTCCCTGTCTCCCCAAAGCACCCAGTCCAGCCCACTGTTCCCAGTGACTGCTTTGGCCTGTCTGTTTCTCCTGTTTGAGTCTGGGGCTTCAGTCAACATGGCCACCTGGCCTCTGTCCGGAAAGGAAGCCAGACTTCTGGGGCTGTTGCAAGTGTTGCTGGGAGTTGTAGTTCCTGTTCCAAACCCAGTTTGGCCTGGGTTTCCAGGACTTGATCTGAGAGAGGCTGGTCAGGCTACTGTCTCCATTTCAAACCTGATCTTAGACCTCAGCACCTTTAACCTTACCCGGAGCACTCCTCTTGAGCTATGGGGCAAGGGATCACATCAAGAAATTAGGTCTGAGATCTGGTCCTCACTATAATTTTCCATGTTATTTTGGGAAAGTCATATCTTTTGTGGGCTCAGTTTCCTCATCTGTAAAAAGAAAAAAGATTTGACTCTTTTGGTGGCTTTGAAAATGTTTCACAGAAACCTTTTAGGGCTATTATTATTAGAGTCAAGAACTGAACAGAGAGCACTTTTCTATCCCCACCCCCTTTCCACTTCAGAGCAGTTTAGTTTGCTTTTATTTTCTATAGATACGTTCTGTAGAGTCGGTCAGCATTTTTTTTTTTTGTTGTTCTAGGAATTGAACTCAGGGCCTTGCAAATGCCAAGCAAGCACTCTGCCAGTGAGCTACATCCCCAGCCCTCTTCTGAAATTTTATTTTGAGATAGTCTTGCTAAATTTACCAGGCAGGCCTTGAATCTGTGAACTGCCTCAGCCTCCATAGTACCTAGGGATTTCAGATACATACTACCAGGCCTGGCTTCCTCGGCAGAAATGTGCACCTATTGTGTGCCAGAGATGAAAGCAAGGAATGGTGGGCACTCCTTTAGGCAGCAGGACTCTGCATTCCAGACCAGCCTTGCCGTGTAACGTGGCTCTGTCGCCTAAAATAGAAAAAAAAAAAAAAAAAGCTGACTTTTGGATGAATATTGTCCAGGTAGTCCACATAAATATCAATCAAGTACTAAAATGAATCTGTAAAACTGCAACTGAGAAGGAAAGATTCTAGGAAAGTGTTCCTTAGAGCACTGACTGGTCAGGGATGAAGCTTTGTGGAGGGAATGATGGTGGACGGAAAGCTGATCAGGAATTAGCATGGAACGATGGTGTAGCCAGAATAGAAGGGGAGTGCCCTGGGAAGAGTTGTCACAAACGAAGGACATACTAGTGTCAACTTCTAGTCATTTAGCATTCAACCCTATGGTTTAAGCACTGTGATTCTCCCTTTTACAGATGGGGAAACTGAGGCAGAGAGGTTCACTAAGTTCTCCAAAGTCAACCCCTAAATGTGCCAGAATGGAGGTTCGGACCTTGTCATTGAGAAGAGGTGGGCCCTAGTCATGAGTAGGCATTGAAGGGGTTGAAATGTTTGAACATTTCATAATTGGAGCTGGGCGTGTTGGCACAGTGCTGTCATCACGACACTCTGGAACTGAGGTGGGAGTATCTTGAGTTTGTAGCTAGCATGGGCCTCATAGCAAGAACCTGTCTCAAAACAGAGAAGTGACGGTGTTGGCCTTTGGAGTGGCAGAGATGCAGCTTTTGCCTGGATTAGACATTGGGGAAGGTGCTTGAAGGAGAGGGAAGTAGACCTGGGTTTCTGTTAGGCTTTCCTGTCTTAATTTAAATTTAGTCTGAACAACTTGTATAAGTTTTGCATACTGGGACCGTGCTTTCTCTGGCTTTTTACAAATAACTGTAAAAGTAACTCATCTTGCCCAAGACTAAAGACCTTGGGACTCTAGCTCACATTTGCTCTCCCTCTTGCCCTAGATTGACGAGATGCCTGAGGCTGCTGTGAAGTCAACAGCCAACAAATATCAAGTCTTTTTTTTTGGGACCCATGAGACGTGAGTGAGGGGCCAATGGGGTGCAGGTGGGACACCAGGGGAGGGCTACTGTGGGGAAGGGTGATCATGCTTGTCCATGCCTGGCTTTGCAGTTTGGGGGCAGCTCGGGGCTTGAGAGCACAGTCTCCCATCTCTCACCAGGGCATTCCTGGGTCCCAAAGACCTCTTCCCTTATGAGGAATCCAAGGAGAAGTTTGGCAAGCCCAACAAGAGGAAAGGGTTCAGCGAGGGGCTGTGGGAGATCGAGAACAACCCTACAGTCAAGGCTTCTGGCTACCAGGTGAGCTGCTGGCCGCTGCCCTGGAAAGCAGTTGTGTTGTGGGCTCCAGGAGCCCCACAGGTGATGCTTAGTCTTCAGAATATCAGGGCTTTGGGGGGGGGGGGGTTGGCAGAGTTGGGACTTCCCATAAGAGGGGATGAGGGAATCATGGGGTGACTTACAGTTGTGGGTCAAGGGCTATTGTCAGTGGCCTTGAGGGAAAAAACAGGATGGAGGCGGTAAGTGGGGGCAGGCCTTTGTTGGGCCCATGGTGAGTAGAGAACACAGCCTTCCAGGAGGAGGTGCTCGTGAGCCGGGCAGGACAAGGCGGGAGGGCGGGGGGTGGGGGGGCGTGGGGAAAGGGTCCCAGCTCCCTTTGGGAGAAGTTGACCCGAGGTTTTGCCTCCTGCTCCAGCCCTCCCCCCTCCTGCACAGAGCCCTGCCTGCCCGGCCCGTGGGTTAACCCCGGGGCTAATCCAACAGAGGTGGGTCTCAAATCACTTGTGAGACTGGGCACCTGGGTGGGGGTGGGGGCATGATGGGCAAAAGAAGGAGTGAGTGACTGAGGGGGTGGTTGGGGAGGGGGTAACCTCTGGTGCCACTCAGCCTTTGCTATTTCTACCATAGTCCTCCCAGAAAAAGAGCTGCGCAGAAGAGCCTGAGCTGAAGCCTGAAGCCCTTGAGGGCGATGGTGATAAGAAAGGCAATGCTGAGGGTAGCAGTGATGAGGAAGGGAAGCTGGTCATCGATGAGCCAACCAAGGAGAAGAATGAGAAGGGGACACTGAAGAGGAGAGCAGGGGACATGCTGGAGGTAATGGCTAGCACGTGCAGTGGGGCTCTACCTCAGAGCACTGGATATGAGAAATGCAGCTCCTAGTGTCTGGGAGTCCAGCTGAGTGTAGGGCACAGAATGTGTTCCAGCTAGCAGAGGGCAGCAGAAAGACAGTCTATATCACTCAGGAAAAAGAGCCCTTGAGGAGGGGCATAAGCTGTTGTCCTCTATGTCTAGCCTTACTGCATGTCTTCTGTCAATCTACCTAGGACTCCCCTAAACGTCCCAAGGAGTCAGAAGATCCTGAAGGGGAGGATAAGGAGATGGCCATATTGGAGGGTGAGAGGCCCCTACCTGTGGAGGTAGAGAAGAACAGCACCCCGTCTGAGCTGGGTTCTGGCCGGGGACCTCCTCAAGAGGAAGAGGAGGAAGAGGCTGCCAAGGAAGAAGCTGAGGCTGAGAGCATCAGAGATCATGAGAGGTTAGTAAGCTACCTTAGTAGTGGGCAGGAGGGCCTAGACACCTATGGAAAGATGGAGGAGGAGGTAGAAGAGGAGGAGGTGGACAAGGGCCTGTGTTGGTCACCCTCTGGAGGCAGGGTGGGCTCTCCCTGGAAACCGGCACTGGCTGGGGCAAGACCAGGTCAAGGCCATACCATTAACCTTCTCCCCTCCAACCCTCCCCTGCAGCCTGTAGCCACCAATGTTTCAAGAGGAGCCCCCGCCCCGTTCCTGCTGCTGTCTGGGTGCTACTGGGGAAACTGGCCATGGCCTGCAAACTGGGAACCCTTTCCCACCCAGCCCATTCTCCTCCTTCATTTACTTTCTCCTGTTTAAGCCCAGCTCCTGGAGACTGACCTGACCCTCACCTCCAGGTCCCTATACCCTATGACCTGAGTCGGGGCCATGTCTTCTGTGCCCTAGGATGAGATAAGGCTATTATGGCTCCTTAGATTTGTTTCCTAGGGCTTCTGTTGGAACTTGGGCTGCTTTTTTCACCTCTTGACAAACCTCCCCTCCTGCAGGCATTCTAGATCTCTGGGCTGGGTTGGGACAGGATTGGAGGTGGTGGAGCATAAACTTCTGTGTGTATTTGTGGATTCTGGGCAGGCAGGAGGGTGGCACCTCCTAAGCTCCTGTTCCCTGCTCCTACATCCTGTTTTTCTCATCTGCCAAAATTCAGGAAAAGGGGGACAGAGTATGTGGGAATCCTTGGTGATTGAGAGCACGTATTTTGCTGACCTCAGGAGTTCTAGGGATTATTAGTTCTAGTTTATCATCAGAAGACCCTGTGGCTTCCAAGTTGTTAGGGCCAAGGACCTGGAGAGAGCTGAGACCTGAAAGGTTGGTTCCCTTATCACTTGCATTGAGCAAATATCCCTCTTTAGATCTCAGGCCAGGTATGGGGTGACCCGGGGAGACTCCCCTTCACACAGTGCTCAAGGCCAGCTTCAAGTCAGACATCACCCAGACATAAAAGAAAAGACCCATTTTTTAGGAAATGTTTTTAATAAAAGAAAATTACCGAAAAAAACCAAAAAAAAAAAAAAAAAAAAAACCCAACCCTTCGTGTGCTCCCCATTCCGCTCCTTTCTTCCCACTATTGCCCCATTTCTGAAGTGCACCTGGGGGCACCCTTCTGTTTGGGGTTTGATGGCTTTCTTTTTGTAGCTGGGACTTTGCTGTTCCAGAGTCATACGCCTTTTGGTCCTCTTGGTGTTGTCACATTCGATTTTAGCTCACTAAGACGACAGGGGAAAGCACCCTTGCCCGGCTTCTTCCTGGTGGTCTCTTGACGCCTCTCTTCTGCCCTTTGTCTTTTACTCCTGTCCCTCCCTTGGGCTCTGAAGAAAATTGCTGATTGTAGCTTTGGAAGTTTAGCCCTGAGAACCGTAGACAATTTGAGTTCTAGGAAAATAAAACCCGTTGATTACTATATCGTTTCTGACTAATTCTTTGGGAGTGTCTTGGGAAGAGGAAAAGAGAACCAAATGATTCCTCCAGATCACCTTCTCAGATGAAGGGAAAGCTGTCAGCCTCTTCTATTTCTGAGCCTTTAGAAATCCAAATTTTTGACCTGGGTTTGGTGGCATATGCCTTTACTCCCAGCACTCAGGCAGGTGAATGGAGGCTAGCATGGTCTACACAGCAAGTTGTAGGCCAGCCAGACCATGTCTCAAAAAAAGAAGAAAGAAAAAGAGAAATCCTCAAACTTCTGCCTGAAGGGAGGCTGACAGAAAAAGCACACCATCCATTCTGCCCTTCCTGCCCAACCAGAATTTAACATAGTTTCCTTGCGAGCATCAGGAAAGTTTCAGAGTTTTGTGCCAGGTGTGGTAGCACATATTCCCAGCATCAGCCTGGGCCATCCCAACCTAGGGTTATAGGGTAAGATGCTGTCTGACTCCACCCCCATCCCACTCCCACCCTTATGCACGTGCACACAAACACACACACACACACAAAAAAAAAACTTTCACAAAAAATGGGTGTTTGAGGGACTAGTGATATACCTCAGTTGGTAGTGTTGCCTAGCATGCACAAAGCAGAAGTCCTGTTTTTGATCCCCAGCACAACAAAAAACTAAATGTGGTATGTGCCTATAGTCCCCAATACTCAAGAGCCAGGAGGACCAGAAGTTCACAGTAATCTTCAGGGCTGAGGAGACATCTCAACAGGTTAAAGTGCTGAGGTCCATGATCTGAGGTCCATCCCAGAGACCAAAAAATCTGGATGTACTCCTAGGTAAGATGGGAGGTAGAGACAGTAGAATCACTTGCCTGAGAGGAGAGAACTAATTCCTGAAAGTTGTTTTCTGACCTCCACAGGCATGCCATGACATGTACATGCCAGTACTCATATGTACACACAAAATCTTTTAAAATTGGGGGGCTGGAGAGATGTCTCAGTGGTTAAGTCCTCTTTGACTCTAGTTCCCAGCACTCAAATGGCAGCCAACAATCCTTTTTAATTCCAATTCCAGGGGATCCAATGCCCTCTTCTGGCCTCCATGGACATTGCATGCATAGGTGCATTTACACATATGTAAGCAAAACATACATACACAAAAATAAATCAATACATTTTGCTTTGTGTGTGTATGGGTCCTTGTATATCACAGTGCCTATATGGAGGTCAAAGGACAACTTACAGGGGTATGTCCCCATATTGGACCCAGGAATTGAACTCAGGTCATCAGCCTTGGCAGCAAGTGCCTTTACCCACTGTGCTAGCTCACCAGCCCAATAAACAAAAATTTTTAAGTTGTCTTTAGGTACACAGCAAGTTCTAGACCTATCTGTGATACATGTTGAGACTGGATAAAGAATTCAGAGGTATAGTCCTTGTCTCCCATGGTCAAGGCCCCAGCCTAAATGGTTGTGAAAGCGGGTTATTTTGTTTGACATAAGGTCTCATGTAGCCTAGATAGATCTTTAACTCCCTATGTAGCTGAGTATGACCTTCAACTGATCCAAGTGCTGAGATTTCAGGTTTGCATAGCCAAGGCCTGGCAGGTTGATTAACATCTGTCCCGTTCCAGATGTGGCATCCTCCCCCCACTCCCAAATTCATCCTCCTGTTGCCTTAGTCTCCCAAATGCTGGAGAGAAGTGGGTGTTTGGTCTGGTTTTAGAATAAGCTTTGACCCAAAAGAGCAAGCCCACAATCAGGAGGAATAACTTCCATTTAATGCTAGTTAGGCTGCTAGCCACATGACAGCTCATTGAAGTCAAAAGGCCTTGAGGCAAGGTAGATGGTTTTATTTCAAAAGTCTCTTGGACTGAAGATATGGCTCTGCAGTTAAGAGTGGATACTACTCTTGCAGAGGATTTGGGTTTGGGTCCAGTACCAAAATTAGGTGGCTCTCAACCACTTGTACCTCCAGTTCCAGAGAACCTAAAGCTTTTTTGTCTCTTCCATGGGTACCACTGGCACACACATATAAAATAATTTTTTAGGATTTTATTTTACGGCTATGTGTGTTTGGCCTGAATGTGTGCCTATGGACACCAAAAGAAGACATTGAATTCCCTTCAACTGGAGTTTCAGGTGGTTGTAAGCTGCCATGTGGATATTGGGAAAAAGTGACCTGAGGGGGCTGGGGATGTAGTTTATAAGAAGTTTGCCTAGTATACACTTAAGCCCCAGGGATGGGTTCAATACTGAGCATAAACTAGATTTGATGGTACATACCTGTAATCCCAGCCAGCGCTTGGGAAGTGGAGGCTGAAGGTCTGAAGTTCAAAGTCATATTCAGCTATATTGCAAGCTTGAGCTACATGTTTTGTCTCAAAACACAAGAAAGCTGGCTGAGATGACAGATGGAAGATTCGTGAAAGTTCATCTGGCCAGGAGGCTAGGAGACAAGATGATTGAAGACTAGTAGGTACCTTCTCAGAGGTGGAGATTTGAGGCCACCCTCTGATCATAATGGCTTCAGGAGAGCCTTTGCTAGTTATGCACAGCCTAAGAACAAAGGTCATTATTTCTTCAGGATCTGATGAGTTTCTTCAGGATCTGATGAGTTTGCCCAAGAATCAAATTCCTGAAACTACAAAATGGACAGGCCAGAGAGGGTAACTGCCCCAAGACCTTCTTGGTGATCACCAGACTCACAATAATGGAAGAAAATACACTGGATCTAATAATCAGGAAAGATAGGTGAGATGGGATCATTGGGAAGTTGGTCAGATCTGGTCTCAATACTAGGCTTCAGGATACCTGCCCTTCTTCACTGATGAGAAGGTAGGAGGAATGTAGGCTGAGTAAATCTCAGTATTTTAACTTTACTTGTGAGAGATTGATCTGATATTTTGTGATTAGCTCATCTAACTTTGGAAGGACCCACGTTCATCTCTTCCTCTAGGAATTCGGGGCAAAGAGACAGGACAATAATGGCTGTAGTCTCACCTAGAAATGGAGGCCTTTTGCCTTGAACAGAAAGCCATCTACTACCTAGAAAATGGAGCCATGTTCTCTGTGAACTACAATTCCCAGCCGCCTCCATGCAGACCACGTGCAGAAATGTGCGTGGATCATGAGCCTGTCTTTCCGCCTTCAATTCCCGACATGCTTCTCACTGGATTTCCTACCCACAGCCAAACTTCCTGTTTCCAGTTTATTTTGTAGCGACAGACTACAATTCCCAGCAAGCTGAGGCTAAGATTTATTATATAGCTTCCGCTCTTCAATTAAACTACAACTCCCAGAAATCCAATGGGCGGAGGTCATTACCGGGCTTCAACGCGCACGTGTGGAGGGTCGGAAAGGTGAGGCTGAGCTGCGTGTCCGAGGCTGCAGGACAGGGAGAGGGAACTTCCCTTTTCGTATTTGGGGTACAGTCGTGGGCCCTCCTCCCTCCCCCCGGTTTCTCTTCACTGGGAGGTTGGAATGGCCTGGAGGTGTGCTAGGATGTAAGTCTGCACCCTGGGTGTCTGGCAGAGGAAGTCTTGGGGCCGTCACTTGAGGGCCGACTTCCGCCCTGGCTTGCAAGAATGAAAGATCCTTAGCACAGGAGCGACACCAGCCTCCAGATTGTGAAGACAGGGAAGGATGAACGGGGTGTACCTCGGTCTGCCGTCTTCTCCCAGAGCCTCAGAGCTAGAATGGCTGAGATTTGGGCGTTTTCTTTTTAAATGATTTATTTTTATTTGCACATGTTTTGATCCCTGTGTTCATTGCTGCTATGTATGATGCTACGTGAGTAGTGCAGAGTAGTGCCGAAAGCGCCAGAATGGGGCCCCCGCCATCTCGGTGCTCTGAATCGAACCCTGGTCCTCTGAAAAAAAACAACAGGCGCTCTTAATGCACCTGTGGATTTCTGGACGCACTCTCGCAGTTGGTTTGAGCCGTAAGATGAACAAGCTGCTTAAAACTAAGAAAGTGCAAGTCATTCTAGCTTGTAGGAGCAGGTTTCCTTGTCAGTAAAGGGTATCTTAAAGATAACTTCAGCCCATAACTCCAGTTCCAGGGGAATACGACGACTGCAGGCATTGCAGGACACAAGTGCGCTTACATACCTGCAGGCAATACATTCATACACAAAAATAAAAATATTTTTAATGATACTTGAATATCTTCCTGGCTGTGAAGACCAAATGCAAGTTATATTGAAATTCTCAGCTTGTCTGGTAGTAAGGCTCAGTGGTCATTTGTTGAATAATAGGAATATTATTAAATAGGAATATTTAAGCCCTTGGCATTAGTTGATAACACTGGGCTTTTCCCCCATCCCCAAACTCAGCTTCACAAAAGATCACAGGCACCACACACATGCACACAATACAAACCACCCCCACCCCCCAAGATTAGTATGACTTCTTCATTGCTGTCCTTATGTTTATGTGAGCTGCCATAGCAAAGCTCTTAGCATAGCACCTGCACAGAAAATTTCATGTATGTTAGGCTATCATTCTACATTGAGCCTTCTTTTTATACTTTTTGAGACAAGTGTCACATTGTAGCTCAGACTAACTTGGAACTTACTGTGTAGACCAGGCTGGTCTCAAGCTCACAGGAATCTTGCTACTTCAGCCTCTCAGGACATGAGCCGGCACACACCATTTCATTCATTCACTGAGGCGAGGTTTCACTATGTATCCTTTACTGGCTTGGAACTCGATATGTAGACCAGGCTAGTCCAGAGCTCATAGAGTTCTGCCTGTCTCTGCCACAGCAACGTGGCATCATTCTTTTTTTTTTTTTTTTTTTTTTTTTTAAAAAAAGACAGGTCTCTGTGTAACCCAGCCTAACCTCAAAACTTAAAAAAAAAAATGTATGAGTGTTTTGCCTGTATGTATGTAAGTGCACCACCTGCAAGCAATGCCCACAAAGGTCTGCCTCTGCCTCCCAAGTACTGGGATTAAAGGCGTGCCCTACCATACCTGGCTCTCTGTACTTTGTGAGACAGGGTCTCACTAAGTTGTCTAGGCAGGTCTTGAATTTGTGTTCCTTATGCCTCAGCCTCCCAAGTAGCTGAAAGGTCTGGCTTAAAAGCACTTTTAATTTTTGCCAGTTCTTTTACTAATTCATTTAGTTCACTATCCAAACTTAGGAGTCTTCTAGCAAACACTTATCGAGGAATTTAGGATTCAATAACCTTAAGCTTTGGGTCCTTAACTCTTTATAGTATTTAGATCCCCACCTCTCTTTGCACCGCCCACCCCACCTCACCCCACCCCCATCAAGCCTGTTTTCTCTCTGCTTCTTTGCTCATTTTGCCTTGTGACTGCTTGCTTGCCTTTGGCCCCATGCTGTTTGATTGATAATGGTCTTGTATCACATGTGCCAGGCTCTCTTAGAATATGCTAGATTCAAGAAGGAGCTAGACAGTGTGGCCCCTGGCTTCAATGAATTCTTTACTTTGAAGCTTCAAATATATGTGGGTTTGAATACTGATCCTTACTCCCCTTCTCCCCACTTGATAGCTTTGTGATCATGGATCAGATACTTAACCTCTTTGTCTTCATTTATAGAGCGAAGATAACTTGTGAGAGGATTTAATGAGATGTAGCCCACTAAGCAACACAGTTAATGCTTTAAAAATGTTCTTTTGCAACTTTGTTTCGTCTCTCTTGACCCACAGCTGACAAGGAAATTTTCTGAGTCTTTCATTGGTAAGATTTCTCACAGCGTCTAGCCATGCGTCTCTCTGCCCTGCTGGCCTTAGCATCCAAAGCCACTCTGCCCCCAAACTATCGCTATGGGATGAGCAGTCCAGGCTCCCTAGCAGACCAGAGGAAGAACCCCCCATGGAGAAGGCGGCGCCCAGTAGTAGTGGAACCCATCTCTGATGAAGACTGGCACCTATTCTGTGGAGACATGGTGAGAATCTCAGGATAGAGTGACTGGAGGCTTGTGGGCAAGGATTTCCCTCCCTCATCCTCTTATCGTCCTACAGGTGGAAATCTTAGAAGGCAAGGACGCTGGGAAGCAGGGCAAAGTGGTCCAAGTCATTCGGCAGCGGAACTGGGTTGTCCTGGAGGGGTTAAACACTGTAAGTACGGAGAACAAAGGTCTTCAGAAGTCTTCCCCAACTGTTCATCTTCATTAAGAGCAGCAGAGGGAGACAGGAAACTAGCAGAGGAGCTGGTTATGCAACTATGAAACTATGTTTCAGCTTTGACTAAATATGTTAAGCAGGAGTGGGCAAGCCCCCTTCCTACTCTTGCTTTCTCATACCCACTTCTTTTGGACAGCATTATCGCTACATTGGCAAGACCAAGGATCACCGAGGGACCATGATCCCCAGTGAAGCCCCCTTGCTCCATCACCAGGTCAAGCTAGTGGACCCTGTGGACAGGCAAGCACAAGGACCTCTGGTCAGGGGCCTTTTAACTATGACTTCACAAGTATTGAGCAGAACCACAGTGGGGTTCCCATTTATCCAATAAGAATGGTATGTTGGGTACTCTTGAAGATCAGCTGTCTGTCTGTTATACACAGTTCTCTATAACCCAGATACACTGAGAAACAAGGTGGTAATCTTGGTGTTTTCAACCACTGGCAGGCCACACTCACGACTTCTATCCACCAGGAAACCCACTGAGGTCCAATGGAGGTTTACTGAGGCAGGGGAGCGGGTTCGAGTCTCTACAAGATCCGGAAGAATTATCCCCAAACCTGAATTTCCCAGAGCAGATGGTATCATCCCTGAAACATGGATTGGTGAGGCTGGGGATGGGACAGGAAGAGGATAAGGGAAGGAGGGGCGAGAGGAAAAGATGTTAAGACAGATTGGTGGAAAACAGCTTAGTGATATGATACCTGCTTAGGATGTACAAATCCATGGGCTCCATCTCCAGTACTCCAAGAAAAAAAAGTGGCATGCCTTCTCATCACCTCCTTTGCTGTCTCAACAGATGGCCCCAAGGACACATCAGTGGAAGATGCTTTAGAAAGAACTTATGTGCCTCAGCTAAAGACCCTCGAAGAAGAGGTGATGGAGGCAATGGGGATCCAGGAGACCCGGAGATACAAGAAAGTCTACTGGTATTGAGCTTACCTCCTCAGTCTTTGCTTTGAGGGTGGAAGCCCTTCTTTCTTCAGACACCAATAAAAGCCCTGAGTATGGCTGCTGTATCTCCATGCCACTCTCCTCCCTTCCCCCAGCACACTGCTTTTCTAGGAGCGAAGGCAGGGTGCAGTGAATTCCTCCTGTTGGGACAGAGCTGGGTGGGATGGTAGTCTTCCCGAGGAAGGGCAGGTCTTATATGTTTTGGGATAGAAACCAGGGAGAAAGGCCACCTGAAGAAATTACTGAGCAACAGTAGCTGCTCTACAGGCTGTCTGCCAGGAGGGCAGTGGAGGACATGTGCCCTTTTACTTAGAGAAACAGAACTAAATTCTTCCAAGTTTTAATAAATTAAAATCACATAACGTTACATTGCATTTGGAGGGAGAGAAAAAGTATGAATTTGTAGTTTGCAGGGAGCCAGGATCCCAGCAGGATGGGAGGGCACTCTAAACAGTGGGATCTACTTAGCCACACTGGCACCTGTTTTTCTCAGGTGGAGTGAGATCTGTCCTTCCTCAGACTGTCAGCTGTCTTCAGTCTCAAGAGCAGAGAAGGCCTGACCCAGAGGTGTCTTGGTAGCCACCAGAACCAGGTTTCTGGGAGAGAGTTCAGGGCTGAAGATGGGCAAGAGCTCAGCATAGAAGCCTAGAGGGAAGGCAGGACTAATCAGAAGGGAAAAGGGAGTTCAGTCTTCCTAGCCTCTTCTTTCTTAGCCTGGAGGACAGCCCCTTTTCCCATGGGGAAGACTGTAAAAGTAGCTCCTTGTGTTTTCTCAGCACCTGGGAAGCTGCCTCAGTGAAGCTGGAGAGATGGCTCACTAGTTAAGAACACTTGCTGCTCTTCCAGAGGACCAGAGTTCAGTTCCTGGCACCCACATCCAAATGACTCATAACTGCCTGTAACTCCACTTCTAGAGAAAGATAATGTCCTCCTTTAGCATTTGAGGGCACTATAAAGAGTGGTTCACATACATGCAAGCAAAAGTCATTAAATCCTAAAAAAAAAAGCTGGGTGTGGTAATGCAGGTCTCTTCCCAGTACTAGGAAGGCATAAGGATGCAGACCTCTGTGAAATACAGGCCAGCTGGGGCTACAGGGACACCCTGTCTAAAAAAAAAAGTCTCAAGAAGGCACTTCCAGGTATCTGCTTTTAACAATGCCCCACCCAACAGGTGATGAGCCAGACCCAGCTGACTGGATGGGACTTGGAAAAACCCCCCAAAACGTTACCCTTCTCACCTTGCTCCTGAAGATAGAGGAGCCGGTCCAGCAGAATCAGTGTCTCCACCAACGGGGCCAGGAGGAGGGCCAGAGTGAAAAAGGCTACCACACGGTTCTCTTGGGCCTGGTGGGCCTGAAGAACAGCCAGATTCAAAGGCAGCTGGGGGTCCAGTCCCACTCGCTGTAACCCTTGCTGCACATATCTGTGAGATCAGTCACATAGCACAGTTTAGTTTCAGGAACCTCTACCTCCCACTTAACTTTTCTTGTTCCCATCTGATTCCTACTCTGCTTGATTTGATACTTTCACTGGCAGTTAAAATTTTTGTTTTAAACAGGCAAGGTCTGTGCTGCCCAGGCTGGCCCCACATTCCTAGGTACAAGTAATACTCTTGTCTCAGCTCCCCAAAGCAGACCACAATACATAGCTTAGTTTTTTTGTTTTGTGATTTGAGTCCAGGATGCGCTCAAAATGGTAAAAGAGAAACAGTCTTCCTGCCTTGACTCCAGAAGCACGGTGTAAAGATTATAGGCATGTGCCGAGAGTTTAACATTCACTTTTAAATCAATGTTTCTCTGGCTGTAGGCTATCTTTTCGATAACATTCCAAAACTTATTTTCATCCTGCATAATTATTTAGCCATCTAACACTGGATTGATGGCAGTGTTAGAAACACTTGTTTACCTAGCATGGTAAGCCCTGGATTTGGAAATCAAAAGATTTCCATTGCTTTAGGGGAAAAAAAAAAAAAGAATTTAGGATGACCTAGAACCTTCTGCCTTCATCTCCCAGGCACTGGGATTATAAGTATGTGTCACGATGCTTCATGCAGTACTAAGAATCAAATCCAGGCTTCATGCATACTAGACAAATATTCTACCAACTGAGTTACAGCCCTAGCCCCAGAAGGACAACTTTTAGAAGTATTTGGAGAAATTTCCCTGGTTAGAGAATTCACTACTACTCCTCTGAGCCTACAGATTTTCTTTGCCTATGCTAACCAGTGAGGACAGGATGGAGAAGAGGGGTAGATCTCCCCCAACCTCACTCTTCAATCGTGAGTTCATGGACCCTGGGGATTCCTTGCACACCAGGCCTCCGTAGCTCAGGGCAGGCATTTCTGATAACTGTCTCCAGCGCTGCCCGGAAGCAGTGAGTTTGTAGACCAGGGCTTGCTTTCTGTAGCCTCTCAGCATAGTCCTCTAGGGCATGGCAGGCCCCCTCCCGGAGCCTGTAGGGCAGTTCATGGCTAGGCAGCCCAGCAACCCACTGACTCAGTGGGTAGCTTCCAGGGTCACTGAGTTTCATGTAGCAGCAGCCCACCGAGGCCAGGGCTACCACTTCAGGACAGCAGCAGAAATGCCGCAGCAAGGCAACACTCAGATCCCCACAAGCATGGAGGCCTGTGAGTAGCAGGCGGGTACCACCCTGGCCTGTATCCTCCAGGGGAAGCAGAAGTTCCTTGCACAGGGCCGTGGGGTTCACCCACTGAACCACATGGTGTGGGGAGTGGCGAGGGCCTCTTTGGACCATCTGTTGGGAGGGGAAAAGACAAAGGCAGATGCATTCAGTTGTTATCTTCAGGTCACAGAAAAGGGTTTGTCCTGTTACATGGGAGAAAAACTAGGCACAGGACTGAACCAGGACATGGGAAAAAGTCTTGGTCCCTCATTATAGACACTAGATCTTTTCATTTCTCAGATCTTTTTTTTTTTTTTTAAGTATTTTATTTACTTTTATGTGTCTGAGTGTTTTGCTGGCACGTTATGTAAGTGCACTATGAATGCAGTGCCTGAGGAGGCCAGAAGCTGGAGTCAGATCCTCTGGAACTGGAGTTACAGATGGTTGTTAGCCACCATGTGGGTGGTAGGAACTGAACCTGGGTCCTCTATAAGAGCCACCAGTGCTCTTAACTAGCTAACCATCTCTCCAGTCCTTCAGATCTTTTTTCTTTTTCTTTTGGGTGGGTTAGGGGAGTGAGACAGGGCAGCCCTGACTGATGTGGAGTAAACTATGTAGACTAGGCTGGTGAATTTGCAGCTATGCCTCCCAAGGGCTGGGATTATAAGCATTTAGCACCATACCTAGCTATTTTCCTTTTTCTTTTGGTAGTACTGAGGATGGAACCGAGGGCTTCATGCATGCTATACAAGTGCTTAGCTGCTGGATCACTTCTCCCAGTTTTCTTAGTGGTAACAAGTCTTAATATCTGACTGAGGGGTAAGGATGTACCACAGCACCTGCCTAACATGTGCAAGGCAATGGGTCTCATTCTCAGCACAGCAAATAACAATACCCATCTGGCCATATCAGTTTACTCTGAGAACACACTAGCGTGAAAAGCACTTTGTAATTGGTGCCTTTGAAATGTGGGGATGCTTTGTGGAAGGGGCAAAAAAATAGCAGAAATAAGAGACTATATCAAGCTGAGAAACTCCAAGTGGAAATTGAGTTTCAGTGCCTAGTTCTAGCCCACCAGGCCCTGTTCCTAACAGTGTAGTCTGCAGAGAGGGCAGCTTACCTTTGGGTGCCTCTTCTCCATTTTTTCCAAAGCTTGTAGTAGCTCCTGGTCCAGGCGCTGAGCTCTCTCTACCAGTCTCTGATCCCCTTCAAGGCTCTTCACTATCAGTCCCAGCCCCAGAGACATGAAGCGGGAGAGATGACCCTAGAGTCACAAGGAAGGACAAAGACAGCCCTGTTCAATGCCCTATCCAGTCTCACCCTCCCTACCAGTAGTTTAGACACCTGAGTTCCAGGTTCCAGAGGGTTCTGTCCTGCCTGGTCCCACGTTTCTCAGCACCTGCTCCCTGGGTTTTCAGGTCTGTTAAAACGCATTCCAGCTATTCTCATGACTCAAAAAGACAGTATGTTAGGAGTCTGGCTCACCTGGCCTGAGCCCACATCCACAACCTGAGTACAGCCAGTGAGGTCACTCAGCTTCTTCACCAACTGAAAGAGAAGGGACAAGGGTCTCCTGGCATTGCCTCTATGGGAGCAAATGCCCATAAGGAGTAGAGGAGCCAGGTGGCAAAGGAAAACATCACTGAGTGCCACAAAGACAAGAGGTATGGCAGCCAGGATTAAAGATGAAGGTGGATGTCCAGCCCAGGCCCAGGGCACTCTACTTGTTCCTCAAGTCAGTAACTCAAGAACAAGAGCCCTGTAGGCTGCTAAGTCAAAGGTTGAATGTGGAGGACAGGAGGAATAAGACACTGGCCCACACATAGCCACCAATCAACCCAGCAAAAGGACAGGAGAGCCACTCAGCACAGAGAGAGGTTTCTGGCATGGCTGTCAAGGAAGGAACTTCAAAGGCCTCTGTTCCTGCATGTGCAGTAAGGGCCACACATCTTTATAACCCATAGCCTTTAGGAGTTCTAGACTCCAGACACAGTCTAGCCTCCAGCTGTTTCCTCACCTCTCCCAGTCTCCGGATCTCATGCTGTTTCTTGGGTTTGACATGTTTCCGAAAAGGAGCTGTCAGTCGGGAGCTCTGGCTGGGGTTCTCCAGGAATTCTGAGGGGGTGTGAAAGCCAGGTGTCCGGGTGAAGGCAAGGGCACAGGCTGTGGACTTCAGGGCCAGCAGGGTAAGTGGCCACACGGACCTGTACCTGAGATAGTCCAGCCCAGACTGCCAGTGAATAGCCCATAATCTTATCCTGAGTGCACCAGCTTATAACCCAGAGACTCAGAAAGACCTCGTGAGAGTGTCTACATAAAGGCTCAATACATAGCTCAGTGCTCTAGCCCCTCTAGCTCATACCTGACCACCTCTCCTTCCCTGGGCATCCCCAGCAGCAGGGTAGCCAGCTGTGGTGGGCTTAGTCCATCCAGTGCTTCTTGCCATGAACAGGGGAGTGTGCCCCAGAGGCTATCTGTGAAAAATTCCTACAGGAGAAGGGGACAGTCAGCAGGACTACAATAATTCTCATTCTTCCTATCACCATCTCAACTCTCCACCTCAACACCTACCTCTTTCCAGCACTGGTACCCCATAAGATTCCCAGCTGCCACCAGCAGGTACCTCCTGCTCATCTACTTCAGCTATCAAGCCTGCCCCAGCCTCCCCTAGTATCCAGGTGGTACAGACTGCATTCTGGACACACTTCTCATTTTAGAAATGGCCCTGTTTGCTTGTATTTGCTTTCTCCATTCAATTTCTTACAAGTAGACAGTATACTTTTCATATCCGTGGCCAGAGCACTGTCACAGTAACTGGCAAGGCTGCCAAGGAAGGAACTTCAAAGGCCTCTGGTTCCTGCATGTGCAGTAAGGGCCACACATCTTTATAACCCATAGCCCTCAGGAGTTCTAGACTCCAGACACAGTCTAGCCTCCAGCTGTTTCCTCACCTCCCTGTCTCCAGATTAATGTTACTATTTAGATACCTGTTATTTTATGTGCCAGACATTCATTTGTTCATCTTAAAATTCTGGGGCTTTGTTTCGGTCATATACTAAGCTCTATTCTAGGACCAGGTATTACAATAGGGAAAAAGAGTTAAAAACAACAAAAGAGTGTGGGGGGGGGGGGGTGTGCTCGAGAGTTGGCTCAGTGGTTAGGAGTACTGGTTATTCTTCCAGAGGACCCTGGTTCAGTTCCCAGCACACACATTGCAGCTAATGTGTAACTCCAGTTCCAGGGACCCAATGCCTTCTTCTGGCATCTGTAGGCACTGAACATGGGGCTTACATACATACAAGTAAAACTCTCATAAACATAAACTGGGCAAGTACTTTAAACAGGATTATGGGAAAAATTGTGTGGGGTTGACATTAAAGCTGAGACCTAAATGAGTGGGAAACAGTCACATAAAGAAAATACAAGCAATAGCAAATACTCATTCATATGTTTTCTTCAGGACCTACTATAAACATTTGACATGCCTAAAAATAAGCAACTTACTTTTCCTTTTGGGTACTACTTATGGATTGAACCCAAGCAAGATAAGCATTTTACCCTAGAGTGATAGCTCTATACCCCAACCTTATAGGTACTTTGCTTTGGGAAAGGGGTGAGACCGGGTTTCAACACTGTAATCCAGGAAAATTATGGCAATCCTCTTACCTGTTTCAGTCTTCTAAAGACTAGGATTACAGACAGGTACCACCAAGCCTGGCCTGACCTTTTTGAGATAGGGTTTCATGTAGTCCAAGCTTGCCTGGAACTTTCTGTGTAGCCAAGGTTAACCCCAAACTTCTGATCCCCCTGTATCTGGTTCCCAAGTTCAAGGATTACAGGTGTGTATCACTCATCTGGCTAAGTCTGTTTTCTTAATTTATCTACTCTCTAATGCCATTTAGTGGAGTCTAGCAGTCTAGGCAGATCAGTGACCTCAGAGGCTCATACTTCTGTCTACAGAATCAGGCTACTATGGATACAGCACAATTAAAGTGGGAAGGGAATGAAATTTTATGGAGATAGAGAGGCAGCAAACACCAGACCAGGTATAATGATAAGGAATTAGTACTCCATCAAAGAACTGAAGAAGCAAGAGAGCACAATTAGATTTACTTCTAGCCAAGTTTGTAATCTCAGTACTTAGGAGTCTGAAGGCAGGACTATCACTAAGGGTTCAAGGCAAGCCTATGCTATGGTAATCCCCCTCCCCTAAAAAAAGATTTTTAAAAAATAGTAAAGGGGAGGAGAAAAAAAGAGAGAAGGGAAAGAGAGGACGGAGGGAGGGAGGGAAGAAAGGAGGGAGCTTAATTTGGCTAGTCAGAGAAGTGCTGCTTGGGGACTGGCCAAAGTATACACAAACAGCCATTTGGTAGAAATAAATGATGAACTTGGGATGTATTCTGAAGGCAGGATCAAGAGTTCTTATCGAAGGACTGGAATGTGAATCAATGAAAGCGCAGAATTAAGGCTGACTTCTCCGTTTGGGGTCTGACCCACTGATACGTTATCTTATTTTTTATCATTAATAATTCTGCAGATTTATAGGGATCCATTTTATAGCCAAGAAAAAAGATAAAAGGGTGAAAGAAAAAATAAGTTTAACAGAAGCAAGATTCTAGTTCAATTCGGTCTGCTTCCAAAGCTCAACTGCTCACTATATTACAAAATAAGAAATTTATTCAAAACCTGAACATGTATACTTTGGAACACCTCGTATGTTCCCAGCAAAGTTCAAAGTAATTACAGAATGGCCCAAATGTCCCTACATTTTTTTACGCTAGCTTTAAAGGAAGTTAGAAAATAACTTCGGTATTGAGAGAAGGGGAAAAAAGGGAATTACGCCAGCCTTAAGCTTTGTACAGACTGAAACTCCAGAAATAAAAGGCCGTCTCCATATTTTTTCCGTGGGGGGCTCCTAGCCAACCCTCTCGACCAGAAGCCACCCGCCCACAGCCCTGTGGCCTCACGATGATATAGGCATCCAGGATGGAACGGTAGAGCGCCAGGACGCGAGTGAGGTTCACAGCCAGCTGCCTCCTCTCCTCGATAGAGAGGCCACGGGCAGAGACGCCCGGCATCGCCCGGCTCGAAAGGCAGGAAGCAGGAAGCTCCAAGATTCGTGTTGGGTACCACGAGGGTGTGACCAAAGTAGGTTCTGCTCTGAAGGCCCTAACTAGAAGCAAAACTTCCGACGCCGTTCCCACAGAAGCTCTACCGGAAGCCGTGTCCAACTTGAAATCGTGAGACTGACCCGCCACACGTCATACATCCCGACGTCCCAAAGAGCCGAGGCCTTAGCGACCCAGACGCGCAGGGCGTGACCGTGACATCACAAAGGCGCGTCCGGCACAAGCTCAGCCTAGCGGGCCCCCTGCAGGTCCCGCCCTCCGTCCCGGAAGTGGGGCCACGGTTCCGACGCGCGCTGTTCCGCTTTCCGCAGCCCACCACCTTGTACTTCCACCGGGTTGTAGGGGCAGGGGAGCGCACGTACTCTGATTCGCTGGCCTCGCTGCCTGAAGCGCGTGCGCCCCGGCCGCCTGCGCGTTCCAACCCGGGTTCTTGCCGAGCTAGGGCCCGTGGGCGCGCACCGGTTTCCTCTTCCGGCTCCGGACGCTTCCGATCCTAGTGCGTCGGGACCAGGAGGTAGGTGTGTGGGTGTGCAAGAACGGCCTGCCCCGTGTGGACTGATAGAGTGCTGGCCCAGGTGGCCCACCTGAATTGTTGAGTCCTCCCCCTCATCTCTGGTGTCTAATGTCACAGGTTATTATTGCTTGTTGGGGGCATAAGTAGGATACTTGTGGAGGTCGCCCCCACGTGCAGCCCAGAGAGAGGGGCTTGAATTTGCATCTTCGTTCCTGGGGCCACGCTACGGATGCCTGGGTAATTCAGAGGACATCTGTGCTATATTTCCTCACCGCTGTCGATTGTACTATATGCTCATTTTATGCTGATTGTGGAGCTCACCTGTTTGGGCTTCGTAGACCTGGCAGAGTTCAAAGGGATCTTCGAGTCCCTTCTTTTTACTCCACCACCGAGTTACATTCCCGGCCTCGGCACCTTCCTTTTATAAATGACACAGACCTGTAGGGCGGAATGACCCTCCTAATACTTTCCAGTTGGTGACTTGTGGGGCTTTACCGTACAGTTCCATTTCCTCTGTTTCTGGGGGGTTTTTTCTTCTTAAGTCATTCAGAGATCAGCCTTCCCCCACAGCCCCCCAGGCCTATGGGTGCAAGGATCACTTTTGTCCCTAGGGCTAATTGCAGACCTCCGAATATTGAACTATGGGATTCTGCAGAAAATGAGTATGTTATTCTTCTTCCTTCAGCAAGCCTCTCTTCCCAGCTGCTTTCCCACAACCCACTGCCCTCATGTCTACCATACTGCTGAATTTGGATTTTGGAGAACTTCCAAAAAAGACATTCGAAGGAAATGCCAAGCATCAAAGTTTTATCAAGAAGCGACGCCTCTTGGAAAAGAAAGGGTTTCTGAAGAAAAAGAACCAGGCCCCAGGTAGAGTATCTAAGCTGCACTCAGAACCTCCAAAGAAAGGGGAAATTTCCATAGTGGATGGCTCCAGGAAGAATCTTCCATGCCCAAAGAAGAAAGTGGCTGTCTCCAGCAGAGCGTCAGAGCAGTCCCCAAACAAGAGAACAGCAGTGTCTTGGCTTACTCCTGCCCCTTCAAAGAAGACTGATTCTGTTGTGGCTAAAATTGATTTGCTAGGGGAGTTTCAGAGTGCCCTTCCAAAGATTAAGAGCCACCGAAAGGGCCCCAAGAAGAAACCCTCTCAAAAGACTGCTACACAGACCTCCACACAAGCTCAGTCAAAGAATAAGTGCCCCAAAGCATCCCAGAACTTGCCAGGGAAGATGGTGGCAATTGACTGTGAGATGGTTGGCACAGGACCCAAGGGACACGTTAGTTCCTTGGCTCGATGCAGTGTTGTCAACTACAATGGTGATGTGCTTTATGATGAATATATCCTTCCCCCCTGCTATATTGTGGACTACAGGACCAGATGGAGTGGCATCCGAAAGAGCCACATGGTGAATGCTACACCCTTTAAGATTGCTCGAGGCCAGGTAAGGAACAACAAGATAATGGCAGAGAGGTGGGTGGGGAGAGGCCTTTGGGGGCAAGTAATAGCATTCTAGGAAGGTGCCAAAGGACTGTGGAGAGGAGGAGAAGAAGACTTCTTGTTGGAATTGAATCAGTTACTTTTCTGGTTGTTGTAACAAAATACCTGCTAAAGGAACTTAAGGATTTATAATTTATTTTGGTGTAGTTTGAGAATACCATCATGGTACAGAAATCATGACAGCAAGAGTGTGAAGCAGCTAGTCAGCAGTCAGGCAGCAGAGAGATGAATGCTGGTGCTCTGCTTACTGCTTTTTATTCGGTCTAGGACTCCAGCCAATGGAATGAGGCCACTCCCATTTAAGGTGGATCTTTCCACCTTAGTTAACCTAATCTAGAAAATCTCTCACATTTAAATTTAGAGATTTGTCTTCTAGGTAATCCTACATCCTGTCAGGTTGAAAGTATTAACCATCACAAGTCTACCCATGTCAGCTTGACACCGAAACATTGCACTTTTAAGCCCTAACCTTCCATTCTTGGTCACCATAGACTCACCGCCATCTCATAATGCAAAATGTTTTCAGTCCAACTTCAAAAGGCTCCATAGTCTTTAAAAGTCCCAACACTGCAAAAATGTAAGGGCAGAGCCTCCTCTCTGAGACTTAGGCAACCTCTTAACTGTGAGCTTCAAATAACATCAAAAAACAAGTTAACAACTGGAGAGAGATACCTCAGTGTGTGAAGTTCTTGCTTCACAAACATGAAGACCTGAGTTCAGAGCTCCACAAAGCTGGATGTGTTGGCACACATCTATAACCTCAGCACTGAAGGATGGAAATAGGTAAATCCTGAGGGCTTGTAGCCAGTCAGTCTAGCCAAAATGAAAAACCCTGTCTCAAAAAATAAGATGGCAAGCAATAGAGGAAGACACTCAACATCAACCTCAGTCTTCCATAGGTGTAAGCACCCTGTGTGCATGCACGCATGTGTATGCACGCACACACACACCAAGTCACCAAGTTTCATTCTTCCAATATACAATGGTAGAATATATATTTTCATTCCAAAAGGGATAAATGAAGGCAGACCAAGTGAGAAAGACTGGACAAAGCAGGACTGAGCCTAGCAGGGCAGACAGCAGACCCTGCAGCTCCAAGTCCTGTATTTGGCACTTGTAGTGAAATTATCTGGATTTAAGAACCTTGGCTAGTTCTGTCCTTGCAGAGATCCACCTGTCTCTGCCTCCCAAGTGCTGAGATTCCAGGTTTGCCACCACTCCTAGGAGCCCTCCTACTTTTGCATTTTTTCATGCCCATGCACATGGGTTATGATTCATATTTCTGCTTCTAGCTTAGAGTGTAGCTTGGCCACTTTTTTAAACCAAATCTTGTGCTTTGTGAAAACACTTTCCTGCATGTCTTTTTCAAGCAGGATTCTCAGTTCGTTCTCTCCCCTTTCACATGAATTTGTATTTCACAAGTTGGAGCTCTCTGTGGTCTTGCCCTTAGGCACGTTTCCTGCTGACCCAATGCAGAGTATTACATTTCTCTTTAATGGGATTAATCTTTCATACCCACCTAGTCTGCAACTTTGAACTTGTGTTCTTTCCCTACCAAATTACGTTTTTATATCTTTATGTTTCACTTTGTTCTCATTGTAGACCTAGATAAGATCAGTGAGCAGTAACCTTGACACAACCTGAATATTATCCTGTCTTTAAAATATCCTGTATTAAGCATAAAAAATAAAGTTATGCTTTTTTAATTCATTTTCACTCAAGTTCTCAGAACTGAGGCAGGATACAGTGAGTTCTTTGCCAGAGTGTAACACAAAATGGCTGGTTCTCTCCAGAGAGATGAGCCATATTTGATGGCATTTCTCTTGGCATTCTAATATTCCAAGATAACATACAGCTTGTTAAGCTTGTGTACAGCACTCTACAGCCTCTTTAGCCCCCAGTTCTAGCCTCCCATATTCCTCACCAAAGCCAGTTCCAAAGGCCTAAGAACCACAATTACACTCCTCATTACCAGTATTCAGTATTACTTATTGCTATGACAAAATACCTGGCAAAAACAGCTTATGGAAGGAAGGTTTATTCTGGCTCATAGTTTGAGAATCCAGTCCATCATGGCAGAGAAGGCATGGAGGCTGGAGTGAGGCCCCTGGTGACAGTGCATCCATAGTGCAGAAGCAGAGGGGAATGCTGGTGTTCTCTTGCATCTAGAAACTTCCTTACAGACATGCTCAGAGGTTGACCAGATAAGGGGCAAAACCATTTCGACAGTCGGGGCCCATTTTACGTTTCTGTGGAAACCTTAAACTGGAAGTATGCCTGGAGAAACAATAGTCAGCTGGTGATAGAAGTGGGCAGAGCAGGAGGTGTGAAAGTAACTTGGGGCAAGGGCTGAAAGTGTTGGTGACTGGAGAGGGCAGAACTTTGACAGACAGAACTGAAACAAGCTGGACGAGGTGGCATATTTCTCTAATCCTGGCACATACGAAATGGATGGAGGCTAAAGGATAAGAAGTTCAAGGCCAGCTTTGGCCACGTAAGACCTGTTTCAAGCTCCCTTCCCCTTAAAGAAAATGCTGAATTAGAGCATAGTTGTATTGGGAGAGGTATCCAGGTGGCCTGTTGTAAAAGACACTGATCTTGTAAGGGGGTTCTCTCTCTTCAGTCACTGAGCAAACCTCATTCTGTCCCTGTGTTAGAGCACAGCAAAGAACAGGGGCAGAGTGAGAGAAATAAAGAATGAGAGAAGATAAGGATCTTGGGAGGCCACCAGAGGGCACCCATGGCCTACTTTGAATTTGAGGATCATGCTCTTTGCTTTCTCTAGATACAGGGTCTTCTCTTTTGGACAGGGTCTTTTTTTGGACATATGTCCCAGGCTGGCCTCAAACTCACTTTATAGCCAAGGATGACCTCCTGTCTCTACTTCCTGAGTGCTGTGATTTATAGACATGTGCCACCACACTTGGTTTACCCAGTGCTGGGGGTGGAACCCAGGGCCTCATTTATACTAGGCAAGCACTCTATCAATTGAATCAGAGCCTCAGCCCATTCCAAAATTCTTAATAATGCTAGAATGCTATAATTCTTTATAATGCTGTTGAAGGAGATTTATCAGAGATAAAATGGCTGAGCATTAGAAAGACTTGGCAGGAAGTGGTGAAGGACATCCTACCCACAAAGGAACAATTGAGCAGAGGCTTGGGAGAGACAGAAGCTGGAATGGGTCTGGCGGCAGATGGTCCCAGCTTCAGTGAGGGCTGTGTTCTTGGGCTTACAAGATGGAGGTAGAATTGGGTGGGAAACTGGGTGTAGCCAAGAACAACTAAATACTTCTTTGAGTGGGGCTGTCACTAGGGTTTTAAGCATGAAGACCTTCTGTTTGGTCTCATGGAGTGGGTTCCCCTGGAAAGCCTTGCAAGACTGCTGGTTGGTGTTCACAATCCCATTTTGGGTGTGACTTTCAGAGTCCATGTCCTCATACTTCTAAGACCTAATATGGTAAAGTTAGTTGGTTTTGAGACTAGTGAGCAGAAGTGCCACAATGCCCCTGAAGTTTAAGTCTATAAATGATTCTCGATTTACTTTATTATTTCTTAGTATTTTTTTGCATTTGTCTATTTTTCGGCGGGGACAAGGAGGAGTGTGTGATTGCGTGTATGTGGAGGTCAGAGAATAACTTGTGGAAGTTGATTTCTCTCCTGTGTGTTCCAGGGATCTTTTAGATTTGGAGGCAAGCACCTTTACCTGCTGAGCCATCCCCTCACTAACCTTTATTAGGGGGAGGGGACACGACAGGATCTCACTCTTGTATCTTCCAGTATCCCTTCTTACCACCTCTTTATACTCCTATTCCAGATCTTGAAGATCCTCACAGGGAAGATAGTGGTGGGGCATGCCATCCACAATGACTTTAAAGCCCTACAGTACTTTCACCCCAAGTCCCTCACCCGAGACACCTCCCAAATACCACTCCTCAACCGGAAGGCCAACTGCCCAGAGAATGTCACAATGTCACTGAAGCATCTCACCAAGAAGCTGCTGGACCGGGACATCCAGGTAACTTCTCTTCCACCACATACACAGAACTAACTGCAGAAGTCTAAGCTTAGTCCTAGTAGTTTGATAGGCTGTCCCAAATGGTACTGTGGGAAAGGAAGACAGCGGGCAGTAGTCATAATCTAAGAGAACAGAGTAGATGCAAGGACACTGAATAGGAAACTATGGACACATCTTAGGGAGAGCATTTAAGGAAGGTAGACTCAGAAGATCTGTCTTTAATCTGAAATGTCCTGTTTCTGCAGAATTTGAACAGTAAGACATGTATACCCCACCACAGAAAGAATTGAGCAGGTTTCCTAGGAGTCGAACCTCTGAGATCCTGAGTATTAAGGCCCTAGCATAGTTCTAGCTGAAGCTCACAAACTCCAGAAGAAACAGTGGTAGGCAGCAGGGTCTAGAGTTGGCTTAGAAGAGAAGAAATACTTCATGCTTTTCTCTTCCTCTTTAGGCTGGAAAAAGTGGACATTCCTCTGTGGAAGATGCCCAAGCCACCATGGAACTGTACAAGTTGGTTGAAGTTGAATGGGAACAGCACCTGGCCCAAAATCCTCCAAAAAATTAGCAGCCCCAAGGAGACATATACAGTAGATCAACACACATTCTGCGAGCTTCACACCTATAAACTAGAATTGTTAGGGAGAGAGGCTCAACAAGAGATTTAATACCCATTGAAATTTCATCTCAGCTATTGTGTTCACTGTGTGGTTAAAGTGCCCCATCCATGGAAGGAGAAAGCCTTCGTGTCAGAATCCAGCTCTAGGCCAGCCTGAGCCTAGGTCACAGGCCTATCACTCCAAATAATTGGGAGGCTGATGCAGGCCATAAGTTCACCTGCCTGGACTACAGAGCCAGTTTAAGGCCAATGAGACCCTATCTCAAAAGTAAAAGAAGGCCAGGGATAGAGCTCAGTGCTAGAGCACTTGCTAGTGTACATGAACCCCTAGTTTAAATTCCCAATGAGTAGGGGTTAGAACACAACATGAGGAGCCCTAGACTTCACTTCTTCGATGGTGCTAACCCAGGTGCTTGTGCCAGTCAACTTTCCTGATATTGATGGGGCAGGACACATCAGGGAATATAGTTTACCACACTGCCTTATCGCTAGGACATGTGTCAAAGGGCAATTATATGTCTCTTGTAGGGTGGAGGGTAAAGGGACCCGGGGTTGCCAAGGCTGGCCTCAAACTCTTGAGCTCAAATGGTTCTCCTTTCTGAGCCTCCTGAGTAGCCGGAACTACAGCTGCACCACTGTGCTTGGCTTTTCAAATTTTATACCTTTTATTCTCAAGTAGTTAATAGTGTGTTTCTACCTTCACAGGTGTCTCCATTAAAGCCAGGGTGGAGCAGATTTGTAATTCAGGTGGTTTAAGGCAGGAAGATCAAAAGTTCAAGGCCATCCAGAGCTACATAGAGAAACTTTTGTCTTGAAAAAAAGAAAGGAAGGCCGGAGTTGTACACAGGCCTTTAATCCCAGCGTTCCAGCATTTGAGAAGCTGAGGCAGGCAAATCTCTGTGAGTTGGAGGCCAGCCAGGACTACATAGTGAGGACTTGTCTCAAAAATAAAGAAAAAAGGTGTGGTTGGTTACTGAATGTATGATCACACAACATAGCGCAGATTGCTTTGGGGGGAGAGCCTGCTCCTTGCCTGTTGATATCGTACCAGCTACCAACTTCCAGAAGTGAGGTTTAGTTCTCTTTACAGGCTTACAGGGCAGGTAAGGATATGCCTTAAAATTAACTTGCCTATGGTTTATGTAATTTAGGTTCTACTTGCTTGGTATAAAAAGAATATATTGTTTTAATGGTCTTTCAGTCTTACTTACTAAACCAAGACTCTTAAAAACTCAGGTGAGCCATGTTCTGCCACATGCCTTTAATAGCAGCACTTGCGAGGCAGAGGCAAGTGGATCTCTTGAAATCAAGGCCAGTCTAGTCTCATATTGAGTTCTAAGCCAGCTGGAGCTACAAGGGCCTGTCTCAAAAAGAAAAAAAAGGAAAGAAAAAAACAACAAAACAGCCTCAAAGAATTCTTTTGATAAATTTTTATAACAGAAAACTGTGGTGGCTTCTTTTTTGCTTCTCATTAAGTAGCATCACTGCTAAGGGGCTGTGAAGTTCCGGAATAGAATTTCCTATTTCCAGGGTTCTCACTTGGGCCCCTGTTTGCTGTGTTTTTTCTGTATCAGTCCAATTTTAGTGTATGTGCTGCTGAAGTGATCACTGCTGTATTTTCTTTTAGGAAACTGTGAAGGCCTTAGCAAACAGTTCTTTGTCCTCCCTATTACAGATGAGAAGCACACCCCAAGTGATACTCCAGGCCATGCACACACCCTCATGCAGTGGGTGTGTGACTAGGGGAATGAGAATGGATCAGTGGGCATAAGGGGAGAATGGGGTGTGGGGGTGCTTGGTGTGCTTGGTGACGCCAGCCTGGTTGCTGCTGCCACCTCTTCCTCAGTACACACCCTCATCCGGAAGGTGAGTCATGGGTTGTCCAGGATTACTTTCCATACACCGACATCCCTCCAGACCCTCCAGGTTTCATTCATTAAGACAATGAATCACTTTGCTTCTTGGAGTTTCTAGTGCCCAAATCCTTCAGTCCTTTTCTAACCATGGCCTTTAAGGGGTTGGTGGTTTTGGATATTGTAAGACTATAAGCCCTTATGAATGCTTCACTATGCCAGGTATTACATTGAACCCCTGAGGTGTACCCTGTCACTCTGTAACCTAGGGGGTATTCTAATTTAAGAGGTTGACTAAAAGGTAAAGTCTTTTACAGGCCAAATAGCTGGAAGTTGGCAGCACTGGCCCTCAGACCTGTTGAGTAGACTCTTGCCTACTGTCTCTCAGAGTGGCATCTGGCAGGATGTGGAGTTCCACTTACATATTTATCCAGGGTCTGTTCTGTACCAGGCAGTGTGCTAGCCCTGAAAAAAAGCCAGGTGACTTTTAAGTCCACTGTGCAAATGACAGTCTTGAACTGCTGTAGGATTTAAAGCACGTTAGTAAGGAAAACAGGTCTGTATTGCTGGCAGCCATATGGAAGCTGGACTGGGGAAGAGCCAGGAAATGAGCAGTGGGGATGTGAATCAGTGAAGTAGGAGGAGCATGTGAGGATCATAGGAGATGATGCTATGACTTGGCAATCAGGGCAGGAGAATGACAGGTGTACTGAATACTTGTGAACCAAGTGCATAGACGAGTGGAGGATTCACCAAAGAAAAGGATGTGAGGGAATAGTGAACTTGAGGGTGAGGTGCATATTTCCTGGCTGCCTGAACTGCCTGAAGATACCCAACTGGGTAGACAGGACTGAGGCTTAGCAGAGCAGACTTGAGACAAGAAACTGAGGTTTAGAGACAGTAATGCAAGGCTAGGTTTTGATGGCACATGCCTATAATCAGAGCACCCAGAAGGCAGAGACAAGAGGACCCCGAGCTTTGTTTTTTTCAAAGATTTATTTTGGAGGCTAGAGTGGCTGCAATTCAGAGAATCCAAGTTTAGTTCCCAGCATTCGTGCCAGGCAGCTCACCAAGCCTGTAACTCCAGTTTCAGGGGAGCCAATACCTTCTTGTCCAAAAATTTATGAAAAAAAAAAAAGTAATTTGATCCCCCTCTTCTGAACACTGGTATTCAGGCAGGGAAGGTGGCAGAGATGAGAGTAAGCAGGTGCTATGCCTACTGGCACATTCTGGAGTTGGAAGCAGGATAACAGATTTAAGGGCTACCTGGGCTACAGAAAATAAACTAGAGGGGAAAAAGAAGGGATGTTCAAAACTTATTTTTACTTTGAGGGGAAATGAGAGTCCTACAATTATGAGAGACCTAAAGATGATGAGGTGTTTACAGTTTGGGAGTAATAAATGATAGAAAGGGTTAAATAAGAGTGCACCTGCTCTTATCCAGGGAAGAACTCTTTGAGGTGGTGGCATTTGGGTACAGACCTGAAAAAAGTGAGGAAACAAAGTCATGTAAATATCCTAAGGAAGACTATGCCAGACAAGTGATAGATTCAAAGGCTCTGGGGCAGGTGTGTGCTTGTATATTTAAGGAGCTGCAGATGGCCTGCATGGCTGCAGCAGAGTAAACCAAGACGAAAGTAGTAAGACGTGAGGTCAGAAAAGGGGGAGACATTGCTAGAGTAGGGCCTTGCTGCACATTACGAGGATTGGGGATTTTGCTGTGCATCAGATGGGGAAACCACAGCAGGATCTTGAGCAGAGAGATGGTATGAACTGACGTAGGATTCTACTGTGAGGGAGAGAAAGGGAACAGAAAACTAGTATAGAGGCTCTTACTGTGACCTAGGAGAGACATTTCACTGTGGCAGTGGAGATAAAGAGCTGGCTTGATTTGGAACAAGTCTAACTTTAGACATGGGTGAACTTTAGTGTGCTTGATGGTGAGCAACTGTTTAATCCAAGGCTGACACCGCTGGCCTTTCAATCATCAGGCACTTGTTCCTGGCTGTTCTAGTTAGCTTCTCTATTGCTGTGGTAGAGTACTGACAAAAGCTACTTGAGGAGGCTTATTTAACTAACATCTCACAGTCCATCATCGAGGGAAGCTCAGGGAAGGAACTCAGAGACAGGAACTGAAGCACAGACCATGGAGCTAGACCCTCCCACATCAATCAGCAATTAAGAAAATGCTTCAGAGACATGGCCACAGGCCAATCCAATAGAGATAATACCTCAATTGAGGTTCCCTCTTTAAGGTGTCAAGTTGACAACTGAGGCTATCCAGTACACATCCACCGAAGAGCATTCAGGAGTGCCTGTGCCCAGAGAGGGGTGGACCTGGGCATGGTCAAGAGTGGAGGCTGGCTACAGATACACTGGACAGTCATCAGGGCAGAGAATAGACATGACATCTAGTACCACTGCCAGGAGGAGTGTATTATGATCCGGGCCTGGGGAACTGCTGTACCAGTGTTTTAGCAGCACCCCACCACCACCCTTACTCCCATCCCTTAGCCGTACTGGGGATATCCATTCCTTATGTATAACTTCTGGCATAGGGATACCCCATGCACAGAATGTCTAGAACTCACATGAAGGTGGAAAGGGCATGTGAGCACATACTGTGAAGAAGTCTGAGGGCCAGGGAGTTAGCTCACTTGGTAAAGTACCTTCTGCATAAGCATAATGAGTGAGTGGATCTCCAGCACCCGTGTACAAGCTGGATGTGGTAGCACTTGCCTGTAATGAGCACTGGGAAGGCAGAGACAGGATGATACTTGGGGCTCACTGGCCAGTCAGTGTGGTGAGCTCTAGGTTCAGTGAGGGATCCTGTCTCAAAATAAGATAGTGACTGATAAAAGCACCCAGTGTCAACCTCTGGCCTCTACAAACATACACACACACACACACACAAATTCTGCATGAAAGCAGAATGAGGCTCTGGAGGCAGGTATACCCACGACTTCCAGAAAGCTTATGATCACTGCTGGCCCAGAGCAAGAACTGGTCTCCCCAGACAAGGCCTGTGACCCTAGCCTAGTCTTTTAGAGCACCAAGCAGCAGAGCACTCCTAGGCCAGAGCAACTCCCCAGAGACCAAGCCCTTCACTCTTGCACCCTGCAGAATCCTGCTTGGTTACTTTGGAAAGAGTCCGTGAGAGGTCCAGGCTCAGCCAAAGGAGGAAGAAGGCATGGACTACTGTGCTCTGGGAGCTGGGAGGAGCCAGAGCCCACACCCAGAGAATCCAGCCTGGCTGGCTTACACAGTGGGTAGCTATCGAGAAGGTGACTTGGAGAAAATATTGGTGAAGGCCTAGGAAAGGCTTGCTGTTGGCCTTGTGCACACATACTTTGTACTCCAGAGCTGAAGCTGCCTCCTACCCAGTCCCCTAGGGATTTTTGGTGACCAGGAAGTTCATGAGGAGTCATACCACCCATTCCTGCAAGCAGCCAGCCAGGTGTCCTAGTGAGTCCTGGCCCTAGGACAACTCTGGCACTGGGCCAACTACTAGTGCTTGGGAAGACCCATTACAGTTTCCAGATCATCAGGAAACTGGTACTCCCAGGGTTTGGGAGGTGTGAGACCGTGAGACGGTGATGGGGCTGTTGGCAACTGTGAAGTCTAGAAACTACTGGCCTCTTTGATTCCCTCTAGGGACATGTTTCTGCTGATCCCCAAGTCCCAACGCTCCTACCTAGATGTCTTGGCTCAGGCTGGTAGAAGAGTGGTTAGGTAGGTGAGATTGGGGACTTCATCTGATCAACATACATCCTTAGCCTGGCTACCTGAAGTTCACAGGCCTCAGCTTGGTGCCCTCTGGGTGTCCAGGCAGGCTAGGGGTCCTGGCAAACCTGATGGGGTAGGGGTTCTGGGTAGTTGTGGGCTGTACTCTTCAGTCTCATCTCTGACAGATGACATCTTCCAGAGCTAGTGCCCACAGGGGAAGGGAACCAGAGCTTCCTGTTTCACAGGTCTTTTTCCTATTTCATTCATGCTGCTCAGAGCAGACTGTTAGGTCTAGGTTAGTCTGGGGCCTCTTCTTTCCTCCCACCCATCCACCAGCTCTCTGGCTCTATTTTAGTAGGTTTAGAAGAGGTCAGGGAAAAGACAAGGCCCTGGTCTGGCTAAGGGACCAGACTGTGAACTCATATTCCAGCTTATCTCTGCCAGCTCAAGATGGCAGGGTGGGGATAAGGGCCTTTGCTCAAATCCTCTGTCTCAGACCTCTCTGAAGAGTCTGTCCACCAACTCCAAGGAAAGACCTTCAGAGAAGCCATGGCCTGGAGCCTGCTCAGCAGGAGAAAGAGCCCTGAGGATCTGGAGGCTGCTCCTGATTACCCGATTTCTGGAACTCTAGGACTGCTGAGTTCTGTAGGTCTCTAATGACCAGGCTGGGAGTAAACTACTGGGTTCATTGTCCAAAGACATCACCTGCATTTTTTTTAAGAGAAGAGAGTGGTAGAGTCCTTACCTTTGAGAAAGGAAGGGGAGAAGAGAATGGAAACCCCAAGGAACCCTGAATGGGGTTTTACTCAGCTGGTTGACCTTCCAGAAGCTGGTCATTGGCCCCTCCGGTCCCCATGCCCAGGGACATTTTGTTCAGGAGTCTCTGTCCCTATTCAGAATGTCAAGCAAAGACCTGGGTTTCTCAGTCTCTTGTCTCTAGGACTTTGCCCTTCTTTCCTCTCACCTCTCTCCATTCAGTCCTTAGAAGATGGCTTTCTGATCCAGTTCCTACCAGTCTACAGCCCACCCCCAGCCTGCCTTCCTCCAGAAACCAGATTATCTCAGTGTCATGGGAAGGGGGGGCAGGAGTCCCAGATACCAGCTCTTCTATATCTCTCTCAGGGTAAGAGGCAGCACCAGAGAGGGCTATAGGCCCTGTATCCTAGGCAAAATGGCAGTGCTAGAGGACACTGTCTATTTCCAGAGCTGGGACTTGCTCCAGGTGCCACAAACCCAGGTGTTCTGCCTGTTGAACCTGTCATGGCTACAGCCTTTTCTCTTCTACCTTGGGCTGCCAGGACTGAGGGTTCAGCATAGGGCAGTGTGTGATAGTGGCAGAGGGGTAGGGCCCTAGGACAGACCATAGACCCAACCCAAGTTTAACTTCAGGTCAGTCTCTGTGCAGGGGACTGAAACACGGTCTGGACATGTCCTCAGCCAGTGCATCCCCACCCTACCCTCTCGCCTTCCTGGCTCAGCCAACCCAACCCAGCCCAGCCCTGAGGAGAGCGTTGGCAGCTGGAGCTGGGAAAAGCACGGCAGAGCCAAGAACAACAGAGGCACCGCCTGGGTGCTGTGCAGACCCTCTTCTGGCCTGCAGTAACCCCTCTTTCTGCCTTAACCCCATCTATTACTTCCAGTCCCTCTGCTGCCCTGCAGGTCACTGGCATCCCCTGCCTCTGAGTGTAGCTTTCCTTTTCCTCAGGTTCAGAATCCTCTCACCCTTACCCTTGCTAGTTCTCAGGGTCTCTCCTCTGTACTTAAACATTTCTGGAAGGTCAGTTGCTTTCTTTCTAGGTCTTGGATCCTGTCTTCCAACTGTACTTCCTGCTAGGCTTTTTGAGGGTTCTAACCTCCATCATGCAGTGAGAGTGCCCAGGGTGAGCCTGAGTCCTTGCCAGAGCATATTTCAAAAGGCTGGGTCACTGAACCAGGGAGACTGGCAAAGGCACAACAGTCCCCTTGGCTTGAAGGATCCCAACAGACTGGAAGGCAAATTACTGGAATTTGTGCTCTATGTGGAACTGAATCCTGAGAGCTCAGGGGATACAAAGTCCTGCTCTAGTGCTGCCAGCCTTTCCCATCCCAAATCTCTCACTTTCCTGTACAAGTGTCCATCCCAATTTGGTTGGCTTCCACTTCAGTGTCTGGGTCAACAAACTTTCTGACCCAGTAGAGGTAGTAACTGCTGCTCTGGGTGAGGCCCTCTACCAGTGCTGACCTTGGCAGAGAATCTCTCTCGTCCAGGGTGGGGACTTCATGATCCTCCGGCTCTCCAGTCAACTCTGGCTTCCTCCATGCTGGGCAAGATGGTCCTTTCTCTCCCACTTAGCTTCCTGGAAGGGATGGAGAGGGCAAAAGTGTCTCCTATTTCAAGCCCCGCTCTGTGGCACTCCAGCGAGCACAATCTGCCCTACCTAGGCCTGCTCCCTGCTGCCATCTCAGCCAATCTTCCTTTCTGTTGCTCAGAGTCGAAGGCCACATCCCTCCAAGCCACACAATGGAGCAAAGCATCAAAATATTCTTTAACTCTTCCAAGTTTGTTTTTTTCTTCCCCACTCCAACCCTCAGCCTGCCTCTGCATTTCTATTTGGCACCCTTCCACCACTTGAGTCTCCAAATTCCTGGGGGAACCCCAAAAGGGGCATGATCAAAAGAAAGGGGTCACCTAGGGCAGATCTGCAGCAGATTTGGTCATAATTGGAAGGCTGGAGGCACTGGGAAATTCCTTTCTTTATTGATCCCAGAGGGAAATTAAAGCCAGTAGTTGAGCATGGTATGAGCTGTTGCTGGAGGCAGCTCCTCTCCAGAGCCTGTTTTGGGGCCCTAGCTCCTGCCTCTCACCAGTAGGCTCCCCATTCATCTCTGCTAGCCCTCTCTCCCAGTCATCCCAATCCCCTCATCTTCCAGCCCCTCAGAGTTCCTTTTCCCTAGCAGCTCACCGAGCCTCCCCCTCCCCAACCACGTCCATGCCTGTTCCAGCCCCAGCCAGTCAGTACCTTGCTCCCATCCTCACTTTTCCGCCCAAGTTGGGGTGGTGGAGCTCTGGCCCTGAGCTGCCAAACCGCAAACACATCTGGAAAGAATTCCCGCCCAGCCCCACTTCCCTTTGTCTTACTTCTGTCTCAAAGCCAATTGCTGGATGACCAGGGCGGCGATGAAGGGAGGGGAGTGGGCTCAGGGCTCCCAGGCTCTACCCCAGGGAGCCCCCTTCCAGATTCTAGCGTCTGTGGGACTCTCCACTCGGCCTGTGCTCCCTGCACTATCATCCAAGGCCTCTCTACTAGGCTAGGTGTCCTCACCCGAATGCGCGCGGGTCCCTGAGGTGAAGTCTTAACACTCTAAGTCTTAGGGCTCCTGGGGAGAGCCACGCCTGCTCTTGCCCTTTTTTCTTGCTGGAGGAAGTATGCCACCTTAGCAGCAACGTGGACTTTTCCACCAGTGGGCTCTAGGCATCTGGGGTAGGGTGGAGATGGACACGGTGACTTGGGTGGGAGAGGTTAGAGAGACTGGGGTGGGGGTAATGGGCGCCTGTATTTCCGTTGGGTCCCCGCTTCAGGTCTCATTCCTTGGGCTAGAAGCCGGATTTCACTGTCAGAGCCTAATCCCCTCGGTGTACCTACAGCGAAGGAGCGCCAGAGGGAGTGGGAGGAGCAGCAGGCCTGCAACCCTGGACAGCCAGCGAGCGTTCCCCTGGGCCCCCTTTCCTCCGCACTTCCGCGGCTATCTGTAGCTAAGCTGGTGTCCGCCCGCATCCGTAAGCCCTACGTCCCCAGATCAGCTCCACACAGAACCTGGAGCTCTATCCTCAGGCCAGAGTGTCTTGTTCCCTTCCGGAGGCGGGTCTGGTAGCATTCTGAGAGCTAGGTTGGGACTGACCTAGCTGTCCTCGTTGTCCACACCCCATTATTCGAGATCTCGGCCCCAGACCTGATCCGCACGACAATGTCGGGCTTCGGACCAAGGTTAATTCTTCAGCCCTTGCCCACAGCCCGGTTCGTCTCTTGTTAAAGCCCGCGGGTCCCGAGATCGGTCAGGGTTCTCCCGGTTAGGGTCCAGGGCTGGAAGAGCTTGCCTGCTCCACCCTGGCCACGCTGGCAAGGAGGGACCAAGGCAGGGACCCAGGTTGAGACCATTTAGGGGGATGCAGGGCGACACCAGGGCGGTTGGCGGGGGGACGTGGGGTGCAGGCAGAGGGCCACTTGCGGAGCAGGGACAGCAAGATGCAGACGCAAAGGGATGCGTTTCCCGCTCCTCGTGTCGGTCTTTCCTCTGGGGCTCTCACCCACTCCGGCTCCGGGCTTCGGGAATGTTGTGTGCTACCCACTCTTTCTTGACTTCCCACTTAGGAGCCGCCCTCAGAGG
Organism: Eospalax fontanierii; assembly: GCA_035773235.1. Lineage (NCBI taxonomy): Eukaryota > Metazoa > Chordata > Mammalia > Rodentia > Spalacidae > Eospalax > Eospalax fontanierii. The sequence goes on along the minus strand of CM069543.1, from coordinate 57,239,610 downwards.
GGCCGCGCCGCACCTTCAGAGGAGGCCGCGACTCCGCACCGGGACACCTGAGCCCCTGCACCACCCGTTCCCGCTCAGCCGGCCCCCACCCAGCCCAGCAGCAGCGCCGCCCCAGCTCCCAGTCTGCTTCGCCTCCCCTTCCTTGCGGCCGAAGGGGCCGGGGGGCCAAGCCACCGAGACAGAGCCTCAAAAAAGAGCTGTGTCAAGTGATTTGCTGTGACCTCTGCCCTCCCAGCCTCGCGCTCCTATTTAACTCTTCGATGTCCGTCCAGTGCCTGGAGGGGGATAGGAGGTCTTGCGCTCACTTCTAACGTATCACACCACTCGAACCCAGAGCCGGGCCAGGGGTGGAGGACCCAGCAGCCCCTCTCAGTCTCCTGGAAGGGCGCCCTTGCCTCCCCAGAGAACCCCAGCCTCTCCCAGGTTCCAAGCTGTCCCTTTGGAGCCAATTCAGGCTCCAGTGGAGTTTGACTGTCTGGTGCCTTCCCCGGTTCCTGCTCGAGATCTGGGATGCACGGTCGCGTCGAGGCGCTCTGAGTCCGGTGCCGGCTTGTCTAGGACACGGAGTCTGTTGAGGACCATTGGGAAAGTAGCAAACGTGTGACTGTGGTTCGCTCTGCAGTTGGGACCCCAGGCCTGGCGTCTTTTGCTCTTGCCGGAGGCACAGTTCAGATGCTGGCCTTCGGACGCCTTCCCTACTGATGAGGGAGAAGGCTATCTCGGATTCCAGAGAATCCTGAGCCCACCCGCCGGGATGAGGTGGCCACGAAGCGGGCCCCCAGGTGGAGCAGAAGGCGGGGCGGGGGCGGAGCCGCCTTTCCCGGGCAGGGACCCGGGCGCGCCTGGTATAAAAGGAGCGCGCTGGGGTCCCTCCTCTTTGCAATTGCCGGCCCATGCGTCTCGGTTCATAAGTGAAGGGTTGATTCCACAAAGGCTCCATCGAAGTGTCATTGGGCCATAGGCTCCAGCGGAGGATCTGAAGGGAAAGCCACCTCGTCGCCACCATGCCCAACTTTTCTGGTAACTGGAAGATCATCCGATCGGAAAACTTCGAAGATTTGCTGAAAGCTCTGGGTAAGGAGGTTTTCGAGTGCTGGGGAGAGGGCAAGAAGGGACGCTTAAGTCCTTGGAGGTAGGGAAGTAAAAATCAGAAAGAAAAATAGACCGAATCAGGGCGCGGGAGGAGGGTGTTGGGGGGGTGGGGTGGGATCTGCATCCTAGAAAAGGGGTGTGCCGGATGCCCTGGGTCCTGGGGCACTGGGCCTGGACTCCTAAATCCTGCTTATTTCGGCGGGGTACCCACCAGTGCCAGCTCCAACGGTGAGTCAGAGCCTGTGAATCAAGTAGAAACCAGAAGTACAAGGTTTGGTCTCAGAAAGGGGCGGCTGGACTTATTGACCAGGAGACTTGGTTCTAAGCTCTAAGAATTCAGTATCCAAGCAGGAGGCCCCTGGAAGACATTTCAAGCTCCTTTCCTGTGCCTCAACAGTAATCCAATCTCTGGGGCAGGTCCATTACCCTCAACGCTTGGCTCCGCCCACCAAATGACCCCCCACCCCAGGGCCCCGAGCTCCCCCCAGCGCACTTTTCACCCTGTTCTCCCAACCCTCCTCCCCACCTGTGAGACAAATATTTTCCTACAGCAAGCAACCTTAGAGCCCTAAAATTGCTCTGGGTAATTATCACTTTCTTAGATTTCAACAAATGTCTTTGTGTGAAACACCAATCCCCCATTTCCAAAAGTGTAGGATTGCCTCCCTCCTAGCCTGAGACCAGCTGCAGCACAGCTGGGTGTGTTGGTCAAGGGTGGGACACAGAATTCACTCAGACAGCCCTTCTGACTTTCCTGCCCACCTTCTGTCCCTCCAGGAGGGACTGGGTCTAGAGGGTCTGGGTAAGGGAAGAGAATTCATGCACTGGGAGACATCCGAGGAGAGATGGAGGTTAACCAACCACAGCAAATGGAAACAGCCCCAGAACCTAAGGGTCAACATACCTTCCATTTCAGAACTAGACAGGAGCCCTGGATGGCGGGGTGGGGAGGAGTTGGGGGTGAGGGGGTGGGGGGTGTTAGGCAGGAGATACCCTTTGAAAAGCTGGGGGCTATACAAGAATGAGTCTGGACCTGAAAGGAGTGCTATGAGGCCAGCAGAGATTCCGTTCCAGGCTTTGCTTGCTGTTAGCTCTTCTTGCCAGCTAACCTCAACACTTATCTCCATATCTGTCTTTCGTGCTCTGCTCTTGCTGAAATTAAATATCAAAGGACAGAAATTTTCCTTTCAGGAAATCAATGGCCACCTCCTCCTCCATTTGCTCTGAATTCTGTCCCCTGTCCCTAGTGGATGAGATGGTGGCCTGGTACCACCCACAGGTCCCAGCTGAAGAGAAAGGGGCCAATCCTGATGTCTGTCTTCAGGCTATTTGTCCTTCCTGTAGGGTCTCTCAGAGCCACGTGCCTTGCTAGGGGGCAGATTGAAAACAGACCCATTACACAAACACTGTCTTGAGTCAGCCAAAGCTGGGTGACCACCCCCACACCCCAGCTTTGCAGGCACAAGGGGCTGACTGGAAGGTAGCCTCTGAACGCAGCCTCTGCAGATTCCTCAGTTCTTCTCAAGGGTCCAAGGGTCTTCTCAGTTCTTATCAGGGCCCACCATGCTGATCAGGGCTCACACAGCAGGTCCTTCTGTTGAGAGAGTAAGCTTTGTGGCTGAGGGCAGTGACCATTTACTTAATGCTGGCCTTCCCAGAGGTGCTCTTGCTTGCTGATCCTCCCTCTCAATAGAGGGGTGCCCTCCCACCCCTCTTCATGACTAGGGAACAGTGAAGGGAAAGTATGTGGGGGATACAGAGATTGAATACACAAAGACTGAGTGAAAAGACCAGGGGGACCCTGGGGCTGGAAACTTCAGGGCGGGGGAGGGAATGCTACCTTTTTCTTCCCTTTCCTCTTAGGACCAGAGAGAATTCCCTTGAGGGAGGCATAGGTGCTCCTCCAGAAGTATCACTGAGCAGTCCAGTGCAAGGAATGTTGTCCAAGTCCCAATTTTCGCATTTTCTTTTCTTTTTAATTAGTGTATATTGCTTGAACAAAATAGTGGGTTTCATTCACTACATTCTGTCCCCTCTCCTTCCCCTTTGGCCTTACTTTTATCTACAAAACATTTCCAGAAAATGTACCTGGCCTCCTGTATGCTGGCTCCAAACCTCCAAATATGCATCCCATGTGTTAAGTCTGAAGAAGCTACTGTTCCCATTTGGCAGTTGTGGAAGCTGAGGTGGAGAAAGTTTAAGCCATTTGCTCAGGATCACACAGACTGAAAGGGACTGAGGAGGGGCTGATTATTCCTCAGCCTCGTCTCCCCAGGCTGCTGGGATTTCTGTTGAGAGAAGCAGCCACCCCATTTCTCCCTCTGCTGACAATCTGATCCTCATTTTTATGAGGGGCAGAGATTAGGCAGACAAAGATCTACCTAGCACTAAACAGGGTGGATAGCTGGGGTGGTGGGAAGCAGCCTCTGCTTGCTAAGTCTGCCCTGAAGTGGGCACAAGGGAAGACCCAGGAAGTCTGATGCATGTCAAGGTCTCAAGCCGGGGTGGATGAAAACCAGAGTAAGGTAAGCAATGCTTATCTGGCAGCCAGTGAGGGATGCTGGGAGTGAATTGCCAGAACTTGGTGAGCCTTTGTCCACCTGCTGACAAAGTTGGGGCATGCGCCTCTTGGCCTTTTCTCCCTGAACTTCTTCCCTTTCACCCTGAGTCACCTTCAAGGTACCCCTCCCCTCCAAATCAGGGCTCCAATTGGATTGCTCCAGCTGTCTCAAGGCCAGGTGTGACAGGGCCCCTCCCCTCTCCCTGCAGGAGTAAATGTGATGCTGAGGAAGATTGCTGTGGCCGCAGCATCCAAGCCAGCAGTAGAGATCAAACAGGAAGGTGACACTTTCTATATCAAGACCTCCACCACTGTGCGCACCACAGAGATTAACTTCAGGATTGGGGAGGAGTTTGAGGAACAGACTGTGGATGGGAGACCCTGTAAGGTAAGGTTCAGGAAGGGTCCCTTTAGGTTACAGCACCTGCTCACCATGCCTCTTATTGCCCAGCTTTCCTAGATTCTTTATTCCCATGGAGGAGTCCCTAGGGGGTGCAGGGGACTGGAAAGGAATCTGTCCCTTCTCCCTCTCACTGTCATGGCCCTTGCTATGGGCTTAGCTCACTTGGCCATTGGTCTCTTGCAGAGTCTAGTGAAATGGGAGACTGAGAACAAAATGGTATGCGAGCAGAGGCTTCTGAAGGGAGAGGGCCCCAAGACCTCCTGGACCAGAGAACTCACGAATGATGGAGAGCTGATCCTGGTGAGCCCTGCCCCCTTCCATCCCCTGTCAGACCCCAGCTACCTTCAGCCTTCTCTCCCAGGCTCCAGACTGGGTTCAAGAGCAGCTGTAGCCACCTTCCCACACTTCTGATGGGGTTACTTGGAAATAGCATCCCTTTTGTCTACAACAAAGATGGGCTCAGAGAGGGGCCATCTGTTCTCCAGGGGGCTCTCCCTGACTTGATGAGGAGGAGGTAGGTTTCTGCTTGATGCCCACCAACAATGCCTGGGCATTTTGGGGTCTGCTCTTGCCTATAGATGTGGAGGCAAAGCAGTGTACCTCCAATCAACCCTGTCCTCCAAATCCAGCATACCCAGTTGCCTTACCAGTCAACAACTACTTTTCTTTTCAGACCATGACTGCAGACGACATTGTATGTACCAGGGTCTACGTCCGAGAGTGAGTGGTCATGTGTACAAGAGCTACCAGAGCCTCCCTTCACCCTCCCCACCTCCCTGGGCCACTCCCTCTCACGCCCATCTTGTAAGCTAGTTCTCCCTGGCCTCTGCCCTCCTGAGAGCCACTGTTCCCTTCACAGCCTTTTGTTCTTTGCCTCCTCTGTGCCAACAGAGGGGAATGGACTACAAGAGTCCAGATCCCTTCCACCTTCGCTGCCCCTCCCCAGGTCCTCAGTCCCAGCTCTACTCCAGGGTCTCCACTTCCTCGAGGAGACTACCTCTACTTTTTGTCCCTGTAGCCTGTGTGCTTTAGAATATTTATTTGTTAATTTTATTAAAATACTTTTAAAAAGTAAAACACTTCTGTGGCTCTCTTATTAGTGGTAGGCAAGTGTTCCCTGATTAGCCCTGCCTAAGTGCAGTGGGAGAGAGAGGGAGTGAGAGAGAGCGCAGTCCTAACAGCTCTGCCATGCAGCATACCTCATTTGCCTGCCTGGAGTATCCCCTTTGTTCTCTCCCCCTGCCTGGTCCCAAGCTGGCCCCTACCAAGCAAGGGTGCTCCTGGGCTCTGAAGAGCTGCCTCCCACTCTCTCCACCTGTTTTCCATAATGGTGACATGCACCAGTCTCATACATGATTCCAGATGAGCCCATCAACACCCACATGCTGATCTTGCCCCTGCCTGGGTCTCTCAGGGAAAGGTCTCCTATTGGTCAACACCCTGTGTCTGCTATTATCCTTTCTCCCCACCCTAAGATCTACCACGTGGAAGACCTCCCGTGACTTCCCATCTCCCAGGCCTCTTGGGTGTCCTTGCCTCACCCCACCCTCTCTTTTAGCCTCCATATTCAGGTGTCCAAAGTCTTCCCAAATTCTCTCCTGATCTCCATCACTCCTCTGCCTGAGGCTTCCACCCTAGACCAGGCCACAGCACTCACCTGATTTTACACATCAACTGCTTATAACCGGTTTGCTAGTCCTTCTGTCCCAAAGAAGACAAGATTGTGAGATGAACACAGGCAATGTGTTCATCCTGGTTCAGATCCTGGTTCTGCCAGTTACATGTGAATTTTTTGACCTCAGGCAAGTTACTTAGCATCTTTGAGTCCTATTTTTTTTGTTTTTAAATATGAAATTCCTGGCAGGAATGGTGGTTCATGCCTTTAATACCAGCACTTGAGAAGCTGGAGAAGGAAGACTGATGTGAGTTTGAAGCCAGCCTGGCTACAGTGTGAAATCCTGTCTCAAGAGAAAAAAACAGAGCTGGGGAGATAGCTCAGTGGGTGAACTACTTGTTGTACAAGCATGAGGACCTGAATCTGTACCCCAGAAGCTGGGTGTGGTAACATTCCTATAGGGAGATGGGAATCTCTGCAGGATCATGGGTCAGCTAGCCTGGTGTATATGGTAGCAAACAAGAAATCTCAAACAAAGTGGTCTGGAGCTCAGTGGTTTTGAGGTCCTTGATCAGACTGGAGGCCCACTAGAGGCAGGGGCTCCCTGAGAGCAGAGAGAAGGTAGTCTCACCCTTCTTCTCCCTGAACTCCACTTCTTTAGGACTTCCCTGTCTGCCAGCTATGAGAACCAGGAAGTTGCAGTCATGACTAGGGATTGGATCAGGGCGGGCCTGTCTGCCCCAACCATGAGAAAATGCTCCAGCCTTTCCCATGCAGTGACAGAGGGGAAAACCCTCTCCCCGTCACCTCACCTGGATCCAGGCCAGGGCTCAGTGGACCTCTGAGGTCTCCAGCATCAGATGGCAGCTAGGCAATACAGTGAGTGGTAAGAAGGCCAATACAGCGGACCCCACAGGATGAAGGTGTAGAGCTAGAGCCAGTGAGTCCAAGAACGAAAAAGCAGGGGAAGAATCTCCTCTCTCACACACATACACATACACATGAACACACACACAGGCATACATGTATACACACATACGAATACACACAATATACTTATACACACAAACATATACATGCATACACACATGCACATGCACACAAGAGATGGAAGGAGGGACACAGACAATGAGAAAGAGAAGAGGGAGAAAGACAAAGAGTAAGAGATTAGGTATAAGAGGGGGTGAGGGAGCCTGGGGAAGAACAGCAGGAGATCCAGACCCCAGAGGGCTTAGAGGGAAGAAAGGGCCCCAGGATGAAGTCAAAGGAGAGGGGGACATGCTGGCTAAGTCCTCTGACCCTGGGTCCTGACAAAGAACTGCTTAAGGGTCTACAGACAAGATGGATGGGACTGGGATGTTAGGACCTTTGTGGTGGGGATGAAAGGAATCTCTCTAAGGTCATGCGGGTCCCCTACCCTTCTCTCTCTGAAGGAACTTCAGTGTTGGTAGGAACTGGCTAAGTCCAACCAGATGTTTCTCCAGGCCAGGCCACCTGTCCTGCCTGAACAAGACATGGGCAAGGGCAGAGGGGCTTCATCTAGTGTGAATACAGAGAAAATGCATCAGTTCTAAGCAGACAAGGGCATATGAGACAGAGGGAGGCTCCAGCAGAGGCTGCTGGGGTCCTAGGGACATACAGGGGACCCTGGAAGGATTGCCTACGTCTCCTTTGGGCCTGGCACTGCCCTCTTGACCTTTTAGCTTGCTCTGCTCTTTCCCTGTTGGCTCTGCTAGTAGAGAAACCAGTTCTGCTCCTGCCTGGATAACGATCTCAGCAGGGTTCTTCCCAGGCCACTGCAGAAACTTGCCAGGCCAATAGCACCTGTGACAGTACCTCACAGCTGTGAGATTTCCCACCACACCTCCAGCCAGGCCCTTCCTCACCACCTCCCCGCTCACCTCATCATCCATCTGCCTATCTACCCCCAGCACATCTCCCAGGAAGTGCCTCCAGGTATCTGACCTGTTCTCTTTCTGGGACTCAGCTATGTGCTCTTCAGAGCAGGAGGAGAAGGCAGGGCCCTCCCTTGCGTGCTCCAAAAGCCAGGCACTGCTCCTGTCCACCCGTTTTCCCTACTAGCGACCTGAGCCCAATAAGCCCCTTCGCAGCTCACCACAGCTACTCTATCAGTGGCTCCCTTAGCAGGCAGGTCCTTTGCCAAGTCACTAGCCTGAAGAGGTTGAGTACAATAGGGGTGACCCCACTTAGCCTCAGCCCTTGGTCTCCTCTTGAGTCATCACTCATGTCCCATGACACCCTGACCTCTTATCCTTTGGAACAGCAGCCCCCTACTCCTCAGGGAGAAGGGTGTGAAAGGTCAACTTTATTCTTCCTTCTCATCAAATATCTTCCCAACCCCTGTCCTTATCAGATACCCTGAAACCTCAGACCCCTCCTTGTTTCTGTCCCAGCCAATCTCAGGATCAGAGGCTGTTCCCAGCTTCTAGAGATCTGGTCACTTACAGGGGTGGGGAAACTCGAGTAGACAGAGGGCCGTTCTGGAAGCAGCTGGGGTGGTAGGGATTGAACAGGGACTGGCCTGGCCCATCTCCGCTTTTTGAGGTAAGCTAGTGTGTGGGGCCAGGCTGAGACTCCAGCTGGTGACTCAGGTGCCCACAGCTATGCAGCTCTGGGCTGATAGAAGTTGGGAATTATAGAAGAAAATAGAGTCCCAGAGGGAAGAGACCTGTGAGATGTATGAGAGAAAATCAGACCAAACAAGAACCACAGAGGACATGGCTAGCTTGGGGGATGGGGGTGCTGTTACCCAGGTGTCAGGGTAACCCTGGGTCATATAGGAGGTACCACATGGTTCACCTTGGTCCCAAAGATGTCAGTAGACCACCACGTCTTCTTCCTCTCCAGGGAGGCAAGGGATTTTTTGAGTGGAAAGGCATGATGGTAGTTCCCAGGATCTAATTCTCACTGTCAGCCTGGAGTGGGCAAGTCCCTGCCTGTGGAGGCTATAGCTATGTAGTTCCCTAGCTCAGGCTGGGATCACTAACTGAGGATTCAGGAGGAGTCTGGGGCATCCTGGGTCAGTTCTGACTTGCTGGGGTAGTAAAAGTCACTTTCTCCAGACCCTCCCTGCCGGGGAAGGTCGGGAGTGAAGACTCTTCAGAAGTCCAAATCAGTCCCACCCCCATACAGCTGTGTATAAAGAGCCCCAAGAGGATCAGGGCCAGCCGACACTGGGTCCCCTACAGCCAATGTGATGGCTGTTTGCTGAGGTCTCATGCCTTGGGCACAACCGAATTCATTCCCTGGACAAACATTTACTGAGCAGCCATTATTGACCCTGTGGTGGGCAGGATGGACATCTGCTGACTAAGCTTTCTCCCTCTTCCCTGATGCTTAAGGCTCCTGAACTCCTGGTTGAGGCATGCACATGGATTCCTGCTCCCCCTGGTCCCCAGAGACAGGTGGCTTGTGGGGACTGCGCTGTGGGGCTACTGCCCAGTGCCTCTCAGGCCACTGCCAGTCACTGCCTAGCTCAGTTTGGCTCCCCGTCCCATGCTTGCCTGACCCCTGTTTGGCTGCTTCCTCAGTCATGGAAACAAGCTAAGACTTTCTGTGAGACCTTTCTACAATCAGGGCCGAGCCCCACTCAGGGTGGGAACAGCAGACGGTGGCCGGCCGGGGCTATTAGCGCGGCCCCTGACTGTCCTCAGAGATCAACAAGAACTGTCTAGCACCCCATCTTAGGGCAAGAGCAAGTACCACGACCCAGCTAATTCCTCGGACTTCCCAGAGCCTTTTCTGATGCCCTCCCTCCCCAAATGCATCCCCGTTCCTGACTCGCTCAATTGACTCGTCTCAAGGGGATGAAACCCAGAGGACAGGCTCTTTTCCTACAGGCAGGACGTGCAGACATTCAGGGAGCCAAACTTTCTCCCCTGTCTCCAGCTTTTGTCTTCTCCTTCCCAACACTGCTCTCTCCTTAATCCCCCACTCAAGTCCTGGCCGGGAGCCAGCATTGTTTCTGCAGACTCCCCTCTTCCCCTCCTTTGCGCCCGGCCCCCTCGAGCCCGCCCCGCCCCACAACCCGCAGCAGTGCTCCAGTGCTCCAGGGGGACTTTCTGGCTCCCTCCTTTGCCCCCACCCCAGTCCCCACTGATGGCCCCTCCCGGAACAGGACGGTGAGCTAGGGTTTCTCCGGAGGTGACTAGAGCTCCCCGCCACCCGCAGCCGGCTCTGTCCTCGCGCTGGCTCAGCCCTGCTCCGCAGGCCTAGCTGGGCCAGCCCGGCTCCGGGTGGGAACAGCAGAGGCTGGCCTGCCCGGCTAGAGGCCCAGAGCTCACCGCTCTTCCTCCCCGCCACCCGCTGCTTTCTGTCGCTCCAGCTTGCTCGGGTTCGAAGCCCAGCTAAGGATTGCCCTGAGCAGAATGAGGACATAGACCCCCGAGCGCCGCCAGTCGTGGGGTGAGGCTGCTCGTCCTCCTAGAACCATCCCGGAAACGGGCTACTCGCTCCCTCTGGTGGCAGCTCGCTGCAACGCAGAGGCGAGTTCAGTGACTGGTCCTCCTCGGGGCTGAGAACATTTTTTCCTCTGAAACATCCCCTCCTGGATCCTCGGACTCTTTGGGTTTAGGGCCTTAGCATGACCCATGCTAGAATCTTCGTTTGTCTTGACATATTTCACAGATTATCTGTGGGATTCATGCTGCACCCACGGCGAGCTCTCCAACCAGCCATGGCCCTCATTTCTTTTCTCCTCCCAAGAGGAGGCTTTATTTATTAGTTATTTTATTTATTTTTCTTATTATTTTACCCCCCAAAATATCTTTACTAGTCGGTGTGGTGGTGACAGCCTTTAATCTCAACACTCCAGCGTCAGAGGCATACGTATTCCTTTGAGTTCAAAGCCAGTCTGGTCTATCTAGTGGAGTTCCAGGCCATCCAGGACTACATAGTGAGACTAACTCAAAACAAACTTTAAGAAGAATGTGCTGTGATGGCACCAGCCTGTAGTCTGGGGGTGTCCAGTCCTCCACTCAGAATAGCTATGAAAGTGACCCAACACAAAATCTTAAGCTCACTTAAAGGACTGTTTTTGTGTCTTTTTTTTTTTTTTTTTCTTGTAATTCAATTGCTCCATTTGGGAGCATGAACTTTGTAGATGATAACGTCGTGTCACAGAGTCATAGAAGTTTCCAAAGACTATAATTTGAAAAGATATATACAAAAACAGGTTACCAAATTCAGTGTGCATTAAGGATAGTACCATCAGGACAGGGTCACAGAACTAAAAAAAGTCTGCCTCCTCAATAATAATTTTACGTTTACTTAGTGTGTGTATGTGTGAACATTTGTGTATATGTATTTATGTGTATGTTTGTAAGTGTTTATGTGTATGTGTGTGTGTACTCTCAAGCCACACCATGTGAAGGTCATTAAACAGCTTTTGGGAGCTGGTTCTCTCTACCATTTGGGTTCCAGGGATGGAATTCAGGTCTCCAGACCTGACCAGGGATGTTGGGCATAATGCAAGGTGAGCCTAGCCAGGCCACTGTTAGGAGGAATAAAGGAATGGTTCCTGTGGGTGTGGCGTTTTGCTCTGCCTAGTTGTGAGACCAGCATCTGGAAAGACCCTGCCTACCTGGGGACAAACTTACTATTGGCTGTATTTGGGACCCCACCCCATAAGGTCATTGGCTATCCAGACCTATGAGAGCTTGTGCACCTATTCAATAAACGAGTTGGCAGTGCCACAGGCTTGGGCTGCTTCCCGTCCAGCTCCGGGAGTCTGCGGCTTGACTCTGCATCTACTCACCCCCAACCCCTCAGGCTGGCCCCCAAAGTTCACTCAGGCTGGCCCCTAGTGGTGAGACAGGACGGCAACAGACACGACTATACAGGGAAATCACCTTTCTCCATTGAGCCATTATGTTAGACATCAACAATATTTCTAAAGTTATAACACAGACATGTTTTATTGTAAAAGCTAGTTACATGGTAGCATATCTAATAGCAAAAAAAATTAAAATCAGGACTTGGGAGGTAGTTCAGATGGTAGATCACTTGCCTAGCATGCACAAAGCCCTGGGATTGATCTCCAGTGCCGTAAATAGAGTGTGGTGGTACATACCCAGGATCCCAGCACTGGCTTACAGATTTAGCAATTTTAGAGGATTTAACCATTTATTTAAGTGAACTAAACATGCATTTTCAAGGTGAAAGCCAATTTAGCAAGGTAATGTTTCAAATCATTCAGCTTCCAAACAAAACTAAAATTATGGGAAGCTCAGATTAAAGCAAATAATTTTATGCATTGGCTAAATATAGTCCTGGGAACCACAAAAATATATGTAATTTACTCTTTGAATAAAGAATTTGAAAAGAAGTTCTTTGTGATTTTGGGTATATTACTTAGCTTTTTGCAGTTGTTTCTTGAGGTAGAAAATTGTGGATAATGATGAAGCTATCTGCTTTGATATGTAAATAGTACAGTTTTGTTTGGTTTGGTTGTTTTTCAGAGATAGGATCTTGTGTTGTCCAGTCTGGACTCAACCAATCTTCTTACCTCAGCATCTCCACATGACAACTGGTATCACAGTACTTGATGACAGTTTTTCTTTTCTTTTCTTTCTTTTATTTTTATTTTTTGGTATTTTTTTTTAGACAGGGTCTCCCTGTAGCTCAGCTGGCCTGGGATGTAGACCAGGTTGACTTTGGTCTCACAGAGATCCACCTGTCTCTGCCTCTCAAGTGCTGGGACTAAAGATGTGTGCCACCATGCCTGGCCAGTTTTTCTTTTTTTATTATTGTTATTTTATAAGTGTATTGCCTGCATGTCGTGCGGTGCCCACGAAGATCAGAAGAGGGTGTCAGATGCCCTGGCACTGGAGTTAAGTATGGTTATTAGTCATCATATGGATGCTGGGAATCTAACCTGGGTCCCCTAGAAGAGCAGTCAGTGCTCTTAACTGCTCACTCATCTCTCCAGCCCATTTTTTTTTCTTTTTTAAAATTTGGTATCATCCTTTCAAATTTTGGCTACTATCAGATGTAAAAACTCACTTTCCTAGGAGACAATTTTAGTTTAATTAATTAATTAATTACTTTTTATATTATGTGCATGAGTTTTTTGCCTGTAGGTGCACCACGGAGATCAGAGGAGGCCATCAGAGCCCCAGAAACTGGAGTTATGGTGGTTTTAAACCACCATGTGGGTGCTGGGACCAGAATACCAGTATTTCGCAAAAGCAGCCAGTGCTCTTAACTAAGCCATCTCTCCAGTCCCAGTAATTTTAGTTTTATTGAGGTTACTGCCTAGTAGCTGTACCCGTAGCCAGCTTCTGCAGGGTGGAGAGGTGGTGAGCAAAGACAGGGGCAGGTGGCTTCTTTCGAAATTACACATAAATACCTGTCACCTATGCTACTCAGGAGGCAGAAGCAGGCAGATCACCAAGATCAATCCTTACCCAAGCTACAGAGTCAGTCAAGGGTAACTGGGCAGTTTAATGTCAGCCTGTCTCAAAATACAAATAAAAAGAGGGCTAAGGGTGTAGCTCAGTGGTACAGCTCTTGCCTAGTGTGTGTGAGGCCCTAGGTTCAGTCTCTAACACTGGAAAAAAGTTTTAAAATATTTATTTAGTCAATTATTGTGTGGATGTGGGTGCACACCTATGAGATGGCATTCATGTGGAAGTCAGAGGATACTTTCAGGAATTGGTTCTCTCTCCACTGTTCCAGGGATCAAACTCAGGTTATCAGGCATAGCAGAAAGCACCTTTCCCCACTGAGCCATCTCACCAGCCCCTGAAAAACATTTATTTGGGGCGAGGGGTGGGTGCTGGAGAGTTGGCTCAGCAGTTAAGAGCACTGGCTTCTCTTCCAGAGGACTTGGATTCAATCTGAGCTAACAATCAAAACTCCAGTTCCAGGAGATCCAATACCCTCCTCTGGACTCGGTGGGTATACACTTACATACCTGCAAGCAAAACACTCATGCACATTTAAAAAGACTTGTTTTTTTGGTGGGCATGGTGGCACATGACTTTAATCCCAGTACCCAGGAGGCAGAGGCAGGTGGATCTCTGTGAATTCAAGGCCAGCCTGGTCTACAGAGGGAGGTCCAGGCCAGCTGTGGCTACAGGGAGACCCTGTCTCAAAACGAAGAAATAAAAGATTTATTTTTAGTTATGTGTGTTGATATGTACTCATATGTGAAGGTGTCTGAGGAAGCCAGAGGTGCTGGATCCCCCTGAAGCTGGAGTTAAAAGTGACTGTGAGCCACTCAACATGGATGCTGGAAACCACTCAGGTACTCTGCAAAAGTAGCATGTGCCCGTAACTGTTGAACCATCTCTACAGTCTCTGAAGAATTTTTTAAATATAGATTTAATTGTGATGTTCACACACACACACACACACACACACACATATACACACATACATACACACCACACGTACTTAGGAAAAGGGCAGTAGCTAGAAAGGAGTTAGTAGCTAGTAGCACTCCTGAAATTCCAGCACATGGGAGACTGAACAAATAGGATAACCATGAGTTCCAGTCTACAGTGTGAGGCTCTGTCTCAACCCACCACCTAAAAAAGTAAAAGGAAGACTTGGGGAATGTATCTCAGTGGTAGAGCACTTGTCTAGCACGCTCAAGGCCCTGGGTTCAATCCCTCATATTGAAGAAAGAGCAGCAAGCTTGCTTAACAGATAAGGGTACTTACTGCCAAGCCTGATGATCTAGGCCTAACTTGTATGTTTCGATGTGTTGGAGGTGGAACCCAGGCCTCAGTTCAGTCCCTGAAACCCATATAGTGAAAGGAGAGAACTGACTCCCACAAGTTTTCCTCTGATCTCTACACACAGGCTGTGGCACATACGTGCGTGCGCACACACACACACACATGCACACACACACACTGAAGAAAAAAAGAGTAGAGGCCCAGAGGTTCAGAGTTGAAGAAACAACATGGCTCAGCAACTCTTACCCTCAGTTTCATATTTGTAAATTTTTTGTTTTTCTGTTTATTTTTAATTTTATTTATTTTTATGTATATGAGTGTTTGTCTGTATGTAAGTGTACCATATGCATACAATGCCCACAGAGGTTAATAGAGGGTATCAGATCCCCTGGAACTGGAGTTACAGTGGTTGTTAGCCACCATGTGGGTGCTGGGAACTGAACCCAGGTCTTCTGCATGAGTAGCTAGTGCTCTTAACCACTGAGCCATCTCTCCAGCCCTTATTATCTGTTTTCAAGTCAGAGTCTCATTGTTTATACCGGGTTTGCTTGGAAACTTGCTATGTAGCCCAGGCTAGCCTTGAACTCATGGAGGTCTACCTGCCTCTGCCTCTTGAGTGCTGGGATTAAAGGCATGCACTATTACAATGGGCTCCTGCCTTTGTTTTTGAACCTCTTAGTGGTATAGCTCTTCCATTCTCCGAAGTTCTTCTTGCCGCCTCATCAAATCCTAACTCATTAGCATGACCTGGTGCTCATAGCAAGCTGCCTCCATCTGCCTCCTTGATGTTATGGTCTACTTGGTCCTGCCACTGCTTCTCCATCTCATGAATGCTTTCCAGCACATGGCATACTCATACTCAAAGGAGCCAGGCTGTGCAAAGCTGGGTGGCTGCTCTCGTTTGTTGTAAAATTGCTGTTCTTCTTCTTCCTCTTCTTTTTTTATAATCTGCTTCTGTAGAAGTCCCTCTTTATCATCTAATTGGTCTATGGGCTCCACAGTTACAGGCTGAAGAAATATGGTGAACAAGAAGCAAGAAGCATCTGTCCAGAACTTCCCAAATATATACTAATTTGATACATGCTGAGGGAGATGGTAGGAAAATACTGTCTTTGTTTTTCATAATGAAACCACTATGCTTCTATAACAGCAGAAAACTTTGTATATGCAGTGAAAACTATGTACTTCATAACATGAGAGTCTCAAATCTGAGAAAGATGTTCCAGGCAGCATTTGTTGCCATTGGGTGCTGGCGTATGCAGTGCAAAGTGAACCAGGGCTGCAGTGAAGTCACACAATTTAGCTCTCCACCTGAGTAGTTCTAACCAGTTCTAAGGATTCCTACTTGCGATTCCTGATCTTGGGAGATGGAACAGGAAGATTGTAAGTTCGAGGCCAGTATAAGCAACATAGCAAACTCCTGCATAAAAAGAAAGATAAGTAACAAAAAGCAAAAAACAAAGAAAAACCTCAAGGCATCTGTAAGTAGCATATGTTCCCGAGCTTAATTCCTACTACTGCAAACAGAAAAGAGAGGGGAAAAGAAGAGGGGACTGGTTAGAACCAGATTTGGTGCACCACAAAGGTGTAGTCTATCTACATAGTCACGTCTTCATTTTCTTCCTCTCCGGACTTGAGTTGTTAGCCACCAGGCGGCGTCCTCTACCTCCAAACTCCCCACACAGCCCTGAGAGCTGAGTAGCTTCCTATGCTAATGAGTAGTTAGGAGGTGAAACCAGTGAACCCTTCTAAAAGCCTGGCACTGGTCTTTCATTCCTCTGATGTGGGGAGGCAATAGGTCGATTCTGTGTGAGGGTGTACACACTCAGCGCTGTGTCTGCTAATTATCAGCTATATATAAAAAACAGGGTCTGGCTCAGTGGCCCAGGCTGGCCTCAAACTCGCGGCACTCCTTCCACCTCTGCCTCCCGAGAGCTGGGCCACTTCTTTCCGTATCCTTGGTTCTTCCTATTTCCAGGTAGCGTCTCGCTGCAGTGTCGTCTTTCTACAGGGTGCACATTCACGGTTTCACAAAAATCCACAGTTTTATTGGCCTTTCAACAACCCTTGAGTGTTCCAAAACAACCAATTTAATGGTGGAGAAGCTCAGTCTCAGAGGACTCAGTAAAGGGTGTGCGGTGGGCTGAGGTTCGCACTTGCTCTGCAGGCCCAGTTCGGTGCATCTTATGCTGTTCAAGGTCTCTGGCGCTTCCTCAGGCCTCCTCCCTGTCAGAAAGACAAAAGACGCGTGTATGGGCCCGGCTTCTCTCATTCCTCTCTCATCTGATGATGAAACGGGGGCACGCTGATGAGACGAGGAACCCAGGCTGCAAGCTAAGCTGAGCAGTAAAGGGTTAATGTCAGGTTGCCGCCCCTTTCCCGCCCGCCCGGCGGGAGTATGAAAAGCCTGGCTCCCCCTGCGACTCCAAGTCGCTCCAGCTGCTTCCGCCCCTTCCATCCTAGTCCGGTGGCCTAGGGCTTTTTTTCTCTCGGTATAGCACAGAGGGCCGCGTCCTTCTCCTGTGTCCCGCGTCCTCCCGGGGAAACAGCCGAGCAGGATGGAGGGCTGCATGGGTGAGGAATCTTTCCAGATGTGGGAGCTCAATCGACGCCTGGAGGTCTACCTAAGTCGGGTCAAGGCGCTGGAGGAGCAAAACGAGTTGCTCAACGCGGAGCTCAGTGGGCTCCGGGCACGGTCCGGGGATGCTTCCTGGCGGACCCGCGCAGACGACGAGCTGGCGGCCCTGCGGGCCCTCGTCGACCAGCACTGGCGAGAGAAGCACGCGGCCGAGGTAGAGCGCGACAACCTAGCTGAAGAGCTGGAGGGCGTGGCGGGCCGGTGCCTGCAGCTGCGGCTGGCCCGGGAGCGCAACGCCGAAGAGGCGGCCTGCAGCCGGCGTGCGGCCGAGGCCCAGCAAAGTGCCCAGGGCTGGCTGAGCACCCAGGTCGCCGAGCTGGAGCGCGAACTAGAGGTTCTGCGCGCGGCGCACGAGGAAGAGCGCGCGCGCCTGCACGCACAGGCCGCCTGTGCACCCAGCGAGCCCCCAGCGCTGCCCCGAGGGCCCCGGGTGCCCACCCCGGAGGTGGAGGAGCTGGCCAGGAGGCTGGGCGATGCGTGGCGCGGGGCAGTGCGCGGCTACCAGGAGCGCGTGGCGCACATGGAGAGCTCGCTGGGTCAGGCCCGAGAGCAACTGGGAAGAGCGGTTCAGGGCTCCTGGGAGACCCGCCGAGAGCTGCAACAGCTCCTGGCCGAACGCGACGGCCTCCAGGAGCGCAGGGAGGCGCTGCAACAGAGGCTAGAGAACTGCTGGCAGGATCGGCTGCGGGCCACTGAAAAGTTCCAGGTGAGAAGGGCCTGGGCCCGGCGAGATCGGACCCCAGCTAGTGCTCAGGAGGCTTAGAGACCCTCTGGGAAGGAATGGGAGGAGGGCAGGTGCATAGACAGGATTCCCTGCCCAGAGCACACATAAGCAATCCAGGCCCAGAGGTCGGAATTGGGAGACCTCTGAGCACAACCCACTGAAAGGCCCGCAGGCCAAGACCTGCTGCAGCCCCTCAACTCTTTGGACGGCCCCTAGGCCCTTCCCTAATCTACTGTCAATCAGAGGATGCCCAGTACATCCTCAGCTCCCTAGCCCTACGAGGGGGTGGGGGTGGGGGGTAGGATGTGGGGAAGAGAGCGACCATCGGCTTTCCTTCTAGTGAAGGCTCGCTGGAAGCACATTCCAGAGGCCTGGGACAGCTGCTCCCCCTCATCCTGCACAGACATGACCAACAGCTGAGAAAACAGCCTCTTGCCTGGCCCAGACAGAAGTCCCGCCGCCCGGGCCACCTCCCGACCCCTCTCAGTGGAGGAAGATTCCAGAGCATGTGGGAAGTGGAGGGGCAGGGCCTGCTGTGATTTGCTGGGGACGGTGATGGCCCAGCTGCTCCGCTTCGCTGAGCCTCTGATTAATCGTTTTTCCTTCTGTTTCCACTTTCCCTCTCTCCTCTGTAACCCATCTCCTCTCCTCCCTTACTTTCCCTCCAGTGGGAGCCCGGGTCTCAGCAACAACATGTGCTATCATTTAATAATCAACATTTTCAAGAGTACCTGGTGGGAGATGACTGGTGTGCCCCTATGCTTGTTTGGGGGACCCAGCCCAGTGCTATAGGCAGGGAGTAGTAGGTAGAGGAGCAGGAGTCTGCTCTGCAAGGAGGTTAGCAGGAAGCAGAAAAGAGGGTCAGTGCCCTGAGCAGGACCCCGACTCTGACTGCCTCTGGCTTGCTTTGCAGCTGGCTGTGGAAGCCCTGGAGCAGGAGAAGCAGGGCCTACAAAGCCAGATTGCTCAGGTCCTGGAAGGTCGACAGCAGCTGGCACACCTCAAGATGTCCCTTAGCCTGGAGGTGGCTACATACAGGTACACAGATGGACACACACAGTGCGGGCTCCTTGGCTAAAGGGTTGAGGGAACTTAGCTTTGCTATTTTCTGACTTTCAGTTCCACTTTTATTACTTAATTCATTAATTAATTGGTCTTTTTGAGACAGGGTCTCCCTGTAGCCCCTGCTGGTCTGTAGCTTTCTGTGTGCATCAGTCAGGCCTCAGTCTCACAGAGATCTACCTCTACCTTCCAAGTGCTAGGATTTAAGATGTGCAAGAACACACCCAACTTCTCAGCTGCCACTTTAAAAAAAAATGGTTTATTTTGCTTTTATTGTGTGTCTCAGTATGTGCACACATGTGTGCAGGTACTCTCAAAGTCCAGAAGAGTGTTGGACCCCCTGGAGCTAGAGTTACAGGCAGTTGTGAGCTGCCCCACATGGGTGCTGGGAATCAAACTCTCGTTCTCTGCAATAGCAGCTAGCACTCTCTTAACCACTGAGCCATCTTGCTAGAGCCCCTTCAGCTGTCACTTCCACACTAAGACATGTTCCACCTGAACCCACTTGTTCCCTCTTGAGTTCAGGACCAGAAGCATTCTGTGCTTAGGTATCCCTGCAGGAGAAGTGGTATTGTTGAATGGGATAGTTCTGTCTTTAGGGAGGATCCTGGAGGGGTGCAGGCCTCCAAATACAGACTCTTCTCTGAAGGGCAGGAAATCTCCATTCTGCATGCAAACAACCCCAGGACACCTGGGCAGTGTCAGAAAGGAGTTCTTGCATGTGTGCATGGTCACATTGACTTAAACCTGGCCTGGGCTTCCGCTGCAGCTAGGGTAAGAGCTGGACTCCTAGCCATAATGTCATTAGGCCTGCCTCTTCTCAAGTGTAAGTGTCATTGGCCCTGCCTGGCTCCCAGCCACCTTTCTGGTTGCCTCGGGGAAAGGCTGAGTGGAGCTGCTACTTCTCTCTGTTGGTGTGGCCTCTATACATGTCTCTTCTGGGAGAAGACTCCAGCTGGAGCCTGAAAAAGGGGCTTCCTTCCCCTCTTGTGAGGTCTGAGGACACTATACTACAGAGAAGGTCCAGAGCAAGGAAGTCCCCTTCTCCAGAAAACCACTGGCAAAGAGGCAGGTCCAGGAGGGGAGGTGGAGGCTGAGAGAAGGAAGGCCAGTGAGTATCTAGGAAGAACTAAGTGCACGGTGGGATCTAGTGAGGACAACTAGAGAATGCTTCTGGAATAAGAGGAGTCAAAGGTATGCAGAAGAGCAGAAACTTGCTCAAAATCCCTTGGAGATCGATCTCCTCCAATCAGCTCCTTGAGCCACCAAGGCCAGAGCTGGGGGACTGAGTGTTTAGAGTCTCCCTGAGGGACTGGGATCCTAAGTGTTTAAAGATCCCTAGATGAGGGCCTTGACCCCAATCAACCTTCTGAAGGGATGGGTCCCCACAGACTCTAAGCTATGTAACCATTGGTCTTTGAGGCCTGAAAAGGATTTAGAGAGAGGGAGTGGAATTCATTTGCTTTTGTCTGTCCCCACACTGGGGGCCCTAAGGGACAGAGGATGGAGCCAACTCATGGGAACAACCTGAGAATTCCCGCTTCCCCAGAGAAGCCCCCCTTCTCAGTCCCTCCAGATGGCCAAATGGACAAAAGGCAGTAATTAGCATGAGAATTGGTCGCCCCCCCCAGGGGATGAGGTCATCGGCCAGGGCTGGGGAGGCGGAGACTGATCTGAGAGGCCTAAGCTGAGTGACAGCCTTTTGTTTGGCCCTGTGTCTGTGTGGGAATCTGCTGTGTATCTGTTGCGTTCCCCCTTGTGCCTAAAATATGGATGTGACCCAGCGTGTGGTGTCTGTGGGTATGTGACTGTGTGGCTTTTGTGTGATCCTGGTCACAGCAGAGAGGGAGCTCAAAGTGCCTGGACATGCAGCCTCAGCTGGAGCCATGGCTGACCCTGTTTCTTCTCCCCAGGACCCTGCTGGAGGCTGAGAACTCTCGGTTGCAGATACCTAGTGGTGGTTCCCAGGCTTCTCTTGGCTGTCAGGGTAAGAGGCGGGGTAAGAGGCGGGCCGGCCGCACCCTGAATTTCACTAGTCTTTACTCTTATCCTGAGAGACCTTTCTCAAATTGCATCAATCCAAGCCTTCATTGCCTGCCCCCAACAGTATTGAGCATGCTCTCAACTAGTCAGTGGGAGCCAGACACAGGGCTGGTACACTTTGGTTCTGGCCAGTTGTGAGGGCTGTTCAGTAGTGAGGGCCAGGACCCACTGACACTGTTTCTTCCTCTGCCTTTCCAGACCCCAGGCTCCAGCTGCATTTCCTTGGGACCCCAGAGGGCCGGCGCCTAGGACCTGTGCTCCCTGTCCTCAGTCAGACGCCCCTTCCTTCCCCTTTGCCTAATACCCTTAAGACTCCTGAGCCAGGCTTTCTGAAGACTCAGGAATTCCTCCAGGCCAGAAGCCCTACCTTGGCCAGCACTCCCATCCCCCCAACACCTCAGGCTCCCTGTTCTGCTACAGATGCAGAAGTGAGGGCCCAGGTTGCTTCTCTCCCTCTGCTCCAGACACAGGGTGGGAGACCACAGATTCCGGAGCCTCTATGGGCTGAAGCCAAGGTGGTCAGTGGCCTCCCAGCACCACAGGAGCCTGGGGGCAAGCAGCTAGAGGCCAGTATCAGCCACTTCCCTGAGGATCAGGCCTCCTTGGTCGCATTCTGCAGCTCTGACCACCCTACTTTAGAGGCTAAGGATGGAGAATCTGGTGCATCTAGAGTATCTATCATACTCCAGGAAGATGAAGGACAAATCTTGGAGCTAGTGGAGAAAGAAGCAGCCATAGAGGTCAAGGTAGAGAGCAGCTTAGGACAGGAACCACAAGAAGAAGGTGGTCTGTACATGGAAGAAATCCACAGTTCCCAGGGTCCTTTAGAAAAGGAAATCCTGAAGGCTATGGGAGATGAGCCACTGATTTCTTTGACAATCCAGGGCCATGAAACACCAGGGAAGGAGACTCTCAAATCTCTGAGGTCTGTTGAAGAGAACTTAGAAACACTAAAAAGTCTAAAGAAAGTTAAACAAACACTATTGAAACCTTTTGAAGAAAAGAATGAGGAGGCAGAGAGAATTCTAGAAAAGAAGGTCCCTGAACCTAATCCTCTAGGAAAAGAAAACCTAAGAATCATGAAACAAGAATTAGTGACATCTTCTGAAGGCACGTTAGAGACAATTCCATTTCTAGGAAAGGAAAATAAACAAGTAGAGAATTCTCCAGATGAGGAGAAAGTAGAGTCCTTTAAAATGGAGAGCCAACATCTACTGAGATACGAAGAGGCAGTAGACCAGGAGACACTGAGATCTCCAGCAGCAAAAGAGGACCAGGAATCCCTGAGGGCTCTAGAAGATAGAAATCAAGAGACCCTGAGACCTCCAACAAAAGAGGATTGGGAGTCCTTGAGGGCTCTAGAAGATGGAGGCCAGGTGCCATTTAAACCTTTAGAGAAAGAGAGCCAGGAGCCACTAGAATCTGCAGAAGAAGAGGATCAGAGGATTGTGGAACCTATAGAAAAGGTGAATAGAGAGTCCTTAGGACCTCTAGAAGAAGATCAAGTGATTGAGAGACTGCTACAAAAAGAGAACCAGGAGCCACTGAAGTCTCTGGAAGAGGATCATCAGGTAATTGAGAAACCGCTAGAAAAAGAGAACCAAGAGTCCCTGACATCTCTAGAAAAGGAGCAGGTTATTGTGGAATCTCGAGAAGAAAAGAATCAGGAGCCTCTGAAATCTCTAGAAGGAGAGGAGCAGGTGATTGAGAAATCTCTAGAAGAAGAGAATCAGGAGTCTCTGAGGTCTCTAGAAGAAGATCATCAGGTGATTGAGAGACTGCTAGAAAAAGAGAACCAAGAGCCCCTGACATCTCTAGAAAAGGAGCAGGTAATTGTAGAATCTCTAGAAGAAAAGAATCAGGAGCCTCTGAGGTCTCTGGAAGGAGAGGAGCAGGTGATTGAGAAATCTCTAGAAGAAGAGAATCAGGAATGCCTGAGGTCTCTAGAAAGAGAGAATCAGGAGCCACTGAGATATCTAAGAGAAAAGGAGGAGGTAATTGAGAGACCACTAGAAGAAGAGAACCAAGAGTCCCTGACTTCTCTAGAAAAAGAGCGGGTAATTATAGAATCTCTAGAAGAACAGAATCAGGAGCCACTGAGATATCTCAGAGAAGAGGAGGAGGTAATTGAGAGACCACTAGAAGAAGAGAACCAAGAGTCCCTGACTTCTCTAGAAAAAGAGCGGGTAATTATGGAATCTCTAGAAGAACAGAATCAGGAGTCTCTGAGGTCTCTAGAAGGAGAGACTCAGGTGATTGTGGAACCTCTAGAAAAGGTGAATAGAGAGTCCTTGGAACCTCTAGAAGAGGTTCAGGTGATTGGGAGACTGCTAGAAAAAGAGAATCAAGAGCCACCAAGGTCTCTAGAAGGAGAGGAGCAGGTGATTGAGAAATCTCTAGAAGAAGAGAATCAGGAGTCTCTGAGGTCTCAAGAAGAGGATCATCAGGTGATTGAGAGACTGCTAGAAAAAGAGAACCAAGAGCCCCTGACATCTCTAGAAAAGGAGCAGGTAATTGTAGAATCTCTAGAAGAAAAGAATCAGGAGCCTCTGAGGTCTCTGGAAGGAGAGGAGCAGGTGATTGAGAAATCTCTAGAAGAAGAGAATCAGGAGTCTCTGAGGTCTCAAGAAGAGGATCATCAGGTGATTGAGAGACCACTAGAAAAAGAGAACCAAGAGCCCCTGACATCTCTAGAAAAGGAGCAGGTAATTGTAGAATCTCTAGAAGAAAAGAATCAGGAGCCTCTGAGGTCTCTGGAAGGAGAGGAGCAGGTGATTGAGAAATCTCTAGAAGAAGAGAATCAGGAGCCTCTGAGGTCTCTAGAAGGAGAGGAGCAGGTGATTGAGAAATCTCTAGAAGAGAATCAGGAATGCCTGAGGTCTCTAGAAAGAGATAATCAGGAGCCACTGAGATATCTAAGAGAAGAGGAGGAGGTAATTGAGAGACCGCTAGAAAAAGAGAACCAAGAGTCCCTGACATCTCTAGAAAAGGAGCAGGTTATTGTGGAATCTCTAGAAGAAAAGAATCAGGAGTCTCTGAGGTCTCTAGAAGGAGAACAGGTGATTCAGAAATCTCTAGAAGAAGAGAATCAGGAGTCTTTGAGTTCTCTAGAAGAGGATCATCAGGTGATTGAGAGACTGCTAGAAAAAGAGGATCTGGTCTCACTGAAACCTGTAGAAGGTGAGAGTCAGGAGACCTTTAGATCTCTGAAAAAAGAGAACCAGAAGTCTTCAAGCTCTCTAGAACAGGACCAAGAGATACAGAAATCTCCTGAACAGGAGACGCAACAGATACTGAGGGTTGTAGGGAAAGAAGACCAGATGGCAAGGGGATCACCAGAAAAGGCAAATTCTGAGCTACGAAAAACTCTTAGAAATGATCAAGAGAAAGTTAGCTGTCTTGAAAAAGAGAATCAAGAGTTATTGATGTCACTAAAAGAAAGAAATATTGAGACAGTGAAATCTTTAGAAACACAGGACCTAGAACTACCGAAGACGGCGGGAGAAAAGGACCTGGAAATATTAACCTCTTTAAACGCTCAAGAGCCACTGTGGTCACAAGGAGAAATGAATAGAGAGACCATGAATCTTCGAGAAAATGAGATTCAGAAATCCCTGGGCTATGTGGAAAAGAATGAAAAGACACCAAGTTCCTTAGAAAAAGAGAATCAAGATCTGAGATCCCTGGTCAAGTGGGCCCTAGAGACTGTGCAGTCTCCAGAGGTGCCCGAGAAGGAAAGTCAGCAGCATCTGGAAGTGGAAGAGGACCTAGAGGTGGCAGAGAACCTGGACTTACCGAGGTCTCCGGACGAGCAGGAGCAGGAGCTGCCTCAGTCCGCACATGAGCTGAGGTGGAAGGATGTGGTGGAGGACCAAGAACTGGGTCCGGACCTGCCCCTGGGGAGGGCTGGAGTGGACAGTGAGGACCAAGAAGAGGCCAAAGAGCAGGGAGAGCTATGGCTAGATGCCTCAGGTGAAGCCTGGAGGCCAGGAAGCCCTGAGGCCACGGAGAAGAGGGTTCTGGCAGAGGAAGCCAGCAGGAAGGAGGGTCAATCAGAGCAGATGGGGGTCCCAGGCCTCTCCACTGATCAGGGAAAGCCGGGGGTGACAGAGCCTCTGTTGGAAAATGAGGATATGGCTGGAGATGACCAAGCTTCCCTAGAGGTTACCCTGGAATCAGAGGCTGCCAAAGGTCAATCAGCCACAGGAGCTGGGCCGGAATGGAAACAGGAGGTAGTAGGGTTCGGGGACCCAGGGCATCTGGTCAGGGAAGAGGTGAGACAGACAACCCTAGGGAAGGAACGTTTGGAGGCAGAGAGAGCTCAGGACTTGGAAGGGCCTGGAAAGGACCTAAAGGAGGCAAAGCTCCTTGAATGGCCCAAGACCAGTAGAGACCCTCTGGAACCTCTTAAGTGCTGTGAGGTACCAGAGCCTGTGGCCAGCTGGGGAGCAGAGGAGACACTTGCAGAGGAGATATCAGACCATGATTCCCCTCAGCCCAGGCCCCCAGAGACAGAGGAAGATGAAGTCACAGAGACAGAACTGGGACTCCCTGACCCCAGGCACACAGAAGCCCACTCACTCACCCTAGTCCTGGAAGATGACTGTAGGCCACAGCCTCGAGCTGAGGGAAGCTGGGGGCTGGAGGGCAGGGCTGAAACCCTAGGAGGAATAGAAGCTGAGCATCAGTTTTGTCCTGGGGAGGTCCCTGAGGCCCTCCAGGAGGGGGAAGAGAGCAAAGAAGAGAGTGAGGCTGATGAACTAGGAGAAACTCTCCCTGACTCCACTCCCCTGGGCCTCTACCTGAGGTCCCCTGCCTCCCCCATGTGGGACCTGGCTGCACAGCAGAGCCTTTCCCCGCAAGGAGAGGCCAGGAAGAAAGGCTGGGATCCTGCTGTCCTGGCCGCTCGGGACCTTAAGGCTCCACTCTCTGATGAGGATGTGAAGGAACAGGGTCATGACTCTGACCTCTCAGAGGAATTTGAAGACCTGGGAACTGAGCCCTCTCTTCTCTCAGGGATTCCCAGAGAGGTGGCAGAACCTCTGGACCAGGTGCCCTCACTGCTGGAGCCTGCATGCTGGGACCAGGGTCGGGAGTCAGATGGGTTTGCTGATGAGGAAGAGAGTGGGGAGGAGGGAGAGGAAGAAGAGCTTGAGGCAGGGATGGAGCCAGGGGCTCAATGGTGGGGGCCAGGGCTCTCTGTTGGGGGCCTGAAGGCCCAGGATTATTCTCAGAGAGAGGATCTCCTGGAGCGTGAAGTTGTGGGTATCAGCAGTCCCTCGGATGACAGCTTGAGAGGTGCTGTGGCAGATGTCTCTGTGACTGCCCCAGAAACTAAGTCCCAGAACAGTGCTGAGCCTTCTGGCTCAGAGGAATCTGGCTCTATTTCCTTAGAGACTGGAAATCAAGCCCCTGGCCAAGAGGTGAAGAGCATGGGTCCAGGGGCAGGAAACACCTTTGGTGTCAATGATCAGGACCCCAACTTGAAGGAATCAGAGTATGTGAATGGGAGGGTAGTAAATGGATTGGAGCTGTCTGAGGGACAGGAGACACAGGGGGCCCTGCATGGAGACCAGGACCAAGGGCTCTTTTTACAGGAAGAGGAAGAGAATGCTCCGAAGACCCCTTGGGTAGGGTCTCCTGTACATCTAGGCCCAAGCCAGTTCCTGAGATTCTCTCTAAGGGAAGCAGATAGAGATTCCTGGTCCTCTGGGGAAGATTAGAGGAGGCTCCTTTGATACTGAAGACTTGCTGGGGGCTGGGGCTTGGGGTTCCTGCTCAGGGCCAGCACCCTTAGCTTTGTTAGCTTGGCCTGTGGTTTCTGTCTTAGAGAGGTACTGCTGGCTAAGGGGAGATGGGATGTGGTCTGGTCATGATATGAGTCTCTGGTCCTTCCAGAGGAAGCTTGCTTGTGCTTTTCTGAGGGCTCAAGTGAGCTGAGGGAACCCCTATAGCTCCAGGCTCCTTTTCCTCTGCATTTCACCTGCAGATGTAAAAGCATGAATCCAGAGCTTTCTCCTGAGGCTGCTCTGCCCAAGGCTTACTGACCCTGCCCACTGGCAGCAGCGCCCCCACCCCCCACAAGGTCTGGTCTATGGTCAGTGGAGCTGAAAACTGTACTTATGACTGAACCTTGTTCCATCTTAGCCTGCTGAAGTCATTCCTGCTTCAATAAAGTTGTGCCCCCACCTACAAAGTCTGGCTTCTTCCTTCCCACCTTCACGGAGTCCTTAGGTGGAGAAGCAGAGGAGTGGGAGACTGAGGAGGAAGCTGAGAAGCCTGGCTGGGAGGGGCTGCCTCCTGGAGATAAAGGCAGACTCCTGGAGTGTGGAGCCACCCTGAAGAGGCCAGGCTACCATCTCTGTCCACAGCACTGATTACAGGGAGGAGGCCTTGGGTCCTTCCCACTAGCTCCTCAATGCCGCCAGCATAATTAGTCCCCTTGTCTCCAAGCCCAAACAGTTAAGTCTGGCCTGTGATGACTGGCTAGGTTAGAATGGGGGAAAGAAGAGGGAAGCCCTGGTCTGCCTTAGTCTGGCTGTGTGGCTCAGGTCGGCAGTTAGGCTCTCTGAACCTCAGATCCAGCTCTGAGTGGCCAGCTTCCAGGGAACTGGATGGATAAATACCATCCAGCAGAGACTTCTGAGGGACTTTCCTTACAGCCTGAAACAGGAGTTGAGGAAGTACGGGCAGTCTGGGTGAGGGCTGGGGATGTGTGCTTGGAGTGGCTTGAGGCCAGGTCCTGTCCCTGGGCTTCTCTCCCAACATCCCAGTGTATAGTGAAGGGGAGCAGGGGCTCCTGGACTAGTCACCCAAAGACCTCAAAGTTGATATCCCCAAATAGAAAGCACCTCAGTTCAGCTGTTCAAGAAGGGAGATTTGTGCCCAACTGTCCATTTATCCTGGTGGTGGGACTGGCTGACCTGCACAGGCCATTCCAAGGCCAGAACAAGCTCTCCATAGCTTCAAGGCTGAGGACTGAAGAAGGTGAGAGATGCAGTCCTTCCCAGCCCCTCCCTCCCTCAGTTAAGGAGGGTAGACAAGGGCCATCTATCTGAGCCAGTTGGCACCACGGGTCTCTCTGGGCATGCCTTTCCCTCTCATCTACACAGTTTTGGCTTGTAGGCCTATTTCTCTCACACCCCTGCCTTGGGGTCCAGGATCTTGACTCTGGCACTCCACCCTCTTGGAAACCTAAGCCTCCGCTCTCTCCTTCCTGTGCTCACTACTAACAAGGACCTGTCTGATCTTTCAGCTGCCAGGAAGGGGACCAGTGTGTAGGCAACAGACAGGCAAGGCCTGCCCTTCTAATGGAAGAAGACACCCCGTGTTTTATCTTCCCGGGCCCTTGGGCACCTCTGCTTGGGTGAATGCCGAGGACAGAGGCCTGGCCAAGTAGCCCTGCCCTTTGCCAGATGCCCTTCCTGTCCCCCACAGGCGTACAGTCTTCTGGTCTTCTACAGTTCTTCCATCTGCCCATTGATGCCAGTACCCTTACACAAGGGTCAGCATGTAAGGTAGACAGAAATGAGAACTCTTCTAAGGGGTATACAGTGGGAGGCATGGGCTCTGTGGAGGCCATGAAGCAAGAGAAGTGAGGGCTGAACAGTGACAGTGACTCTCTTGGTTGTGATCACTGGAATGGCTGTCATTTTACTGAGCAACTGTACCATGCAGGCTCTGGAAACACTGACAAATTATAACATGGCTCCTTGTGCAAGAAGCTTTAGCAGCTAACAGAGCAAGTGCTGCCAAGTCGAAACTGTCTGTGGAGACGGAAGTGCCTTGGGAACCTCGTCTGATCTCTCTTAGCCCAAGGCAGGCTGCCCTAGTGGCTAGCGTGGAGGAGGGGAGGAGGAAAAGGTTCTTAGGTGGTGGGGAGGGGAGCATGCCTAAGCCAGAAGAGAGCTGGGGCAGTGGAAGACCCAAAACAGGCTGGGTGGTAGAGACGGGGAGGATGAGAAGACCTTGGGAGATGACAGGGAACCCTGGCAGTAGGCAAAGACCTTGCCAGGAAGCCAGAAAGATGAACATCTATCTTCCTGTGAGAAATGAGGGCCTCAGAAAGGTCTACACACAGGTGCCCTGGCAGTGACTTCAGTTTCCTGAGAATGGGCTGAGCAGGAGCAGGCCAATCTATAGGGAGGCTGGCTCCGCCAATGGTACAGGCACTGTCCCCAAGGTGCAATGGGCACAGGTAAGAAGTCGGGGAGGAAAGAAGTCTAAGCTGTGGGAGCTGTCCGAGCTGTGTGGGAGAGGAGGGGGAGGCATGAGGCAGCTGACATCCCCAGGGACTGCTTGGGGCTCAGGAGAGAAGACCAAGTGAGGACAGGAGACATATCCTCAACAGGGTACATGAAGAGAGGTTCATACAGAGCCAGAGAACTCCCAGAGGAAAAGGGGGTGCTGCAGAGAGGCTGACTCAGTGGCCACTGCCTCTCAGGAGGCTCCCATGTTGTAAGGCTTCGGGGGAGCTTGGACTGGTTGGTGCCTGGAGAGCCAGTGCACTCAAAGTGATTGAGTGACTGACAACAGGACATGCTTCTGAGGGTGGAGTCCCTGGGGAGGGATGGAGACCTCATCTCCTAACATACACATAGCATGGGACAAGTGGGAGGTTATTCTGGGGCCTCCTCTGTAAATATAGCCTCTGAGCTAGTAGTGACAGGGTGGGGCCGGAGGTGGCCTCCTCGGTTTGTTCAGGACACTTCCTTATAAGGCTGTGCAGGCTGAGGCGCCCGTGAGGTCAGGGGCAGAGGCTCCCTTGAGTCCAGTCTGATGCTGTCAGATTCAAAGGAAATCAAAGTGCAAGCTGCTACCAAGGGCCCTTTGAGTGTAGCTTCTTAAAGGGACCTCTGGCTTCCTGCTTATGGGCACCTGGTCCATGTGGGGCTCTCAAAGGTGACCTTGGGCCCCCACTTTCCCAGGACTTGGCTTTCCCCCTGTAAGGTACTGGGTAGACTGGATCATCCCTCAAGGCTCCCTCCCATACAGCTCTGGCACCAGTAGTGTCTCCCTCCACCCCTGGTGCTCAGCCTCTGGGTCAAAGAATCAGCATTCATTTATTCTTGCCTGGAAGATGAGCCTCACACCCTACTGTCCACAGCCCCTACCTCAGCCTCCCTTTGGGGAGCCAGCTGCTGTAGGCGGGCCCTGGTCCTGCCATCCTCTGTGGTGGATGGGGAAATGTGATTCCCTTTTGTCTTGAATGTTCAGTGGACTGCCCATAGAAAGGGAGCCCACCCAGACCAGGATTGCTGAGAAGACCCTGGCTTAGTGACAGGCCCGACCTACCCTCCCTCTTAGAGGGGGGCTAAGTTCCACAATGGCCCCTGCAGCTAGTTAAGAGTTGAGTCTCCCAGGAGCAGGAAGAACAAGCTTCTCCATGGTAAAGTAGTGGATGCAGAAAGGTTACCAGTAGCTGTCCTTCAGCTCACTGGCTACCTCAAGAAGACTTCCAGGAACAGGAAGCTGCTATAGAACCGGGGCAGTGGGACAGAACGGCCTCAGGTGAGGGTTTGAACAGTCTGCTTTGAGAGGCAGAGGAAAGGGCATCTTCTTTGCCTGACTCTGCTTTCCTCACCCCGCCCCTCCGCTTCATTTTCTAACCTAGCACCCACACATCCAGGTGGGCTTGTTTTTTTGCCAGCATCTCAAGCTATACCTGCCTCTTGTTCCAGTTCTCCTCAGCCTGGTGCTCAGGGGCTCCAATGATGTCCCCGTGGTAAGCTAACTGCAGTTCTGCTTTTCACCCCAGAATGTGCCCCAAGTATTTGAGCCCAGGTCTTAGCACCCTCCCCACCCCCAGCCTCTCCTCCATTTATGAACTCCCTCCCCACCCCCATGACTCAGCTGTGGCTCCAGAAATAAACTGAGGCAGGTGCCAGGAGGCCTCTGTTGAGGAACCCCCTCCCTGCAGCTGTGGGCTCAGCTGCTAACAAGCCACTGGAGCCTTGGGCCCCAAGAAGGGTGCCTTCCCAGAAGACTCTGGGGGCCTTGGGGCTCTCATGGATCTCTGGGGCCCCATGTTTCATGAAAGAAGGCTCACTCACCACCCGGGACCCTTCAATTCTTTCCTCTGCCCCTTTTACTTTCCCCTCCTCCCTGACCTGTCTCAGAATCTCTTGTTTTGTCCAGGATTGCATCAAGTTCCAGTCACCTTAAGGAGAACTTCAGCTGACTTTGATGGGGAAACTGAGGCACAGGGTGATGTCCATTGTCCATGACATTGCGTCTCCAGGTCCTACTTAGGTCAGCAAAAGGTGGGCCAGGGAACTGTGTGCTGTCCCCCCACTGAGTATTTTTCTTTTTTGGTCTTTTTTTTTGAGACCGGGTCTCCCTATAGCCCCAACTGGCCTGGAACTTGCTATGTAGACCAGGCTGGCCTTGAACTCACAGAGTTCTGCCTGCTTCTGCCTCCTGAGTACTATAGTTAAAGATGTGTGCCACCACACCTGGCCCCCATTGAGTATTATTACTCATATTTAACTCCAGTCCTAAGAGGTCAGTAACCTTCCCTCTGCCAACAGTCCACCCATACACCAAGGTCGAGTCGTCTAGATAAGCAGAGGCCCAGGGTCCAGTCACTTAGCCCATGACCTGAGCCAGGCTCAGTGAAAGTTTCCCATTCTGGTCCATGCCTCCTGCTTCTTCCCCAGCTCCCCGCATCTTTTCTCCTTTCTCATGTTCTGTCCCTGAGCCTTTTAGTTATCCCTGTCCAGGAGAAAGTAAGTTGCTTTGCAACAGGCCAAGTAGAAGTTAGACTTTGGGAAGGGAGAGCAGAACCTTTTGCATTAGGTCTTGAGAGAGTGGACACTTAGGCAGGCACTCTGGGCCAGGATCTGACTAAATCCCTGAAAAAGACCTCTCACTCCTGAGGTCTGACAGGCTGCACATTTTTGGAAGTCTTTAGGAGTTGCTGAGTCACTGTGGACACCAGGACAATGGGATCCTTTTTCTCTCCCTGTGCAGGAAAGTCAGGCCCACAGACAGGCCTGGGGCTAGGACAAAGATCCCAGAGGGGAGAGTGCTGTGGGAGGCAGTAGGATAGGGAGGGGCCCCCAATGGTGGGGCAGAGTTTTCTTGAGGCAGCAGGAACTTGGCCATGTGATAGGCTTCCAAGCCCCTACCTGCTGCCCAGGCTGGGTCTCCTTTCTCTGGTCTTCCCTATTCCCAGGAGGGAAAGGAACCCCAGTCTACATATGTGTGAAGGAGGCTGAGCAGAACCACACTGTTAGAGCCCTGGCAGAACAGTGAGGTGGCTGCAGGTGTGGTTCCCTACTCCATTTCCCCACATCAGAGGTGAGGTGCTGTTCCATAGCGGCTCTGAGTCACTGGCTAGCTGCCTTGGGTGCAGGGCACTGCTGAGTCACCCCTGGATACCAACTCCCCCCCTCTTCCCCAGGAAGTTCAACAAAGCCAGGAGAAGGTTTCTGCTTCCTGCCCTGACAGAGGCCCAGCAGGTGGTAGTGATGAATTCTAGTTTCCACCTTCCTCCTACCTCTGGGAACTCTCATCACCCAGATCAGAGATAGTGGACCAGACAGTGAGAGACTCAAGAAAGAAAGGCCTGGTGAGAGGGTTAGGAAGCCCAGAGCTCCATGAATCTAATGTGCTAAACTGCCTCAGTGAGTTTGGAACTTCAAGGACAGACACTGCCCCCTCTCCAGCCTTCTCCTTTTCAGCCCCATCCTCAAGGGTCACCTGGGGTCCTCTGACATTTCAAGCTAAAGGACGGGCCAGTTCTAAATGCATTGAGTGGGCAGCCACAGGATATAGGATAAAACAGGGATCCACACTAGTCCCTAGGTCACTCTGGTCCCTAGTCCTTAAGAACCGGCAGTTCACACTCTCAGGTCATGCCAGGCTGGCTTGGCTGTGCAAACGTCCGATCAAGTAGGTAGGTTAGAATAGGAAGGGATGTGATAGTGGAGGTGGAAGGTGTGATAAATCAGAGCTGGGATCCCAGAGACCACCTGTCTTGGGCATAGACACTGGGTAAGGAAGGGCCAGAGGAGTCCCAGGTTCTGCACAGACTTCCTGAGCCTCTGTCTGGGCCTCTCAGCTTTCTGGGTCTGTCTACTTGCCTGGTTTTCCAAGAATTACTGGCTTTTAGAAAAGGACTAAGAATTGCCCCTGTGGATTAACCAGCACAAGAAGTGTGTACACTTGAGTGTATGCGCATGAGGCTGCGTGGCCAGGCGTCGGGATCTTCAAGCATAAATTGCCCCCATCGGGACACTCACTTCTGCAAAGGCAAGACTGCGCAGTCCACGGATCTTGGCCCAGGCACACGGGTGGGTCATTGGTCAGCGGCTGCAGGCTGGCAGTGACTTCATCATTGTGGCCTCCGCTGACTCTGCCACTTCCCCAGCCCAGACGGAAGTTGAGCTCCCCTCTGCAACCTCATACCCCACTTGTTGGAAGGGCCACGGCGCCCCCTGGTGATGTCCTGGCGCCCCTCCATTTGTGCACGCGGTCCTCTAGACCCCGTGCCTGTATCCGCAGTGCCCTCTGCTGGTCACAGGCTGTGAGACCCAGGGCGGCCGGAAGACTCCTCCCAGCCCTTTAGCTAGTAGCCGGGTTTCTGGCTGGCTGCCTGTCCCCCTTCAGCCGCATAGTCCCTGGACAGCCCTCTGCTCAGAACCGGCCACTAGGAGGTCCTCTCCCTAGCCTGGACGTCGATGCACCTGCGTCCTGCCACTGTGTCACTGTAGCTGTCCCAATACTGGCAGGATCCTGCTGTTCCTGAGTGTTCATTGGACAAACTGTTCAGGGCTAGCTAGGCACTTTCTACCCACAAACTTCTGGCAAACTTCTTTGACCTTTTGGAAGCTAGTGATCACAGACACCCAGAAGCATCAAACTTGTTTAGGTTCAAACAACTTTATTTTCAGCTGGTTTTGCTGGCACTTCATCCTACAAACCCATTCTCTTTGAAAATCAAGAATGAGTATATAGTGTCCCCTAGAGAAATGAGGGACAATGAAGGCTGGCAAGAGAGGGCAGCTGAGGCACTTAGGAACTTACCCGTTGTCCTGAGGGTAAAACCTGAGGCCCAGGTAAGGGGAGAGGGGATCTGGGCTGGGTGGAGCCACCCAAGTGTTTTCCAGAAGCCCCTTCAGGCACTGGCCTGGACTCCAGTCCCACCCCTCTCACTGGAAGAGCACAGGATGTGAGGGACGGTGGGGTGAGAGGACAGTGCTGGGGGAGCAGTATTCCAGGCCTTGCTCCCTAAAGACTGGAAGGAGGTGTCAACAGTGACTTCCTGTGCCCTGGGAACTGTCTCCATGGTTCTCTTGGAGTGTCCACTGGGCGCAGAGTACGGGCCTGGGGAAAACACACACACTTACCCTCCACACTTGCTTCCTTCTCAGTTCACTCAGGGCCCTGGCTCCCTGCTCCTTGACCCCTGACCTTGTCAAAACAGTGGCCCAGACTCTGCCCTTAAAGCCCAAGGGTGGTTGCATGTTCCCAGCCATCAGTACCTAAGAGAATCCAGAGCTCCGCCCACTCCTTCTCAGCCTCAGAGAGAGGAAGTGGCCCCCACCCATCTCCTCCTGGAACTCACAGGCCTTCGGGGCACACAGGAAATCTGAGGGGGCTCCCAAAGACCGTTTTCCTGGCAGCGGATCAGCGGCAGGTTGCGCTGGGCCAGCCCTTCTCGGCACTGGTACCGCAGAACAGTGTCCACCTCATACCGCAGGCGAGGGCGACCAAATGTTTGAGCCAGAGGTAGCTCTGGTGGGGGTCCACAAGACACTGCAAGGGGCATACAGTTAGGGGCTGCCGGCCTGGCTTTATGGTTCCCAGAAAGTTGATGGGGAGGAGAGGGATGGCTGCAATGAATTCTGAGTGGACCTGCACAACTGGTCACTCCTCCCATGGTCTGGGAGCCATTCTGACAATCTCTCCTGGGAACCTCTGAGCCCTCCTTCTATCTATGATGCGGCCCCAGTCATCCTTCCCCTCCTCTCTGTCCTCACCTAGGCCCATCTTGCAGGTGTAGGACAGGTGGTAGTTGCAGGGCACATCACTCCATTGTCCCTGGTCATGCCACACCATGACCACACAGTTCTCCCCAGACAGGAAGTAGCTGTCAGGCTGCCCGGGGTTCCAGTTTTCATAGAGCTGGGAAGAGGAATGGAGAAGGCAGTGAGGAAGGCAGGGGCTTTGCAGCAGGAAGATGGAAGCCAGAGAGAAAGGTGGGGTGTGGTGTGAGGAAGTGGGACCGCGGAAAGGGAACAGGAGGAGAGAAGAGGGAGAGAAAGGGTGATTGCTCATTGAGGGCAGAAGGATTTCAAGGAAGTGACCTAGACTGCAGTGAGAACTCTCACCAGAGGGACACCATCTGACCACAGGAAATCGCCTTCAATGGTCCTGTCATTGAGCCCAATCCACTGGTACTCCCGGTACCGATCTGAGGAGGAAAGCCAGAGGTGCACTGAGCAGTGAGTGCTGTGCATCTGGGCTAGTGAGTCACCTTTTGGGGAGTCCATCCCAAAACCTAGTCCCTAAGTCTTGCTGGCCTGTGGGTGTTGGATAAGGAAGACAGGTTTCCGCCTAGGGAGTACCACCAGCACCTCAAAGACTGCAGACATCTCTCTTTTCTTTTTAGGTAAAACAATTATATTTAATATCATAAAGGTTCTCCCTGTTCTTTTAAGTGATCTCAAATCCTCATGGATGCTGGAGTGAGGTGTGAATGGAGAAGTGGGGGGGAGTGAGGGGTGAGAGGGAGGGAGTGAGTGGGTGGGTGTGGAGTGAGGTAGGAGGTAGGGGTGAAGGTGTGGAGTGAGATGTGAGGTGGGGTAAAGGGCATGAATGAGGGGAGGCCTCGCCCACCATTGACGAATTCCTGCTCTTCTGGAGTACAGATGCTGGTCAGGTGTGCTCCAAGCAAGCGACAGTGACTCTCTGCCTCTTCCCAATTCCTTCGGGTAGAAAAGTGCTTGTAGCAGGCCCCCTGGAAGGCATCCCAGCCTGGGCTGCAGAAATGGAGGCCTGGGGCAGAGAGAGCAGTTGAGCCCTTTAGGCCCCAGGACCAGGAAAGGCAAAGATAAAGACCAGGAAAGGACTCAAGGAAGGGACTGGTGTTCATTTAAGGTTGTTGGAAATGAGGAGCCCAGAGTCACTCTAGTGAAGCCAGGAGTCCCAAGCCTGGACAGCAGCAGCCAGGGTAGGCTGGCTCTGCAACCCAAGCCAATGCAACCCTCTATCCTGGAAAAGAGCTGTCCCCTCTTCCCTATTCTGGAGAAGGGAAGGCCCACTCTGGCACGGTGGCCTACCTCCTGAGTACCAGTATGTGCTAAGCGCCAGCAGGCGAGTGTTCCTCCTGGTCATACAGGACGTTGAGAGACAAGCTGTGTAACTTGCCTGAAGTGGCAAATTATTCATGGCCCCAACCAGTGACTCCCCACTTTCCAGAGAACTAGTATATTGAAGCAGGGTACAGGCTTCAGATTTGTCCCTTAGACCCTCAACGCACTCACCAACATCACACAGGTTCCCCCCATAGCCAGGCAAACACAGGCAGCGGAACCCCTCCTCCTCCTCCAAACATGTCCCACCATTGCGGCAGGGGCTGGGGATACAGTCACCTGAGAAGGGGAGAGAGGTGAGGTGGGGGAGCACGGAAGCCAGCTGTGCATTCTGAGCCATCCAGGCCAGGGTCCATCAGTCCTTCAGCCCTGAGAGCTGATAGTTCTGCCTAGAGCCTTCCCTTGCCACAGCTTGTTCCTGAGCTCTGGCTTCTTTCCTTACTCATGACCCAGTTCTTCATTGGCTCATCTCTGGGCAAGGCCCCCATCAGTCCAGCTGGTGAGAAGAGTCCAAGGAAGTCCTCAGCCATCTCCCACTGATGGAAAGGTACTGGGCTTGCCGGCCACGAGACCTGGACTCTTGCCAGTTCCTGGCTAGGCTACCTGCCTTCTCCAATCTTCTCTCTGGCCCCTACCTAGGTGGTGTGGGAGCCTCTATTTTGGTCCACTTTGGTCCAGCTGATCAGGGAAAATAACTTCTCCAGCTGACAAACCAGGCCAGGTCCATTGGACCCTGCTCCCTATTTCCCCCCAATGAGCAACTGAGGCCATAGTCTTTGATGCTTCAGGTTGGCCTGTGCAGAGGAGAGGGAAGAAGTTGGATCTGACTGGAACAATGTGCTGGGATGGTTTAGATGTATTAGGGAAAAACCGGTCAATCAGCCTTTCCAGTCTCCCTTATCTTCTCCCCTTTGCCAACAGTCTATCCCCCACAGGCAGAGTTCTCACCCACTCCAACTCCCTTGCTTTATTTAGCCAACTAAGTTTTAGACCCAGCAGAAGGTGCGTCCCAAACCCCTCCCATTCCTTGCACCTGCTCCTCCTGTGTGTTCTTCTTCCTGGACAGCCCTCCAAGCTTGGGAGACAGACACCTTCCAGTTTGGTCCTTGTTGCCCCCAACCCTCCAGGCCATAAGTCCCTCCCCTCCCCGGCTTGTGGAGTGCAGAACCTGAACCAAGGGTGGGCAGTGTGGGGTAAACGGACTTCTTAGGTCTTGTCTTCCTTCCCCCTTTGAGGCCAACTACCCTCTATTGCCAGAAAATGTCTATTTCCCTCTTCTCTAAGACACTGTAGTGGCCTCCAGGAGTGTCCCTTTTCACACCACATCCACTACAAGGCCAGCTGAAATGGGTGGGCTGACAATGATGCAGGGGTGCCTACCCCTCCTGGGCCATGGAAGAAGAAGAGGCCTTGGGTTGGGACCTCATTCTTCCCCATGGGGTCTCCAATGGGAACTGTAAGCCTTCTGTGAGTCCAAAGGCTCCTCTCAGACCCTGGAAGCCAGTTCCTTTCCCTCCACCCATCCCACCCTGCTGAGATAGATCCTTTGAGTTGAAAAGTGAACCCAGTCCTCCTGGGGTTGGGAGTGGTCATTATTAGTGCAGGGGTTAGTGAAGAGGGGGACACTGAGCATGGGAGATAATATTGTCCCTTGCTGGGATTTAGGAGGAGGATGAGATGCCATGGGAAGCATGGAGAACTGGCTCCATGCTGACTGCCCCAGGCACTGCAGAAGTTGCCATGGTGAGTCACACACCCCACTCCCACCCCAGGCTGTGTGGGCTTCTTCCTGTAAATGACAGAGGAGGACTCCTCTGGTGGTGTGTACAGTGAAGTCCGGGGTCTCAGCGGTAGGAGGGGGGTATAGATGGCCTTAGGAGAGGCAGAAGACACAGTACAGAGCTGCAACCCTGCTAGGACAGCAAGGGTGCTGGCTGGAGGTGAAAAAGAAGAGCAGCGAGAAGATACATGGGGAGACACAGAGGGATGGAGGGGGCACGTGGAACCTAGGTGAAGTCCATATTCCTGATGTGGACTCCTCAATAAGCAAAGACAGTTGGAGATGGACAGGATGTCAACGGCTGGTTGCAAAGTGGTTTAATAGAGATTTATTTCCAAGGGTTGTTTTCCAAGAAACAACAAAAAAAAAATACTTCATAGAAGTAATGGTTTAAGGCTCTGTGGGGTGAGTGTTCTCCTGGTCCCCAGAGGTGAGGGTTTGGGTATAGTCTCCCAGGCTTCCCTGAGATCAGTGGGAGATGGTTAAAGGGACAGAACTCCAGGCACAGGGAGGGAGAAGCAGAGGATGGGCCTGCCTCCAAAGAGTGCAAGAGATGGTGAGGGCACCCTGAAAAGGCAGAGGGGTGTTCTGTGATCTACAGGCAGAGGGCCCAAGTGTAAGAAGGTTCTCCAGGGTCACAGGGAGAGGAACAAAGAGCTGGGATAGAAGTCACAAAGTGGGACATTCAAGATTGGAGACCCATAAGGAGAGACAGGTAAGACAATGAGGCCAAAGGACCAGAGGGTCTTGGGAGAAGATGGACTAAAGGCCTACATGTCAGGTGACCCAGAACTGTAGGAGGAAGAGGAGGATGAAGGGGAGCACTGACCCTTTAGCAGAGTTACCTGATGAGGGGGCCACAGCCACTCCACCTCGGCTGGCACTGTCGGTGGGCAGCACCGGCTGGGTCTGCACTGAGGTCCCTGCTGGGACAGTTCTTCCAGACTTCTCTTCTGAGAGGCCCTCCAGCTCCCTGGTACCCTCAGGGGACCATGTGGATGGAAGCAGGGAAAGGCCATCCTCAGGGCTAGAGCTCTCTGTCTCCTCACTTTCTCCTCGAGGGACCCCAGAAAGTTCAGGACCCCCAATTTCCTCCCCTACTTCTCTTGCCCCATTTGGAATGGAGGCTAGGCTCCCCTCTCTGGGAGGGAGCAAAGTCTCTGTAAGTGGCCCATGGACCCTTGGTGGCCTGGGAGCTTCTGACCCTACATCAGGAGAAGGTGATGCACCCAACTGCAGAACTGCCCGAGCTGACCCCTGGGAGAGTGACTGCTCTGTGTCCCAGTCGGTGGGGAGAGGGCTGCTGAGTTCGCTGGGCCACACCTGCAGCTCCTCCTGTTTCACTCTCTCCTCTGGAGTCTCGTCTTCATCCTTGAATCTCTCTCCTTCCTCCAGAACCATGCCTTCTTCTGAGGACCCCATGGGTGGCGCAATGGAGTGCGCTTCCAACTCTGACCATAGCACAAACAGTTCAGGACCAGGGACAGCGCCCTCCCAACCGCTAAGAAAGGCAGGTAGGCAGAAAGGCGGGGCCTGGGTGAGTGCTCTTTGTGCCTAGCTTCCAGGAGAGAGTTTTGATGTGGGCTGCATTGTGAGGCAATGCCTGAAAGGCTCAATGAGCTGCCATTAGGTCCAGGAGACATGCCTGTTGCAGCCCACTCTCCCAGTGTGTCAGCATTCTCTAATCAGTTTGGGGTGGGTAAGGGACATCTCTTTCCCAGAGAAGCACCCCCCCCCTTAGTTCAAGTTTCTGTAGCTCCAGAGAACTGAGGGTGGAATTTTCTTGAAAGACCAAATTTGAGGGAAGGACAATAGATAGGCCTTGTACTGTGGAGCTGCTGGAAAAGGATAAGGCAAAAACCTGGGCTTTCCCTCCTGTCCCCAACTTCCTTCAGGTGATGAGAACCCAGGGTTAGGGCTTGGAGTTACCTAAAAAGGTCCGAGGGGCCTCTGCTGGGTCTTCTGGGGTGGAGCTTCCTCCTCTCCCATCCTCCATGATGGGGACAGAATAGATGGCCCCACGGGACTCACTCTCCATAGCTTCCTGTGGCAGCTGCAGTTCCTCCAGCTTCTCTGTCACTGTGACAATGGCCTCTAATCCATCAGAGGCTGGGCTGGAGACCTCAGGAAGGGCAGAGTCTGTGGCAGCAGGAAAGGACCAATTGAAGGCTAAATAGACAGCTGAGTTCTCCCAGGGCATGGCCTACATGTGAGGCTCTGGGGCACCCTGGAACTTCGTTATTCATTCCTTGAGTATTAAAGGAGTGCCTACTAGTGTCAGGTCAAGAGTCTCATTAAGAATTTGGTATAAAGAATGCTAGGGACACCCACAGTCAAGGAGACAGACACAGATAATAAATAAACACATTACAGTACACAGTAGAAAGAACAATTGAGAAGTTGGAAGACAAAGTGAGAGGCCAGGACAGGCTGAGGGAAGCTGCTCTTTTAAGTGACACAGAGTAGGGTATATGGAACAGTCTGTGTACCTTGGGGGCCGGGCTTGGGTCAAGAAAAGATCAGACTCAATCCACCAGGCACAATGTTCAATGATCACCATTAGAGGAGCTCAAAGCTCAGTTGGAGCAACAGTGCAAAGGAAGAGACAGCTTTGGGGAAGGATTTGCTCAGGAGTTTAGTGTGGATTACCTTGTCCTCTGGGGAGAGAACCCAGAGCAGAAACCCATGACTCCAAGGTGGTATTGGGCTAAAAGGAGCCCAGAGAGCTGTTTGTGTCCAGGCATGCCACACAGGACCATGTGCCCCTGGATCTGTGATCTGCTCCAGTGAGCCTTGCTCTACCTCACCCCATATCAGCAAACCTGTGCCTGTGCCAGCCCCATCCTCACTCTCCCCACCCTATTTCATGCTGATATTTCTCCCACTTTCTTCCAGGTATGCTTGGCTCTTTGTGTACCTTAAGGTCCCACTCTCTGGGGGGAAGCACTGTCCATCCATCAGTATTTGGTGGTTACAGACCTGACACCTGTTCACTCTGTAAGTTCTGTAAGGCTCTCGGGAGCTCCCAGGTGCATTTAGTTCAATGAAGAACTGGAGCAGACTGTTTACAGGAGAGGATTCTGGACACCTCTGCCTACCAATAAGCTGGCAGAAAGTTTAACAGCCCCAAGAGAAAAAGCTGCTTTGGCACAAACTACTACGGGGGAGGCAGGTGAGGTGATACAGAGGCTGCAGGGTGTATACCTAGAATCCAGAGCAGAAACTGGGTGCCACTCAGACCCCTTTGGGCAAATGATGAAGAAGTTGGTGAGGGCTAGAGCTAGACTTCCAGGCCTGGCACTGCCTCAAACTGACCTCGGAAGCAGTAGACATTGAAGCGGCTGTTCTTGCTGGGGAAGCCAGTCTGGTTGGGGAAGAGGAAGAGGGTCTTGACCCCAGGCAGGCCCCCACCACAGCGCTGGCTAGGTGTGATGATGGGGTAGCGCACACTGCCATCAGCCAGCCAGCCTGGGCTGCATCGGTCCAGACCACCATCCCAGGCGGCATACAGCTGGCCAGTGCTGGCAATCTCTGCACCCCGCTCTCGGCAGTAGGCTCGGGCCTCCTCCCAGGTCAGCTTGTCTGGAGGAGCACCTAGGAACAATTCTCCTGGGTGGGAAGGGGAGCTGGTCAGCGGGCAGGTGGCAACCTTTCCACCTTCAGCTTCCACAGGCCCCTGGACAAGCTCCTCATTCCTGACATTACTTCATTCCCCTGATAGTGTAAGAGTCTTCCTGGAACCTAAGATGAGGCCAGGAGCTCAGAGGAGCTTGGCCCCACTTCTTCACTCTGTAGTCATGTAGTCTGAACCCCAGGGCTTTGAAGAACTGCACCCCGGTCTGTTGCCCTCCCTGTATCAAGTCTGATCATGGACTTCCACTGAGACTCTGTTTGGAGGGGTCATCAATTGCCTCTCTATGCTGCCTGTCCCCTTAACCACACGAGGTCCAGTGGAGGCCCCAAGGGGCAGTGCTACAGGAGGGCATGTCATTCCAATCACCATTTAGGTCCTCAGCATAG
Source organism: Eospalax fontanierii (assembly GCA_035773235.1). Lineage (NCBI taxonomy): Eukaryota > Metazoa > Chordata > Mammalia > Rodentia > Spalacidae > Eospalax > Eospalax fontanierii. The sequence continues at coordinate 57,197,648 of CM069543.1, read as the reverse complement.
CAGTAGGCATCATACAGGTCCTCAGGATCCACTACTCCATAGTTCCGGACCCCAGGATAGCCATCCATGTCTCCATAGCAGGCTTCTCTTGGGGTCTGGATGGGATACCTGTGAGGGAGGAGGAGGTAAACACTTGTGTTCCCCCAAGGAACCATCCCATATTGTTCCTTGATGACAAAGGGGCTGTATTCTAACTCTGCAGGGAAGCACACCCCAACCAGCGCTCCACCCACTTTCCTCAGACCAATCTTCCCAGAGGCATGGAACCTTGGGGAACCCGGACAGCGGAAGCAGACACCACGGCATGACCACAACCCACCACTACCTGAGACAAACAGAAGGCCCTAGTCCCCAGCCACAGCACACCTCACAGTCTGATCAGCCAGCCAGCCAGCATCACACTGCTCATAGCCTCCAAGGTAGGCGGCATACAGCTGCTCAGGGGTGGCAATGCGGGCTCCAATGCGAATGCAGGCTTCCTGGGCCCCAGCAAAGGAGAAAGCATAGCGGGCAGAGCCCTCCCGGTAGAGAAAGACGACCCCTGAGGGGCGGAGAGGACTCCTGAGCTTGGTGGTCACCCAGCACACCAACTTCCCCACCCCCTCCCCGTTATTCCCTGTTCATAAAAGGCAGTTCAAATTGTGCTCACTCTACAGCATGTAGGACTTAAATTAGACTTTGGATAGAATGTTCTCCACCAGAAGAGAGAAAGGGTGCAACAAAAGACTGTGGCTACTCCCTCCTCTTCCAACTCAGTTTGTGTCTTCAGGGTACAAGAGTTGCTGCCAGTCTCAGACTCAGTTCCCCTAGGGCAAGACTGCTTTCCCCGCTCCCTCTAGGGCACTCCCTGTACAACCTGGCCCTTCACCTTTGACCTTGACCTCCACAGCGTCACTGCTGTCATCGATTCCGTGCTGGACCTCGCAGCGATAGACGCCAGAGTCATTGGGCCGCAGTTCGCTCAGCACCAGAGAGACGTCGGTGAGCGACGCGGGGTAGGCGGGCAGCGCCACGCGGAACCGGTAGGCCTCGTTCACTTTGACCCGCAGCCCGCGCGCCACCAGCACCTCCGCCTCGCGGTCCCCGGACAAGAAAGTCCACTTGACTCGGGGGGAGCCGAGCGCGGCCCGGCGACCCGGCGGCCGCAGGTGATGGACATGGCACGGGATGGCGAGGGCGCCTCCCAGCACGCCCCGCAGCTGCGCCGCGCCGATGCGCACACGGAAGGCACGGTCCTCTGTGGGCAGGGGTCGAAGCCGGCTGCAGCCAGACGCAGGACGCAGTACGCCCTTGCGTGTGGCTTCCAAGCCCCGCCCCCAGACTCCAAGCCCCGCCCCTAGTGCCCGCGCTAGCCCTGGGTGCTATGCCGGCTCTCGGTGCTGAGCCCCCGCCCCAGGATGCTATTCGTTTCCTCAGACTGCTGAGTCCTCCCACCCCCCCAGGGTACTGAGCCCGGTCTAGGGTTCTGAGCCTCCCTACACCCCCCTCGAGGGCGGGCTACTCCCTCTAGATTCTATCCCCGTCCAGGGTCCAGAATCTGGTCCTCCACCTTAGGGTCCTCAAGCTCGCACCTCATGCCCCTTTACAGCCCAGACCCCAAGGGTTCTCCATCTACAAGGCTCCGGGCTCGACTCACAACTGTTCTGCAGTTGGGCCCATAGTGTTCCCATTTCTGTCTCCTCCCTGGTTCCCTGGCTAGACGCAGGTGGCTGTGGTTGAACAGAGACAGCCATCTGTCTAGGTGGATGCACCACAGATACACTGGCCTTCTGGAAGGTTGCTTACCTGAGCTGTCTCCTTCTAGGTCATCGGCTAGGGTTGCAGGGGCCTGGGTCAGGGCTAGAGCTGCCAGCAGGGACAGAAGCACTGGGACCATGATGCAAGCTGATGGAAGAACTTGAGAAGGAAAGATGGAAGGTGTGGTTAGACTTCGGGATTGACTTGTCCTGGCTTTCTGCCATACTACATGGGCTACACATATCCATACCCAGAATCATCACTGCTTCTGGTTCCTATCACCTCAGTTCCAAGATGTGTCCTAAGTCAATTTACTGTGGGACCTAAGTGGAGTTTCTCAACATGTGTGAGCCCTTGTTTTCTTCCTTGTAAAAGATCATCATCATGACCACCCCAGGAGTTCCAGCGGGCTGTGTGCCTAGAGAGGGCTAGCAAAGCTGCCACTTATCACTATTTACCTATCCATTATCTATCATTATCTGCCTATCTATCATTGTCTACCTGTCATCAATATTATCTACTATCATCTATCAGCCATTTACCTCTCATTATCTACCTATCATCTGCCTATAGATCAATCAGGAAGCACATAGTAGATGCTCAGTGAACACTTATAACACAAGTAGTGGGTGATATTGCTCAATCGTCTCTCATATACTTGGGTTCCACATCTGTGCCTTCAACCAATGACCCACTAAAATATTCAGGGAAAAAGTGTCGATACTGGACACATGAAGATTTTTTTTTTCGTCACTGTTCAATGCAACTATTTACATGGCATGTGTGCATTTTAGGAATTCTAAATCATCCAGACATCATTCTTGTGTGCAGAAAGACCTGCGTAGGCAAAATGCAAACACAAAGCCATTCTATGTGAGGGCTCCTGCAGATTCAGATGGTTGCTGGGGGTCCTTGAGCCAAGCCCACAGACATGCAGAAGAGGGACAATGACAAGGATGATGACACTGTGGTTGCACTTCCCCCTGCCCCTGGATGCCAACCTGGAGCCTCCTGCCTGGGCATCACACCCACTTGGCCTCCTCCAGGAGGGTCTCCTAGACTGAACCTAGGCACTGTAGGTCTTCCCCCTCCCTCTTCCCCATCAGAAATTGTAAAGCTTTCCTTGGCACCCAGAATCCTCTGTCCCCTTCCCCCCTCTTTGCTCCCAGCCATTCCCCTCTGCCTGGCACGAGCTTTCCCACCGGATCTCCTGGCTCAGAAGCCAGCTGGGACAAAGCCCCTGTCCCTGCCAGTCTGGCCTCCATCCAGCTGCGCCCCCCCCCCCCCCCCCCGCCTCCATCTTTTGTGAAAGCCTGGAACTGGAAGTATAGTAAGTGACGATACAGGGAGTCCCCCTCCCCCTGCCTGTCCATCAGCTGTAGAACCACAGTCTATCCTTCCCAGGAGCCCAGAGCACTCATCTCTCAGGGAGAATGGAGATGGATGCCCAGAGAAGGGTAGGGCTGACTCTGGGCCACCAGCGAGCCAAGTCAGGCGCCAGGCCACTTCCCTCCTCCCCCATTCACCAGAGAAGGCTGCAGAGCTGCTCATATGAAAGGGCCAGGCTAGACTCAGAAGAATAGGGGACCCAGGTATACATGGAATAGGCTGATGATGCAGCACACGGGGTGAAGGTTAGACTGAAGGCAAAACCTTCTACAGATCAGGCTTATTCCTGCGGGCTCCCTCTCCCACTCCTGAGCCTCTGACTGCGCTTCACAGTCTCCTCTTTCCTCAGCCTAAGTGATGGGACATTTCCTTCTTTTCCCAGGTCCTCCCAGGACAGGCTTCCCTCTCTCCCACAGCTGGGGCCTCCCACCCCAGGCTGCACAGTTCTGGCTGTAGCTCAAGTCAGCGAAGCAGGTGCTAAGGCGCCCTGAGGAGGTGAGGATGCTGGAGGGGCCAGGCCAGTCCATCCTAGGGTGGGAGCAATAGCTAGTCCCACACCCGGCCCTCTGGGCACCCCCTTCACCCACGTTGGTGTTCTTGTGTCCCCACAGCTCAGGATGAGGGAGGAGGCCTGAAGTCAGAAGATCCGGCCCTGGGACGTCAGATGCCAAGAGGGGCTCGCGTTGGGTGCGCCGGAGCCCTGCCCCTTTCCAGAGGAAGACCACCGTGTAGATGGGAGCCCAGGCTCGGGACAACAGCCCCTTTCCGTTCTGCAGCCCTTGGCCTGGGCTGGAACTTCCCCGGCTAACAGGCAGCAGCATGGGCTTCCCATCCGTGTCTGCCCCGTGCGCTCCGGGGGACACTCGGCTAGCCTGCGGTCCTAGTGACCCACAGAATCCAGGCGCCGCCCACCGCTGCCCACTGCCGCGCACGCCGGGGTCCCGGTCTCAGGGAGGTCAGGTAACTTGCCCAAGGTCACACCTCAAGTCTGGATCCGAGCTCCGGGGCTGCGCCAAGGCCGCACTCACCTTGCGAAGTCCGATTCTCCCCGCGTGTCTCCCAGCGGCCGCTGAGACTGCGGCGGACTGTGCGTGCGCCCACACAAAACCCCCTTTCTTCCCGCGCGCCCCGCCTTCCCGCCGCCCCCGCCCTGGCTCCACCGCAGGGGGCTCCACGGTCACGGGACCGGCCGCCTTCTCTGTGCTGTTACTGGCCGCGGCCAGTGCAAGGACAAGCGAAGTAGGACAGGGTTCTGGGGAAGACAGCCCAGGACTCCAACGGGAGGGAGAGCTGGAGGAAGGAGGAGGATGGGGGGAAGCCAAGTTGGAAAACTGGAGGGACTTCTCATTGGTGGGAGGAGAGGAGGACCGGCTCGAATTTAGTGGGACACAGGATGAAGGGATAATGGGGACCTTGCCCCTGGAAAGTGAAAACGGGAAGCTCTTCCTTTGGGGGCCAAGATGCGGTGCAGATGACCACAGCCACCATCCATAAGGAGGCTGATTGGATTCTGTGGACCTTGATGTTCCCTCACCCTGCACAGAAGACTTGACTTTGCAGTTGGCCCGGTGGAGGTTAAGAAGAACCGTGGGTTAGGCAAAGCAGATGAAGAAACTTCTAGGAGTGCTAGGTGCAGTGGACGTTACTGATGGAGCAGACCATGGGTTGCGGAAACCAATGGGCAAAGCGCAGGCATTACTGGAAACGAGAGTCTGTTAGTGGAACTGGGCTTCCCAGTGTGCAGTCTGGTGCCAGGGGGTGGGCCTAGAGGGATGCCAGTCACCGGCCACCACCCTTGTTGTTGCTTCTCCCGGCTTTACCAGACTTCCACTTTTCTCCTTTCTTTCCCTCCCGCCTGGGACTCTAGGCAAAGGGCTGGCATGGACTGTAGGCTAGGCAGCCAGATGCCTGCCCTCGCTCCCCAAGACACCAGCCCCATAGCGAGGGCAGCGAGTGGGCTTTAACCAAATAATCTCCAGATTTGCAAAGCAGCCTGCCCACGTGACTGCACCTTATATCCCCCCTCCATCTCGTCGTCCCCGCCCCCCGCTCCTGCCCCAGAAGTCTGGCCGTTTCCTACCCATGCAGTGGATTTAGTTCCAAATGCCTTTTAGAGTCTTGAAAAAAACCATTCTAGTCGCCAAACCCTTGACAGTTTAAAGGGAGGAATCTGGCCTCTGCGGCCCACTGTAGGGACAGGTTGGGAGTTGGTTAAGATCATTCAGGAATACAAATGCTGGGCTGAGATGCCAGAAGTGCAGCTGGCGAAGAGGCTGAGCAGGAGGCCTCAGTTTATTTCTTAAGCCTTGAACCAAACCAAGAGCTAGTTACAGAGGCATGATGGAGTCTGGCAGGAGGAAGCCCTCTGTGCCTTTGGGAGCCAGGTCTGGGGAGCACCTGAATGGCTCACCAACACTCAAGCTCCACAGGACTGCAGGCCCCCGGGGTGTTCCAGACCCTTTCCCCAGGCACAAAATGAGCACCCACAGCTCTGGCCACAGAGGAAGTCACTTTCTTCTCTGGTCAGCCAGGTTTCCCCAGAAAAGAACTGTGGTTACATTTGAGTCACCAACTGGATTGAATTGCAGCCCCTTGATTTCTTGGCTCACCCTGGGGGCTCCTTCACCCCTATAGCACTTGAGGACAGAAGGCCTCCCTTGTTGGCAACTGGGACATTTATACTGAGGTCTGATTGGATTCAGCACTTGCCATTGAAAAGGAGAACATATCTCCAGTTACTGAGTCTGGCATCTCCACCTATGACCACAAGACTCTACCCGTTTTTGTGACTACCCCCCACCCTCTGAGAAGCAACAATAACCAAGTCCTCTCTGTGTAGCCCCTCCAGACCTGACAGGGATCCTGGAATTGGTCAAAGTGGAGCAGGAAAACCAGCTTGTCTCTTGTCACAGCCACTGGGGATGATGGCTCACAAGCCTTAGGCATCTCCTGGATAAGGAAAGGTGATGTGCAGGGTCAAAGGGAGTTGGCACCAGCTGAGCCAGAAGTAGCCTATCCTGGACTGCTCTGCACAGCGGGCTCAGGGAGGTGGCCAGAAGAGTTAGCAGACCAGGCGCTCCCCTCCTCCCTGTTCCCCACTCAACACAGCTGGCTGCCTCCCAGCCTGGCCTGGGGCTTTTCCAGACCTTCTGGCAGAACCAGCAATCTCTGCCTCCATCTGCCCCCTCTAATAGCGCCCACACAGGCCAAAGTTGTGGCCAGAAGCAAGGACCCAAGCACTCCCCGAAGTTTCTGCCCCTCTCCTCAGCGCTAGCTCTGTAATCCTCATCAACCACTGGAAGGGCTGCTCAGACTTTGGTGCCTGCTCCTGGACCAGCAGCCCCCCTTGTAGCCAGACACCTGGCTCCTACGCCATGTCTGGGAGGGCCTGAGCACTGAACAGCTGTGTTCAGAGAATGGGGGCATTGATGGCTTCAGAGGAAGCCAGGGAGCACAGGGAGCCTCAGAAACGCCTGGGGGAGGCTCTGCAGCCAAGCTCCTGGCCATGGAGACCACCGTGCCCCCCTCTGCTGGAGGCACCAGAGGCATACATCAGCTAATTTTCTGCAGGCCTCCTAGTGGGCACCCTCACTTCTCTGTGGTGCTGGAGTGTGCACTCTCCCCGAACCTCAGTTTCCTCATATGTAAGATGGTACCAACACCTTGTTGAGAGGTGTATGTATATATTTAAAATATGTATATATTTAAAAATTTTTATTCTTGAGTGCATGCATGCCTCTGTGTGTGTGTGTGTGTGTGTGTGTGTGTGTGTGTGTGTGTACAGAGGACAACTTTGTCCGATTTGCTGAGGGAGGGTCTCTCTTGTTTATGCCAGCTGTGTACTCCAGCCTTCCCTGGAGATTTATTCTTTTGTTTCTGCCTCCCGTCCTGCTGTAGAAGTGCTGAGATTACAGATTCATGCCACCGCATCTGTGTTTTGTTTTTGTTTTAATGTGTATGAGTGTATTGCCTGCATGCATATAAGTTCACTCCAGTCATGCAGTGCCCTCGGAGGTCAGAAGAGGGTGTTGGATCCCCTGGAACTGGAGTTACAGAGAGTTGTTAGCTGCCATGTGGGTGCTGGTAATGGAACCTGGGTCCTCTGCAAGAGCAGGCAGTGCTCTTAACTGCTGAGTCATCTCTCCAATCCCCTGCCCTCCTGTTTTTTTACATTGATTTGGGGATTGGACTCAGGTTAGTAGACTTCCATTGCAAGAGCTTTTACTTCCTGAGCCATCTCACTAGTCTGGGACATGGAGAAATTTCATACCACTGAGATACAGGACCTCACTATGCTGGCATCTCACAGAGATCTGCCTGCCTCTGCCTCCTGAGTGCTGGGACTAAAGGCATGAGCTGTCAAGCCTTGCAGGCCTTTTTCTTTTTGTTGTTGTTGTTGTTGTTGTTTGTTTGTTTTTTTGAAACAGGGTTTCTCTGTGGCCCCAACTGGCCTAGAACTCACTATATAGACCAGATTGGCCTTGAACTCATGAAGACCTGCCTGCCTCTGCTTACTTAATACTAGGATTACTGGCATGCACTACCACACCAGGCAAGACTTTCTTTTTTAAAAAAAATTTTTATCACAGTTTTTGCATGTGCATCTGCATGCATGTGAGTGCCACAGTGGGTGTGTGGAGGGGGGTCAGAGGACAGTTTTTAGAAGTGGGTTCTCTCCTAGTATGTGAGTCCCAGAGATCAAGTTCAGGTCGTCGGACTTGCCCAGAGCACCTTTACTTCCCGGAGCCATCTTGCTGGCTTTAAAAGACTTTCTTTTAAAGAATTAGAAATTTGGGGCTGGAGAGATGGCTAAGCACTTATTAAGAGTATTAGCTGTTTTTGCAGAAGACTCAAGTTCGATTCCCAGCACCCACATGGCTGTTAACAACCCTCCATAACTCCAGTTCTAGATGAGTGGATGCCCTCTTATGGCCTCCATGGGGATTGTGCAACAAGATCCCCTTACATAAATGCAGAGGAAACAGTCCTACACATTAAAAAGAAGAAAGGAATTTCAGTAAGCTACCACCTTGGAGCATCAGAGACAAGACAGATGGAAAGAGCATAAAGCACAAAGGATCCTGCAGGGCTATGACCCCATGTCCTTCAGTACTCACCCCCATGAGCAGAAGACTCTTTGTGCCATCTGGGATCTTGGGAGGCTTTGCTGTGGTGTGGGCATATGTCACTGAGGGCAAGGCCAGGAAAGCTAGATTAATGCTCCAGGAAGGTGGCCACAGCCCTCAGGGGAACTACCTGGTCATGACTGACTTCCTTGGCTGGAGATTCTCAGAGGTAGCTCTCCTGTCTCCAGGTTCTAGGTAAACCTGAGTGCCCATGCCTTCCTACTCTACAGCACACCTCTATCTTTCCCTTTCTGTCCCCCACTGCTCCACTCCTCTCCCACTGCCTCTTAGTATCTCCTCCTCCTCATTCTCAACCCAAGATCTGCTTCAAGGGAGCCCTACCCAAGACACAGATGATGACCAAGCCCTAAGCCTTCCTTTTCTGAATGTTTCTACACCAGGGTAACAAAGCAGCTACCATGTCGGTGCTGGGAACTGAATCCAGGTTCTCTGCAACAGTCCTCTTAACCACGGAACTATCTCTGTAGCGCCTTGATACAGTCTCTTGATCAAAACTGATGCTGTCCTGAAAAAAAGTGATCTTCCTGCTGTCTGACCTGCTGGTGTCACGACCTTGGCTTTCTAGAACTTTGGAACTTGAGAGAGGTGAAGGGGCCGCTGACCATCAGTGAACCCCAGAATCCAAATGCCCTTCCTGGTGCTTACAGAAGGCCTGGGTTCTGGTGCTGTTTCTAAAATAGTTCAGGTTCTCCCACTTTTAGGCCAAAGTGAGATTGTTCTCTCCTGCCCCCCTGTGGCTTAGAAAACCTAAGGACTAGGAATCACAGAGGTGGGAGTTCTACCGGCTTCTGCAAGACCCTCCAGTGTTCTTTGTCTTCTTTTGCCTGCCAATGGCATTGATGACCAACGGCATTTGACTTTTTTTTTTTTTTTTTCTGAGATAGCATATGACACTGTAGTCCAGACCGGCCCAGAGCTCATTATGCAGTCTAGGCCAGCCTCCAACTCCCAGAAGTCCTCCTCAGCCTCCAGAATGCTGAGATTTCAAGTCTGGGCCACAGTGGCTGCTAGCAACCTGGATCCCTGAATGACTAAAGTGAGAAGCATGCCTTGATGAGGAAACACAAAGCCAAAGTAAAAGGTTGACTTGTGGGGAGGCAAGCACTGAGATTTGAGAGTGGTCCTGATGAATACTGCCCAGAATCTGCAAAATGAAAGAATGGCTGTTGCTGTACTATATTTATTGTCAGTAGTTAAGTATTAGTGAATGTCTCTTACTTGTACTGGGTCTGTACTACTGCTATGCAACGTCTCAAGCCCCACAACAGGCCCAGGAGACAGACAGTATTATTCCATGACCAAGCTGGAAAAATCAAAACTTAGTAACGCAGCATGAGTGTTCCATTTGCTCCATTATGGTTATTGAAGATGCTATGCATTCGCTCATTCCCTGTCCCTAACATATCTCTTAGCAATTATAGTGAAATGATTTAGCTGTTATCGTCTTTGGAAAACAATCCCACAACCCATCTCAAGCCCCCTTGGAGCCCTCATGCCACTTGCCCTGTCCAATTCGATTCTTCAGTCCAGGTGTCGGTAGTATAGCATGACTGCTTGAACAAATACAGTCTTTGACCACATAAGAACATTTTCATAAGCTACAGGTCACATATACAACAGTCTCATAAGACTGTGCTGGAGCTGAAAAGTTCCTACTGCCTGGTGAACACATCGCTGAAAAAGAGAGAAGAGGAAACTGAAGAAAAAAAAGACCCCCAAGAAAATTTATGGAAGAGTTTAGCAGAAACTTTTGCAGATCTCAGCAAGCACCTTCAAAAGCTGAAAACATTGGTCAGGCATAGTGGCATACACCTGTGACCCAGCACTCGGGAGGGGATGAAAGGAGGGTCAGGGATTAAAGGTCAGCTCCAGTTACACAGCCAATTCGAGGACAGCTTCGCCTGCATGAGACAATCTCAAAAAAAAAAAAATTGTTTTTTTTGAAATTGCATTCAACACAGCAAGGCAAAACACCATGGGCATATTTCTGAAAGGACGCACTCCTCAAGGACAGCCTGAACTGCTGGGTGTGGTGGCAAGGGCCTTTAACCCGGGCACTTAGGAGGCAGATTTCTGTGAGTTTGGGGCCTGTGTTGTCTACATAGGGTATTCCAGGCCAGCCAGGGCTATAAAGTGAGACCTTGCCGCAAACAAACAAACAAGCCCTAGAGCATACAGGAGAGAGCAGTGACCACAGGTGGCGTCAGCTCCAAGTGCTCCATTGCCTCCAAGGACCTTCTATTGTATAACACACAAGGAGGGTAGCAATGAAGATGAACATTTCCTAATATATGTTTGTGTATTAGCTTGTATTAGCTTTTAACAAAAAGTTAAAAAATAAAGAATGCATTTGTGTTGTAAGCTAAGTATTATAAAGGAATCAAAAGTTAAAAATAAAACAAAACAAACAAAAAAATAAGTTTATAAAGTAAAAAAGTTACTCCTCGTGTGATGGCACACCCTTAATCCCACCATTTGAGAGGTAAGCAGAGCCTTATGAGTTAGATGCCAATCTGGTTTACAAAACAAATTCCAGGCCAGCTGGAGCTACATAGTGAGTCCTTGTATCCATTCCTCCCCACCAAAAGAAAAAATTTCCAGTAAGCTAAGGCAATTTATTATTGAAAGAAAACACTTTAAATTTATTATATTTATTTGTGTGGGTGCACTGTGGTGCCTCTGTGGAGGTCAGAAGACAACTTGTGGGAGTCAGTTCTTTCCCTTCACCATGTAGGACCTGGGGATCAAACTCCAGTCATCAGAAAGTACCTAGACCCACTGAGCCATCTTGCTAGCCCAAAGAAGCCCAGGCCTTCATAGTTCCTTTCTGCTCACTCACTGCCTCACTACAGGTGACTCTCACACCTGGAAGTTGTCCTGAACAGATGTAGTCTTACTGTAGTGCTTCTATTTAGAGACAAATGCCATGATGTTCTCAGTGCCTGCAGCATTGAGTACAGTGTTGCTCCTGTAGCCTAGGAGCACCAGGTTTCTCTTTGCAGCTCCCTGGGTGTGAGGCCACATCATCTGGGCTGTGGAAACATATTCTGCCATGTTCACAAAGAGGAAATCACCCAAGACCTATTTTCTCACAACAGATTGGCACTATCCGGCAACTGCATGTAAATAATATTAAATCTACAGGTAGCTATGAAAAGTTAATGCCACTGGAGTCACTAGTATAGCACCTTTTACCCCAAACCATACTCTTAGGATGTTACTGGTCTAGTCCCTTCTTGCCTTGGTGGTCGCGTGTTTGGTGCTGTTTTTTATTTTCAGGATTAATTTTCCTGTCTAACAACCATATGATTTTCCTAACTTATTAGAAACAAGGTCTTGCTATACAGCCATGGCTAGCCGGGAATTTTCTATGTAGATCAGGCTGGCCTGGACTTCCAGCTGTCCTTGCCTCAGCCTCCCAAGTGCTGAAATTATTGTGAGCCTGGCTCAACTTAAAATATCTTTAATAGTAAACATTAAAAAATGCTTCTGTGAGACAGGCAGGATGCAAGCACATTTTTTAAAGATTTTATTTTTATTTATATGTTCGTATGTGTCTGTGTGTGTAGGCTTTGTGTATGCAGAGGTCAGAAGAGGGTATTAAGACCCCTGGAACTGGAATTACAGGCGATTTTAAGCCACCTGACCTGGGGACTGAACCTAATCTGGGTTCTCTGGAAGAGCAGCAAGTGCTTTTTACCTTTGAGATATCGCTCCAATTCCACAAGCACATTTAAAAACATGTTTATATATCAAATATCTGTTTGTTCTATAGGCCCCAAAAGATAGGGATGGGAAACTTGGAGTGCTTCTAGCAAATTTGAACGAGCAACTCTGGGTGGTTGTATGGCGCCCTCGTGTGGCGTCTGGCTCAACAACAGTCCCGGCTCTTCCCGTGGGTCGCAGGGCCGGCGGCGCTTCCCTCTCCTTCCCTTTCTTCTGTCTGTTAGTACCCTCAAATCACAAACTCTTTGTCTTGCTGGCCTGCCCTACAGACTCAGTAAAGCCATCCCTCCAGCTTGATTGCAGGAATGCAGTTGGTATTCTGGGTCCAGGGCCAGACCCTCTCACACACGTTCTTCAAACCCTACGACCTTCTCCGACAGAGAAGGTCCCCAGGTTATCTTATCGGTCAGTGAAAGGCCCGGGACGCTCCCCACTAGGTCCTATAGGTGGCTACGTTCCATCCCAGGTGCGTGGCGGGAGGCTCCCCCTCTATAGTGATCGGCCCGCCCGGGTCGAGGTCGCGCATTCCTGAACTGGGAAGGGGGATCTGAGGGCCGCCGGCCCTGGTCTGGCTGAGAGGAGTGCCCGCTAGAACTCGCGACCGGACTCACATGCCGGAGGGGGCTGGGCGGGGCCCTACTTTTCGGCGTAGCAGTAGGTTCCGTAGGCAGCCTGCTGGGGTCTGGGGAAGCCAAAGCTGCGCACTCCAGGGTCAGGCACACCCCCACAGCGCGGCCGCGGCGTGGTGATGGGGAAGCGCACGCTGCCGTCCGCCAGCCAGCCTCCATCGCATTGGTCCAGCCGTGAGAACTTCCAGGCGGCGTAGAGATGCCCGACCTTGGCTACCATGGCTCCGCGCCGCCGGCACGCCGCATGGGCTTCAGACAGTGTCAACCGCCCAGGCACGAAGAACACCTGACCTGGAGACCGAAGCAGGTCACCCTCCGCCCAAAGCTGCGGGCCAGCGGTGGATTGATACCTACGCTCGGCAACGCGAGAACCGGGTAGCACAGAGCGTCAGCGGCCGCTGGTCTGAGTCTGGGCAGCGATTGGCCCCCCCGACCACGCCCACGATCTCCGTTCCGGCCCCGCCTTCCTTCGGGCCCCGCCCTGCCGCTGGACCCCGCCCTTCTTCCGTACGTGCCCCGCCACTCCCCGACTCCGCCCTTGCCTTCCCTTTAGGACCCTCCCCCGGCCGGTGCCCCGCCCTATCCCCGCCCCGCCCGTGTGGCCCTTCAAGTCCCGCCCAGCCGATCCCCAGGGCTCTCACCCTCCAACGCCGAGGTGAAACAGAAGGCATCGTAGCGGTCCCGGCTGCGATCGCGGGGCCCGTAGCTGCGGATGCCTGGTCGCCCTCTGCCGCCGCACGCGGCGCGCGCCGTGAGCACAGGGTAGCGCACGGAGCCCTCGAGCAGCCAGCCCGCGTTGCACCAGTCCAGCCCCTCGGTCCATGCTGCCGAGGGTGAGGGTGGGGAGGACGGGCATCGTGGGCGGAGGTCAGACCGGAGCTTACCCGAAACCTCCCTGGGGTCCCTGTGCAGCCCTGGGCTACCGGCCGGGCGCCCGCCGCTCACCCTGGTACAGTTGGCCGTAAGTGGCCAGGCGTCCATCCTGTTGCTCGCACGCCTGCTTCGCCTCGAAATAATTGAACTGATAACGGCCTCGGCTTGGTTGGTACGGAAACACTACACCTGGGGGTGGAGAGCTTGGGCAGGGCCGGGCAGGGGCAGCCCGGGAGCACCCGCAGGGAGACCTGGAAGGAGCAGGAGACTTCTGGGGATAGCTAGGGAGCAGCGGGGCGGCGGAAGGCCTCACCCTCCAGGCGCAGGGTGAGCGCCACGCTCTCGTCCTCCAAGCCATTGATGAGCTCGCAGCGGTACCGGCCCTCGTCCTCCAAGTGCACGTTCATGATGACGAGGGAGGCGTCCAGCCTGTGCCCCCTCCGCATACTGGCCCGCCCTCCCAGGGGCCCGTAGCCCCGGGCGTGCATTCCGTTAGTGATGAGGATCAGCGTTTCCTGAAGCTCCCCCGGCTCCACTTTGCTCCAGCGCACCTTATAGCTGGGAGGCGAGGTGCCCAGGACGCAGGGCAGTGTGGCCGTGGCCCCACGACGAGAGTGAATGACCTCGTGGATGGGGGGCAGGAGGTAGTGGGGACCCGGATGGGGTGCTGAGCAGAGGGGCCACAGTGGCAGGAACCCTCTGATCCTCACTGGCCCCTCAGGTGCCATTCAGACCCCAGATCCTTTCCCCGAGTTCATTGGCACCACCCTTGCCCACTCCTTGCTGACTGGATCCCTGGGTATTTTCATCAGCTGCCCGTTTCAGTCCTCCGCCCGGGAACCTCTCCCCTAGTGTGCTCCCAGTTTGGAGCTGGGTTGGAGTCTTACCCGGGTTCCCTAGTGCTTTGTGGAAGATGGTGAATGCCCAAGGAAGAAGGAAGCCCAAGAGTGCAGGGAAGGGAATCCGGCCCGGCATGGTGATGTCAGCCAGCACTGTCTGCAGGGTGCAGGTGGTGGGCACTCCTTAGTATTGAGGCCAAGGGTGGGGAAGGCAGAGGTGAGAATGAACTTCCTTTGGGGTGTCTGGAAGCTAAGGAGCTGATGACATGTCAACATAGCCAGCAAGTCCTGACTTAGCACCCCCTCATCTCAGCTGCTTCCCAAGCCTTCCACTCAGATTTGAATCTCGGTATTGATCTCCCAACATCAGTTTTCTACCGCAGAGCCAAAGCAAATGATCTTGTCACACTCCTGCTTAAGAGCCTCTCTTGCTGAGGATAAAGGCCAGCTCCTACCACACAGCTTCCAAGTGTTCAGGATTTAGCCTCCCCTTTGAGGTCAGTGTTGCACTGGCCTCCAGACATGCTGGAGATATGTCAGGGCACCAAACAGCCCAAGTTCAAGCTCACAGGCATCATCACTTTGGGCCTTACCCTAGAAACCTTTTCAAGAACTTTTTCCTTCGAACTTTATCAGCACCTAAAGTAACTTGGATTTGAAAGTGACACACATGTACAGGTAGACTGGGTCACTGAGGTTTTGTAGAAATTACATCACATAACATTTCAAATGCAGTTGTCTATTTGAGCCATGGGTTCTCTTCCCTTCCCTACCACCTTGAGTTTGTGTTTTCTTTTTCATAATTGGACAAATGACTTCTTGACCTGTTTTTATTCATTTTGCAAATTAGGCTCTTCCACAGATTAACTGTATAACCTTAAACAAGTACCTTAACCTCTCTCAGATTCAGTGCCCTGATTCATAACGTGGCTGACTGTAGTATTCTATCTATGATGGCTAATCTTCACTGTCAAATCCTAAATGGATTTAGAGTCACCTGGCAGACATTGAATCAAACCTTTGAGTTTGCCTGTGAAGTGTTTCCAGAGAGGATTAATTGAGGAGGAGACCCATCCTGAATGTGGGCAACACCATCCCATAGGTTGGAGCCCTACACAGGATAAAGGGAAAAGGGAGAAACCTAGTTAAGCTCCAACACTCCCCTTCATGCTCCTCCCTGCCATGATGGATTGAATTCTCTGAAACTGTCAGTCAAACTCAATCTCTTCCCTTCAGTTGTTTCTGTCACAAATTTGGTCACAGCAATGATAACAGTTGTAACTAACACATTGCACTTAGTAGTTACAAGAATTGGTTATAATTATTATGTACATAACAATACAATTAATAATGTATATGTAAAACTAGTGCTTGACACGTAGTAAGTGCTATAGCTGTATTAGCTATCACCTCTAATTCTAGCATACTTTTTGTATCCTGGTAAGAGCCAAGTTGTGTATGTATTGTTATGAACTAACAAGGGAAGGAGGGATGAGGCAAGGAAGAATATTGGGATGGGACAACGAAGCATCCAGAAGAGTAGCCACAAATCTAAAGAGCTGGACTCCAAAGACCAATTTACAGTTGGGAGACAGAAGTTAGTTATATTAAGAACTTTCTAGTAGTAAAAGTGAAAGTGCCTGGGACATCAGTCCTTATGGGATAGATAGCTTGAAGGAAGAGTGATCTGAAAGAAGACGGCTCAGTGGGTAAAAATACTTGCGGTTTACCACCTGAATTCAATTCCCAGAACTTACATGGTTGAAGTTGCCATGTGACTCCCACTTTGTCCTATGGTATGTGCACACTCCCCCCACATTACACACACACACACACACACACATACAGATATATATATATATATATATGTATGTATAATTTTGAAGTGTGATTGAGACTGATGATTCAAGAACAAATTAGCACTGACATGTTTAAAGTCTAATCTGCTTGAAGCTGATATAGACATTTTAGTGTCTGCTTTTTTTCACTGTTGAATTCCCTGCAATCCAGTAAGGTAATGATAAAAACCACATATATTCAGGTATTAGACTTTGATGTAGTCACAGAGTTGTAAAAGGAGGGTTTGCTAAGATTTTAATCCAGATCTGACAGGTTCAAGATCTTAGTTATTGATCTACAATTCTGTATTCCAAAAACAAGTGGCAGAGCTAGGTGTGGTGGTTCATGTCTGTAATCTCAGCACTCAAGAAGCAAAGTCAGGCAGATCTCTGAGTCTGAGGCTAGCCTGGTCTGCATAGCAAGTTCTAGGTCAGCCAGAGCTTCATGGTGAGACCTTATTTCAACAATAACCAAGAAAAAGAAAAATCCTCACAAAAACTCAACCAAACGTAAAACACAAGTGCACACATAACATTTTCATACCGCCTTGCAGAAAATGACATAGGAACAAGTAGCCCATCACCTACCTGTAAGGAGCTGGTCTTGTCCCAGTGTTGAAGAAACCAGGACCCGTGCTTAGCAGCTTCCTGTCCCCCTGAAGGAAGACGTTCCAGTGGAGGTGCTGCTGGGGCTCCTGCGAGGTCCAATACCTTTAAAGCTTCAGGACTCAAGCACCTGATCAACGCAGTTGCTCCTTCAACACCTTTTCTGAAAAGCTTCTTTCCTGTGCTCAAAGGAGAAGCCAGCCTTGTCATTGTATCTGAGGCACTCAATATCCTGGGACCAGCATACAATTCTGGGCTTGGGATGATGAAAATAGATCAAAGCAGGCAACCCAGAAGAACTACCAAGAAGAGTAAAGAGAGAGTAAACTCTGTTTCTCTTGCTCTTAGACTGGGGCTGGGGTGGCCTGATCATTCACTGCCAGTGTGTTTGGGTCAGTAGGGATGAGAAGAACATTGAATGTGGCTCCAGCTCTGTGTTTCCATATGGGTCTTATTTAAAAAACAGAACTGCCCCTCCCTTCTCCAAATCCTCACCTCTTCCCTCCGTGCTGGGGTATACATGGCCTTTTGGAGGAGGCTTTCAAGATGGGAATCAAACTTTCAGGATTGCTGCAACAGAATTGTGGTCCCTTCTGTCCAGCCCTCTGTTTGTCTGTCTGTCCTTTCCATCTCTGTCCCCACCCTGTCGGAAGCACAATTTCCCATTGTCTCTGTCTTTCCCCCTATTGTTGAATAACAGGGCCCCTTTCTTCATCCCATGGGTAATGGCAGTGAAATGTCAACAGCTGGTGATGTGGGACGCTGGACCGGCTGGCACATACCACCGGAAAAGGGCCTGGGTGGGTGACTGGCTCAGAGTAGTAACTGACATCCAAGAGAAGAGGATGGGGAACATTGAAAAGGGGCCCACTGGGTACTTCAAACTCCAGGATTCTAAAGAGATCATGTGTGATGCTGAGGAATGGCTTGGTCCAAGAGGCACAGAGGAAGCAGTTAGGATTGATGCTGGGGAGGTGGAAATCACTGGAAATCACAGTAAAACTTTTCTATCCCTGGGAAAGGACATGGGACTTTTTGAACAAAGAGGGATTAGGGAAGCTCTCCAAAACAGAGATCATCTTATTCTGCAGTTTCTCCTTCTTCCTTCAACAGAGGTGGATAATCTCAGTTTAAAATTCTTAAGAGCAGGGCTGGTGAGATAGCTCAGCAGGTCAAAGTGCTTGCTGTGTAAGCCTGATAACATAAATTTAACCCCCAGAACCTACAGTGGAAAGAGAAAACTAACTCCCCAAAGTTGTCTGACCTTCACACACGTATCATGGCACGAGTGCACACTCTCACACAATAACAATAATAATTTAAATTCTTAGGGCTAGAGAGATGGTTCAGGGGTTGAGTACTGACTGCTCTTATAGAGGACCCAAGTTCAAATCCCAGAACTCACATGACAGCTAACAAATACCTACAACTCCAGTTCTAGGGTTTCTGACACCTTCTTTTGACCTCCAAAGGCATTGCACGAGATGGGTGCACTTACACACATGCAGGTAATATACTCATACACATAAAAAAAAATTAAGGAAATTCTCAGGAGGCCAATTGTAGTGACTCACACCTGTAATCAAAACATTTGGGAGACTGAGGCAGGAGGATTACAAAGTTTGAGCCCAGTCTGGAATACAGAGTGAGACCCTTATCAAAAATAATAAAGGGCTGTAGAGTGGTTAGAGCACTGGCTGTTCTTGCAGAAGACCTAGGTTTGAATTCTAGTGCCTAACATGAGTAACTCCAGTTCCAGGGGATCCAGTGCTCTCTTTTTCCTCCTCTGGCACTGTATCACACAGGTGCACTTATATACCTGCAGGCATTAATACTCATACACATGAAAAATAAACATAAATTTTTAAAAATTTAAGTAACTAAATAAAAATAAATTTCTATAGAGATGTTGATCCTCAGTCTCATGAGTAGAAATTTACTCCCTCTGGAGTCTCTGTTTTCTCCTCCTGCTGAAGTCTTCATCTATTTTTTCAAACCTGAGGGACAGTTCACACATAAAATGCACAGAGCTGAGGTATGTAACTCAACGCATTCTTATATGTGTACAGTATGTAGACAGGTACCCCATCAACAATTCAGAAGCCTAATACTTTTGGTTTCCATCAGTGCAGAGGTCCTGCCCCCAAGACAGCCATTTAGAAGCAGATAGAGCATCAAATTTCTTCTTAGCCTTCTTTTTCTTTGCTTAACAACGCCAT
The DNA here is from genome assembly GCA_035773235.1 of Eospalax fontanierii. Taxonomy (NCBI): domain Eukaryota; kingdom Metazoa; phylum Chordata; class Mammalia; order Rodentia; family Spalacidae; genus Eospalax; species Eospalax fontanierii. Next base: position 57,178,645 of record CM069543.1, on the reverse strand, counting down.
CTCCTTAGAATCATACACTTTCAGAACAGTGGCAGAGACACTGAGACACTGAAGAGATGAAAAAGGCTGAGTTGCCCAGAATTACACATCACAGCTGATTCGCGTCTTGGACTCCCCACCTTTCCTGACAGCCTCTAGGACTCCTCAAACCTGATGTCTCCTCCCGCCCCTCCCCACCCCCGCAATATCACTTGGGCATACCTAACAAGGGGTTCAAGCTGGCTACACTCCTCAGTTCCCGTTGGCTTTCTCCAGCTCATTCCACCACGCCTATAAGCCCTTCTCTCCTCCCAGGACTGTTCCTCTTCAGAGAAGACAACTAGCCCACTCTCTTGTGTTCAGGACAGCCTGATCCAGCGCATCTGATTGGCTTCCTCCCAAGATAAACAAGCCAAGTGGAGAGGAGGTGGTGGGAAGGGTCTAAAACACTTCGCCCAGTTCCTGGGCTCAGATTGGCTCCTCTCCAGCTGTGGTAGGAGGCTGAGCATCGCCGAAGGAGGTCCAAGACTGTGGCTAGGACGGCAGAAAGAGCTCCCTAAGGACCACGCAGGGACCAACACAGGAAGAACAGCTCATGTGTTCCCAGGACCCTGTGAATGAGGACTCCGGTGAGACACTTAGGACAGAGTTGGCGTCTCTTCCCTGACATGGCATCTTCCAGGAGAGGTTTGGGCCACTCCCTCCTCCAACACCTGACGCAGTTCCCCCTCAGAGGCGTCTGTGCACACCTACTTTCACAACCCCAGTTATGGCAAGCTTGATCTCAGTTTACTACCAGGGTATCGACTGAATCGTTGGAAAGCTCGGCAGGATGGCACTGTGGGGCTGTAGTGAGGGGCGGGGTAGATGAGATTGGCAGGATTCTCTTCCACCTCCAGTCCGAGTGATGCTCACACAGCTGTTTCCCTGGCCCACCCTGGACCTACAGCACTGAGATGGGGAAGGAACCTCTAGACACCCTTCCACTCAGGAGGCCTTAAAAGCCGGTTAGTTCAGATAGGAGAAGGCCAAGGTGGGAAAGGAGACACTCGACAGCACTCCTCTGCACCAGCCACAGCATCAGGGAGGGAGGGAGGGAAGAACAGAGGGACGGAAGGAAGGAGAAAGGAAAAGATGGCATAGCCTGAGACTTTGTCTCCATATAGTCTCTATGGGGAGGTCTGGGGACTTTGCCTTCTCCTACTGTCCTGAGGGCCTGGAAGTCCTGGTTGGAGTTCAGCTCTCTCTTCTTCACTCTGATTCCTTTATTTGGGGCACTTGAACAGTAGGGCCAGCACCTGAGACTGTGGAGGGAAGAGCTGACTGGGCTGAGGGGGTGAAGGAGGCGGGGGCAAAGGTGGGGAGGGGGCTTCTGACCCCAGCCTGACAAGGTAGAGGCCCAGGAGCCATTCTCAGGGCTAGAGGATATAATGACTGGATTTTGCTTATGAATAATCATGTCACCCACTATCTGCTTGTAACAGTCGTTCCACTGCTGTGTTAAGTTGACCATTAAACCCAAGTTTTGCCCAACTGGCCCTGCAAATACCTTAAGATATATACATATATATATATTTTTTTTAATTTAAAATATTTATTATTTGGGGGCTGGAGAGATGGCTCAGTAGTTAAGAGTACTGGCTTCATTTGCAGAGGACTGAGGTTTGATTCCCAGCACCCGCATGGCAGCTAAATTTATTTTTTATTTTATGTGTATGTGTTTTGCCTGCACTATGTGCAATGCCTACGGAGGTCAGCAGAGGGCATTGGATTCCCTGGAATAGAGTTACAGAGGCTTGTGACCTGCCAGGCTGGGACCTGAACCCTGTCTTCTGCAAGAACAGTCCCTGCCCTTAACCATTGAGCCATCTCTCCAGCCTCTAGAATGTTTTTTTTTTCTTTTTTTTTTTTTTAAATATATACAGGGTATTACTGTATATCCCTGGGTGTTTTGAAATTCACTACATAGACTAATCTAGCCTTGAACTCACCAAGATCTATCCGAATAAAAGCTCAGCATTGAATAAAAGCTCAGGACTGAGAAGGATCTACATCTGTGGACCATGTCTCAGTTCCTTTGCTTACAGTTTGATCTGTATCTTCGCATCCTTTCCAGGCTCTATCCACTCAACTACTACACTTCTCCAGTTCCCCTCAGAGCCAGAAGCTCTGAAAATTGCTTGTAGGTGGTGTCTAAGTAGCACAATCAAATATATGTTGCTTCTAGAATCCTGAGAGGACGTGGGGTGTAGCTTGATAGAGTACTTGACTAGCATTTGAAAGGCTCTGGGTTTCACCTACAGTATCCATAAAAGAATCTCCAAAGGCTAGCCTGGTCCCTCTTCTTTAGTGGTAGATTGTATGTGCAAGGTGCACAATTTATCTGTTACTTGTAGAGATAACTTGAGATGACCCCATATCATGTGATGCTCAGAAATTTCACCCAGCTAATGGGCTCCCTGGACTTTCTTGGGGGATATCTCCTGTGATTCTCACATGTCGTACTAACTCACCTCAAAATACTTGCTGCTTCCTATCATGGGTCAGATCAGAAAAATGCAATGCTATCAAAAGCCATGGTGGACCAATGTGGCTTTATGAAGATTGTCAAGAGTCTCACAATCTCTGTGGTTACATTATAGTGGATAGCCGTCACAGTCCTGAATGACATCAGGTAATAGCAAAGTCTCTGGTGGTTGTTGCAAATTGGTATGGATCCAATTTCTAGAGATAGAACCTAGGGCTTCTCACATGCTAGTCAAGTACTGTACCACTTTTAAGATCTTAGAGACAACATATATTTGTTTGTGCTTCTTAGAACCCATCTGCAGATCAACAGTAGTATACAAAGTTACCAATGGTTCTTGGTATATTCAATACATGAGACCATACCTAGAAAGCAGCTGCAATTAGACTCATCCATTGTATAATTCCTTACAATAATAAAGTTATTCTCCTCAATTTATCCAACTTCTTCTGTATAGTCTAAACAGACAAGTTGAAAGGAATGTGATAGGTAGCACTATTTCCTGTTTTCAAATCTTTGGTAGAGGAACTAATCTCTGGAGTTCCATCAGGGACATGGCATTGCTTATCTTTATGATCCTAATGATAGAAATTTCCAGGGACTTTCACTTGACTGACATTTACTCCCGTGATCCTCAATGGGTGGAGATTCACATCAGTTATCCCATCACTGAGTCATTCCAGATATGAAGGCATTACCGTAGCGAGGGCAGAAGCAGACTATGTATCCACTGAGTCTATTACATAACAAGTTTTGGAGACCAGAGACAATGAACATCATTTGCAATAGTTATCTGCATGGGACAGAGTTTGAGTTTTGTCTTAAATATGTTGAAAAGTTAATGCTATTCAGAATGGTATTGGATTAAAATTCAGGAAAGACAATTCTAGCTCTTCCTCCATATTCCCTGGGCTCTGTGCATAGCTGCCATATGTAGCATTTACTGTTGAATGTCCTTGGGTTTTGACAAGACTATAAAAGATTTTTGCCCCCCCCCAATTTGTTTTTGCATTGTGACTATTGTGGTACCTCGCATACAGTAGTTGGTCATTAAAAATTCACTCAAGCCGGGCGTGCTTCTACCTCCTAGTGTTGGAGTTAGAAGCAGGATCTCTAAGTTCGAAGTCAGCCTGATCTATATAGTGAGTTCCAGGTCATTTAGGACTGCACAGTGAAACCCTGTCTTAAAACAAACAAACAAACAGGAAGGAAGGGAGGAAAGAGTTCATAGATCTTGGATGTTTTCTCTTTGTTTCCTGTGCAGTTCTAGGAAACTCTTGGAGTAGTGGTTCAGCAACGGCTGCTATAGACGTAAGAGTATTACCTCCAGCTTGGACATTGCTTAGTAAATTTCCAAGCTACCTTGGGCAATGTGTAAAACACTCTCCAGAGGGAAAAGTTCAGTGGTTAGAGTCTGTAATTTATAGAGTATATGTTATATTATATTTTTATATTAAGTCATACAGTATAAATATATTAGGTTGTCTTGCTCCCAAAGGAATATTGTCATTTACTGACACCATATGCAACTTTTAGAACTTAAAAGTTGAGAGGCTGGAGAGATGTCTCAGTGGTTAAGAGTACTGACTGTTCTTGCAGAAGACCCAGGTGCAAATCCCAGTATCCACATGGTGGCTAACAGCTGTCCATAACTCCCAACCCAGGCAATCTGACGTCCTCTTCTGTCCTCTGAAGTCATTGTACGACATGGGTGCACATACATACATGCACACAGGCGATGCAGTCACACACATAAAATAAAAATAAATCAAAAACATTTTTAAAACTTTAAAAATTGAGAACATTCATACTATGTTTAAATTATTTCTCAAGAATAAGAGTAATAACCAGTGAGACAAAATATATGAATTACATGTGTTTTTTTCAAATAAAAACTATCACAACAAACCCAAAGAGGAAATCCATTGTTTGACCTGACCTAGAACATATATGTGTTATTTATAGCCACTAAAACCTAATGATCACAGTCCTTCCATTGCATTAACAAATAAAGAGGTGTTTGGTTCCCAGTACTTGTGCAACTGCTGGGGATAAGATCAGAAGTTACCTTCTGAGAACTCACAGGGCTGTATACTCATATGTACAGGAATAAAACAATAACTACTTGGTTTACATTACTATTATTCTATGTGCCACAAATTATAATACACCAAAAATTCTATATTATTTCATTGAATGTCGCCATTTCTAAGTTTTAAAAGGTGGAATCACAGGAAGGAGTAGCACCAGTCCGAGCCAGACTTATCCTGTGCAGCTGTCTGGCTTCCCTGGCACGTGTTAGATCTGAATTTGGGTCATAAACAGCTTGGAGATGTCTGACCACATGGCTCTTCTCCATAGTGACCTACTTTGTCCACTTCTCAGAACATGGAGAAAAGACAGCTGGGTGGCAATAGCCAAAGACATTTGGTGGTAGAAATAGCTGACAAGGAAGTACAGATTTGGAAAGATGGGGCAATAGACATGAAAGTACAGAAGTTGATCTTTCCTGAACTGCCCTTGTAAGTAATATGCAATGCCAATTCTTACCCAAACATATTGTGTTATTCGTCAGACTGTTCTGATGCTGATCCTTGGGCTCCTCAGCAGTGCTCTTGGCATGTGAATTTTGTTTGTGTTGGTTCACCCAGTTCCCTAATAAGGACAAGGTTCAGTTTCCATGTTGGTCACTGAGCTTTCTACAGAAAAAGATTGTTTCCTTGCTGTAGTTTGCATCATATCCAGTCTGGGTCTTACCCAAGCATAGGTCACTGATCCTGTGAGTAGTTTGTATAATTTAATTGTAAGAATAGAAAGAACTGAAAGCAGTATCTCTCTTAGAAAAAATAGTGAGATAAATGACAAGAAAGGCGAATTACTTTTATCAAATCCTTCTCACCACTTACCTTTTTCTGAAGTTCTTACTGTGCACTGTCTCATTGAATCCTCAAGAAACTCCCATTTTTAGGTAAGGAAATGGGCTTTAAAGGGTTAAGTATGGTGATGGCATGCCAGGAATCTAGCACTCGGGAGCTGAGGAAGGAAGATCATGAGTTGGAAACTAGAATAAACCAGAAAATGCCTCACAGACAGGGCCACAGGCCAATCCAATGAAGATAATCTCAATTTAGGTTCCCTGTACCCAGGTGTCAAGTTGACAACTGAAGCTATCCAGTATAATGAACAGATGAAGAAAATGGATCACATTCTGTTCCAGTCTTGTGGCTGATGACCTGGGAGTAGCTGGGGATGCTGCTCAGCAGAGACAGCACTGTTAAACAACTTCCTAACTTCTAGGTGGCCAAGGGTCTGCATCCTCCCAACCTACCTAACAAATCTGTGGTTATAGGTAAGCAGGAATCATTTAAGAACGTCAATTTCTGTGACCTTGCTTGACTGAGGAGCTTGGTGTTTCACATGCTCTTCAGCCTGATGCAGCTCACAGAAACAGACACTCTTCTCATGACCTGCCCTGGGATCTCAAGGCCTGTCCCACAGGAATGAAGATAGTCTGCAGGGACACTGTGCCCTTCCCTTCACCCATCAGACCATTGAGATGATGGGCCTAAGACATTAGAGTTTCTATGGGAATTCTATACAGAGAGAGAAAAGGTGAACCTTGGTGCCAGCCACAATAACTTGTTCCCAGCAAAAACATTTCACACATCTGAGAACTTGCCAGGCCACCTTGGAGGACAGATTGGAGCAAAGGCAATGCTGGATCACACCTTGACCAGATGGCTTAGCTATGTGTTGAGAGCCATTGGCCTGCCTTGAACTACACCCTAGTTTAGGGTTAGGCAGAGGCCAGTCTTGTTCACAGAAGTGCCATGGGAGCAGGATGTTCTGCTATGCAGATAATTTACACCTGAAGGAGGTTTTTCTTAGGCTCAAGGCTGACACCTGAAGACCCTTGAAGGAAGATGTGATTGGCTTGTTATTTTGCCTGTGTTAGTATTGTTTTTGTGTTGAACTTTTGACCCGTTGTTTTATTCCTCATTTCACAGAGTATAAATAGAGGGTACTTAATAAAGGCAAGCTGCTTCAGTGTTGAGTGGCAGCCCTCCCGAGTGTCTCTCTCTCTCTCTCTCTCTCTCTCTCTCTCCATTTCTCCATCCTCACTCCCCACTTCAGGTATGGTTTGATTTTTCCGGCAGCTATGCATATCTTTTACCCTCTGTTTAAACCTAAACTTCATGAGGACCCAGGAGACAGATAGACAGGGGAACAGACTTCATTGTTCTCAGTGTGGCCTCATTCAGTCAATCTCTTCTCTGCTTTTTACTATTTGTTTCTTTAATTGGCCTTTTGAGGCTGGGTGGCGAAGCCTAGCTTTTTACAGTCAGAGCCTGACGCCTGCAACTTTAACAACTCTGGTCATATCTTGGCAAAATTAGATGCTTCCAGGAGGAAGCCAGGCCAGCTGTTCCAAACTTCCACCTAGATGAAAGCTCACCTTGAAAGAGGTATTGTGTAAGCAGTGCTCAATGATTTCTCTGCAGTGGTGTGAGGAGGTATCTGGGGGTGTACAGGGATGGTTAAGTGTTTTCATTATACTTGCAAACAAACAAATCCCAATAAGTAACCTGAGTTCTGTATTAATTGCTTTTCTCTTTGTGATAAAATTCCCAACAATAACTTGAGTTCATTTTAGCTTATAATTCAAGGTGCAATCTACCATGGTGGGGAAGGCGTGGTGGCAGGATCCCGAAACAGGTGGTTACATTCCAGGGTCAGGAATTAGTGATTAATGCTCTTGTTCAGCTAGCTGTAACCCCCAGTTGCAGTTCAGGAAAAAGTCCAAGGAATGGGTGCCTCCCCCTCCTCCATTTTGGGTGGCTCTGTAAACCACGATTCTTCTAGATAATCATTCATAGGTGTCCAGAGATTTGTCTCCAAGAAGATTCTATATCCTGTCAGTATAAACCTAATGTCTCTTATAGCATTCAAGGTTAAATGAAAAGTGTCTTTCAATGTAAATTAAGCACAAGCCAACAGTAAGTGCCATTGTATTCGGTATTTGATCACAGCAATGAGAGAAGGCAAGAGAGAAGGAAGAAGCAAGCGGACCACCCTCCCTGTGAGGAAGATGAGAACGTGGATGACTTGGCTGGACAAAACCCCTACTCTGTGCTGGCCAAGGAGAGGTGGAGCTAGAGGGCCAGCAGCCCTGCAGTTGATCTGTGGGCAATGTGGAGTGTTTGATGGCTCCCAAGACTGCTACTGGAGATCCCAGCCGAGCTGGGGATGCAGGCTCTATCCAGAGCTGTGTGGCTGCTGCTGGGCTCTGGGTACCTTATACCCGAGATGGTGCCTTCAAGAAGACCAATCAGAGGGTAAATATTTGGTTCTTCAAGCAGGTGACTTGCTGCCTCACAGTGACCAGATCAACAATGTGGACTTTGATTCCAGGCTTGGCTTAGACCCCCAAGATGCAAGATGAGGAAAAGGAGTCTTTGTCCGATCCCAAAGTCAGATCACACTCAGGTGGAAACCTGGACACCAGTGATGAAGAGGACAGTGGAGCTCTGTCCATGGGGTTCCTGAGGGGGTTGAAGATGATGTCAGGGAGCTTGAGCTGCAGAAGCAGCTGGAGAAAGGGCACAGGTTACAAATGCAGCTGAGAAACAGATAAGAAAGTGGTAGAGGTGGTGAGAGGTCTGGACAACAGGGCTGGGGACAGGACCCAGACAAGGAAGCCATCATGCTTGAGGCCACCTTGGAATTCTGCTGTGATACCCTGGGGGAGATCCCCACCTATGGGCTGGCCAAAAGGAAGGAACAGTGTAAGGACCCCTCAGAAATGAAAAGTGAAGGCTGCAGCAAACCTGACTCCATTTTGTTAGAGAAAAACCTCTGCTATGTAAGCCTGATTTCCCAGCTCCAGGAAAGACAACAATCTTTCCCACACTCATAGGAAAACACCTGCAAGGGCAGAGCCTTCAAATGCCAGATGGTTTTGTAAAAACACCTTACTTAGGACTACATGAGATCTGGTCAGGTTGACCAAGGCTAAAATCAGAGACATAAACAAGACCTTGTAACATCCTTTGGTCTGCACATTCCACAGGCCCTATAACCTTACTATGAGTAAGATGCTTTTCACACCAGCGGGCTACCTTAACCAATCCCAACCCTTGTCCCTCCTCTCTTTGTTTTAGCCCTATAAAAGATCACCTTACCCTCCACTTGGGGCCACTGTCTTATCACCTGCTGCGTCGGTGTGTCAGACTGTGGACTGAGCTCGAGCTTGTAAATTAAGACCCCTTGTTCTTGCATCAGATTTGACCTCCCTGGTGGTCTTTTGAGAGGATTCTATAACCTGGGCACAACATTTTGGGGGCTCGTGCGGGATCCTCCCAGGGACCCCATGGACACCAAATCTGGAGGGTCTCCACCCGGCCAGTAAGTTCTGTCTCTGGTGTTACCTGTTCCTGTTACTTGTTCTGTCCCTTTCCACTTTCACTCTGAGAGCGCTCAGGTATTTGGGTTTGTGGTTGAGAACGGTTATAGCGGACGCACTGGACAACCGTAACCACAGGGGGCTGGAAGACGTTCCAGGCCCCCAGAGATGAGGACGGGAATCGCTCATTCTAGTGAAGATGAGGACGTGGAATCCCTCATTCTGATGAGGACCTGGAATCCCTCACGCTGGACTTTGAAATTGAAGAGCTCCTTGAAATAGCAAGGGGCCTCAGCATTTTTGGTGAAAGAAATTACAGGTCAGGCCTACAGCACAGCTGGTTGCCGTCAGCTTATCAGCTTCCTTTCATTTTCTTTTTGAAACTTTCCGGGATGCGTCCTAATAGGAGTTTTTGTGTTTGTGTCTGCTCTGTTGATATTTCTGTCTGTATTTACGACTGAGATGACGATATGGGACAGACTCCTTCCACTCCCTTGGACTTGATTCTTTCTCATTTTGGAGATGTGAATTCTAGGGCACATGATCTTTCTGTTTTAGTTTAAAATTCTTTGTTTTCTGCAGGAATGAATGGCCCACTTTTGAGGTGGGGTGGCCAAGAGAGGGAACTTTTGATCTGGACATCATCCGGGCAGTTGAGAGAGTCGTGTATCAACCTCGCAGTGGCCACCCTGATCAGATTCCCTATATAGTAGTCTGGAGGAATTTAGTAGAAAACCCCCCTCCATGGATTAAAGCTTTTATTCCCAGACAGGTGAAAGTTTTGGCATCAGCTGTGCCCAAGAAGAACAGTGCCGGTGAGGCACAGGCTACGCCTATCCTCCAGGGTAGGAGTTTTTTCCCTGAACCAAAGGTAAGAGAGAACAACCAAGTCTGGAGAGAAACCAGTGTGCTTACTGTAAGAAAGAAGGGCACTAGGCCAGAGAATGCCCTTGAAGGTCAGCCAAGTCCAAAGTACTTGCTTTGGGTAGTGATTAGGGGAGTAAAACAAAGCAAGTCCGTTCCTCTGCAGGAAAAGGTTTTTCCTTTAACCTAGTTTCTCATTCCTTCTGCCTTCTTTTTGAGTAATATCTCCCAGCAATAAATTACATCTAGGATCAAAGAAAAGCAAGAGATTCTCCCATGGTCTTTTGTAACAGGTTAATATGTTTTTGTGTCAAATTAGGAAGACAATATCAGCATTTTAGTATCATTTTGGTCTGTTTTTAATGACAGTTATTTTTAAATTCTAACTTTTAACATGGTATTTACTGTTTTTTTAAAGTGACATTGTCTTATGCATTTACTGGTTTTTATAGGGAATTATTTTAAATTCTGATATTTGTTTATATAAAATCTTTATCTGTTTTTAAAGGAAATTATTTCGGATTTTAACATCTCTATAAGGTAAATTTGCTGATTTCTAAAAGTAACTATTTAAAATCTTACATTGTTTTCCATAATGCATTTGTTAGTTTCTAAAGGTACTTAAAATGTTTTTCATGCATTTGGGGAAGGCTAAAAGAAAGAATTTGACCCATAAGGTTGTAGAAAAGTCAACATCCATGATAGGTAAAGACTTTACAGTGCATCTATTCTCAGGTCACCTGTATACCTCACCCGTCTGTATGAGTAAAGTCATTCATTCCCCAGGGTGAACTTTAATATGATCAAACATTGGTTTGATACTAGAGCCTTAGAAATGGAATAAACATTGCTTAGTACACCCAGGAAGAAAATTTTTAATGTTAAGACATCTCATGGTACTAAGAAAGAAAATGAAAAGATGAACGGAGGTATTAGAAAGATATGAGAATGGAAATATTTTATTAAGGATCTATGTAGGAAGATTATGATGACTGGATAGTTCCAGATTAGGAAGGGAAAAATGAGAACGCCTATGCAAGTGATTGAAGGTCTGAGACAATGTGTTGTAATGTATAAAAGGTGAGAGACTTATGTATGTGAATCTTGGAATTTCTGGGGTGATGGTTCGGATGGGCTGAAGAACAAATATATGTTTGGTTTTTGCCCAAGCTTTAGCTACATAGCATATAGGTATTAAAAATATTGATTGGTGGAACTACTCTTCTTGAGTATTTAACAACCATATTTAGAGGCCAAGGCTAATCTGGTCAGAGGGACTTAAAGGGACACTTTTTTTGTCTCTTGCCCTCCAAGGTCAACTAAGTTCCAGGGGACTATGGGGCATCTCTCAAAATGTCCTGTAACTATGATGAGTCACCTGTCCTCCTGTTCAGGGAGGTCATGGAGACCTCACTAGAAGGACTTGAACCAGTGTCCAGTCTGCAAAGAGGAGGGTCAGCAGAGGAAAACGTTTGTTTGATGCTTCTAAGTGAAGCCATGGTCTAGCAAGACTTTCTGACTTATCTTCACACAGGTGAAACTGGTAAAAGAAAGGCCTAAGGAGCCAGGTGCTCCTCTGAAGCCCATGTGAACCCCCCTGAGGAACAGATGCTCAACTGACCTTAAGAATAAAACTAAATTGGTTTGTAAGGGCCAATGGTATGATCTTAAATACCCAAAAGGAAAGTATAACCAAAAATTAAAATGATTAACGTACTTCTTAAGAATAAAAAGAATTATACTTCCCAAATATTGGGTTTAAATGAAACAAGCACTAATGATTTTGCTCTAAGCAAAAAATGCTACTTAGATGTAAGACTTCAAGTCCTGGCCCACTCCAATACTGCAGTGCATAGTGGCCAAGAAAGGCAAGCTCACCACTGTTCTGACCCTGAAATTAAATGACTAATTTCTTTTCTCTCCCTGTCCAGAAGCCATTTGGGAGAGAACTTACCTTACACTCCAGCAAACTATCAGGTGCCTGAAAACAAATCCTGACTTCAAGACCCTCAAGTTCAGCCTTGACAGCCAAAAAGAGAAACAAGGGGGAATGCAACTGAACAAAAATTCTAATGGACTTTGAATTGGACATTTGAAATTTTCCCTGTCCTGATTAATTTTGCTCCATCTTCCAGGCATCAGTTATGCTATTCAGGGGTCTTTTAGATAGACTTACTGAGGGGGTACCCCAAAACTGCCACAACCTACAACCCTGTCCATCTATGAAGCAGTCAGAGCGGTCAGTGCCCCAATTCCCTATTGGCAGTTGGGGTGACCTCTTCAGAGGATAAATAAAAATAGGAGATAGAAATTAACTAGGCAGTTGAGGGTAAAAAGACTCCCTAAATGCCTGGATGCTTTTAAAGTCTCAATATCAGCCCATGAACACTAAAACTAATGAGTCTCATAGAGGCCCATGATTGAGCCTCAGGTACATATGAGACGGGGGGAGTGTAAGGAACCCCCAGAAATGGAAAGTGAAGGCTACAGCAAACCTGACTCCATTTTGTTAGAGAAAAACCTCTGCTGTGTAAGCCTGATTTCCCAGCTCCAGGAAAGACAACAATCTTTCCCACACTCATAGGAAAACACCTGCAAGGACATAGCCTTCAAATACCAGATGGTTTTGTAAAAACACCCTACTTAGGACTACATGAAATCTGGTCAGGTTGACCAAGGCTAAAATCAGAGACATAAACAAGACCTTGTAACATCCTTTGGTCAGCAATTTCCACAGGCCCTGTAACCTTACTATGAGTAAGATGCTTTTCACACCAGCGGGCTTCCTTAACCAATCCCAACCCTTGTCCCTTCTCTCTTTGTTTTAGCCCTATAAAAGATCACCTTACCTTCCACTCGGGGCCACTGTCTTATCACCCGCTGCTGCGTTGGTGTGTCGGACTGTGGACCGAGCTCGAGCTTGTAAATAAATACCCTTTGTTCTTGCATCAGATTTGACCTCCCTGGTGGTCTTTTGAGAGGATTCTATAACCTGGGCACAACAACAGAAAGACCTCACAGACCAGCAGCAGGACAAGGAATGTTGGAGAAATGCTGGGTCTGCGTTTCACGGGGAAGAGCACTGACTGGAGCACGGTCAGGCCAGCCGAGCGGAAGCAGCACCTCTCTGCCTCCACCACCATCTTGACAAAGAGCCCGTCGTGAACAGAGGGGCTGCCTACTGTCCTCCTGTTACAGCAGGGCGGGCTGCTAGACCCACAGCGTAGAAGGTGGTCTGGGTGAAGCCCCAACAAATCGCAACTCTCCGTTGCCTGTTGAATCAAGAACAAGATGGCCACAGAAGACAAGGACAGCCGTCCACAGGAGGACAGAGGCTTCGCCCAGGACTTCAAAGAGAAATGGCTACAAGCCCGGTGTTCAGACTGTGTATGTGAATGAGAGAGGGCTGCAATTCAAAGGAATTTCTTCAGGCAGTTGTCCAATTCCATGGAGAAGGTCTGAACAGGACGGAGACAGGGTGAGGGATGAAGAAGCTTGTCAAGTGCTCCCGAGGATTAGCTCCAGCAAGAACACACTGAGCACTGTGGCACAGCTCCAGGAGGAAGAGAAGTTCCAGAAGACAACATACATAGAGCTCAGCACAACAACAAGAACATCAACTGGAATGCCATTGCCAAGTGAACTACTGTCTTCACTCATGGAGTTCTGAATGATTGTTATTCCCCTCATTTTTAAAACTCACCAGTCTCCATGTTACAGGTTGAAATGATGTGTTGAGATAAAGATGAAATTTTATATTTCCTTGAACGTCACTATTAGACTATTTAGACACATGGCTGTACTTGTAGCTCACACATAGACAGCACTGTTCCAGAAGTATCCATAAACACTGCAAAGATCATGGGAGCTCTATAATCCAATAGTCAGAAGAGTAAGACAAAAATGTCTGCCACAAATTTGATGCCAGTCAGGCTACATAGTGGGCCTGTCTCAGAACAAAATACACAGAACTTTGATGTTGATAACTTTTCAAGAACACCATTTCTAATAGAAGTTGAGGGCTGTTTGAGATCTTTCTAAAGATTAAGAGATCATTCAGTTTATACCACATATTTCCCACTGAGTTCCTAAACCTCAGACGGTAAGACAAAAATGATACACATAGCTTTTCCTTTCATTGATCATGGGTAGTTTGCAAATTCCTGACTGTTTCAGAATTGAATAGTAGCTCAAAGCAAAAATCCACCTGGGCTGGCCAAGGCTTCCTCTGCCCCTTTCCAGACCTGGCCCGGCTTCCGCTGTCCTGTCACAGTGGAGAGTGAAGAACACATTCGTCACTACCGACCTACAGGGCTTGTTTCTACTAAAAAGCAGCTTCATGCCCTCATACCGTGCTTCCTAGAATCTTCAGTGTTTGCCACTTGGCTGGATAAGACTGTACCCACATTACACACTCAAATTTGGGCAAGAGTTCTGTAAAGACTTCAGTCCAGACCTGAAGTCTACTGCATTATTTGAAAAGCAGGACTTGAAAATTCTCAGCCAGCATCTCCAGACCCTAGTCTCCAGAGTGGTGGCCATTTATTAAGCTCCTTGGGCCACAGCTGAGCCTTTAAGCTAGTATCAAGTAGTTGTAGGCTCTCAGAGGCTGAGGACTGTTCTGGAGAAGATGCTCAGTACAGGAATGTGAACTATCTTGCCTAGAGACCCTTCAGACTAGTCAAGAAAATGACAGCTTCAGAAGTGTCCTTTAGTACTGCCTTAGCTTTCCATTGCTGTGATGAAAACACCGGGGAGGAAAGGGTTTATTTGGCTGACAGGTCTCAGTCCATTATCAAGGGAAGCTAAGGCTGTAACTCAGGGCAGGAACCTGGAGCACAGACCACGGAGGAACGCTGCTTACCGGCTTGCTCCCCTGGCCTGTACTCAGCCCGCGTTCTTATGCAATACAGAACCTCTGCCCGGGGATGGCACCACCCACAATTGGTCCTCCCGTGTCACTCAAAAATGAAGAAAATGTCCCACAAGCATGGCCACAGGCCAGTCCCCTGGCAGCAGTTCTGCAGCTGGGGCTCCTCCTCCCAGTTGTGTCAAGTTGACAGCTCAAGCTGTCCAGCACAGCTACCGAACAACTGGTTCCTTATTCAAGTATCTGCTTTGTAACAATGGCTGGCATTTGGCCTCCAGTTCGGGAGATGGGGAGAGGAGAAGCTGCTCAGTGCGCACAGGCTCTGGACAGCACAACTCCCACTCAGGGTTCTCAAAGGATCCAGTCCCCCAAACATACGCCAGCCATTTCGCTAACTAGAAGTTAGGTGCCAGAAAAGGGCTGTCTGTAAGCAAGCTGCAGTTTCTTTATAAGTCAAGGGATCAGAAATGAGACCCAAGCCTTAGAGCAACCTCTGATAACACTGAACTGACACAAAGCTACGATTCAGCCTTGTTAATGCAGCCAATTAGGATGACATTTGCTACAGGAACAAAAAAGATACGATGCTTGCAACACACAGGCAGTCTGAGCGTTTGATTCAGTGTCTGCTGTGACAGGGGCAACCTTGGGATACTTCCCTCAGGAACCATCTCTCAGAGCTCTGATGGGCAAGCATCTTTAAGTTTAGATGCTTGCAGTCAATTGCTTGGTCTTCTGAACTTCCCAGCACCTTGTAGGAGTATTCTGCACAGATCCTCCCTTTTCCCTAGACCGGACTGTGCTAGTCTACTGTATATCAAGATCCCACAAAGCTCCGGATGTTCCTGGCATCAGGTATATGACTGGTGGATGGAAAGAGGAGACCTTGATAACCAGGTGAAACGCTGAAGGTAACAAATCCCTCTAGAGAAACTAGTGCTGGTCATGAGACTGATACTTCGGCTGACTCTAAAGTTATATTTCTTAATTATTTTGCCATTGCAATGACCAGTGGCTCTGTCCACTGCTCATTGCTTAGCTGAGTTTCTCTAACAGTTGTCTTCACTACACGACAGTTTTAGTTGGAGATTATGCCAAGAAGTGGCACCTGACTACAACCAGTTTCCATCACTGGATTCTGACCAGTTCTAGGCTGACACTAGACACAGGGAAACCCAAAGAATGAACTGAACCCAACGTGGCCATCAGTACAACTGAGGAGTTTTGACTAAAGACACTCTCTGGGAAATTCAGGATTTGAGTGACTAAGAGTTGTTTCATAGACACCGGTAAAGGAAAAGCATCAGCAAAAGTTCAAGCTGGACTGAACCCAATAGTATGAAATTAGGGAAGGGACAGCAGAACAGTGGCCATGCAGGGGAAGCAGCCTCCAGCATGGACAGACCTGACAGGAGGGAACCCTGAACTCCATCTTGTTCTTAAAGGCTGACTTGAGAAGCTTAATGAGGTTCAGTATCAAGTGATGAACTCTTAAAATACCACAGTTTGCTGTCTAGAGCCATGTGTCTCTGCAAACCTAGTCAATAACAGTCCAGGGCAAATGTTAGAATGGCTCAAGAATTAGAACATTGTAAACAAACTGCTCACACGGACTGTAGCAGAACTTACTGACCCATCCTGATTGGACCCTAGAGACTCCCTCGCAGAACTTCAGAGCTGAACAGGATCCCATCCCCCTCCCAGGAGGAGCTGGCTTGAGACTGTGGCCTATTCTGGTTAAGGTCAGGCTGTGCTCTGTCCATGGCCTGACAATATGAATGAGGATGAATCCAAAAATTATTGGTCCATACTCTGTCTGAGAGGGGAAATTTCAGGACAGGGTGGCATTTAGGCCGTCTAACAGTTACTGATCACTGACTCAGGTCTAAAGCCAGAATAACAAGATAAAAAGTGTTGTTTGGTGGGGAATATCTAACATAAGATACGTTAGCAAAAATTTTTCCACGTTTTCTTCAGAAAACAGGCCCAGAGGTTTAAAGTTGAACACATCCAGCATTCTTTATAAAGAGGAACAGTTTCTCATGGGCTCTCCCAACCTTCCTTTGAAACTTTAAAGTCACAGAGAAACACCTGTCCAGAGTGATGGGAGAAAGCACTGGACGCTGACTGCTTGTTCCTCCTTTCAGAGACTAGCAGATGCATCCAACCTTTTGGCTTTGGAATACGATGCTGTCATCCACAAGGCCTATACTTGAGAAATGTAATCAAGTTGCAAAACTAAATAAAATAAAAAGTCACAATATCCCATGAAAGCAGGTATATGGAGAAAGTCATGCCTTGAGACAGGTTCAGGAATGGAGATCTGCAACAACTGTGGAAAGGAGTTGCTGGGGTCTTTAAAGAAAAAGTGAAAAACCCAGAATATCAGTCAGGCATGCATAGGATTTTAGCCGGGATCCCGAGAACCAAGAAAAGGTTAAAAAAAAAATCAAAAGTACACTATCATTAAGAAATTAATTTTTCTCTAGTTCCCTTAGAATGTCTTTAAGTGAGAAGTGGTCAGCAAGCCAAGTGACTGACAGGCCGAGTAGATTAACTTAGAAGGGAAGGGGGACAATGTTATGTGATGTTTAATCTTTGATGCACATTAGAACATTAGGGCCCAACCTCGGATCAGAGTTAAACCGAGATTCTATTCAGTAGCTTTCCTTTATTGCCCTTAACAAGATCAAGATATTGAGAGCCTTTTCATGTGGTAAATGAGAGGAAGGGTTCACTGATTATGGACAAGTCTCATCCTCAAAAGCTGTCTGGCTGCCTTAACAACATCAGAAACAAAGGCTCAAGCTCTCTAGTGACCAGTCACAGTACTGAACCTGAAGAGACATGTTGCCCCCCTTTTCTGAAGGGGGTGCAGCAGAGGAACGTGTCAGGATACTTCTCTCCCTCCTTGGATTACTCCAACCTCGGCCAGCGAGGAGGAGAGCTGGGAGATATCAGGTGCGTGGCCTGCCCCTAAGAAAAGCCCATGCTGGGATGCAGCATGAATCCAGGGTGCAGCGAGAACCTCTTGGGCAAGGCCAGGACCCCCGTCCGGCCAAGAAGAGTTCACAGCCGGAGTCTTCTGGTGTTGCAGCTCTTTATTGGTGTTACAGCTCTTCTTCGGTGCAGTGGGGAAAAATTGTTCTACAATGCTCAAGCATGCTCTTTTATACAGCTTTCCTCCAATCAAAACATACTTCCTCATTTCTTTAACAACCTATCACATTGATCTATTTTCAAGTCTTGTTATTAGCATAAAGGGCGGTTACATGGGCATTTACAAAAGGCAAGCAAGCATACAATCTTTCACCTTATTAGCATAGTAGGTTTCTGTTTCTCGGCTAGACCAAAGGGGGAAGGAAGTTTAGTTTTGCTTCCCTTAGGTGCCATCTTAACTATCAAGGTCTAACTTATTTCTTATGGCCCAACATGTCCCCTTTTTAAATTTTATTTAAATGGAGCGCAAGTACATCTGTCTTAGGTCCTCAGGAACTTATCCTACCTTACCAATCATTGGCATATTCAGCCCTTATTGCTGAATACCCTGTCTTAGGTCGGTTAGGATAATTCCCGAAGTTGCCTGTCATTGACCATACTTGCCATCTTATTTTCATTTTGAGGTTTGAATGACACTAACTCTTTTGGGGGACCAAACCTCCAATTCTGGAAGCAGGTGCTCTCCCTCAGAGCCTATCATTCTTCATCCTCAGCTCCTGGGTCTTTGACCCAAGGCTCAAATATGGGGTCATATTTCAACCTCAGGGCCATTATTTGCACATCTTGTATCTGTGCCTTTATTAACTAGATGTTGAAAAATGCATGGTGCTATAGTTAGAGCTGTTAGAATTAATAATACTGGTCTAATATGGTAGACACTGAGGTGGTCAGCCATGGGGAACTTTCAAGGCATTGTTGAAACCAGGTCCCTGACTCCAATTTCTTTCTCTCTGATTTAAATCTTTTCTCACAATATCTAGGTTTTGTAGCACCTTCCCAGAATGATCTACATAAAAGCAACATTCTTCTCCCAAAGCTTTACATAGTTCTCCCTCCTTTAGGAATAGTAAATCTAGGCCTCTTCTATTTTGCAGTGTGACTTTGGCTAAGGATGATAGGGATTGCTGCATTAGCCTTATGGAGGCCTCTAATTTGTCCACCTATGAGTCCATTGTAGCTTGGAGAGCTTGTAATCCAATTTGTGAGGTTGCCAAAGAGCTAGCTCCCAACCCTGTACCTGCTAATCCCAATATTAACATTACTCCCACCGTTGTTGCTTCTAAATCTCTCTCTTTTTTTCTACCCATAGTTGCTGCTTGCATTTCCTGTTCTGAAAGAGTAGGACTATTACTAACACACGGGAATCATTCTTTCCCTGAAAAAGTTTTGCATTAATACACGGTGTTAGGCCTGTTTTTGCACATTGCTTTAGTCTTTAGGGGGTTTAGGCATTCTGGCCTCCCCCTCCCCCCACTGCATCTGTCCAGTCACCAATGTCCCAGTTCCCTCTGGCCAAGTCACAAAGATCCACATGTAGGTCAGGCCACCAAGTGTTGTGAAGGCGGTTGTCTGGTTGGCTATCCGTGAGGTGGTGCCAGACTTGATTCTCCGTTGGACTGTAGTCTGTTGGTGAGGGTTTGTCCTGTCCAATTCCAAGTTGAACTCCATATCATTATCCATAATAGGTCTTTGGTGGTCATGGCAACTTGCGAAAGAAGACATAGGCCTCAGGGGGTTTCACCTCCTGGGCTAAGGGGTTAAAATTTTCTCTTTCCTTTTCCTAGTCCTTTTTGGTCTCTGGTCTCACAATATTTTAAATTTCTGGCTAGGATCCAAAAAGTCTGTGGGCTCATCGCATAGGGAACACACAGCCAAATCCCCTTTCCAGGGTAAGTAAAGGATCTGGGCTTCTCCATTGGCCCATTAAGGGATCTTTCCAGCGTACCTGTACCTCAGGTCGCTGCTCTTGCTTGCTCCAATGTCTCACAAATTTAGGTTCCATTTTGGATTTTTGAAATTTTAAAATATTAATGGTAAACAATGCTAATTGGAGCTGAACATGGGATCCCAGGCTCTCTATTCCCCCTTTTTGTTTTTGTAATTGTGCTTTAATGTTTTGGTGATTGCCCTCCACAATAGCTTGTCCCTGTGGGTTGTGAGGTTTTTACTTTTTGGGGGCAAGCCTAATGTGGCAAAGCATTGGAGAAAGTGGGATTGCCACCAATCAATACTTTTAATAAATTCCAAGATTCACATACATAAGTTTCTCTCTCCTTTTATATATTACAACACATTGACTTAAACCTTTAATCACTTGCATAGACTTTCTCATTTTTCCTTTTCTAGTCTGGAATTATCCAGCCATCATAATCTTCCTACATAGATCCTTCTTAATAAAATATTTCCATTCTCATATCTTTCTAATACCTCTGTTTATCTTTTCATTTTCTTTTCATTACCATGAGATGTAATAACATTAAAAAATTTTCTTCCTGGGTGTACTAAGCAATATTTATTCCCTTTTTAAGGCTCTAGCATCAAACCAATGTTTGATCATATTAAAGTTCACAGGTATATAGGTGACCTGAGTGTAGTTAATTTCCTCCCCAAATGCAGGAGATCATTTGGGATCAGGGCGAAATTACACATAGCTGATGAACTTTTGTAAATAGACACAGCTGAAGTCATGAGGACGGCAGTTATTTGACTCAGGAATGCTGTGTAACATCATCTTAATAAAGAACATTGGATGTAAATTACACACATAGGATAATGTACATTTTACTTTATAAAATCTCTTTCATTTTATCCATTTTAGCAGAATGGCTTTACTCTGAGGCTGTTTTGCTCTTTTCCTTGTCAAACACCCCATGATGATCTATCAATATTATTTACTCAAAGAGGCATTTGTTTCTTTTTAGGATTTAACTCAGTGATTTTTGCATTGCACAGGAGAGTTGTTAAGTTTAGTCATTACTAGCATAAATGAAAACACCTGTCCTTCATATAACTTGTATACATTTATCAAGGCAGGCGAGTCTTTTTTTCTGCTGGGTCACTTAATCCAGAACAGAGGTTGATTAATTAAATTAGAGCATTTAATATTAAGATATTGGTCCACTTAGTATTTTTGATCTTGTGAGCCCATGGGTGCTTGGTGAGCACCCAGGATCAAGCATGACCAGGCTGACAGAAGTTTTTGCCTTTAACATTGTCAGACCCGAGTTCCTCTCCGGCTATTTGATGTATCCCAGAGGCATGAAAACTTATACTCATAATTAATTAGTTTGTCTGTTCATGTTCACAACCTGAAAGATTTAATAAGTACTCTTTAAGTATTTTTAACACCTTTTTTTAAAGTTATAACTTATTTGTACAAACTTTTTCTTAACTAAACAGGAGACAAGACTATGAGCTCACAGCGTACTTTCTTTTAAAGAGAGCTTTTAGTTTGTCTGGATCAGAAAAACCATATTATAATTTACCATGAAAAATTTGAACTAAATACCCATAATAAGGAACATAGAAAACAATGGTGCCTAAAGGAACCTGCAAAGAGTTGATAAAAAAATGTTTTTCTCTTTTAGTCTATTCAGGATATTGTTATAAAGTGAAAAGCAGTGATGCTCAGGACATGGAAAAGCAAGCTAGGAGCAAGTAAACAGAGAGGGAAAACAATGTAAGATTTTAAATAATTACTTTTTGAAATAAATAAATATATCATATAAAGATGTCAAAATCCAAAATAATTTCCTTTAAAAACAGATAAAGATGTTATATAAACAAATATCAGAATTTAAAATAGCTCCTTGTAAGACAATGTAAAAAGAGTCAATTTAAAAACCAGTAAATACCATACTAAAAGTTAAAATTTAAGATACTTTTCATTAGAAACAGACCAAAATGATATTAAAATGCTGACATTGTCTCTTTTTAATTTGACATAGAAATGTATTAACCTTGTTACAAAAGCCTGTGTGAAAATCTCTTGCTTTTCTATGATCCCAACAAAAATCTAAAATGAAAACAAAAACAAAAACATAGATCGCAGTAGGATTAGGACATATGATTAAATGCCTATGGTCCAGGGAATACTCAGATTATCATGATCTAGAACCAGTAAATTTCCGAGTGTGGCCATTTTGAATTATGCCATGTAGCTGGATTCAGATGGTGGCAAGGTTAAGCAGGTCAACGCCATTTTGAAAATTTTTGTCCAAGTGGCCGTCAGGCCATGTGACTGTCACCATATTGATGAAAATACACACGTAAGATATAGGGACCAGACCACATGGTTTCCTCGTTCCTAGTAAGGGCACCGGCCATGATCATGAATAAGTACATCGTATATAACAGAAACCTCTTTTTTACTTTTAAAAGGCACCCAGTTAAATGTTCTATACAGCATGGTATATGACTCTCCTGTTCACAAAAACTTAAAATGCTTAGCTCTAGTTAGAAAGGCAGCTGTCTTGGGGCCATGGTGACCGAGGTCCAAAGTTCAGGCCCTCTAATGGCTCTTTTTCCCTATCCATGAAGAGAACCATGGTGGAGAAAAAGTCTAAGGAGAGAAATAACTTTTAAAACCTTTTCTTCTCTGTAGAGAGGTAGTTACATTTTCAGATAACAAGCTAGATAAAGGCATTTAGAAAAGTTGGTCGGTAAACATTTAAAAGTAGCGACATTTTGACATTTTCGGACTCACTCTGGCCCACAACGAAGCAATCACACAAGACAAAATAGACACAAACAAGTAACACAAGCCGGATTGTTGCCAAGTCACAAGAGCCAGGATCCGAGACAGGAACCAAAGACAGAAACGAAAACTCTAGGCTAGCCATTTTTACATATAGGGGAACCTTGTTTTCTTAACTCTTAGAAGCAAGGTATTTACAGATTTAACCTGCCCTGAGGCAATAACAAGCTCTAACTAATGGAGCTCAGTCTCTCACCTGCAGCTTGATGGAGCTGGTGCATTGTCCATGATAGGAAAGGAGAGAATCGTGTAATACAGAAAGAAGATTCCCTGGTCCATAGTTCCAGGGGGAGTCAGTCCAGTACACACACACACACACACACACACACACACACACACACACACGTAAGCCTCACCGCAAGTTTAAGAGACTGGCGACCATTCTAATAGTCTTTAATTGTTCCTTGCGTCACCAGGTTTTTGATCAGAGAGGGTAAGATAGGAGGTCATTGCCCACACCTAGTCGGGCAGTTGGGGTCTGGTCAGAGGACCTGCAGGCCTTCGGCTAACACCAGAGAGTCGCCCTGGTCAGAAAGCTTCAATTGCCCCATGACATAACCGGTCCCTTGCGAAGGCTCAGACTGAAGGAAAAAGATGGAAGTTAGAAAGAAACCATGCCTGTTCTCAGAGTGGGATAGGCTCAGGCTAGTCTCTCCACCCACTCCCAGGTGTCTTGCACTAAACAGATTTGCTGCTATAATCCAGGGGGCCAAGACATTAATGTCCACCCAGACCTCTACTACGGCTGTATCTGAAATCTTAAGGCCCCTGCTCTTTAGCATTAGCCTTAGAGCTTTTAGAGATGGCTCTTCCTTTGAGGACACTGAATTACCCATAAGGATTGGGACCACTTGATCGGAAGGTCTTGGGGCTCCTACCTTCTTCCACGTTGCTCCAGGTGGGGAGGGGTCCGAGGACGATCACATTGGGGTCACCAATCTGTTGCCCCCCTTTTCTGAAGGGGGTGCAGCAGAGGAACGTGTCACGATACGTCTCTCCCTCCTTGGATTACTCCAACCTCGGCCAGCGAGGAGGAGAGCTGGGAGATATCAGGTGCATGGCCTGCCCCTAAGAAAAGCCCATGCTGGGATGCAGGGTGAACCCTGGGTGCAGTGAGAACCCCTCAGGTGAGGCCAGGACCCCCATCAGGCCAAGAAGAGTTCATAGCCGGAGTCTTCTGGTGTTGCAGCTCTTTATTGGTGTTACAGCTCTTCTTCAGTGCAGCTGTCTGGCTTGGAGCCTGGTGGCTGACATTCACAAATGAGTGGGGAAGATAAAGTGGGGGGAGGTTGGAACCATACAACAGGTACGCATCCCTACCCACGTGGGATCCAAAACGACAGGGATCTCTAAACCCGAGGGCACGTCGTAGGTTAGAGTTGGGCCCTGAGATCAACCTGGGACCCCTGGCATTCTGGAACTTGAGACAACATACGTAAGAATCCTGCAACAAGTAGGTGTCCCTACCTACAGGGAATCCAAAATGAGATGCAAGAGTTTACAGGGGTGCAAAGGAGGAGCATGGCAGCTGACACCCAGAAATCGGTGAAGATAGAGAGAAAATGGGGTGTGGGAGAGGGGGGCCCAGAATTAATGCATACAGTTTCCAGGCACGGCTGCAGCCAGAGATGGGAGGGTGAGGGTGGGGGCAGGTGACTGAGAGGAGTCCAAGGTAGAGATGCAGAGTGGAGACAGGGCTGGATGCTAGGCGGCTCCTGGGCCACACAGTGTTTGAGCCCGTGTGCTTGGCTCGGGCATGACAGCCACAGGATGCCTGAGAAGAGGCCCATGCTGGAGGAAATGGCACAGAGGGAGGGAAAAGCTAGGCAGATTCCTGGTTCAGGCAGGCGAGCATAGGCGCCAAGTTTGGATGCTAGGCTCAGATAGAGTGGTGCAAAGGGATGGAAAGGGAAGGCAGACCAGCTCCCAGTGCAGGCCAGCAGAGGACTGACTTAGTACACAAGCACGATGGAGGACAGAGGGGACAGAGGGAGAGGCCAGGGAAACTGACAAGTTCTTGGGCAGGTGAGCGGAGACTCAAGCTAATGCACATGAGGGGAGACAGAGGGAAAGGCTAGGCAGACTGGAGGAGCTCCCAGGGCAGGCTGGTGAGCAGAGGCTGGAGCAAAGCGAAGGCCCTAGCTAGGGCACTCCTCTCTGAAGGCCTGGCAGGAGTCCTATAAACAATGAAAGAGGAGAGGCAGAGCCTGGGCAAGAAGTAGATAAGGGTGTTGAGTGAGTGAGTGAGTGCCAGTGGCCACTCAGAAATGGGAGAAAGAAATGGAGAGAACTGAGAGAGCAATAGAGGGGAAAGGGAGCCAGTACCTCTGTGAGGACGAGGCCTAAGAAAAACCACAAAATATCCCTCGTTCCAACTGGACTACTACAGGTCTCAGGTTCTGTGGACAAAAAGAGACTGGCCCAGGCATGTTAGGCAAGCCTGGAAACAATAGGACCTAATAAGGTATAAACAAAATCCTGCAATATACTTAGGTAATGGCCAGCACATTCCTCTGCCCTAAAGGTGACTCTCACCAATGAGAGACCCCCGTGCTCCCTTCAACCCATTTCTGGTGTTCATAACCAATCAATTTAAAGACAGGTTTGGTGCACGTGGGCTTTTGTGACCAACCTGGGGGGAGCACGGCAAATCCCCCTCTTCCCTTTGTCTAAAACCTGTAAGAAGCCCCTCCTACCTCTCCTCATGGCCACTCACCCTCCACCCACTGCATTGGTGTATTGGGTTTTGGACGGAGCTCAAGCTTGTAATAAAGACCCTTTGTGCTTGCATCGGATTTGACCTCCCTGGTGGTCTTTTGAGAGAATTCTATAACCTGGGCACAGCATTTTGGGGGCTCATCTGGGATCCTCCCAACAACAGACCCCACGGACGCCAGATCTGAAGGGTCTCTACTGGCTGGTAAGTTCTGTCTTCTGTGTTACTTATTCTTACTTGTTCTGTCCTTTCAAACTCTCACTCTGGGCACCCCCAGATTTGTTTTTGGGTCTGTGGTCGACAGCGGTTAGAGCAGACACACTGGACAACTGTGACCACAAGGGACTGGAAGACGTTCCAGATCCCGGAAGTGGGGATGTGGAAACCCTCAACACATGATTTTTGGGGACAGAGAGTCGTCTCACCTTCATTTTCTTCTTAAACCCCTCTGGGGACACTTCTTGCCGTGACTGTTTCGTTGATATTTGTGTCTGTGATTACGACTGAGACTGCGATATGGGACAGACCCCTTCTCACTTCAAGGATGTCAAATCACGAGCTCATAACCTTTCAGTGTTAGTCGAAAAAGGCAAGTTCTCAGGCCTCTGCAGGAACGAATGGCCCACCTATAATGGGAATTGGCCAGAAGAGGGAACTTTTGACCTACAAATCATCTGTAAGGTTGAAAGGGTCATCTTTCAGCCCAGTGGAGGCCACTTGGATCAAGTTCCCTACATAATGGTTTGGAAAAATTTAGTTGAAAACCCCCCTCCTTGGGTGAAGGTCTTTCTCCCTAAGCAGGTCAAGATCTTGGCGGCAGCTGCAGCTGGAGAAAGATCCTCCCAGAAGCCCCAGGCAAAGACAATTCACCAAGGGGGACTGTAGACCTAGGCAAAGGTCAGGTCACCCACTCATTCCTAGTGACCCCGGAATGCCACTACCCCTTGTTAGGGCGAGATCTACTAGTAAAAATGAAGGCTCAGATCCATTTTTCAGGAAATAGGGCAAAGGTATTAAACATTGGGGAGGAGCCCCTCCAAATATTGATGACCATCAACCTCTCAGAGGAATATAGACTCCACCAAGAACCTTCAAGTCTTGATCTTAACTTGGAAAAATGGCTCCAAGATTATCCAACGGCATGGGCAGAGACAGATGGCATGGGGCTAGCCAGACGCCAAACCCCTATTTACATAGAGCTAAAACCAGGGGCAGAACCCGCCAGAGTCCACCAATATCCAATGTCCTGGGAGGCCAAAAAGGAATTACGCCTCACATTAAGAGACTTTTATCAATGGGAATCCTGAGACCCACCCAGTCAGCCTGGAACACCCCCCTCCAACCAGTGAAGAAACCCAACACCAATGATTCCTGGCCAGTACAGGACCTGAGGGAGGTAAACAAGTGGGTCAAAGATATACACCCTACTGTGCCTAATCCTTATACTCTCCTAAGTACCCTCCCTCCAGAACACCTCTGGTATACAGTTCTGGACCTGAAAGATGCCTTCTTCTGCTTGCCGCTGGCCCCCCCAGAGTGAAAACTACTTCGCCTTTGAATGGCATGAGCTGGAGGCTGGGATCACTGGGCAACTGACCTGGACTAGGCTCCCTCAAAGATTTAAGAACTCACCAACTATCTTTGATGAAGCCCTCCACGGAGATCTGGGTGAGTATCGAGCTAAGTATCAAGATGTTACCCTGTTGCAATATGTTGATGACCTCCTGATTGCTGCAGATACTTGAGAGGTGTGTATGATGGGAACAGAAGAACTTTTAAAAACCCTTGGAGACTTGGGTTACCGTGCCTCGGTTAAGAAAGCTCAACTATGCAGGGAACACGTAACCTACCTGGAGTACGTCCTTAAGGATGGGAAACGCTGGTTGTCAGAAGCCCGAAAAGAGACAGTACTCAAAATTCCCACTCCCACTAAAGTAAGACAGATAAGGGAATTCCTGGGTCTGCTGGATTCTGCAGGCTATGGATTCCTAGGTTTGCAGAGCTGGCCAGGCCTCTGTATGAGGCCATCAAAGGAAGTCAGGAATTCCAATGAACACAGGCTCAACAGGAAGTCTTTGAGAGCCTAAAGCAGAGCTTGCTAACTGCACCCGCCCTGGTTTTGCCAGATGTTACCAAAACCTTCCACCTGTATGTGGATGAAAATAAATGCATTGCTAAAGGTGTCCTAACTCAGACCTTGGGAACTTGGCGCTGCCCAGTTGCCTATCTGTCTAAGAAATTAGACCCGGTGGCATCGGGATGGCCCCCATGTCTAAGAATCTTTGCTGCAGTGGCCCTTCTGATAAGGGATGCTGATAAGCTAACCTTAGGGCAAAATTTGACTGTTGCTGCTCCCCACGCCCTAGAGGGAGTGCTGAAGCAACCTCCTGACCCGTGGCTGAGCAATGCCCGCATGACTCATTACTAAACCTTATTATTGAACCCAGCCACAATAACTTTTCAGGTTCCTGTGGCCCTGAACCCCACTACCTTGCTACTGGACCCTGACTTGGATGCTCTGATACATGACTGCACAGAAATTCTGGTTCCAGTCCATAACATCTGGCCAGACCTCAATGATGCGCCCCTGTCAGACGCTGAGGTGACCTGGTACACCGATGGCAGTAGCTTTGTCCATGATGGAAAGCGATACGCAGGAGCAGCGGTGACCACGGAGACAGAAGCCATCTGGGCAGAACCCTTGCCAGCAGGTATTGCAGCCCAGCAGGCAGAGCTTGTGGCCCTTCCTAAAGCCTTGGAACTAGGCAAAGGATGAAAAGTAAACATTTACACTGACAGCCGGTATGCCTTTGCAACAGTCCACATCCATGGGGCCATTTACAAGGAGCAGGGGCTACTGACCGCTGAAGGAAAAACCATCAAAAATAAAGATGAAATACTGGCCCTACTTCAGGCAATTTGGCTTCCCACTAAAGTTGCCATCATGCATTGCCCCGGTCACCAGAAAGGAATGGGGTCAGTCTCCCGGGGGAACAATCTGGCAGACCAAACAGCTCAACAGGTTGCCCTGCAAGCTGACCCAATCCTTGTATGTGTTCTCCCTGATCCTGGAAGCCCATGACTGACCCAACAGCCAACTATTCAAAGGAAGATTTAACATGGATTAGGACCTTGCCTATGACTCAGTTCCTAGACAACTGGTGGCAAGATGCTGAATGCAAAGTTATCATATCCGAAAAACTGGGAAACCAATGACCGAGCAAGATTCACCAGTCCTCACACATGGGAACCTGCCAGAGGCAGGCCCTGGTACAACATGCCCAAATTAGAATCAAAGACAGTCGAAAAAAATAACTGAAATTGTATCTTCATGTAAGGCATGCCAACTCACCAATGCGGTTGCAAATGCTAAACACCCCGGCAACAGACTTAGAGGGAAAAAACCTGGAGCATACCGGGAGGTGGATTTCACTGAGGTAAAGCCTGGCAAATATGGTTATAAGTACCTATTAGGAGCCCAGGACCCAGGGGCAATCTTTATGGTTTGCCTTGTTAGACCCCACTCTCAGCCCAGGGACTCGAACCCCAATGGGCCACCTGGGTGACTAACGTCGGGAGCACCAGTCCCAAGAATCCAGACCGTCAGATGCAAAATGCAAGAAGTAGGTTTATTTCACTTGCGCAAGTGGGAGCCTCGGCCTTAGGAGACCAAGCCCACCTGACTTCTGCCAGGCCAGGTTTTTATAGTAGGAATTCACAGGATAATTATGTATTGACATATAGTTTAACAAACAGTTCACAAACAGGGTATTTGCTTACAGATCAGGGTTACAGAGAAGACAATTTTCCAGAAATACTACACACATTATTTTGCAGTTCACAGGAGGTAAACTTTAACCGAATGTTTTAGCCCACAATTCTATAGACGGGATATTGGGGAACTGTTTAACCTATAATCCTATAAACGGGAGATTAGGGGGCTGTTTAACCTACAATTCTATGTTAGGGGAATGTTTAACCTACAATCCTAAAACGGGATGATAGGGGACTCTTCCTGTAGAATGTTTAACCCACAGAAGTTATCTCGCATACCAAGGGATGTTGACATGACCTTTGTATTCCCTGGGTCTTTTCCTCCTAGTCTTGTAGTTTCTTGGTTAATTTCTAATTAAGGGGGGTGTTTGTAGGGAGGCTGAGCTTGTATCACAGAGTGCCTCACAAAACAAAGTGTCTCACAGCCTGATACAGAGAGCCCCCTAAGTCCCCAAGGAACTGAACACAGAGATAGGGCCACACCCCCAGAGGCAGCAGCTCCCAATACCGGCTCCTGCATGGAGGACGGTTTCTCTGGTGCCCTCCAAAGCTGCCATCACACAAACTTCTAGTCGGCCCAAAATAACACCAGAGCCTGACTCCAACCCACTCCTGACTTTACTGGAATGGTCTTTCATGGTCCTTAATGCCTCTAGACCAGAACTAACAAAATCCTGCTGGCTCTGTTATGATACTGCTCCACCACACTATGAGGGAATAGCGGTGTTAGGTTCATATACTAGGAGCACTGACTCAAGTCCGTGCCGCTGCAATTCCAAAGCCCAGCTGACTCTGCAGCAGGTCACCGGTTCCAGGCTATGCTTGGGGAAGGTGCCTCCCACTCACCAACAGCTATGCAATTCTACAAGGTCTTTTGACACCTCTAATTCTAGCAACTATCTCATCCCTCACCAAGATACATGGTGGGCGTGCTCTGCTGGGCTAACCCTGTGTGTCAACCTAGCAGTTTTTGACAAGACCAGTGATTTCTGCATTTTGGTCCAATTGGTTCCCCGGCTCCTCTATCACACTGGAGATGAGTTTCTGTCCAGGTTGGAAGGGACTCCCATTAGAGTTAAGAGAGAACCCATTACCGCTACTGCCTTAACTCTGAGTATGCTTTTGGGTGTCAGTCTCATAGGGGCCGGAACAGGGACTGCTCCCTGGTGACCGAGCATTCTCAGTACTCTAGTCTAAGGGCCACTATAGATGTAGACATAGAAAGATTAGAAAACTTCATTTCCTATTTACAAGAGTCCTTAACCTCTTTAGCTGAGGTTGTTTTGCAGAACCGGCATGGGCTGGACCTCATCTTTTTGCAGCAAGGCAGCCTCTGTGCTGCTCTGGGGGAAGAATGTTGTTTTTACATTGATCACTCAGGGGTTGTTAAAGAATCCATGGCTAAAGTTAGAGAAGGATTGACCAGCCATAAACGAGAACACGAGACTCAACAAGGGTGGTTTGAGTCCTGGTTCCACTCATCCCCCTGGCTGACCACCCTGGTGTCTACCTTGCTAGGACCACTGTTCATCCTCCTCCTCTTGTTTACTTTTGGCCCCTGCATCTTAAACAGACTAGTCCGGTTCATGAAGGAGCTCTTGGGAACAATTCAGCTTATGGTTTTAAGGTCACATTATCAGCCCCCGGACCTCACTGAGCCAGACAGAGCCCCATGATTGAGTCTCAGGTGCATATCAGAAGCGGGGAGTGTGAGGACGAGGCCTAAGAAAAACCACAAAATATCCCTCATTCCACCTGGACTATTACAGGTCTCAGGCTCTGTGGACAAAAAGAGACTGGCCCAGGCATGTTAGGCAAGCCTGGAAACAATAGGACCTAATAAGGTATAAACAGAAGCCTGCCATGTACTTAGGTAATGGCCAGCACAATCCTCTGCCCTAAAGGTGAATCTCATCAATGAGAGACCCCCGTGCTCCCTTCGACCCATTTCTGGTGTTCATAACCAATCAATTTAAAGACAGGTTTGGTGCACGTGGGCTTTTGTGACCAACCTGGGGGGAGCATGGCAAATCCCCCTCCTCCCTTTGTCTAAAACCTATAAGAAGTCCCTCTTACCTCTCCTTGTGGCCACTCACCCTCTGCCCACTGCGTTGGTGCGTTGGGTTGTACCGAGCTCAAGCTTGTAATAAAGACCCTTTGTGCTTGCATCGGATTTGACCTCCCTGGTGGTCTTTTGAGAGGATTCTATAACCTGGGCACAGCACCTCCGTGTCTCATGATGTAGGGTGCTGGGTTGTGGGTGAGGAGCCCATGGCTAGACCAGCAGATCAGATCATACCATGCCAGATACTGCATGAAAGGTGGTCCCCACATGGGCTGCTGCTCTCTTCCATCCGATTCACAGCACCATTATGTAAGGTTCTGGGTTCAAGAGACGCAGCAGATAGAAGGGACCAGAGACTCTGCTGGGAGCTAACAGGACCTGGTTTTATTGAGAGAAGACCAGTCGGGACTAGCTTCTTCACACCCATGAGTGGAGAAAGGGGGCTAGCCTCCTGAAGAGATTGGAGAGGTTCGCCCCCTCATCTCCATCTTGGGGCTGGGGCTCTGGGGAACCAGGCTGGTGTGCCTGGCTCCAGATTGGGATGGAGGAGCTCCGTCAGGGAGAGTGCGAGAGGCTAACTCCTCAGGGGAGTGAGCTCAGCCCAAAAGCCCAGTCTAGGTTTCAAAGCCTCAAAGCCTTAAAAAATCCTCAGCCCCCTCCTGGCTTTTAGGGGAGGTGATTGGGATTGCCATGACATCTGATTGAAGTTTAAGGTAAGCTTCTGGCCAGGAAGCAGTCCCTTTTTACAGCTATTTGTGAATCCTGGGTTGGGGACCTTATCTATTCAAAAGTCAGTTCTTCTCTCAGATATCTCAGATCTCAGAGGCATCTGAGAGTCTGGTTTGGAACTGCTGGGGGGAAGGGTTGGAGGTTCCAGTCACACCTAAGACGGGTTTCCCCTCATTAAGGACCAACTCTCAGGACTGAGGGGTAAACATTTTTGGATAAATCACAATGCAGCAAAGCTGAGTTCTGACACGTTGGGTTCTCTGAGCTCACACATTGAGAGAACAGGGTTCTGCAGACACCCTCCCAGTTGCACTCAGAACTGACTGTTACTTTGCTATAGATCAATATTGCAAAGGTCTAAATGGCCCTGACTTTAGGAGCATGTTACTGAGGGGGTAGAGAAATGAGCTTGACAGGCAGGTGACATTCCCTTAAAAAAACCATGGAGACGCTCAGACCATGCAGGTGACATTCCCTTAACAAAACCACGGAGACTCCCAGACCAGCCGCAACAGCGCTATTTCAGGAGCTTCTCAATTCTATACCTTCTTTCTTTCACTTTTGACTTTGCTTTACTTTTCTCTTCCCGCTTTCCATGGTTCAGTATCTTACAACACTAAATTGTCTTTAACTCAGCACAGTTTTAGTTTCAGTGGCAAGAAGTATCATGTGACTACACTCAGTTTCCTAAGGAAGTGGCCAAAGGCCTCTGGACTTGACCAGTTCCAGGCACCCAGACACAAAGAAACCCACAGAACGAGCTGAATCCAAAGTGCCCTCAGCACAGCTGCATAATTGGGTTTAGTGACACCATCAGGGGTCAGAGTCGGGTAGGAGAGCCTTGAAGGCATTAGCAGTATTCCGAGGTGGATGGAGCCCAGTCGCAAGAAAGCAGAGATGAGCACCACACCAGAGGGCAGCCAGCAGAGGCCCGCCGGGAAAGCATGTGACATGGGCTTGTCTGACAGGAGAATTTTGTACTCTCCATCTTTTTTTTTGAGACACTGTCAGAGCAGGCAGGCTTCAAACTAGCTGTGTGGCTAAGGATGACCTTGAACTCCTGATCCTCTGCCACATTCCCCAATGCTGGAGATTACTAGTGTACACTACCACCACATGTTAAAGATCAAGCCTTGGGCTTCCTGAATGTTAGGCAAGCATCTTATCACTGGAGCTACATCCCCAGTCTTGTTTTTAAGGACTTCTTTGACAAGCTTGGTGCTCTTCATCAAGTTATGAATTGATCTCCTACACCATGTGTCCTAAGCCATGTCATAGTTGGATGTCTAGAGCTATGTGCCTCTGCAAAAGCCAAATAGTAACATCAGTTACATGTTGCTGTGTCATTGAAGTCACATGAGATTGATTCCACACTGGATTCATTGTATTAGTAGATGGTATCTGTTTTGTACATCAGGTAGAAAGGAATTGTCTTCAGTGTTTCCACTGCATTCAGTCCAGGTCATCTCTTCTTTGCCTCCCAATCTATTGGCCTATCTGTAGGTATGAAGTCAAGTCATGGGCACAAGCTGACTATTTTCCCTCTTTATAGAGATAGGTACAGTTTATAGAAATCAAGAGGGCCCTGGTGAGACAAATAACTTAATGCCTTACTCTAAGTCTGACTAAATTCTTGGTTGACAAAGATGTCATCAGTGAACCAAAATTTTGAGGATTTATAGGGTCAGAAGAATTTTGCCATGGGAGGGACAAGTACAGAGGAGAATAGTATAGGTGACTAGCCTGAACTGCTGTCAGTGTTAAGTTGTGGGGAAGCATTGTTCTCTCCGAGCTGCAATCTGCAGGAGCTTCTCTTGCACTTACTCCCCAGGTGTACCTGTAATAATTTGCAATAGCCCTTAAGTCGTGAAAGATGGAAAAGCCCAGATCTCATCGGCTAAGTGATTCTTTGGCAAGAGAATTGCCAACCAAGTGTTACATTTCTCACTACAGTATCCTCATGCAGGCAAGAACTGTGCTCTTCTCCTGGAGCTCTCCCTTCTCTCTTAAAGAGAGAAAGAAACTCCGCACCAATGTGAGAGGGAACAATGCTGGATGAGTGTCTACCTTTGTGATTATTAAGGCAGAACAAATATTTGCAAGTGATTTTAAAATCTGATAGTTACTAGGGACTGAGACAGTTACTATGAAGCAAATTTCAGGTTAAGTAAATCACTATGATCCAGATAATAACTTGTATTAAAGATCATACTATGTGAATTTAATTTTAATTTCCTAATGCACAATATGTTTTATATTTACCCCAATTTCTTCTCCCTAATTCCTTCTAGATCTGCCTCTATTCCCAACATTTGCCTTTTTTTCCAAGCGAAGTGAGTCCATTTTGTGTTGCCCTGTCCTCCCAGTGTGGGCATCCACTGGAGCATGGTGGACCTGTCAGTGCCCACACATTAAGGAACTTTTAAGGAACCTGTCACTTCTGAGACAGATTCTCCATAAGGCCAAGGAAACATCATAGCACCTGACATGCTGTTCCAGGTAATGCCACCTATCAAACCAGATAGAACTTTCTCATGATCTTATCCACAAAAACCCTCCCAATCCTTAAGAACAAAAGTGCTTTCAGATGAGTCTCAGGACCTGCCACCCTAAGATGAGCCTCAGGTGGAAGGCATCAGACTACCCACCTTCTAATAGGACTTTCTATCAGCTGTGTTCCAAGATGGAAATCTTTATCAGGGAATGGGGAAATTTAAAAGTGATGCAATGCTTGCAGATCACATCAGTTCCATCTCTCAAACATCACAAAAGATGTTACATTCTCTCAAGGCAGTCTATCAGTTTTTTCTTGTGGCATCAGGTTACAGCCATGTGTAATGCACAGGAAACATGTTTCCTAGTATAGCTATGAATATGGCCCAACAAAATCAATTTTGCTTGAAATATTGAGTTTGGGGGTTTTGTGCTTTGTTTCGTTTTGGTGATGACAGTTCAAGTGGGAAAGTTGTAGATGACAATGTCATGTTTCAGACTCAAAAGGTTGGACACCTAGTCTCAGGGGTAAGAGCAGATTTCAGTTACTTTTCCCCATTGCTCTGGATAAGTGTCTCTTTAAGCTTTAGGAATCCAAATGAAGGCTGGGGTAAACTCATTAGAAAGTTTTCCTGAAGATAAAGGTTGATGAATTTTCTTCCAACCACTAGCCCTCATTTTTCCAAAGGAGAACTTAGAAATACTTCTTGTGCTATGTTGTGAGGGACTACTCAGATACAAGGTGTTGCCAAATGAAAGTCTTTACAGGCGGCTGGCGACCACACTGGGCAATTAATCTCAAGTGCAATGACCAGCCTCTCTCAGGATAAGCTTTTTTTTTTTTTTTTTTTGTCTTTTTGACAGAAGGTCTCCTTGTACCTCCAGCTGGCCTGGAATTATGTAGATCAGGCTGTCCTGGAATTTACATAGATATCTGCCTGCCTCAGCCTCCTGAGTGCTGGTATTAAAGGTGTGTACCGCCACACCTGGTGGGATAAACTTTTATACAGTGTGAAAAAAAAATCCTATCCAGAGGTGAAAAGTTTAAGTTCTCAAGATTAGAGAGGGAAAGCCTCCCTAACACTTTCTTTTCTACAAGAGCAAGCCAAGCAGAAAGTACAGAAGCCCTATATCTGTTCTTAGCAGGAGCAACCAGTGCGTGTGGACCTGTTCTAAAACCCACATGCTGCTATAGCTCGGTCAAACTCTTCCATTCCCATACTTTGAGTTAACTGCTTCTAGCTTTAACTACTGGGTTTAACTGGGGCATGATGTAGCTATGGTCAGTCTTGGGGTGTCCCTCCACACCCCAAACCGTACATTTTATATGTTTCTCTTCCATTTGTTCCTCTCACTATGGAGCAGGATCAAAGCAGTGGTCAGGAAACAAGAAACAGATTTTAGTCCAACACTTTTGAATTCAGCCTCACTCAAGTTCTCAGGTCATGGACAGAAAGCATACAGATTCTTTACTGGAACATGATGTGGTTTCTCTCCTAGTTCCCAACAGCATCCTTTCTCACCTCTGCAACTTGATAACATGGGGCTGCAAGTGTCTGCATTTGCCTTTGCTTCCTGGTCCCCTAAATGTCCACCAGCACAACCCCCACTAAGCTTTACTTAGAATACTCTAGAGATTTTCTCCTTCACAGGTGTAATCTCACATTCTTCATACAAACCATTCCAAAGACCTATTAAACCCATGGTCAGGTTTGATGTGGCAAAGGTCTATTTCTAGACAGCAATTTTGTATATTACTTTTCTCATCATGTGACCTTCCTGGCAGGACTTAAATATGGTTTAGGAGATGGGCTGAAACTGGGTGTTTGATATGATGATCCGTTTTACCACAAAACTCTAGAAATAAATTCTATAGCTGTTCACAAGAAGAGATTTGTTTGTAGAGTTTTAATTATACCCACGTGCATAGCCTTCAGGTAAGATACCAGAATCCCCTTCTGGCACTCTTAAAGAACCAAGGACATTCCTGAAATTTCTGCTTTTGTAGTCCCTGCCCCTAAGGTGTCAGCCATTTTCTATATCATGTCTTCATGAATATTACTGTTTAATTGGCTTGTTGGTGAATATTGTTTGAACCTGGCTTATTATGGCTGTCAAGGCTCAGCCTCTGAACATTAGTAATTTCAGTAACAATTACTGTAATCAAATACTTCTCAAGAAGCAACATAAGGCAGATAGGCATTTATTTGGCTAGCAGTTTATAGAATGTACTCCATCTATGGTCTGGTGGGAAATGGCATTGGGATGAAGAGGCAGCTGGTCCACTGCTGAAGAGAGATTTTCATTAATCACAACACCACAAAGCAATCTTTGCTTGTAAACAAGCCCATCTAGGATCCCCATAACCCCCAGCCATAAATTTCTGCTCTTCTATCAGAAAAATTACAGATCTTAAATTTTCTCCTACAAGCCCTCCTGAGCAGACACTCATCTGGGGCAAAAGAATGCTGGCCTTTATTCTCTACCCAACCCCATGACTCTGTTTACCTACACAAAAGTATTTAAACTCCCCTGCTGTTGGGCCCCTGTGGCAACTCCAGACGCCCGCTGCTCAGTAGTCACCCCTCATTGGCTAATAAAAGGTCACTGTGGATTTTTTGAGATTGGTTGCTTTTCCTTTCCTCCTAATGACACCTCCCCTACACCCACTCCCTTGGCCCTCATCTCAATCACCAGTCCCCCCACCTTTTTTTACCCCTTCCCACTTTTCCCCGCCCATCACCTGCTCAAAATGCCAGTTCCAGCCCCTCCCAGAGGCGGCAGGAATGCAGAGCAATGTCAGTGTCCATGACCCCTTTTCCCTATCAGACATGAACCAGATAGAATCTAAAGTAGGTTCCTTCTCTGAGAATCCCAAATTTAGGAAAGAATTCCTCTGACTTACACAATCATACTTTCTGACCTTGACAGGTATTTATTATATTCCCATGTCTACATTTACCTCTGATGAAAGACAAATAATTTAGCAGGCAGCTCATAATCATGCTGCTAACCTCGAAGAGCAGTGACCTACCCAGTACCCCGTTTCAGACAATGCCCTCTCTACCACAGAACCTGGCTGGCCTTAACTAGCTGAATGACATGGGCAACTTCTGTATTAATAATATGGTCACCCATCTCTTAGAAGGCATGCAAAAGACCACCCACATACAGGTTGATTATGACAAAATCAGAGAACTCACACAGCATATATACAAAAATCTGACTCTGTTCATGGCCTGGTCACCAAGGCAACTACTAAACACTAAGTTAGACCTCTCCACACCCGCAGGCATTCTTCATGTCTAATTTACCAGCCTGTCAGTTCTTAACATACTAAACACTAGCTTAGACCTCTCCACACCTGCAGGCATTCTTCATGTCTAATTTACCAGCCTGTCAGTTCTTAACATCTGAAAAAAATTAAGACAGCTAAAATGGGGACAAGAGACCTCCAAAAAGGAACCCATAAACATAGCATTTAAAATTTTTAATAATCAGGGGGATGAGGTGCAAAGAGAAAAGTGCCCCGGCCAGCAGGGCAGCAACAGGAGCACGAGTCCTCAGAAACCTGGCATGAAGCAGGCAAGAGGCACAAGGAGGGACAGCAAGACAGTTTTCTGATCAAGCTGATAAAATTTTTGTTTTTTACAAAGCTCTTTTATACTACTACAGCAGGGGGCGAGGTGGGGTGTAGTGGGCTAGGGTTGTTTACATTCCACAGGATGTTCCAGCAGATAAGGGTATGTGTGGGGTGGATACAGGTGGGGGAACTTGTTTGTCTAGACAGTAAGAAACTCTAAAAAGAACTTAAGAAACCCAAAGTTGAAACAATTTGCATCAACAAGTCTCAGGATGTTTTGCACATTTACAGGAAGGCAAGGCAGTCTCAGGATGTTTTGTACTTTTACCGGAAGGTATGGCAGGGGTTACTGCAAGTAGTAATTTTCAGGTTGGCTCCCAGCAGAAAAGGAAACATATCTAAAGGCTAAGTACTAACTTTTGGCCTCGGCCCTTCAGAACCAACCACCTCAAAAGACCACCCCCACCCCTCATCCCCACATCCTCTGATGGACTTCTCCCAGAGCCTGCTTCCATTGTGGTAGTTCACGGCACTGGGCAAAGGATTGCTGGAACTTGCAGCCCACCTCTAAGGCTGTTGGCTCTGTAGACAGTGGGTTCACTGGAAGATAGACTTCCCCCAAGGTGGTCAGAGCTGATCTTTGGTGGCTTCCATCCCCTCCAGCAACAATCTCCCCAGCTTCCAGCTGTTGGAATGAGGAAGCCGAGGTTCACATGCCCCACTCACTAAAAGCAAGTTGTCTGAGGCAGCCTAGCCATTGGACGGCAACCAGCAGCCAATACTCTTTTGTGATTGACTCTGAGGTATTCTTTCCCTTCACGTCTTCTGGTGAGGACCTTCTTCAACTTCCTATACTCCTGTAATTGGAGTCTCAGGTATCCCCCCACTTTCCCAGGCTCACCCCTATGGTCCCCTGCACATTCGGACAATTCACTATATCACACTTCATCTTCACAAGTGCCCATGTCTCTTTTAGATGGGACTGAAACTAACCTTGGGGCTGCAGTATATCTGCCCTGTCTTACAATTCAACAACTATCTTTTGTTTAACATTGGACTCTGGCTCAACCAATACTCCTTGCTCCTGCACTGGAGACCATCCCTTCTTAGGGACTTCAACCAATCCCCAGGTTTGGGACATTGACAACCCAACCATCACTAAGCACCACCCTCCTGTCAGAGTCTCACTGAAGCACCCAACTCGTATGTCACCCAGGAGCAGTATCCACTTTCCCTTGCTACCCACAGAGGACTTTGATTATTCACAAAAAAATGAACATCATCACCCCTATACATTTTCCCTACGTTACCCACATCCTGTGAGTAAAAAACCCCAAATGCTTACATACAGGCTAGTCTAAGACCTCAGAAAAATAACGACCACCATTATCCCCACCCACTAGGTGGTTCCCAGGCTTCATACCCTAATCTCCTAGGATCTCTCCTCTGGCCAGCCACTTCTGTCCTGGACCTTAAAGATACTTTTACTATCCTCCTACACCCTGACTCTCTCTTTGCTTTCACCTGGGAGGACCCTAGCACCCTAAATGCCCAACAGTTCGCCTAGACAGTCCTGCCCCAAGGGTTTATGGACAGCCCATACTCTTTTGGCCAGCCCCTACAAAGATCTTTCTACTTTATGCCTTTCACCCAGTCATCTTCAATAAGTAGATGACCTATTGCTCTGCAGTCCCTCAAAAGAAACACGTATAACACAGAATTACTTATTAAATGTCTTGGCTAATGGGGAAATTTGTCCTGTCAAAAGGCACAAATATGCCAGACCACAGTCCTCTACCTGGGCCTGCAGATTACCTAAGGTAAGCAAGTGATTAATCGTCTCCAACAGAATTGCACAACCCTTGTACAAACGACTAAGGGATCCTTAGATAAATCCCTCCTATCCCTCTCTTCTCTTGCTATCCCAATAAGAAACCCTAGACAAGGCTTCCACTTTCCATCTCCCCAGTCTCCTGAAGCCATTTTCTCTTCATTCTGACAAAGAACAGGTTTTGGCCCTCTGCCAGAAGGCTGGTAAAAGTCATCACCCCATCGCCTACCTCTCTTAACAGCTTGACTCGGTATACCATACTGGGGATGGCCCCCTTGCCTTTGGACAATGGCGATTGCAGCCCTCTTAATTCTAGGAGCAAATAAACTACTGCTCTAGATCAGTCCTATGGGGACTGAGAAGGCTCTCTGTATCAGGTGAACCATAGAGATTGCCCCTGGGTCCTGGGCTCCTAAGCAAAATTTTTCGTGGAGGCGCACCTCCGCCCCCAGTCCTGCTTCCCAGCCAACTCCGTCTTCACTGCCTCTGTAAACTTTAAGGTTACAGGATTACAATTCCCCTCAATCTCATCATTTACCTTCTGAAGGTTGCAGGTCGGGGTGGGGCCAGTGGTTCTAGTCAAGGAGATGAAATCCTTAGCATATGGGGCCGCCCATTTGATCTGTCCAGTCGAGACACAAGACCAACTAGCACAATAAAAGCTTTCCCCTCCCTCGAATTTCTTCTGTTGGCTCTTCCCCAAAACATGTCCGGGGCACATGTAAAAGTTCAGCTTTTGGATGAAGGTGTCTGCCCACGTGAACTGCAGCAACTGTGGCAAGTCGAACCTGAGATCAGGGTACCAGGTGTTGGCTGGTTGTAATGCGGTAATTCAGGACCTCTCCCGTTGTGACGTTGATGAGCTGACAGGTTAGGTTCATCAGGCTATGGGGGTTCTGTGAGGTGGGCACAATACACATAATTATTGAAGCCCACATCAGGGTGATGCGCGCCACACTAGAAGCTTGAGTGGGTTGGTCGGGTGTTTGGAGACTCTCCATCTTTCACCTTGGTGATCCTCCTTGAGTGTGAAGGGATCAGCTGGTCTGGCATGGGAGTAATGGATCCAAGTCGCAATCCCATCTACCTTTAAGGCAATGGGGGTAGTGAGTAGAATGACAAAGGGTCCTTTTCACTGGGGCTCTAGTGCCCTCTGGCAGTATCGTCTGATATATACCCAATCACCGGGCTGGAACTTATGAGGTTCGGGAGGAGATCCGACTTCATAAAGAGCCTGAAGTTTTGGCCAAACGTCTTTGTGGGCTTGTCTCAGCCCCCAGATCGCTTCTGGCCGGTCATGATCGTCAATTTCCACGAGCAAATCTGCCTGGAGGTTAGAAATGATGGGGGGAGGAATACCAAACATTATTTCAAAAGGGGTCAATCCCACCTGGTGCCCCGGCTGGCGGGGTTCAACAAGAGCAAGAACCCTAGGATACCTGAAATGCAAAGGAACAAACAAACACACGGACTGGGCGGCTTGGGAGGCTTTCTCATCAAGCCGCACCGCTTTATTTTTTTCTGCTGGGTTTATATACACAAACTCGGGGAGGTGAGGGTAAAGATGCACTTACACAGGAATGTGGTAATTAACAGAGCCAGAACCGTTGCTTAGGAAACACTATCTCTGACCTTCAGAGCCCACCATGAATAACTGTTTGTATGTCAGGGGAGAAGGCACTAAGAAGAGAAACAGGGGCTTTGTGCTGAACAGGAGTGATAAAAGTGTTGCCTCTCAGGCCTTCCTAGCTTGTCTCGGGTGAGATTAGGAGATGGGTGTAGGACATTCCAGTGCAGCTCAGGCTGAATGTGCTTATCATACATGCAGGTGGCTACAGGGAGGATTTTTCCCAGGGCTAGTTTCTCTAAGATGGAGTTAGGCTGTGAGCTGGCTATTCTCTGTCCTGTGGCTTCCAAAAATCTGGTAGGGGGAATTCTGTACTTGGTACAGTGCAAAGGGGAGGAGGGCCACCCAGTCTGCGCCAGCCTCTAAGGTCAGTTTAGTTAGGGTCTCTTTTAGGGTCCTGTTCATTCTTTCTACTTGTCTTGAACTCTGGAGTCTGTAAGCACAATGTAATTTCCAGTCACTCTCCAGAAAGGTGGCTAGATTCTGGCTTACCTGAGACACAAAGGCTGACCCTATCATAGCAGGAAAACCATACCTAGGTAAGACATCTTCTAGCAGCTTCTTGGCCACCACGTGGGCTGTCTCATGCTTGGTGGGGAAAGCTTCAGTCCATCCTGAAAAGGTGTCTACAAAAACTAATAGGTACTTATAATCATACTTGCCAGGCTTTACCTCAGTGAAATTCACCTCCCAGTATGCTCCAGGTTTTTTCCCTCTAAGTCTGTTGCCGGGGTGTTTAGCATTTGCAACCGCATTGGTGAGTTGGCAGGCCTTACATGAAGATACAATTTCAGTTATTTTTTTCGACTGTCTTTGATTCTAATTTGGGCATGTTGTACCAGGTCTTGCATCTGGCAGGTTCCCATGTGTGAGGACCGGTGAATCTTGCTCAGTCATTGGTTTCCCAATGATTAGGCCTCGTCCTCACAACCACCCAAGCATTGTAAATGCCTATTGTGACTACTTTCAGGACTAACTTAGGGAACATCCTGTTTTCTCCATTTCAACCTCTGAAACCTCTCTGCCCTGCACCCTGCTGCTGTGTCATTGTCAAGGGATGACTTGTGTAGCTGTCACAAGATGATTAACCATTGCTTGCTCTGGTTAATACCCCTACCTCAGTTTTTTGGCTTTAAAAAGTTGATTAACCACTTCTTCAATACTGCAGTCCCTTCTCCTGAGCTAAGGGCTGTAGTCCAGCTAGCTTGAATAAAACTTTGAATCTGAATCTGATCCAGTGTCTGGTGGTCTTTTCCCAGTGGTCTTGATCTCTGTAATAGGCCATCCTCCTGGTCAGAAGACTTACCATAGCAGGACATGCATAAAATTGACGGGTTTGAATTCCTTTTTCAAATTCTAAGTTGCCTCAGCCCACAGCTTTATTACCCCTGCCCCCATATCTGCTGTAAGGGTACCATAAGTTTAAAGCTATAAGGGTGCAAAGGTCTATTTGGAATGTGGGCTGCCTGTCTGTGATCACAGTCACAAGGACCTTTCCATCTTTAACTCTTCCTGAGTCACCATTCACAGGCCTGGGAGCAATGGGAACTATAGCCAGTCCCTTTGGGGAGGAAAATAAGTCAAAGCACAGTTATGACAATCAGAGAGTTCATGTCAGACTTATCTTTAAAGTGTGGGAAGTCTGACTGGCAGTCCATCTTTCATCTTCTTCTGTGGACTCCTTTAACTGAGTGTGGTGGATCCATGAGGAGATCCCTGCCACTTTTACCACTGTAGGCAGTGATATAAATTTTTTGAAATTATTTTTGTGTGTATGAGTGTATTGCCTGCATTCAGTAAGTGCATTGGTGTCCTGCAATGCCCACAGGGGGTCAGAACAGGGTGTTGGATTCCTCTGGAACTGGAGTTACAGATGTTTGTTAGCCACTAGGTGGGTGCTGGGAATCAAACTCGGTTCCTCTGCCAGAACATCCAGTGCTTTAACTGATGAGCCATCTCTCAAGCCCCAAAATAATAAAAATAATTTTTAAACATAATGGAATAAGCAGAGACTATGAACTTTCTAATATCAGTCTTGAGAGTCTCTATATATATCTAGTATTTTAAAAGACAATTTTTGTTCTATTAACAACATTTCATTCATGGTCTTATTTTTTGTTTCATTTTATGTGTGAGTGTTCTGTATGCTTA
The DNA here is from genome assembly GCA_035773235.1 of Eospalax fontanierii. Classification (NCBI taxonomy): domain Eukaryota; kingdom Metazoa; phylum Chordata; class Mammalia; order Rodentia; family Spalacidae; genus Eospalax; species Eospalax fontanierii. The sequence continues at coordinate 57,135,277 of CM069543.1, read as the reverse complement.
CATGTAAGTGCAACCATTGCATGCAGTGCCCCAGGAAGCCAGAAGAGTGAGTTGGATCCCTTGGAACTTAGGGATGATTGTTAGCTGCTACGTGGGTACTGGGAATCACCATATCCTACGAAATGATTACTTTGTTTGCCCAGTTCTAAGTAGCAAAGAAAATATAGATGTGGAGAGGTGAAATATTTCTCTGTTATTCTTGGGCGGCTGCCGAATCCTAGGAACAACTTGTGAAGAAGGGGGGGGGTGTCGGGGATGCAGCTGCTGTGCGGATTTCTGTACAAGGCAAGTTCCCTGCATCTGGGCCTTCTGGCCAGAGATTTCCTCCAGGCCTTCCCAGTCCCGTCTTTCCTGAGTTAGTCCAGGTGCTCCTCCAGGTCAAATGTCGTGTCTTATCCATCCTTGTGTCTCTGTACTTAAGGGACAAGTCCTGGCACAAAGTAGTGGGTCAAAAAGTGATATAAACAGTCTGAAATCGAACCCTTCTCAGAGGCTGAGTATTCATTCATTCATGCCCATAAACCTCCGCGCCAACCCGGCTTGTCAGGATTCGGTCCTCCGTGCTGCTGGAGGCTGCCAAGGCCTCAGTTGGAATCCTATGGGCACACTCAGGCCAGAGGCCCTCACTCCCTCAGGGACTCGGAGGAGGAAGCCAGGAACTAGCCCGCCAACCCAGTTTCCATGGCAACCGTCTGTAGGCCTCTCTGGGGGCGGTGTCTCTATGGTTTCTGCAGCCTAGAAGGACCGAAACTCACTTCCGGGAAGATGGCGGCGCCCAAGCAAGAGTGACACGTGCTTCCACGGAGAGGACCCGGCACTGACGGTAAGGGGCTAGCTTTCCCCCGGGGCAGGAGCAAACGTGAAGACAGGAGAACTGTCTCACCCTATTGACACCGCGGCAGGAAGGCTGGCATTTACAACAGGAGAAAAAGATGACGGCCGGCTCTTTCGGCTGCTTGTGGCTCTCAAAACAGACTGGAGAGAAGGCAGTGCCTCCGATCTTTTTGCTTCTGTGCATCCTTATTCATTGCAAGTCTGTTAAAAGCGATTTCTCCTTGTATCACTCGGTTCACAGAAATATTGAACGTGTTCTCTGCATTTAAGTGTCTAGGGCTGTAAAATAAAGCTTGTCTTCGACTTCCAGAGCGTGCGGTTTCAGTTATTGTGACAAGGAATAGGATGTGGGGAGTCTTACAGCAGAGAGTACATATAGAGTTGTTAAGAGACCGAAACGTATCTGGTTAAGGACACCGGTTCCGAAATTCCTGTCTACCCATTCTGGATCCATTACTTGCTAGCTATTTGGTTTCAACGAGTAACTAAACCTTCAGTGCCCTGATTTCTCCTTTCTAAATGATGGCAGTTAACACCTCCTAATAGTGTTTTTTAGCAGGATTAAGTTAGATGATCCATATGAGGTAGTTAATAGGCTGGTGTTAAGTCAGTGCCCTACAAATGTAGAATATGATTATTATTGTTAAAATCGGGGTGAATAGATCAGAGGTCATTTCTAAGAGGAGGTAGTTTTAATTTTACTTGTGTTTCCATAGCAAGAAGGAAGGCTACTTTTTTCACCCAGCCTTTTTCTGTTTATGCACTCAAGTTTCAAGTATCAGTCAGGCTTTATACAACTATCCTTTGCAGTGGAAACGTGAATTGGATTAATCCTGAATGTGTGCTTTGTATCTAAGAAGCCTGCTCGTTTCTTTTTTGTTGTTGTTGTTTTTTCTTTAAGATTTTTGTGATTTATCAGCATTTAACCATATAGAAATTGGAGAATGCTTCTGAAAATTATGAAGTCATAAGAATGAGAGGGAAAGGGAAAATAAGGTATTAAGATTTCTGTGAAAATAGTTTTGATCTCCTGGGTCTCTCGACCCAAAGGGATCCTGGGTCACATTTTGAGAATTAAGTAATTAACTTACATTGTTTATTTGAGACAGTGTCTCACTGTGTAGCTCTGCCTGGCCTGGAACTTGATATATAGACCAGGCTAGCCTTAAACACACAAAGATCCATCTGTTTCTGCCTCCCAAGTGCTGGGATTAAAGGCATGCACCACTATGCGTGGCAGACAGAACTACTGTTTCATGATATATATGTCACATCAATAACTTCCTCTCCTCTCAGAGCCTTTTATCATTCACTGATCTGTGCATTAGTTTTATTGCTATGGAACAAATTGTCTAAATGTAGTGGCTTAACATATTATGTCACAGTTCTGTGGGCTAGAAATCCAGGCAGTTAGCTCTCAGCTCAGGGTCTCATAGTACCTGAAATCAAGGTGACAGCTGATCTGGAATTCTTGATCTTCCTTCATACTCATGCAAATCATTGCTGACAGAATTCAGCTCCTTGCAGATGTGGGATGCATGGTAACATCTTAAAAATTTTATTATTTAAAAAAGTTTTGTATGTATATATACTGTTTGTTGAGCATCTACCTGCCACCTTCATCTGTTTCTCATCCCATTTGTTTCTCTAGACAGTTTCACTTCTACTTTCATTTTATATGTACATGTATAACTTTGAACTCCTGACCCTGAATACTGAGTCTGTCTCCCAAGTGCTAGGATTACAGGTGTGTACCACTGCACCCAGTTTATGTTGCTGGAGATGGAACTCAGGACTTTAATACATTCTAGTTAAGCATTCCATCAGCTAAGTTACATTCCCAACTCTCAGCTACTGGTTTTTGTATGTTAATTTTGTATCCTGCCACTTTGGTGAAGCTGTTTATCAGATTGAAGAGTTTTCTGGTGGAGTATCTTATGTTCGTACCTGTGCACATGTGTATGTGTTGGAGGCCAGAAGTTGACGTTTAGGTATCTTGCCTTAACTTTTTTACTTGCCTTTTTTTTTTACTTCTATATTTTTTAAGATTTACTTTATTCTTTATTTTTGTGTGTGCCTGTGTGAAAGTGTCTGTGTGTATGTGTGTGTATGTCTATGTGTGTGTCTACGTGTGTACAGATCTCCTCAGAGACCAGAAGAGGGTGTGGATCCCTTGAAGCTAGAGTTACAGGTGGTTGTGAACTCCTCCTGTGAGTGCTGGGATCCAAACTCCAGTCCTCATGACAGAGCAGCAAGCAGTTCTAACCACTGACTGAGCCATCTCCATAGCCCCTGGGGACTCTTATGGATAGAATCCTACCATCTGCAAACAAGGATGCTTTGTGACTTCTTCCTTTCCTGTTTGTATTCCTTTTATCTCCCTCTTTTGTCTTACTGCTTGTAGGGTAGACTACAAGCACTATATTGAATAAGAGTGGAGAAAGTAGAAACTCTTGTCTTTTTCCTGATTTTAGTGGAAATGCTTTCAGTTTTTCCCCATTTAGTATAATGTTGGGTGTGGGTTTGTCATATGTGGCCTTTCTTATGTTGAGATATGTTCTTATGTTTCTAGTTTCTTCAGGGATTTTTTTCATGAAATGATGTTGGATTTTACCTAAATACTGTACCTATTGAGATGATTATTTATATAGAATTTATATGGGATTTCTGTCTTTAAATCCTATGTGATGTATTACATTTATTGATATGTGTTAGCTGAATTCTCTCTGCATCTTTGGATTAAAGCTGACTTGATCATACTGAATGACCTTTTTGATGTGTTCTTGAATTTTGCTTGCTAGTATTTTAAGATTTATTTCATGTGTATAAATGTTTTGTGTGCATGTATGTAAGTGTACCACATATATTCAGTTGCCAGAAAATGGTGTTGGATTCCCTAAAACTGGAGTTGCACACAGTATCATTAGCTATCGTGTCAGCATGCAAAAGCAGCCAGTTCTCTTAACCCTTAAGCTGTCTGTGCAGCCTGAGTTTCTTTTTTTATTATGGTTTCAGTCTTATTGTTTATTTTAGATCTGTTTACATTGTTTATCTCATCTTGGCTTATTGTGGTGGCTGTATGCATCTAGAAATTCATTCCTTTCTTTTAGATTTTTCCAATTTAGTGCAATATAAGTTTTTAAGGTAATCTTAATGATTTTCTGAATCTCATTTGCATCTGTCATAATGCATCCCTTTTCATTTCTAGCTTTGTTGAGTCTTCTCAAAGAATCTATTCTTTGTTTTGTTTATTCTTTGTATTGTTTTCTCCCTTTCCATTTTATTAATATCTGACCTGATTATAATTATTTTGTTCTGGCTTTTGATTTTGTGTTTGGTTTGGTCTTATTTTCCCAAGGCCCTGGCTGGTATAGACCAGGATGGCCTGGACCTTACAGAACTCCACCTGCCTCTGCCTCCCAAATGCTGAGATTAAGGTATGTGCCACCATGCCCCAGTCTCCAATTTCTTACTGTAGGTATTTAGAGCTATAAATTTCTCTCTTAGGACAACTTTCCTTGTATCTATAGGTTTTGGTGTGTTATGTTTCCATTTTTTATTCCAGTAATTTTTTTTCCAATCTTGATTTCTTTTTTCTTTATTTCTTCAAGAACCCATTTATCATTCAGTAGTGAGTTATTTAATCTCCATGGGTTTGTGTATGCTTTAGGGTTTCTTCTGGTGATTTGTAGTTTTAGTCCATTGTGATCAGATAGAATACAAGGTATTATTTCAGTTTTTCTATATTTTGTTAAGGCTTGCTTTGTGTCCTAATAGATGATCTGATTTAGGAGAAGGTTCCATGGGCTGCTGAGAAAAATGTGTATTCTACAGTGTTTTGATGGAATTTTCTGTTGTTGCAGGTGCAGTGTGCAGAGAGAGGAGATACCAAAGTGTTTCTTACAGGAATCAGTTTACTTATCCTAGCACTTAGCTCGGTAAGAAAGTTCTCAAAAGCAGAGCTTACACCAAGAAAGACGCAGCCTTTTATGCCCTTTGTTAGTTTCCTTCCACAGTTTAGTCTGTCTGCCATATATGGTATCACACAGATCCTGATGGGTGCTCTATGCTGTGAAGTACTGTGGACAGAACTGTGTACATGCATTCAGGCTCAAACCAGGAACTGACATTACCGATGGTAGTGAGCCACCATATGGATTCTAAGATCCTAACCTGGGTCTTCTGCAAGAGTAGCCAGTGCTCTTAGCCACGGAGCCATCTCCCTAGTCCCCTCTAAGATGTCATTTATTTCAGGTGTTTCTAATCTGCCTTTTGTCTTGATGATCTGTCAACTGGTGTAATTGAAGTCACCCAGTATTATTGTGTTGGGGTTAATCTGTGACTTTATATCTAGCACTGTCTGTTTTATGAAGTTGGGTGCATCTATGTTCTGTACATATTTGTTAGAAATAAAATCTGAGATTCACACACAGACGGAGCAAGCACACAGACCCAGAAGTTTCATAGGTATTCACCCATAACGCAAGAGCACTGTGTCCTTTCCTCACTGCCTGCAGTCTGACCGTCTTTCCTAGTTGGCCGTTTTAAAGAATCAAGGCAAAGGAAGGAGGAAAGGGTGGGCAAAAAGAGGGGGAGGGGCTCCAGTGCCATAGGCCATTATGTTCTGTGACTGTATTGGGGTCTTTTGTAAACAAAAGTTTGGGCTTTTTAAAATATTTTATTATTTTATATGTTTGAGTATATTGCCTCCATGAGTGTAAGTGAACCCATGTTGTGCAGTACCTGAAGAGGTCAGAAGAAAGCATCAGATTCCTTGGAACTGGAGTTATGGATAGTTGTTCCTCTCCATGTGGGTGCTGGGACTCAAACCTGGGTCCTCTGGAAGAGCAGCCACTACTCTTAACCACTGTGCCATCTCTCTAGCTCCCTAAAGAAAATGCTAGGGTGCAGGGGGAAGGAGGTGTTGGATTAAAAGATTAGAATTCTTTGTTAATGTTTCATATACATAGTTGTAATGCTCTTTTCATATATATATATTTATATTAATTATATATTTATGTTATATTATATAAATGTAAATATTTATATTAATTATACATAATTGTAATGTTCTCTTGATGGATTATTTCCTTAACTAGTATGAAATGCCCTTTTTTGCTTTCTACTAGCTTTGAAGTCTGTTTTTTCAGATATTGAAACAGCAACACCTGTTTGCTATTCTCTTGTTCACCTGTTTCCATCCTTTCACCCTAAGATAGCATCTGTCATTGACAGTGCAGGATATGGGCTCTCTTAAGTGTGTGTGTGTGTGTGTGTGTGTCTCTCTGTCTCTCTCTCTAAGACATTTTATGTTTTAGGCCAGATGTGGTGGTACACACCTTTAAACCCAGCACTTGGAAGCCAGAATCAGGTAGATCTCTGTGAGGTGAGCTGGGGCTACAGGAATACCCTGTGTCAAGACAGAAGGCCAGAAGAGCTCAGATGATCTAGGGGTAGAGTGTGATTTACAGCAAGCCACCAAATTCTTTTTCCTGTTGCTATGATAAAATACCCTGACAAAATAACTTAAGAGAGGAATTGTTTATTTTGGCTCAGGGGTGACAGGAATTTCTGATCTTCCACGTACTGAGATTACATTTATGTGCCCTCACGCCTAGTGTTATGTGGTTCTATGAACTGAAACCCGGACTTGGTGTGTACTAGATAAGCATTCTGCCATCTGAGTCCCAGCCCTCTCCTTCCCTCTTCAAAGGATGCTGCTGCATCTTCTTCCTTTGTGAGAGTCTGAAAACAGAGTCCTTTTGTCCACCATGAGTGTCACCCCAGAAGTCAAGAGTCATGGGATGAAGTTTGCTGAAGAGCAGCTGCTAAAGCATGGATGGACTCGAGGTGATCTCCTAGGCCTCCTCATGTCTTCCCTATTCTCTACCTCTCCTCTGCCCCCGTGCCAGTTCAGCAGAAAAGGGAATGGGAGAAATTCCCACTCTTGGATGAAGGATAATGAGGAACAAGTGGTTGGGAAGGCGGGGGTGGGAGGACTGCATGGGGTGTTACCACAAAGCATGAGTGGGGTAGAGTTCTGAAAGGCACAGAGTATACCCAGTGCTAAGTGTGTGAAATGGTAAGGAATAGCAGGTGGCTCAGCTCAGGGCAGGCTACAAAATAAGCCAGGTTACTCACTGTCTTCTGCAGGGAAGGGCCTGGGCCGGAAGGAGAATGGCATTACCCAAGCCCTCAAGGTGACATTGAAGCAAGATACTCATGGGGTAAGACTGGGAGGCTGGTCAGCATGAATGGGAGAAGGGGACCCATAAGAGTAAGTGGACGGGTGCTCAGACCTCAACTCATATTTATTATTCCTCTGACAGGTGGGACATGACCCTGCCAAGGAATTCACAAACCACTGGTGGAGTGAGCTCTTCAACAAGACTGCAGCCAGTTTGATAGTGGATACAGGGGAGGTATGAGTTTGTCAGGCAGGTCCATGAAATACTCAGGGCCTGGGATGGATGGAGGGAGGCACGGTATGCCACCCACTCACTGACATTTTCCAACAGGATGGTGTACAAATACGGCACCTTTCTAAGAAGACCACGCAGCATAACCGCCCCAAGCCAAATTTGCTGTATCAGAAGTTTGTGAAGGTACTAGAGGCTGGGGTGTCAGATCCAGCTCCTTACTGCATTTCTGTCTCCCCTGGGTCCTGGTCAGTTTCCTAGTGTACCCAGCTAATTCTCAGGAATGTCCTAGCACATCAGGGTCCTGGGTCTAATCTTGCTGCCCTAACCAAGCACTGAGATGTTAAGGTTCCATGGACTCTGCCACCTGTTGAGGAAGCAGTACTTGGGAGAGGGAGGGAGGGTAGTCATTCAGTTAGGACCTGCTGGGGAAAGGATGTGTGAGTGTCCAAGTCAAAAGATTTGCAAGCCAGAGGAATCTAGGTTACCTGTCTAGTCTTAGTACGTGGCCAAAAAAAGTTAAAAAAAAAGTGGGTTAAGCTCACAGCTGACTAGCAATGACAAACAGAACCCAGGACTTCTAGCTTCTGCTTTTACTAAAGCAATACGTGAGAGACAGCAGTCAATGCTAAGGGCTTTATACGTTATGTAGCAAGTGTCCCCTTCTGCTGTCATCAACTCTTTCAGCTTAGGCTGTCACTGCTTTTTTATTTTTATTTTTCATGTGTATGAGTGTTATGCTTGCATGTATATAAATGCACCTGTATTGTACAGTGTTCTCAGAGGTCAGAAGAGGGTGTCAGATTCCCCGCAACTGGAATTATGTATGGTTGTTATCTGTTATGTGGTTGCTGGGATTCAAACCTGGGTCCTCTGCAAGAACAGCCAGTGCTCTTAACCACTGAGCCATCTCTCCACCTGTGTCACTGCTTTAAGAGACTCCTTGCCTTTAGTCTCTTTTCCCACACTTGTCAGGTTCTCTCTGAGACACACATTATATCACTGTATCACTGGCTCCTGTTTGACCTAGTGATAGCCAGATATGTCCTGCACATGCTCTTTCTTCTGCCTGCCATTCTTTTGCCTTTTTACCTCCTAACCATTTCTTGACATCCACATTCAGTTCCATGTACACAAAGTTTTGAAATCACTCCCCAAACCCTGGTCTGAGTTGTTTATGGGATAACTGCCAGGTTTTGCTGTATTCCATTCCCAAATATGTAGCTCTGTCTGGGCTAGACTCATCTTGTTTATTTTTCTCATGTGTGTGATGGCATGCTTGTGTATGCATGTTCACATAAGTGTGATGGAGGCCAAGAGTTGATGTCAGGTGTCTTTCTTGATTGCTTATATATTAACACAGGGCTTCTCACTGAGCATGGTAGTGCTCCTCTTTAATTCCAGCCCTTGGGTTGTAGAGGCAGGAGGACCCCTATGTTTGAGGCCAACCTATTCTATATTGGGTTCCAGGCTACACAGTGAGACTGTTTCAAAAAAGAAAAAAAAAAAAAAGAAAGACAGACTTGAACCTAGAGCTTGCCGATTTGGCTAGTCTAGATAACTAGCTTCCTATGCTGTGATTACAGGTGAGTCACAATATCTGCTCATGTGGGTGCTAGCAATCCAAACTTGGGTCCTCATGCTTACAGAGCAAGTACTAAGCCATCTTCCCAGTCCTGAACCCATCTCATTCTCATTCTAATCTTATTCTGAACTACTTAGTCCACCGTAGATAAGAATAGAAGTGCTGCCTTTTTTGTCAGTCACTAGAGCCCATCCCACTATGAAAACGGGACTCAGGGTACTTCCTCTCCGCTTGTCCTACATACCAGCCTGGTGTGAGCCAGAGAGCCCTGGATGCTCCATGACCCTGCAAGGAAAAATGATGGGGGCTGGCAGGTTCTTGTGTAGGGCTGTGATTTCCTGGGTCCTCTGAAAGGGGGAAGAGTTGGTAATAGTATTAGTTTGCTTCATCCATCCCTGTTACCCTTCTTTCTAGACAGCCACACTAACCTCAGGGGAAGAGAAGCCAGACAGAGACTTAGAGAACTACAGTGACGATATCCAGGGATCCATGCCTCCAAAGATGTAAGACTTCATTCTGGCACTGCGGACATGGGAGGAGAGGCCTTGGGATCATTAAGAGAATAAACAACTAAATTGAATGCTTGATTGGGTTCTTGGGGGCGGGGAGATGTGGAATTAATCATCCTGTACTAATCTTCATATACTTAGCACTTCAAAAAAGTGCCAGGTTTTGAATAGAAAATACTGAAGAACCATTCTAGACAGGAAAAACATCAAACCTTCTCACCTTATCTATTTATAACTTGTCATTTGCCCTTACAGTCTGACTGATGAGATGCTGCTCGAAGCTTGTGAGGGGCGAACAGCACACAAGTACGTTGTTATCTACTAGGTTCCCTTTTCTGCCCAAGCTCAAGGACAGCCTGTGCCGTCAATTATTTTCATCCCAGAGAAATAGTTCTTGTGCTTGACCTATCCATGCCTAAAGCCAGGCAGCTCCCTGTCCCCACCTCCCAAGTTTCTCTGTAGGCCCAAGATTAGGTCCATCCCAGTGTCCTTCTGACTTGGACTCCATCTGTCTCAGGGCTGCCCGGATTGGAATCACAATGAAGGCCAAGCTTGCTCGCCTAGAGGCCCAAGAACAGGCCTTCCTGGCCCATCTCAAAGGCCAGGACCTGGGAGCTTCTCAATCACAGAGTGAGAGCAAGTCCTCCCGAAAGAAAAAGAAAGCGAAGCAAAAGGAAGCAGCAGCAGTTACAGCAACTGAAGAGACTATGGGTGAGAAGCCTCTAGAACACACTGACCCAAACTTCAAGAAAAGGAGAAAGAAGAAAAGGCAACAGCTTGAGGAGAGAGAGGGGACAGCTGTAGGGAGTGGGGAGGAAAACGCTGCAGGAGTGAGTGAGCCTGGAGAACTGAAGAGCAGAGAGCAAGCCAACCAGTCGCTGAGGAAAAGGAAGAAAAAAAAGAGGCAGCACCGTGAAGAGGAGACGGATATCTGTGATAAAGGAAAAGGCAGCGAGATGGCAGGCAGGGCAGAGCTGGACAGCGGAGCAGGCCCAGATCCATGCGGCAGAAGCAAGCAGCAGCAGCGCCATAAGAAATACTTGAACACACAGGATGAAGAAAGGATGGATGACCTAACTAAAGCAGAGAGAACAGGCAGGAGAAGCAAGAAGAAAAGACAGAAGTGTCAGGAGGAGGTGGTCTTGGATATAAGTGATAAAAGTGATGATGACAGGACTTGGGAAGGAGAGAACGAAGGTAAGAGAAGTCAGTCATATCCAAAAGAGAGAGCCAAAAAGAAGAAACACAAGAGAGACTGAAGGTCTAGGCAAAGTGGGGCTCAGGTGGTTCTTTTTTCAGTGATAACCCGCGTCAGGGAAGGACTTCTACATACCTCTCAGCAGCACGAGTCTTTCCCAAGGAGGAAGCAGCTCTAGAACACCAATCTGCTCAACAGAGCCACAGTGCTATGTGTTAGCTGAAGGAGTAGACAAGGTTCCCTGTACAACTTCCTATCCAAAGAGTATGAACCCTGTTGCCTCCAAGAGCCCAGCAAGGAGGTGAAGTGTGCTGGGAATGTGGGGAAAGGCATGCAGACCGGCAGCATTTGAAGGCATGTCAATGCTCAAAGAAACTGAAAAATAGAGACTTCTGTGAAATGTCTTGGTTTTAAATAGTGTGACGGCTAAGAAAAACAGGTGTCTGGGCTGTGGTCAGTTCCCAGGTTACCTATTTCTAATACTATACCAAATCATGAGTGATTCCATGTAAATATCAAATCATGTGAACTTGGGCCCCAATCCTATAGGTTATTCTCAATTGACATCACATCACTATTTCCAGCCCTTTAATCCCAGTACTTGGGAGATAGAGGCAAGCAGATCTCGTGTGAGTTCAAGGCCAGCCTGGTCTACATAGCAAGTTCCAGGCCAGTTGGGGCTACAGGAAAACCCTGTCTCAAAAAGCCCCCCCCCCCCCCAAAGCAAATGCTTAGTCTGTTCCTACAGAGAAAGTATTACCCACTAATAATTACTATGGCCAGAATACTCTAGTTTCAAGAGAGAAGACACCAAGTCTTTATTGGGAAACCTGCCTATGCACCTCCTCACTGCAGACGGTAGACACACTCTGTGTCAGGGTAGGATGGCAGGTTCAGCTGGTACTTCTTTTCCAGAGCAGGTGGTACAAAACGACCCCCCAGGTAATGATAGCGGCCAGTAAACTGGACTGCAGACTTCTTTGGTGCTGTCAGTGAGATGAGTAAGTCTGGTTGGATTCCGCCAGGGTTTCCCTTCTCCACATCCCATCCTGAAGAGAGAAAGCAGTATGGAAGAGGTACAAAAGGCCTAGCTGCCTTCGTCCTAAAGGAGAGGGAATCCTGTCAGTGCCCACTTGAGGTATTCTCATCCCATGAGGCCTGCATGACCTCTGCTCCCCAGCCCTAATGTGGAACCTAGAAAGCTATCTTCTGCCTTCCTAGATTCAAATTATTTTTAGACCTGATCTATGCTGTGGCTTAAGAATCTCCAAACTGCCAATCTTGAGACATGAGAGAGCCCCAGTCCCCCCCAACCTTTTGGGTTCCAGCACCTGAGGGAATATCGATGCTAGCAATGGGCACAGTCAGGACACTCAGGACACTCAGGATGCTGTGGAACGGCTCCCGAACATCGCCCTTGAAGCTGAAGCCAAAGATGGCATCCACCACCAGCTCATACAGCTCATCAACCATCATGGGCTTTAGGGAGGCAGGAAAAGGAAAGAATGTCAAGAGCTGGGTGCTGTGCTGACAGCCTAAACTGGGGAGGGCTGTCACTTGCACCTACAGATAACAGAAGCATAGATATAATTGTTTCACTAATTTCAGGTTGGTCTGAATCCAGAAATTTTCTGTTGAGTGCCTATTTGCCACTGGGTGTGTATGAGAGAGAGATTCAGCATAGGGTATCCTGAGACTAAAAGTCTGAAGAGATCAATTCTGGTCTCAACTTTGTCTTGATCCAGTTCTCTGATTTGAGGCAAACTGTTTCTCTGTACCTCAGTATCTTCATCTATACAACAAATTAACTTTTTAAGTCTCAAATTCCCACCTCTAACTCCATACATCTACAGAAAAGGTTAAGGATAAGACTTTCCCTAGAGGCCTAGTGATCAGTGTTTACTACAGAATGGGCATATTAGAGCTGCTGGTGCTGGGTACTCATGGAACACCTTCTAGGCATCTTTCACGGCAGGCAGCAGGCCACCTGGGTCTGAAACATGAAGGAAAAGCTGGGCAGAGGCAGCACTCAGAGCATCACACAAGCCACCAACCTCTGAGGGCATTTCACCAAGGAAAGGAATGTCCATTTTCTGACACTGAGTCACAAGTCCAGTGAAGAGCGGTTTGTTCGGTCTTTTGGGGTAATAGATAGTTGGCTGGTAGCCCTAGTTAAAAAGGAAAGTGATCATTCAGTCTCTGAGCCTGGAATCCTCATACTTTCCCCCCAAAGCCTCCGTCAACGTACTCACAAAGAGTTTGAGGTGGCGCGCACACACCAGGCCATCTCCTCCGTTATTCCCGGGGCCACAGATGACCAGGACGGCAGGGGGACTCTTGGTCAAGGACGTAGGGGGATACGCCTGAAGGCAGAGGTTCAAAGGCTCAGGGAAGCACTTGCACCAGCTCCACTGCAAGGGCCTCCCCGCGGCTGCGAATTGTGCCACCTACTTTGGCAATGGCTGTGGCACAACTCAGCCCGGCCAGCTCCATTAGTTGATCCACGCTGAACTGGTACTCGTTAAATAGCTCCTGGTCTACGGCCTGGGCCTCCTCCTGACTGAGGGAAGTCCTGGGCTGAGTGCCCGCCGCTGAAGTGCGGGGTAGGCCTGCCTAGTCCCGCCGCCCCAGGCGCCCGCGTCCAGCCCGGCCCGGCCGCCGTACCTCAAATACTTCACCGCGGCGCTCGCCATGGCCTCGGAGTTCCGGCTGCCGCCGCCGGAGCTCGGACGCTGCGCCCCCCACCAGGCAGGTCCCCCTGGGCAGACACCCGGCCCACTTGCGATCCGGGGAAGGCGCGACCCGGTGACCAGCAGCCCGAACCCCAGCAGTGCCCGCAGTCCGGACATCCAGCCCTCCGCGCCGCAGCCGTGGCGCATGCGCGGGCCCCGCCCCGCCCCCAGCGCCTTTTGCTGCGAGCCCTAGCTTCCGAGTTTCATCCTGCCAGGAGTTCCATACACCTTCCGTTCCTATCTGCATTCCAGCCCTTCCCGAGAATATTTGCTAGTGACCCATTCTTCTGGGTGTACAGATATGCCTCGCTCCCAGCCGCCTTTTGGCATTAATCATGGTTTTGTAGTGAAGCTGTATATAGTACAACAGTTGCACTGCGTTCCTGCTCTACCACAGCACCTAGAGGTGGGATTACAGGCAGGAAAACTCACTACCTCATTAACACACTAGGTATTCTGCCCATCTATTTAGCATAACTTAAGGTGACCCTACCTCCCGAGTGATTGACTAGTGAAACTGCAAAGGTAGGTTTTCTCAACAGATACACTAGAGATTTTTAGTCTACCCCAGTGTTATTAAAATTTCTCTTTGGGAGAGGCAGACCAACTCAACCTGCCTCTCTCCCCCTGCTTTGCAACCCAAAAAAGTCTCCCTAGGCCTTGCAACAAACACACAAATTTGTCCACTCACAGTTAAACAGATTCTAGCTACGTTACTTGGTCTTACTAACAGAGCAACGGGTAAGGGGTTACTTACGGAACACAGGAGCCCACCCTCCCTTCCACAAGTTACATTACTAAATCCCCATGCCTGGGATCTTGCAACTTCCCGGTGAACATATCCAAATGGCCCATGGGGGAGGGGAGAAAAGGGCCCGCCTCCTGGTGCCCCTAGTTTAAATAATTTTAGCCCCTCCTCTTCTCACAGCCAAGGCCAATAGACAGGGTGGGTGGGGCGTAGGACTTTCCCAGCTCCTTGTCTTTCTGCTCAAGGTGGTCCTGGGTGATACCACTCTGAGAGGGGTGTTTGCCCACCTTTTCCCTCGGAGAATCAATCCACTCTACACCCAGTTAATTTTCTGGGGTTATTTGTCATTCTAACATTCCCCACTCTGAAGAGGTAACCCTAAAATCTTTTAGGGATTAGATAAGAACTCCCAAATACTTTTGGCATTTTTGGCCTTTGGCCAGAGTAGACTACAAAAGGCACAAGACACTTTGACTTTTAGTCCAGAAAGAAACTGGTTACTTTTCTTTGAGGTCTTTTTGCTCTAAATTGTCAAGTCCATTTTTACCTCTTATTTTTATTACACTATCCTCTAAAGAGGTCACCCTAATTGCCAATAGGGAATTGAGGTGCTGACCGCTCTGGTTTCCTTCATGCTGAATAAGGGCTCAGGTTGTGCCAACCGGGGTACCCCTTTAGTGGTCTATCTAAAAGACCCCAAAATTGCATAACTGTTAGCTCTAGGAAGGAAAGAGAGTCCTTGACTGATTCCTGGGAGATGTGAAGAAGTAAAGGCAGGAGTAGTGAGCATTATGTGTTTTAGACCAGGAACCAGAAAAGCCAGAACACGGACACTTTAAATGTCCAAATCAAAGTCCGTTAGAATTTCTTGATGAGGGCTTCCAAAAGCATCCGTCTATTTGGTTCCTCATTTTCTTCTGACTACCAAGGCTGGACTTGGGAGTGATGAAGTGAGGATTTGTTTTCAGGCACTTTGATACCTGTTGGAGTGGCTAGAATTAGTGTACAGCTTCTAGACAGGGAGAGAAAAGAAATTAGCCATAAGTACAATCCCTTGCATTCTTAAAGAAACATACTAACTGCTTTAATTTTTGGTTATACTTTCCTGATGGGTGTTTAAGACCTTGAAGTCGGCCCAAATAAACCAATTTATTTTTACTCTTGAGGTCAGTTAATGATCTGGTTCCCAAAGTTCACATGGACTTTGAAGGCTCTCTAGGCCTTTCTTTTACCAGGTCCATCTATGTGAAAAGAAGCCAGAAGATCCTTCACTTAGAAGCATTCAGGAAACTTTGACTCTGTGTTGTCCCTCCTCTTTGTAGACTGGACACTGGTTTAAGTCCATTTAGTGGGGTCTCCACATCCTCCCTGAACAAGAAAACCCACGACTCACCACAGGTACAGGATATTTCTAAAGATGCACCATAGTCCCCTTAGTTGGGACTTAGTTGACCTTGGAAGGCAAGAGACAAAAATTGTCCCTTCAAGTCCCTGTGAACAGATTAGTATAGGTCTTTAAATATGACTGTTGTTGCAAGAATTCTCTCATGGTGAGGCCCGGCATTCAGCCTCACCCCACCCCCAGGTTTGAACCGCCTGAATAGATAGAGAATGTTCTTTAAAGAGATTAGTTTATTCCGTGTTACTTACAAGAAATTCATCCCCAGATAGAGATTTCCTATGGTGGAGCCTGCATTTTGATCATGGTTCCCTCTTGGAACTCTCGAGTGTGCCCAAGATGGAGACCTGGCACCACACCCACCTCTCTCCTTCCCAGCCTTCTGCATTTCCGCTAAACCTCCCCCCTTAAGTCATTGGTTAGTTGGCTTGTCAGTCATATTTCGAAGTCCATCCCTCATAACAGACAGAGGGAAAACTGCTCCTCTATGCAACAGTTGTTAATCACCTAAGAAGGTTAATTTCACCAGTTTGGTACTTTTAAATACCATGTAATATATAGATAAAGCTTGGCAAAACCCAAAAATTCTTGAATAAACCTTGACTAGACATATATTTTGTTCCTTAAACTACTCTACTAAATTATTAGTTAAAATTTTTTAATATTATTCATACATAATTTTGTCATATCTTTTATATATTATAACATATCAACTCAGATCTTTAATCACTTGCACAGACTTTCTCATTTTTTCTTTTCTATTCTGGAAATATCCAGAATATCTCTCATGATATTAATAAAGAAAATAAAAAGGTAAAAATTTTCAGAAAGCTGTGGGTATGGAGGTGTAATAATAATATTAAGAAATAAAATTTCTATCTGTTGTGAGAATTCTTGGGGACACTAAGCAATGTTTATCCCCTTTCAAAGGTTCTAGTGTCAAACCAATATTTGATTACATTAAAGTTCATCTTGAAGAACCAATGATTTTACTCATAGAGATGGGTGAGGTGTTATTGACAGGTGTATGGGTGACCTGAGAGTAGTTGCAGTGTAAAGACTTTATGCAGCATAGATGTTGTCTTTTTATAACCTCATGGGTCAAGCTCTCTCTTCTTAGTCTTCTCCTGACTTTCTCTCCAAATCCAGGAAACCATTTGTGATTAGGGCAGAATTACATACATTTGTCTGGGAAGAGTAGCTGGATACTCTGGTGAGGGTCCAATGATCCTGCTTATCCCATCTTTAATGAAAGAACACAATAGTCAACAAACCCAGTTGTGATGACCTTTTGTGAGTAGGCACAGCTGAAGTTATGAACATGATAGTTATTTGGCTCAGAAGAGTGCTGTGCAGCATCATCTTACTAAAACAACATGGAATGCAAATTATACACATAATTGAATGTACTGAAATAATATTACCTGTATGCACACTGCACTTAATAAGTTCCCAGATAAATTTTAAAGGAAACACAAAACAGTTACTGACTGAGAAACTTTGGCAGAGGGTGCTCTCTGTCTTCTCCATGAACTGTGAATTGTCCTTTTAAAAAATATATCCTGTTGGTTCTTTCATTAAGTAGTTAAATATATCTTTGTATTTACTATACATTTTTATTAGTCTGTGTCAGTGACTTTTTTTTCATTGTTGTGACAAAATAGAGACTTGTAGTAGCTACTTTTGTTGTAGGCATTTTACATGATGAGATAAATAACAATAACCTCTGATGACATTAGTTTATCCCTTAGTTATTCTCAATAGCACAATGCCTTTACTCTTAGGCTATCGTTCTCCTTTTTCTTTGTCACAGGGTCAGGGGGTCAGCCTGGACCTGGACAAGAGTCTTGGAGAACATCTTGAGATAACTCACTTGAGTCTGAAGTGGGAGGGCGAATACCATCTCTAGAGTCAGCTTCTCCGTGAGCTCCAACAGAACATGACAGTTCACACACACACACACACACACACACACACACACACACAGTTATAACTGAGTCAGCTTCTCCGTGAGCTCCAACAGCACATGACAGTTCACACACACACACACACACACACACACACACACACACAGTTATAACTGTCCATTCATATTTAATTTTTTTAAAAGTTTGGTAAGAGGTAAGACTACTAGCTCCCAGGGTGATTTCTTTTAACGAGGGCTCTCAGTCTGTCTGGGTTAGGAAAACCATATTACAATTTACCATACATAATCTTGAAATAAGTACTCATAATCTGGAGAATAAGAAACACAGAATCAGAAAACAGTGTTTTTTAGGTACCACTGGAAAGAGAGGGTATCAAAATGTTCTTTCCCGTCAGTCTGTCCATGACATTGTAACTAGAAAGTGAAAAGCAGAGGTGCCCAGAGCATGAAGGGGCAGGAA
The DNA here is from genome assembly GCA_035773235.1 of Eospalax fontanierii. Taxonomy (NCBI): domain Eukaryota; kingdom Metazoa; phylum Chordata; class Mammalia; order Rodentia; family Spalacidae; genus Eospalax; species Eospalax fontanierii. The sequence continues at coordinate 57,117,466 of CM069543.1, read as the reverse complement.
CCAAAGCTAGCTTGGAGCAACTGAATATCAGAGAGGGAAATACTCTATTTCAGAGAAAAATAGGCTTGGGATCACAGTGCAGAAAGGCAGGAATTAAGATCAGTGGAGGCCACACCTTAAGTCTTCCACCAAAGTAGTCTATTCTTTATTCTTTTTTATCACCCATTGTTGTAACTACATCCTGGTAGCAGCTTTTCTCTTGTAAGGCTTTGCCCTGGAGTACTGAAAATTCACATGAGTTTCCCAGGTTTGGCCATTACAAAGTTCCAGCTTGCTTTGTGCCTGGCTAGTCTTGGAGGCATATAGCTAGAAAAACTTTAGAAACTGACAAACATGCTATGTAAAAAAAGGTAAGAATTCAAAGCAGTTAGTTTTAGAAATTAGTAAATATACCATATAAAAGAAATGAAAATCCAAAGTATTTATCTTAAAACAGGTATAAAACTGTTCATGGAAAAGAAACTCACAAAGCCAATGGGAAAAATAGGAAGCTATGTCCAGTGCACACATCCTTGGACTGTTGCTCTGAGAGCATGTCTCAGCCAAGTTGTGTTGTCAATAAATGTCAAGGTGCCATAAAGCAAGCTGGTCCCAGAAGGCAAGAACAGCAATGAGTCATAGCATAACAATTCTTACTTAACTTTGTGGTCAAAGCTTTTGAGCCAACAGAAAGCTGCAGCTGCAGACTTCTGGAAAAGGGGAAAGGGTCAGACTTCCTAGAAACTGTTTTCCAGCCTTGAGCTGGGAATAAGTTGTGACTGAGTTTCAAGATGGTTACTTTGCACAAAATGGAGTCACTGTAGTCATCATAGGCCTTGGTTTGTTGTTGTTGTTGTTGTTTTTAATGAAAGCTGTTAAGTACAGCTGACTAAGATCAGGGAAATATTTCAAGGCCCTAAAGGAGTCAGGTTGCTCCACAAACCTGAAAAAAAGTAAGTTTTCCTTACTCCAGTAAGTGACCAGTTGGTAAGGCTTGCTTGTTGACTATTTTAAGGAATTTATGACTTTTTTTTTTAATGGCCTCCTTATAGTTCTTCTGCGATTTACACATTCTATCATGGTAGGAAATAAAACAAAAGGCCAAGAAAAACATCCAGAAAAGAAATGACTTTTAAAATCTTTTTCCTTTTGTCCAATAGACAAGCAGTTTACAGTTTCAAATTCCCTGAGTCATGATAGCAATTTAGATAAAGGAAGAAGCTTTAGGACATTTTTATTAGAATCCTCAGGGCAAGCAAGCTGTCAGTCTCAGCAGCTGCCTTGTGAAGAATCGAGGGGACAATTTCACTCCCAAATTTTACTTCCTTATGGAATCTTTCCTGCAAATGTTTCAACATACAACCAAGTGGGGTTTTAGTGGTGTGGGTCCTCCTCCCATTTTTGCACCAGTGATGACAGGTAAGCCAAAAGAAGACAGTCCACAAAACAAAAGATAAAGACACAAAAGATGAGGACAAACAAGTAAAACATACAGTGGCCGTGTCTACTCACACATCAGAACCAGAAACCAGAAGGAGAGAAGACGTCTCTGTAAGATGTAACTGAAAGAACCCCCGCCCCCAGCAGTTTCAGAACTCAGGAAGACTGACAGAAACCTGGGACCAGAATTTACAAACATCCATGAGAAGAAGCTGACTTTTACAACTTCTCAGCTGGATAGACCCAGAGACCAAAATACCTGAGAAAGAAACTGACTTCGACAGCTTCTCACCAGATAAAGTCCCTGACAAATATCTGTAAAAAGGGATTCCTTCCTGGCCAAAAGTTTACTATTCTCCCTTGAACATCAATCAGATGTCATGGGGACCCCCTCCCCATAAAAGGCCTTCTGACCAGCTAGGCAGAGCTCGCTCATTCTCTCATTCTTTCTCCCGGACCTAGGTTCCTGATCCCAATCTGGAGCCAGGCATGCCAGCCCAGTCCCCCAGCCTGAGCCCCCAAGATGAGAGGGCTAGTCTCCCCCATCTCCCTGGGGAGACTAGCCCAGGGGGCTAGCATCTCTCCACACCTAAGTGCGGAGGGAACTAGTCCCAGCTGGTCTCTCTTTTCCTGACTTGAGAAGCCAGTCCGGTGCCCGCACCCTTAATAAACCTGTCCTGTTAACTCCCTTCCTTCATTTCTGCTGCATCTCTCAAACCCAGACCTTACAGTCTCCTCTTCCTCTGGGGACCGGGTTTACAGACTGTCCAATCTGCCTGATGTCTCCCCAAATGTCCAGACCCCCGAAAACTCACTGATCAGTGCTGTCTCAAACAGGCATCAGCTGTCAGTTTCTTCTTACTTATATTTCAGTTTCACTTTGCCGTGGTCGTAGTACTGGACTCCTGCAGACCTCTGCACTCCACTGATGGACTCACTCCCATGTCAGGCCTATCCCAAGCCAGTGACTTCTTTAATTTGTGATAGCTGTGGTCTTGGGCTCCCAAGGGCCTCCAAGCTCCACTGACAGGTTTGCTCCCATGTCAGACTTGCCCCAGATCACTGGCCCTGAGTCTCGGGTCTCCCAGGATCTTGGTGGGACCTCCAAATGTTATGGTGCTAAGGGCCCTGGGAAGAACCACTCAGATTCACATGTTCAAAATGAGCTAAATTTATTTAACTGGGCCACTGACTGCACTTCCTGGGCTAAGAAATTAGAGAGCACAGCACCTGAAGGTGGGATTACAGAAAGGAAAACCCACGACCTCATTAACACACTAGGTATTCTTCCGGTCTATTCATAACTTAAGGTGGACCTGCTTCCCTAGGGGTGGTCTTATGACCACCAAATGATTGCTGAAACTGGAAAGATGGGTTTTCTCTACAGATACCCTGGAGATTATTTAGTCTATCCCAGTTAATTTTCTAAGGCTATTTGCCACTTTAACATTTGAGAATACAAATTCACACTGTCCTGTGGTTAAGGGAGAAGAATGTGGACTAGGAAATCAGTTGCCATTAAGCAGTAAGCTACAGGTAATTATCCAGACTCTTAAGGGTTGATTTCCCCAAAATTGATGTCCTGAAGCCCAAAGTCCTAATGTGCCAGTATTTGGAGATGAGGCATTTGGGAGGTGATTAGGATTAACTGAGGTCACAAGGTCTGTGCCCTTACTGAGATTCAAGCCCCTCCCCTATTAGACCCTTACCATGCTTGCACTCTGATCTCAGACTTTCAGTCTAAAAACATGAACAAAATTAACTCCCAGAGGATGTAGCTCAGTTGGTACACAGTTTACCTAGCATGCAAGAAGCTTTGGGTGCTTACCTAACACACAGCCCCCAGCACCAAATAAACTGGGTGTGGAAGTGAATGCCTGTCATCCCAGCACTCAGGAGGTAGAGGCAGGAGGATCGGGAATCTAAGGTCAACCTCTGCTATATAGACAGCTTGAGGCCAACCTAGGATACATGAGATCCTGTCTCAAAAAAAATCAATTTCTTGTGTTTGGAGAGAGAGATGGTTCTTACACCCACAGAGGTCAAAGGCATCAGATTCCCTGGAACTGGAGTTATAAAGCCACGTGGGTGCTGGGAATCGAACCTGGGTCCTCTGCAAGAACGGTTCTTAACCACTGAGATATCTCTTCAGCCCCCTGAAGAATCTTCTTAAAAAAAAAAAAAGACAAAAACAAAAATGGGATTTCTCTGTAGACCCAGCTGACCTGGAACTCCCCATGTAGACCAGACTGGCCTCAATCCAGATCTACCTGCCTCTGCCTCCTGAGTGCTGGGGTTAAAGATGTGCACCACCACACCTAGCCTGAAGATTTGTTTCAAAAACACATTTTATTTGACATTTTGAATACTTAATACACAACAGGTGCTGGCTAACACAAACCTTATTTCCCAGGAACGCTATTATTCCCATTTCACAGATAAGAAAGCACAATATGTCTAATGATGGTGATGGTCACTGGTGGAGCTGGTACCTAAGCAGGATGACATAGAGTCTGTGTGTAAGACTTATCCTATATGCACTGGTTACAGAAATATGTAAATAAGAGCATATCCCTTCTGATTTCATGGTCATGGATAATAACTCTAAAATGATACAACAAATGGGAGCTGCCTTTGGGAAGGGCCCAGTTCTAACCCCGTTGTTCCTGCCATTTAGACTTTCGGAGTTTTCCTTGGGAAATGGTTTCAAATCCAAGTCAAGAGGTCATGTGGATTGAGTACCTTCTGAGCTCCAGATCTGTGATTTAATTTAATCCTGCCAAACCTGTGACATGTCTTTAGTCTATCAGAGATAAGAAAATTGAATAGCAGACAGAAGTCAAGGAAGTGGAGGGCCAGTATGGTGGTACTGGACCCAACCCAACAGCAATATCCCTGTACGGAAGACCTACCACTTGCACTTCAGAACACGTTTTCTTTGCTGATTTAGTAGCAGATCTGATTTCATCTGTTCATGTGGCTACAGAGGAAAAGCCTGCATTTTCTGGTCTCCCTTGCAGCAGGTAAGTGTGGTGGCGGATGCTTGGATAAAGACAACCTGACTCTTAGCATCCATGTCAGCCAAGAGACTGGAACAGTTCTGAAAACATATTCCTTCAGAATTCTTTCAGAACTGTACTCCCAAACAAGGGCTCCCTCTTTCTTTTATTGAAACAGTATCTCCAGGACGAAATGGTGAAGTAAAAATAGACCCTTATCAGAGGATTTTTGTCTCTTCTGACCCTCTGTTGACTTAGAATAGCACACATACACAACCACAAGCAGATATTACAATTTCTCGCATTGCTTTCAATAAGATTAATACTGTTTGTCTTAATGAAGCATGCACGCACATATATTCATACATTACTTTGGATCATGGGCAAGGAAAGATCATGAAGGATTAAGGTCATATGCCCAGTCACCTGGCTCAGTAAACCTCTCTGTACTGTAACCTTTTAAAAGATTTATTTTATGTGTATGAGTGTATTGCCTGCATGTATGTAAGTGCACTCATGCAGGGACAGCACTTCTTCCCACACTTAGTTCTTTGGTTTGTATATTATACTCCAGCTGACAGGAGCGCTAAGAACCAGCAGTACATCCTGGTAACCACCAAGCCATCTCACCAGGCCCTTTGTTTTCTGTGGTTGTTGTTTTATGTGTTTATGTGTGTGCTTTTTCTTTATCTGTTTTTTGTTTTTGTTTTTTTGTTTGAGACAGGGTCTGCCTGTTGCTCCAGCTGGCCTGGAACTGTCTATGACACCAGATTGCCCTTGATCTTACAGAGCTCTGCCTGCCTCTGCCTCCAGAGTGCTGGGATTAAAGGTCTGTGCCACCATGCTGGGCTGTTTTGCTGGTTTTTTTGAGACAAAGTCTTGCTATGTAGCCCAGGTTGGCCTTGGAGTGGTGATTCTCCTGCCCCCTGCTGAGTACTGTGCTCACAGGGCTACAGCATTGTGCCTGGCCCTCTCTTTCCCCATCTATAAAAGGGAAGAATAACAGTGCTTCATGAGCTTGATGTGAAAAAGCACCTGTAAGATGTTTAAGGTGTGGGGCATGTGCTTCGTGTTCAGTAAATGTCACAGCATCATCGTTTCTTTGACCTCTGGTATTGTCCTACAGGCTACAGTGACTGGAACATTTGCTTTCCTATGGACGAAGCAAAGTCATGCATTGGTCACAGTGTCTTCTGTCGTATGGCTTCCCTGTTTTCCATATGAGAAAGGAGGTATAGAGAAGTCAATGGCTGCAAAGCCACTTGAGCAAGAAGTTATCATTTTTAGAACTGGCAAAGGCCTTGGCAGAAATGAAGTCCCGATGCAGAAAGACAAGACCCTTGTTCACCATCTATTTTCCATTTTTGTTTACTGAGTTAAAACCCCAAAGAAGAGCAAGGATAACCCCTTGATGAGGAGCCTGCAGAGCCCTGGTCGGCTCTCTTGTACACCATGTACACATGGAACCTGAGGGGCTTGTCCCCAAAAGCCCCTGAAGTGCAGATGTTGATAAGTTCCTGAAGAGGTGAGGGCTGTGGCCAGCAGGTAGAGGTCACATGACTATGCAGAAGCCAGACTGGGTGAGTGTCTTCTGGGGCTTCCTGCTAAGGGCTTCCCTGGTCTCTATGGATAACCTGAGGGACATAGGGAGAAGCCGCAGTGGGGTGACTGAGGCAGCACAGGAGTCTGTCTTCCTGGCTCCAGATTCCCATCTCTACTTTTTTTTTCAGACCTTTGCCTTTCTCTGAGGCCTACATTCAGGTCATGCGGGAAGCAGGGGATACTCTGGGTAGACCTCCATAGCCAGGTGAGCATTGTTCAGATTACTGAAAGCTAAGACGAGTTGCGAGGCCCTGTAGCCAAAGCATCAGCTTTTCGCTCGACCGTAACAGCAGCCATGCTCAGTTAAAAGTGCCATAGGTAGCCTCTTCTATGTCCTTCATCCATTTCCCAGGCCTTTTCTTCTCCTTCTGGACTTACCTATTAGCTTGGAGGCCATTGGGTACTGGAATGATAGGGAACTCCACTCTGGGGGGATTTGGACTTCCAGACGAAAGATGGACTGTGGCTCCTAGGCCTGGATAGAGAGGATCAGACATGTTCATCTAGGCCTCTGCATAACCAGGTGTATGGTGAATTCGGAATTCTCTCTGAGGTTTTTCTTTCCTATTGGTTCATTCCGAGGCGAGTCCCGCCCTTGGACCAATAAGGGGGAAGGAAGGTGGGGAGAAGGGAAGAAAGGAACATGGCAGCAAGCCAGAGAGCAGCGCTGGGATTGCTAAAATCCACGTGGGAAGAAAAATACCCGGGCCCCAGGCCCACGCAGAAGGCCAGCATGCCAAGTCCCAGCTGTCTTAAGGATCATGTGAGTGAAAGTGAAATGCTGGCTGGGAAAGGACTAAGAGACCTGAGAGTGGCTGTTGTGGACTTTGTGGGCGGGCCGCTGGTACCCAGCAACTTTGTAAACTTCGCTAAACAAATCTCTCTAAATGGAAGATCAGTTTCTGGTTTATCCAGCTGGATTAACCAGATCCCACCCGCTAAGGCATGGAGAATAAATTTCATGAGACACCAGGACATTAGTGGGAAAAAAGAAGCTCTGGGGAGAATAAACATAGAAGCTGTCCAGGGAGGTGCCAGTCACCTCACGGAGGGTGCCTTGTACTGCCTGGTGCTTGTACACATTTGACAATGGTGTGCTTCACCGTGTCTGAAAGGAAACACTGAAAAGAACACATCAATAAATTCAAGCCAGCTTACCAAGTAGCAAGGCCTGCTCCCTGAGCTGGAAGACTTTGAGGGATGTGGTCAAAGACGCTGTTTTAGATGTTAGGAAAGGAAAATCTGAGGAACAGGAAGGAAGACAAATCTGGAAAATACTTGAGGGAAATGGCCCAGGCCCTCAAGAGGCAAGCAGAAATGGGGGAGGGCTATTGCCAGGGTTAGCAACCTGGGGAGCTGGGGGCAGGTGGGAGCAGACCCTGAGTGGGAGGACCAGGAAGGTGAGAGAGAGTTCCACCTGTAGGAGGTGGGGCATGGCTATTAGCCTCCTGCCACACATGCTCCAGTCTCTGAGGTGCTGACGTAGAGGTCATGTTCACCAGTCCCTTCATCTCTTCATCATGGCTGTCTTCGGAATCGTCATCTTTCCATCTACTGAAAAGTCTGTATGAACAGGGGACAGGAATGTGGCTAGGCTGTGGGACACCCCAGTCTGGTCGGCTACTTTCTGGTAGCTCCACCCCACCAAACCCACTTAGCCTACCTGTCCTGGGCATTGTCTGTGCTGCTTTGCACCCTAACTGTGGTCCTTGCTACCGGGGAGGCCTTCTCTGAAGCCTGAAGCCTTCTAGGAGCTGGAACAGAGGGCTGAGAACAAAGGTGAGTGCAGAGTTCGGTTCAGAGGAAAAACGGCCAGGGAGTTATCATGCTGTCTCTTGTGAGTACATTCCTTCCAACTGCCCCCAGGGAACCACAGTGGCCCCACACAGACTTACCTGGTAGAGACAGTCCAGACTGATTCTGAGAATTCTGGAGTAAGGCTCTTTGCTCTGTAACTCTTAGATTAGAACTCGGGCTTGTAGACCCAACCAGAACCTGACCATCACCCTGTCCTGCTTAGAGTCTCTCCTGGCATCATCAGAGTTGGAAGGAACCTTTGGCTGGAACCTTGGCTAGAACCTGGGTCTTTTGACCTTTTAATCCAGTCCCCATCTGTACCAGGCTAATTTTTTTCTTTAGTTCTGGGGACAAAACTAAGGGTTTCAGACATACTGGACAAGCATTCTACCACTCCCTGCTACAGGTTAATTTAATTTTGCTTGTGGATTATAGTCATCTTGGTCTAAAAAAAAAAAAAAAAAGCCATACAACCTATTACATCATTAAATCCCTATAATAAAGCATAACTTTCCACTCTTAAGATGACAGGAGATTTTCTAAGGAAGGAGGTGGGTGGAAAGCGGGTGACCTCTGAAGAGAGAGACCAGAGGCAGAGCCAAGGGGCCCGAGAGAGCTCACAACCAGATGAGTCATAGGGCTTCCTTGGAGCAGCACCTCCATCCTGTGGCCATTTAGAGAACTACAACCAAGGACCCACTTCAGACTTCACACAAATGGCTTAGAGACTTGACCTTTATTCAAAGGGATTGTTACCACACAGTCAAAGTCCTGAGACAGCCCTTGGCTGAAGTTATGCCACAGTTCAGTTCACCTCCCTGCCTCCCCGAACCTGTCATGCAAGCCCAGGGGCAGATAGAAACGTGAGCAGTGAAGTGTGTCACCCAAAGACATTACCCCCTTTTCTGGGCAACTGTCCCCACTCCTTATCTCAGGTCACATCTTACTAGGATCTGAGCTTGGACTCGTCCCTCCTGGGCCAAGTGGGTCTGCATGGCGTCTGCCAGCTTCGCCACAAGCCGATCTCGCACAGAACCTGGTTCCTGCTGGGGAGAAGGGACAGAGGGGGAATGAGGAAGGCCTGGGTTTGCGGTCTCCAGGAAGCGGGGAGAGGAACAGAAAGAAGAGGAGGGGAGGAAGGAGTTCTACTTCCCTCTACTTGTGAGCCCCCCAACTCCCACCCCCACCAATGCTTTTCCCAGGGTCCCGCTGCTGGGCCCCATTGTAAGCAGAGACTGCGTCTTCCTCCCAGGAACATCCCCAGACCTGGCGCAACAGGTCCAGTCAGTGGGTGCTTGGTAAGTGAACTGAATGAGGCTAGGAGAGACAAGGAGCAAAGGCAGACACGTCAGCGGGAGAAGGGACTGGCAGGAAGAGTCAGAGGCGATCATGGAGGGTCTCACCTGACACTGGGCCAGAGCTTTCTCGTAGTACTTCAAGGCCTGGTCATACTGCCCCAGTCTCGCGGCAGCAGCCCCAAGGCCCTCACAGGCCTGCCGCTGCCCCTTCGTGTCCCCTGAGGAAGAGAGCCTGAAAGTCCTCTTGTTCTTCACCGCGGGGACCCTCCTCACCAGCACTGTGCGCCTTCAGTCCTTTAAGTCCCATGCTGACTCCCTCACTCTCACCTGTGTCTTGAGCAGCCTGCAGGGCATGCAGGTAGCTGTCCCGGGCAGCCCTGTGGTCCCCCAGCTGGCTCAGGGCAAATGCCAGGCTGCCGAAGCTCCGACCTTGCTCCCACCGTTGCCCCACAGAGCCTGCACAGCAGAGTACACCATTTGGGATAGGGACTTAAGGCTGTTGGGGAATCAGGACCAAGCAAGGGAGGGTCTCAGGAATCCCAGTCCCAGCCTTAATGTCTCAGGGGAATCTCAAAAGCCCAAAATATCAAAGATGAGCCGCTGTCATCCGGAGTTTGGGCCCAAATGCCTTCCTGGCCAGTTTGAGCCTGTCAGTCAACATTTAGTTACACACACACACACACACACACACACACACGCAGTACAAACACACTTTTCAAATCTATTTTTATTTTATGTGTATGACTGTTTTGCTTGCATGTATTTAAGTACAGCATGTGCATGCAATGCCTTCAGAGGCCAGAACCTCTGGAACTGGAGTTAAGGATGGGTGTTAGCTACCACCTGGGTGCTGGTCACCGACCCAGGACCTCTGCAAGAGCAGCCAGTACTCTTAACTACTAATCAATCTTTCAATTAGTTGTTTTTGAGTACAGGTCTTACCATGTAGCTCTGGCTATGTAGAACTGACAGAGATCTGCCTCCCAAGAACAGCAAGTGTTTGCAACCCCTGAACCACCCACCTCTCCAGCCTGTTTTTTTTTTTTTTTTTTTTTTTTTTTTGATACAAGGTCTCCCCATAGCCCCAGTTGACCTGGAACTCACTATGTAGACCAAGCTGGCCTCAATCTTAGAGATTTGCTTGACTTTGCCTCCCAAGTGCTGGGATTAAAAGTGTGTACCACCAATGCTTGGCTTCCTTTTTAAAATTTTATTTACTTTTAGTGTGTGTGGAGGGCATGTGCAGGTGGAAGTCAGAGGATAACTTACAGAAGTTGGTTCTCTCCTTCTACCATGTAGATTCTGGGGATCAAACTCAGGTTTTCATGCTTAACAGCAAGTACCTTTACCTACTGAGTCATCTCACCAACCCCTAGTAATCCCATTTTTATGTGTGGAAACCACAGTTCAGGATGGGAAGTGATTGCCTGATGAGTGTCATATACTCAGTGGAAGTGATCCTGGATAGCACTCCTGGCTTTCCAACCTCCAGTTCCCAGCCACTGGGCTCACAACCAGCTTCTCCCATTTCAGGTACTCCCAACCCATAACTGGTCCTGAAGATCCACCTAGTGTTGGCCCTTGGAACCTTTTTGTTTTGTTTTGTTTTGATAAGGTCTCATGTAGCCCAAGCTAGCCTTGAATTTTATATGTAGCCAAGGCTGACTTTGAACTTCTGATTCTCTCACCTCTACCTCTTGAGTGCTGAGATTACAGGTGTGCCCCACCATATTGCTTTACATGGTACTGGGAATCAAACCAAGGTTTTGTGCATGCTAGGCAAGTACTCTATCAACTGAGCTACACTCTCAGCCCTGAAACCTCTTAATCGTTTAGTTTTGGCCCATTCCCAGCCTCTGACATTTACCATGCAGAGCAGCAGCCTTCTGGTGAAGTTCCTGTGCTTCCTGATAGTTGCCAAGAACATTGTGGGTCATCCCAAGGTTTTGTAGCACTGTTGCCTGCTCTCCTGGCCCCCGACACAGAGGCAGGGCCTGCAGGAAGGTCTCTACTGCCAGAGGGAACAGCTGGAGCTCGAAGTAGCCCAGGCCCAGATCATTGTAGAGTGGCCCTGGAGTGTATAACCAGGGTCACTGGTAGCCAGATTAGCCATAACTAAGGCCATACAGGCCATACCCACTCCTGCAAGTACAGTCCCTTCCCAGCCCTCAGGCACCACCAGGCTCAGGATCAGCACCTCCCCATCTGACACCTTCTCTATCTAAGGCCTCACCGAGCAGTTCCTGCTCTGTGCTCCTGTCAGCAAGCTTTCGGCTCTCCTCCAGTGCCTGTAACACGTCACTCATCTTGTGCTGCCCACTGCTCAGCATACACCCCGCCGCAGCCCCCAGTGCCAGGGCTGCAGCCTGGGGCCGGTCTGCATGAGCATAGGCTTGGCTTGCTTCCTGTAAGCAGCAGGCTGCTTGCTTAGGCCATCCCAGGGCCTGGTAGCAGGCTCCCATTTTTGCCAGGGCTTCCCCATGGTCACCTTGTGGCTGGTAATGGCCTAGAGCCTTGTGGTACCAGTCCAAAGCTTGAGGCAGGTCACCGAGATCATGATAGGCCAAAGCCACATTGAAACATTGGTCACCATGACACCTGCCCTGGGGCTTCTCTTCAGGATGGGCTTGTAAAAGCAGCTCAAGACCTCTGGCTGGGTCCCCAGTTTCCACATAGGCAGCCCCCAGGTTGAAGGCACAGGCACGAAGTACAAAGCTGTCTCTGGTTGGTGGGACCTCAGAGGCTAGTAAGAAGGCCTTCTGGAAGCTATTCAAGGCCTCATGGGTCCTGCCAGCCTGCAGGGCCATGTTGCCAGCCCTGGTGAGAGTTTGGATGCTGGCTTCTTGCTGCAGCCACTTTCTTTTCTCCTTTTTCTTCCTGCAGTCTGAGGGTTTGGGTGCAGGCTCAGGCTTCAGAGGGCTATCCATAGGGCTGGGGGAAGACTCAGGGCCGCTAGCAGGGAACAGAGGGGTCAACATGTCAGCCTTGGCTTCCTCCTACAGCAGAATCCCTTGAGAGCAATTCAGTTCTACCTCTGTCAAATGGGACACTGAGAGTCAAGCATTGTTCTTTGAGCTCTCACCTTTCTAACTGTGTCCCACCGGGTAGCATTTCCACTCTCACTCTAAGGTCCTTATTCACAGGTCTTCTTCAGGACTGGAGTCGGGGAGCAGCTGCTCTCAGAAACCCCTTCATAATTCCATCCCCAGTACTACAGAAACAAAACAAACAAAAAAGCCCCCTTGGATTTTTGTGATCTCAAAACATCTACCACATCCCTTTCTTTTTTCTTTTCTTTTCTTTTCTTTCTTTTTTTCTCTCTTTCTTTCTTTCTTTCTCTCTCTTTCTTATTTTTTTATTTTCGTTGCTGAGGATTGAAACTTGCATGCTAGACAAGCACTCAGCCACTATGCTGTATCTCCAAATGTCCATGTTTTTTATTGCATTTAGCACATAAAGTTAAGAGATGCTGCCTTTCTTGTCTCCCCCTAGACTGGGAGAAACTTGAAGACATTTAAGTCTTCAGTAAGTTTGCTGAAGGAGATGAAAACATTCTGGAGATGCCTGGTGATTATGGCTATATAATGTTAGTGTATTTAATATTACTGAATACTAATGTCCCTGAAAATGGTCACAAAAGATTGTAGAATGCTTATCTAGTATTTTTAAATATTTGTTTTTATTTGTATTAAATAAGTCATTAATGAAATGTAAACATAAAATATATTAAAAATAATAAAAATAAATAATTTTATTGTAAGTATATAAGTACAGCGAATGCACAAAGTGTCTGCAGAGGCCAGAAGAGGGCGCTGAATCCCCTGTAACTGGAGTCATGGATGGTTAGTATCTATCATGTGGGTGCTAGGAACTGAACCTGGGTCTTCTGCAAAAGCAGTAAGTGCTCTTAACTATTCAGCCATCTCTCCAGCCCCTTAGTTTTAATTATTTATATGTGTATGTCTGCATCTAGGTATGTGCACATGAGTGAAGCTGCCCAAGAAGGCCAGAAGAGGACATCAGACCCCTAGAGCTGGAGTTACTGGCTATTGTGAGCCACAGAAACAACTGCTGAGCCACCTCTCCAGTCACATTTCCCTAATATTCTTGAGGCCCTAGGTTTGATCCTCAACACCTCTATTAATTTTTTTAAAAAGGAGGTGGGGGTAGGCTGGGCACAGTGGTACTCACCTTTAATCCCAGCACTCCAGAGGCAGAGGCAGGAGGATCCTGTGAACTCAAGGCCAGCCTGTTCTACACAGAAGTTTCAGGCCAGCTAGAGCTTGGGGAGGGGGGTTAAAATGTTAAATTTTATCTACTTTATCACTATATATATATATATATATATATATATATATATATAAAACACAAGTTCAGGACAGCAGGATGACTCAGCAGGTAAAGGCGCTTGTTGCCAGGCCTGAGTTTGTTCTCCAGGAAACACACAGTGAAAGGGGAGAACTGACCTCACAAGTTGTCTCTGACCTCACAAGTGTGCACAAATACACACAATAAATGTGATTAAAATTTTTTTTAAATGTTAAGAACAGAGGGGCATGGTAGTACATGCCTCTAATCCCCGCTCTTGGAAGGTAGAGGCAGGCAAAGCTCTGGAAGACCCAGGCCAGCCAGGGCTACAGAGTGAGACCCTGTCTCAAAAACACAAACACGGGGTTGGATAGCAAAGCAGTAAAGAGCATCTGCATGGCAGCTCCAGTTCCAGGGGATCCAATGCCCTCTTCTGATCTCTTCAGGCATTGCATATTAACATGCAGGTAATATACTCATACATATAAAATAAAAATAATAAAATATTTTTAAAACACAGGCAATATACTCACACACTTAAAAATAATAAATAAAATATTTAAAAATAATTATTAAAAAGTAAAACTATATACACACACACAAAACCCAACAGCAACAAAAATTAAGAACAGCGTACACAGGGCTGCCCCATCACCTCGGTCACATGGCCGCTCTGCACACTGGCCCACCAACAATTTATGTGTTCCTGCTTGTAAATCAAGCCTGGAGTTCGGCTCAGCCAGCCCCTGCTGTATGCCAGGGTCCAAACTCGCACTGGGGGCCCAAAGCTGAAAAAGCTACGAATTAGCAGGGAGCCAGCGTCCAGGAAGGGCTCTGTCTGCACTTACTCCCCTCTCTCCCTCCAGCGCTGGGGCATCTGCCCACTTTCTGCTGGCTGGTTGCAGTTCCCGTTGTGCTCTGGTGCACAGAGCCTCCTTAGGCCAGAAAACATTCTTCTCGCGTTTCCTTCTGGTGTCTCTCCCCAGACCCACTCTCATCCCAGGAAACCGAAAAGGGAGTAGAAAAGATCCAAGTACTGGGCTTTGGCTGCCTGTCTCCTTTCTTTTTCTTCTCTCTCTCTCTTTTCTCCAGAGATGCAGGCAAAAGGGATGCATTCTCTTTTCAAAGGAATGTTTTCCAAGATTGGGGATTTAGCCCAGTAACAGAGTGCTTACATAAGGTCCTGGGTTTATCGTCAGTACAAAAAGGAAAGAGAGAGGGGACAGAGAGAGATGGGGGGAGAAGGGAGGAAGAGACATGAGCAAAGAGGAGGAAGAGTGGGAGGGAGAAGAAGAGGGAGAGAGAAAGAGAGAGAATATGAGAATGGAAAAGGGAAGATTTGCTTCTAGAAACACCTGAAATCCTAATTTTCCAGAGCTCCAACCCTGAGGCATTCCCAGTTGCCCCGACAAAGTCTTTAGGGCCCCATTGCAGGATGTCTTACCTTACCTCTGCTTTTCTTCAAAGGTAGCTTTCTGGAATGGTTCCTCCATCTAGGATTACTTCTGCACAGCTTTTATTTCTCAGCCCCTAGGGTTCCCAGACACCTGGGTACCACCCTCCGCTCCCAGGTAACCCCTTGAGTGACAGCTGTAGTGGCCTATCTTAGTGCATTCATCCATCTAAACACCTAAGGTTTATTTTCCTTCTCTGTGGCTGCCCAACCCCGGAAGACACATCTCAAGTTCCTTCCTTCAAGCGATAAATCAAAGCATCATGGAACTGTTAAATCAATTAAATCCTCAAAGATGATTTATCGCATTCTTTTAAATTTTATTTATATTTATTTTATTTTGAGAGAGGGTCTCCTGAGCGTGAGACCCAGAAGAAATGGGCGAGAGACTCCTGCAAAGGACCAGTTTATTAAAGCACAGGGTTAGTCTCCAAGCTCAGGAGTGGAGAAACTAGCAGCTCCTTGCTGCTTGGTGGACTTTTTAAGGGGAGGAAAGTCATGTATGGATGATTGATATTCAGAGGAGGTAACTAACACCTGGTAACAGGAAGCTTATCTTGTCAGGAAGCTTCTCTTATCTGTGTTAAGGAGCTGCAGTCAATCCCTTTTCACAGATGCTTGTGAATTCTGGAAGTCAAGCTGGAGTCCCCAAGGTGTCTATCAGTCCCTCTGAATCCTGGAATTGGGGGAGAGGGATTCTCTTCAGTAGCATCTTACATTACCAAACCTTACACTAAGGATCCTCTTTCCTCAGCCTCTTCAGTGCTAAAATTACTGGTGTGCGCCACCACACCCTGTTCCATCCCTCCATTTCAAAAAGAAAGTGATCAGCTGCTGGGTGACTGTAAACTTTAACAGACTGTCCTAGAAATGAACTCTTACATGCACACAGTCTTGCATACTGCTTTGTGGCAATTTCCTCCAAAAGAAAACATTTCATCCAGGAGAAAAGCTGTTGAGGTAGTTCAGTGGTTAAGAATAGAAAGGCCACTGCCAGAAACAAACTCATGAGGAAGGAGCTCTGCCTACTGCAGCTGCACCACAGCCTTTGGTGTAGGCCTGGCTCTGGATCCTGAGGTACCCATGTTCCAAGCAGCTGCATTTCTGCCCTGGCCTGGGCCTTCATAGTGCTAGCACAGCTTGTCCAGGCCAAACAGGCCACTGAGTGGTCCTCCACTCATCAGGATTCCCATAAAGGGTTACAATCTGGGAAGAGGCTGGAACTGAAACTGCTCCCAACCAAGGTCCTAATTGAGCTCCCGGTTGTCCCGGCCGGCGGGACAGCAGTGAGCTTGAGACTCTTAGGGACCTGAAATCAGTGGGGACAGAGAGACAGAACATGCAGGACAGTGAAGACAGACAGACACATAGGACAGACACAGAGACAGAGACGAACACGCAGGACAGACGGACCTGGGAAAATGTCTCTTCAGGCCACATACTTTGTTGTTCCAGGGGGTAGTTATAGTTTTGGGGAGTCAGGAATACAGATACACCCATACAGAAATGTGGTAATTAACAGAGAGACACTATCTCTAACCTTCAAAGCCCACCAGGAAGTTGTATGCATACCAGGAAGGTGGCACTAAGAGGGAAGGCAGGGCTTTGAACCAGGGGAGTGCTAAGACCCTGGCGCCTTCCTTCCATCCGGTAAGATAAAGAAGCTGAGCCAATTGATCAGGCCCCAGGACATTCCTGTGAAACTGAGTTTACCTACAGGTGGTCGCAGGGGGTGGAATTCTCCTAGAACTGATTTCTCTGAGATGAACTCAAACTACAAGCTGGCTGTTTTCTCTGGCTCGTGGCTTACAGCACCGGTGACCAGTCTTGAATCCTGAATCTTTTCTAGTTTCATTCCCTTTTGTATCCACCAGGTCCTTGCAACTCCCTCCTCATGGTTTCTGTCACCCACTCTGTCCGGGTTCTCTTGTTCTTCTCTGAGAATTCCTTTTCTGGGTCCTGTCCGCTTCCTAAGTACTTGTGTTTCCCAACACGATGCCCTCTGTAAGATTTGAGTTTTCAGTACTGGAGATTCAAACCAGAGCCTCTGCATGTTGTGAAAACACTCTCAGACTGAGCTCCTTCCCCAGCATTTCCAACATTTTCACTTTGAGACATGGTTATGCTAAGTTGTCTATGCAGTCTTTGAACTCACTGTGGCCCATGCAGGCCATAAACTTGGGGTCCTCTTGCCTTAGCTTTCTAAGTAACTGTACGGGCCTGTACTGGATTACAGGCACCACTGTTCTGAGTTTAATAGCACTGATAGGCCAATAATTTCCAAATTTTGTCTGTACACTTAACTTGTTCAAGTAGAACTCCTATTCCTCCATGTCCACAGGGTCATTAAAGACAGGTTGTCAGGGGCTGGAGGGATGGCTTAGCAGTTAAGAGCACTGGCTGCTCTTGCGGAAGACCGGGGTTCAAATCCCAGCACCCAAATGACTCCTAACAATGGTCTATAACTCCAGTTCCAGGGGTTCTAACGCCCTCTTCTGGCCTCCACAGGCACTGCATGACACAGATGCACTTACATGCATCTAGTCATAACACTCATACACATAAAATAAAAACAAATAAATAAATGAAATTTAAAAGACTAGTCAGCTAAGCTAGAAACCAAGGAGACACCTTGACTTATTCCTCCTTCACAGGATCTAGTCTCAACTAATGATTCATCTTTGAAACCCTTCTGCAGCACGCCCTCTTTCTGCGGTCTCAAGGCCGTGGCCTTGGAGGTACTGTATCTAATGGTTCAAGACTAAGCTTGAAGTGGACTACCAGGGTTAATTCTTGCTCTACCAGGAATTGACTATGTGACCTTTCTGTGCCTCATCTGTATTGTGACAATTAAATGATTCTTGTAAGATGAAACTAAATATAATACTTGCCGTATAATAAGCATTTACCACATATTAATTCAGCTTCTGTTTCAAGCTCCTATTGTACAGGGATGGTGAAGGCAATGTAAGTTTAGGAGGGTTCTCTGTCTTTCCTCCAGGATGAAGTTCAAGCTGGAGGGATACCTGATGCTAAGACTTCAGAGGCGGAAAGCATGCCTTTCATAGTCATCCATTCAGAGAAGTGTCCATTAGTATCTTTTTTCATTCATTGGGTCATGAAATTTTACATACCTGCCTGGCTCATTATACAACTGCTTGTTCATGAGGCTCTGTATTCCTGGGGGCCTTCCCAGGAAGCAGAGAATGGGTTGCCTGTGTTCAGGAGCCATGACCGTTCCTTCCCTAGCTACCAAGAGGCCCAGGAATCTCTTTTGGTCTTCAGAGGGCTGTCTGTTACTTTCAAAGGTCACTTTCTCAGCCTGAGTCTCCTCTTCCTTTGAAGGTTCTGGGTTCAGATATTTCCTGTTTTAGCTTCCTGCCTTAAGTTTCTTTTCCTGTTGCTGTGAAAAAATACTCTAAAAAAGGCTTCTTATGAGAGAAAGTTTATTTTAGTTCCCAGTTCATCACCATGGGGAAGTCAAGGCGGCAGGAGCTTGAAGCAGCTGCATCTTCAATCAGGAAACAGAGAGATGAATGCAATGCTTTTTACTCGATTTCTTTTCTCTACTTTGTACAGTCCAGAATCTTCTGCCCAGGAAATGGGCAGACCCCACAATTAAGAAGGGTCTTCTCTCATCAAAGAATATAATCAAGATCGCCCCCAACCCTCAGCTATGCCTGAGACACCCATCTCCCAGATGGTTCTAGATTTTGTTAAATTAAGAACACTGACCATCCAGAGGTCTCTAACATGTCTTCCCTGTGACTCTGAACCTAGGCTGCCTAGCTGCTAATGGAGCATAGAGCAGGAAGATGGAAAATACCTGTCATAAAATATGCTCCATGTTTTCACAATATTTCTAAGTTATCTTTTATTGGTTTAAGCCTTTATTATCTGTGCCACTCTAATCACTTCCCAATTGGCCTGTCCCTAGCCTCACCCCCTCCAAACCCCTGCTGTCACTTTTCTTTATTTTTTTAAAAAAATAAATGAGTGTTTTATCTGCATGTATGTAAGTGCACTTGTGACATACAATGCCTGCAGAGGTCAGAAGAGAGTGTTGAATTCCCCTGGAACTGAAATTAAGGACAATTGTTAGTTGCCATGTAGGTGCTAGGAATTGAATGTGGGTCCTCTGCAAGAGCTAGCTGTCAGTGCTCTAAGCCCCTGCGGTCACTTTTTCAAAACATAAAGCTGACTCTGACTTACATCTAAAGGGTTCCTTGCCTGATGGCTGCGCACCAGACCCCATCTTGGTGCCTCACTAAAGTACCTGAGCAGTGTGCCACCCTGGCCTTATCCCTAGTTTACCTTTCTCCCCTATCACTAAGCCAAGTTTAATTTCCCTAATATTCTTGTCCAAGCTGTTTCCACTGGCTGGAATGCCCCTCACCTTTGTTCTGATACATTCTTCACTCTTCAGCCCACATTGTGAATGGCAATGGGAAGGGGCCAGAAGCACAGCTTATGCTGCTGCTTGTAGCAACCGGAGTTCTTTTCAGAAACCCCTATTCAGGTGAAGCCAGGATTCTTCACTTTGCTGCAGAAAGAATTTCAGGTCAAGTCAGAATGAAGCAGAATTGGAGTTTTATTTTATTTTATTTTGAGAGATAATTTGAGAGAGTCTCCCTCAAAGATCTGTCTGTCTCTGTCTCCCGAGTGCTGGGTTTAAAGGTGTGGGCCACCACATTGGACTTGGAGTTTATTAATAAGAGATTTTAATATAGCTTTAAGCACAGAAGTTAGTAGAGAAACACTTTTATTTATTTTTTATTTTTTGATCTTTTTGACACAAGGTCTCTCCCTGGTGCTGGGACAAATGGTATGTGCACCATGCCCTGCTAGAGACACCAAGCACTGGTAAAGCAGAGGCAGGGCGTTCTCTGCATCTATGAAGAGAAGCTCCCACTTCAAAACAAACAGCCAGGTGTGGTGGCACATGGCTCTAATCCCAGCACCCTGGAGGCAAGGGCAGGCAGATCTCTAGAAGATCCAGGTCAGCCTGGTTTACATAGGCCATTTGGGGAGACCCTTTCTCCAAACAATAACAACAAAACAAACAAACAAAAAAACAAACAAACCAAAAATAGATGCTTAGGAAAAAGCGTGTATACAGTAAAGCATGGTTGTGGGCTTCTGAGAGAGTCATTTTTTTTGCTTTTTGTACCTTTACAATAACCATATTCCTGATTTTGGTGGCTTCTGAGGTTTCCAAGGAACTTAAATGAGGTCATAGGGTAGTATTCTAAGTGCACTGACTGGGATTGCAGGAGGTAAGGAAAAATCGTAAGTGGATACAAGGGTTGCACATAGGAGTAACATTTAAATGTTTTTAACTATAAACAAAGTTTGTATTCTAGATTGTGAGAGTCCCAGGCCCATATCTGAGAAAGAAATAAAGCCATATTTGAAACTTACATATGCTTAGGTATTAATCACAGTGCACTGTAACTCTTTTTTTAATTTTTAAAAATTTATTTTATGTGTATGAATGTTTTGCCTGCATATGTGTAAGTGCAATGTCCACGGAGGCCAGATGAGGGCATCAGATCCCCTGAAATGGGAGTTACAGACAGTTGTCAGCTGCCATGTGGGTGCTGGGACTCAAACTCGGGTCTTTTGTAGGAGCAGCCAATGCTCTCAACTGCTAAATCACTCTCCAGCCCCTTATTTATTATTTTTATGTTGTGTATGTATGAGTGTATTGCCTGCATGCAAGTGCACCTGTGTTGCACAATGCCAGCAGAGGTCAGAAGAGGTCAGATCCCCTAGAACTTGAGTTACAGACAGTTGTTAGCCACCATGTGGATGCTGAGATTTGAACCTGGGTCCTCTGCCAGAGTAGCCAGTGATCTTAACCTCTGAGCAACCTTTCCAGCCCCCACTGTAATTTTTTAAAAGATTTACTTTATTTTAAATTATGTCTGTGTTTGTGTGCGTGCGTGTGTGTGTGTGTGTGTGTGTGTGTGTGTGCATGAGTGCAGGTGCCCAAGGAAACCAGAGGTATCAGATCCCCTAGAACTAGAGTTACAGGCAGTTGTGAGCTGCCAGACATGGGTGCTGGGAACTGAACTTGGTTCCCCTGGAAAGAGCAGTAAGTGTCCCTAACCACTAAGTCATCTCTCCAGTCCAGTTCTCTGTAATTTTAAACATGTTTTTTTCTTGTATACATGTATACAGGGTTTGTGACCATGTTCAATCCTCATTATATTTTAACTTTTTTTTTTTTTGAGACAGGATTTTTCTGTGTAGCCTTAGCCAGCCTGGAACCAGACCAGGCTAGACTTGAACTCATAAAGATCTACTTGCCTCTGCCTCCTGGGTGATGGGATAGAGGTGCATACCATTATACCAGGCACTATGTTTTAACATTCTTTTTTGATATATTTATTTATTTTTAGTTTATGTGTATGCATGTTTTGCCTGCATGTATGCAAGTGCACCTGTGTCATGTGATGCCCATAGAGGCCAAAACAGGGTGTTGGATCCCCTGGAACTGGAGTTAAGGATTGTTGTTAACTTCCATGTGAGTACTGGAAACCAAAACCAGGTCTTCTGCAAGAGCAGCTGGTGTTCTTAACCACTGAGTCATCTCTCATCCTTATTTTAACATTCTTATTTGAAATATCTCTATTTAAAGGGAATATTGTCTCTGTGTTTCTATATAACTCTTCACAGCAAATTTTGTTGCTAGTGCTAGAATTCTTTTTTAAAAAATATTTTTGTGTATGAGTGTATGTATGTACATGTATTGCCTGCATGTATAAATACACCCGTGTAGTGCAATGCTGGTGGAGTCAGAAGATGTCAGAGTCTCCTGGAACTGGAGTTACAGATGGTTGTAAGCTGCCATGTGGGTGCTGGAAATCTTCAAGAGCAGCCGGCTCTCTTAGCCACTGATCCGTCTCTCCAGCCCTAAATAGTGCTAGAATTCTTAACTCTGGTGATCTCAACCAGATTCCAGGGTGAGAGACGTTTTCCTTCCATGTCCCCTTAATTTGACCTGTTTTTCTATCCTTCCTCAAGACCAACTTTTAAACCTTCACTTGGAATATTTCTGCCCTTTCCTGCTGTGATTCTCTCCCCCCACACCCCCATACATCACTGACCTCCGAGTTTCCGATTATTTGTCCATCGCTAGTTCCATAACGGCACGTCTTTAGAGCATTATCTGTTAATATATCTCTGTATCCATCGCCTAATTCAATGTAAAGCACCAAGCGGCTCATAGATTCCTCCTAGGAATACTATAGAAAGTGGCACGTGTTAATGGAAAGACTAGCGTGATGTGACTGAGGCAAGGACAGGGGCAGGGGCTACTTGACAAAAAGCCAGCTTGGCAGTGAAGGGGCTTTGGAAAAGCAGCAAACCAAGGAACTGCCCCAAGGGTATTTCTATCACCCACACTGGGAGTCCTGTCCTGGGAGGAACTACAAACCCCAGGATTCCCTGCAGCACGGACCGGAAGTGTCCTATCCCAGTTTGGCGACGGCGAGGGGCGGTGGCCCAGCGGCGGGAGATTCAAACCTGGAAG
Source organism: Eospalax fontanierii (assembly GCA_035773235.1). Classification (NCBI taxonomy): domain Eukaryota; kingdom Metazoa; phylum Chordata; class Mammalia; order Rodentia; family Spalacidae; genus Eospalax; species Eospalax fontanierii. Next base: position 57,095,053 of record CM069543.1, on the reverse strand, counting down.
GAGAAGGAACATGGAGCAGAGTGCCGCGGGCCCGGGTCGGGCGACCTGTGAGTGTCGTCAGGATCCGGGAGAATGGGGCAGGGGTACGACTGGTGAGACTTACCTTCGTAGGAGAAGCTGCACAGGGCAATGCTCAGTAGGGAGCTGCCCCAAGTGTGGGCCGACCACCTCCCGCGCTCCAGAGCTTTCAAAGCGTGGTTTTCCTTTATCCCGGATTCTGAGAATCCAGGATCGGGAGAATATAGATCTATGGCCCCTTAAAATTCAGCAGTTACTGTACTGGTGGCTACCACGCTTGCTAAAGGTTGCCACAGAACGTGGGGAACCTTGGGCTTTGAGATTCTGCTTTAAAACAATGACTTAGACTTCGCGGTGCCTAAATTACCTGGACCACTTGTTTAAAATGCAGAACCTGCTCGGGGTGGGGGAGGGTGGCCCTCACCTGTGATTCCAGCACTTGGTAGGTGGAGGTAGGTAAATCAAGAGTTCAAGGTCATCCTTAGCTACTAGTTTAGTGACTTAGAGAACAGCACTCCTTTAGGGAGAAACTGAGGTTAAAGCGGAAAGGGCAGAAGGTTCCATCTGATTGGCTAAATGAAAAACCATGAAGGACCTAGTTCTGATTGGCTGAATGAAAAAAAGCCTCGGAGTAAAAAATCTCATGGTAGAATACTAGTTCTAACTTAAAAAGGATAGGAAGACTATTTTATGGGTTTTTGTTTGTTTGTTTGTTTTCTTAAGATACAGTGTGTATGTGCTCAAGGACCTGTCCTAGCCATCTCTGGCAGTCCCCAGTTTATAACTCTGAGGTGATGTCATTTACTGGTTTATTTTCCACGCTTAACAACCAACACTTGGTCCTTGTAAACTCCCTCAGAGGAACCCAGGGACTTTCTGCCGTTGGTCAGCACTTTCAAATCTGTATTTGGAAATGTGTGTTTGTGTGTTTTAACTTTTATAACTGCCAATTCAAATAAGCCCTGCCCTCTCTGAAGTCCTGTTGCAGCATATGAGATTAGGAAATAGGGGTGGAAACGGCTCAAGTGCTGAGTCAAAGACGAGTGGCCAAGCTGCCTCTGCAGGCACTCTGTTGTGTGTACAACTTTTTTACCACCTGTTTAATTTGGTATTGTGTTCCCTACAGAGCAGAGGTGGGAAGAGGAGGAAGAGAGGAGTAAAGGGGGGCTGTGGCTGAGGCAGAGTTGGGGTGCTATCTTATTTAAGGTATTTCCTGTTTTTGAATCTGAGATCAGTATTATCTGCATTTTATTTAACTTAACAATTCCACTGCTCCTCAGGTGAGCTGTAGCAGGAAGGATAATGATAATACCTGTGTGATTTTTTTTTTTTTTTCTTTATTTCTCTTTTTAAAGTGTCTCACTGTATAGCCTTGGTTGGCCTGGAACTCACAGAAATCCTCCTGTCTCTTCCTCCCAAATGCTGAGATTAAAAGTGTGGGCCACCATGCCCCACTTTGTGTGATCTTTTAATTTTTTTCTTTTTATATTTTATTATTTTCATTTTATGTGTATTGCCTGCATGTGTGTAAGTGCACCTGTGTCATGCAATGCCCAAGGAAATCAGAAGAGGGAGTCAGATCTCCTGGAACTGGAGTTATGAACAGTTGTTGTCATTTGGATGCTGGAAATTGAACCTCAGACCTGCAAGAACACTCAGTGCTCTTAATTGATGAGCCATCTCTCCAGCCGTGATCTTTTAAAATTGTCTGTCCTTCCATTTAATCCCAAGTGATCCGTCTTTGGACTTTTCCTTGCTTTAACCTGCTCATCTTTACTGCCCAACTCATAGGTAGAATCTTTTGCTTCCTCTGCTGTTTCCACAGATTTTATTCATGGACTCTTATTTGTGTACATAGTTTTCTCCTCTAAGAGTCTCTCTCTCTCTCTCTCCCCCTCTTTCCATATATATATTTGTCTTTTTGAGACAGGGTCTCCCTACAGCCACTGTTGGCTTAGAACTCGCTTTGTAGACCAATCTCATAGAGATCCACCTGCCTCTGCCTCCTGAGGGCTGGGATTAAAGACCATGTACTACCACACCTGGCTGTATTTTTTTAATTTAAAATTTTTTATGTGTATGAGTGTATTATTTGTTTGTATGTATGTAAATGTACCTATATCATGCAATGCCCACAGAAGCCAGAAAAGAGCATCAGAGCCCCTGGTACTGGATTTATTGTCAGTTGTTAACTGCCTTGTGGGTGCTGGGAACTGAACCCTGGTCCTCTTGGCAAGAGCAGTCAGTGCTCTTAACTGGTGAGCCATCTCTCCAGTCCCTATATTTTTTAAGGGTCTGACTGAAAGGAACTGAGTGAATGAATGACTGTTGCTTACTGGTTGGTTGTGTCAGCCATACTTTTGAGGGAGAACCTGACTGGGACAGCACTTCTTAGAAGTTAGCATCTAATGAAGGATAAGACAAGGGGCTAAGCTCCCAACCAAGGAAGGTTCTGAATAGCCCCACTGGGTAGCATTGAGAGAAATCCATGAGATAGACTTGGGAAAGAGGAGAAAGGAAGATTTCAGAAAAAGAAGGGAAATACCTGGCACTGAAGGAGGCTCCTGATAAAGGCGTTCTGGGAGGAGAGTCAGGACATAGGAAGAACTTAAGTGCTAGAGGGGCTGGGCGATAGTGTGCTCCCAGACTGCCTTAGCTTCAGAACTTAGGACCTATCTTTTTTTAAGATTTTATTTTTGTTTCTGTGTTTGTGCATATGCTCACATGTATGCAGGTGCCCACAGAGCTGGAAGAGGGTCTCTGGAGCTGCCTGATGTAGGTGCTAGGATCTTAACGGGGGTCCTCTGTAAGAGCAACAAGTGCTCTTAGTGACTGAACCATCCTTCCATCCCCTGAGGTCCCTCTCTAATGCTCCCTTTCTTGACATTCTTCCCTCACACCTTAGACGAACGCCTCACAGCTGAGGAGATGGATGAGCAGAGGCGGCAGAACGTCGCCTATCAGTACCTGTGCCGGCTGGAGGAAGCCAAGCGGTGAGCAGAGTCCAGAGAGATGCCTATTCTAGGCACCTGCCCTGAAAGCAATGTTGTAGGGAAGGGCAAGTTGAAACAGTGTCTTCCTGCTGGGCATGGCCATACTCACCTGTACTGCCACTACTTGCGAGATAGGAGGATAAAAAGTTTAAGGTCAGGGGTTGGGGAGAATGTTCAGTTGGTAAAGTGCCTGCCAGACAAGCATGAGGACCTGAGTTCAGATCCTAAGTGCAACATAAGCCAGGCATATTGCACGTGGTAGCATATCCTCATCATCCTCAAAGCTGAGTTATGAACCGTGAAGGTCATTTGAGCCACCATGAACTTTCTCTACCTAGGTTTTCAGAACCATGAGACAAGTAGTTTGTTCAGTTTGAATCAAGTATGTAGCCAGACAGAGTGGGAGGTTATGTAACAGGATCTGGCTACACCCCTTTGAAGACTGGCAGCTGTGAGATTCACCCAGGAAGATTTTCCAGGGTGGGTAGGATAGAGGGTTGACTTGCTTAGGCATTTATGGCAGCTTGGGGAAATGAAGGAACAGTGAAGCAGTATGAAGGGCAGGGAGTTGAAGGTAGGGAGGGAATGGAGGTGTCGCGGGCACTTGGGGGGCTGGTAGGGTCGCAGGGCCTCTAGGAACCAGGACCTGTGTGGCCTGCCCAGGGGGTGAGAAATACTCTCATGCTCATAGCTGGATGGAAGCATGCTTGAAGGAAGAGCTTCCGTCCCCGGTGGAGTTGGAGGAGAGCCTCAGGAATGGAGTACTCCTGGCCAAGTTAGGCCACTGTTTTGCACCCTCCATGGTCCCCCTGAAGAAGATCTATGACGTGGAGCAGCTGAGGTACCAGGTGGGCACAGTGTACTCCACCTGCCATGTCTTTCTCCCAAGCTGCCCCTTTTCATAGCAGTGACGATATAGTGACCGTGTAATTTAAGAGTTCACATCTAGGGGCTGGAAAAATGGTTCAGCCGTTAGGAACACTTATTTTTTCCGGAGGACCCAGGTTCCGTTCCACCACCCCATGGCAGGTAACACCTGTCTATAACTCAGTGGCTTCTGATCCCTGCAGGCACCAAGCACACACATGGTGTACTTACACACATTCAGGCGAAACACTCATACACATAAAATAGTAATAAAGTCTAGTCACAGTCTCCCCTCCAAGGTTCACAGACTTTGCTGCCCTGAGAGACCTCTGGGGCCATGTATACCTTTTCTACTCAAGCCAGCCTAGGTGCCTGTTCCACGCCAGCCGGGACTTCACCTTTTGAGGAAGCCGTACTATACTGAACTGTTAACCCTTCTCTCATGCCATTCTTCCCAAATGTCCATCTGGGTCACCCACTCCCCTGTTGCTCAGTTTTTCTATCCTGGAGGTCAGGGGAGCTACAGGATGGGGTCCTCTGTCTTTTCTGACCCTCCCTCATGAATCCTTAAGCTGGAGTCTGGACTCAGCCCATCGGGAACCCTGAGAATTGTAGAAATAGATTCTCTCTTTCCTCCCTTTCAGGCAACTGGCTTGCATTTCCGTCACACGGACAACATCAATTTTTGGCTGTCTGCAATAGCCCACGTCGGTCTGCCTTCGGTAACACGGGGCCCCAAGATTATTGTTTAATCTAAGAGAACAGCTTTTTGGGGTTTTGTGCTCCTGCCTCCCTTTTTTTGAGACAGTCTCCTGGTGACCCCAGCTGGCCTCAGTCAGATCTGGTCTGCCTCTACTTCCTGAGTGAGTGCTAAGATCAAAGGCATGTGCCACCACGCCTGGGGAACTCTGTGCCTTTGAACTAAGGTGCGTGGTCACTGCCTTCACCTCCCTGTAAATGAAAGAAGGTGAAAGTCTCCTGGGCTGGAAAGAGTCGTTGTTGTTATGTAGGAGAGCTCTTGTGAAGTGCAGGCAATCTTGCCAGCCCGCCATCTTACCAGAATTTCAGAGTGAAGTAAGAGCCTGCCAATCTCCAGGTGGGAGGCTTCAAGCCAGTGGCTTAGGCCCAAGACCCCACTGCACCCATGCTGTATATCCTTTGACTCTGTGGACCCCAACTTGTTTCTCACCTATTAAGTAGGCACAGTGATTTCTGCTTGTCTATGCTATAGACAGGAGGATTGCTTGGTCTATGTAAATTCCCTTTGTAAAGCATTATACAAATCAAGGCTTGATAGAATTTTGCAGTATATGGTTTCTTCTTTGTGTTCCTTCCCCATAGAAGGGTAGCTTGAGGAAGGTCTGCTATGATGACTCCTGGTTTAAGATATTTGCCACCAAGCCTGCTTTGAGTTTGCTCCCCAGGTCCCACATAATGAAAGGAAAAAGCTGACTACTAAAAGTTGTCCTCTGACATCTATGCACCATGGCATATGTGCACCCACACACAAATAAATAATGTAAAAAAATAAAATAAAAGGAAATAACAAAGACATTTTGCTAGTTTTGGTGGCACAAACCTATAATCCCAGCCCTTGGGAAGCTAAGACAAATACTGTGAATTTGAGGCCAGCCTCGGTTACATAGTGAACCCTGTAAGAGCCTACAGCCTAGTTTTCCTGCAGAATATAGCTTTCATTCTGCATTCTTCATGATCTCATCTAGTGATCAGTTAACCCTAGGCACTCTGTAACTGGCTATATCTTGGCTTAGTTTGTGTCCCCTCTGCCTTTTTACATTGTGCTGAAGGGAAATGGTCATGGAGACTGACCTAGAAGCCCCAGGCCCTGGGAGCTTTTGGCTCGGCTGGTGAGGAAGATTCCTTTCTCAGCTCTCTCTATGCCTGGTACAGTAACTTCCTGCTTTTTCTTCTAGACCTTCTTCCCAGAGACCACAGACATCTATGACAAGAAGAACATGCCTCGGGTGATCTATTGCATTCATGCTCTCAGGTGAGAGAACCCTGACTTGTCAGCCAGGGTCCTCTAGGTGGGCATGACCATTAGTCCACAGCAATAAATGCAGCAGGAAGGAGGGAGGGCAGCCAAATGAGCACTCTTCTGGAGGGTGAGGTTTTAGATCTGCTCAGGTTTACATCCGTGTGCATGTTTGTGGGTACATTACATGTGACCTTTGTGAGTGAAGGAGCTGCGGGATAAGGTCTTCAGCTTGTGATTAAGATATGATGAATCAATATCAGGACACATCAAGAACATTACATGCAAGCTACTTAATGCAAATAGGGAAGGCCACTTGGGCCTACGCCCAGGTAGCCATCAGCAGTCAGTTGGTCAAGTCACGGACAGGGCTTGATCTGTTCCTACTGTGTCTTCTCTTCACACCCTCCCTTCCCGTGTCCTCTTTGCCTCCTTTCCTGGCCTCAGCAGCTCTGCTTTTTGTGCTGTCCCTACCCTCCATCTCCACCCTGTGACTTGACTTTCCACTGCCCGCTGTCCTCCCTCTGTGAAGCCTTCACAGCTGCCTAGACTTCCTGTGGCATCGAGCGTCCCTTCAGTAGCTCTTGCCTGGCTGGTTTTCCTTGTAGACTGGGGTGATTTGAGGGCAGGTGCTAAGTGCTCTTCATCTTCAGATTCCCAAGTCTGTCCTACCTGCCTGTTGTGGGCAGAGTATAGAAATGAATAGATGCCAGTGTGCCCTAAAACCTTCCATCCTTTCCAGTCTCTTCCTCTTCCGGCTGGGATTAGCCCCTCAAATCCATGATCTCTATGGGAAAGTGAAATTCACAGGTAAGCCAGTTCCTTCCTCCTCTCCATGGTCTAGGAAAGGCCTTCCGGGTTCTGAGCCTAATGAAGGGCACTTGTACCATTGCAGCTGAGGAGCTCAGCAACATTGCCTCTGAACTGGCTAAGTATGGCCTCCAGTTACCTGCCTTCAGCAAGATTGGGGGCATCCTGGCCAGTGAGCTCTCAGTCGATGAGGCTGCAGGTAGGGCTAGGCTCTGCCCTTGGAATAGGACATAGGAGCATGCGGGGACTCCAAGCCTCATAGTTTTGGATGGGCTCTGATACTTCTTATATCCACAGGCTGAGAGATCAGACTCCCTGGCTCTCTGTCCTGTGAGAATGCGAAGCGGGTATGCCAGAGTGGGCTACAATTGGTTGTGTTCAGGTCCTGGTCCCTCTGGCTTCTTGACTTTGTTTCCTTGCTCCTCCCAGTCCACGCAGCTGTTCTTGCTATCAATGAAGCTGTGGATCGAGGGGTGGTGGAGGACACTCTGGCTGCCTTGCAGAATCCTAGCGCTCTTCTGAGGAATCTTCGGGAACCTCTGGCAGCTATTTACCAAGAGCTGCTGGCTCTGGCCAAGATGGAGAAGACTGCCAATGCCGAGAACCACGTAAGGAGCTTGGGGTGTAGGGGCCAAAAAAACTGAGTGGCCTGGAAAGTCTCATGTGGAACTGGGACTGCTGTCTGTCCTGCGTCAGGTTCTAAAGCTGCTTCTTAGCAAAGCAGGCCAGTAATATTAGAGAAATAAGAGAGGAACTGGAAGAGTTGATACTTATTCAGCCAAGAAGACTGGAGAAGTCTGTGGGGATGAGCCTCAGTGTGCCCTGAGGGGCTCTGAAATGTAGCATAAGACTAAGACTACAGAATCCACAGGCTCCTCTGGCCTAACTATGTCAGTACTAGGGGCGAGACCCCACAATTTCCTTCAAGACCTAAGCAGACTGGGTTTTAGCCCTGGCTGTTGGTCTTCAGAAGTGAGTGCAGACAAGAATAGAGAGGAAGAGAGTGCATTAGTTCCCTGGGTCTCTCTCTAAGTCTAGCTTTTACAGGATAACAGACAAGAGCAAGACATCTATGAATACTGTCTCACCCAGGCAGAGATCCAGGGCCACATCAACCACGTCAATGGTAAGAAATGACAGGAGGGTTGTAGGAAGCTTAGGGATGGCTGCTTGTGTGGGCCAGTTCCTATCCCAGGGGAAGATCAGAGGCCAACAGAGTGTGCGCCTTATTACCTGACTGTGGTGGGAAAGTGACTCCCAGCTGTTGGAATGGAGAGTTACAGAAAGGACAGAGGCAAATGGGCATATCTTTCAGCTCCTGTTGCTGGAAGCAGGGGAATGGGGTCTGTATTTGAATTAGGGCCCTTCAGGAAAGGAGTATAGCTGAGAGTGGTGGCGTATACTTGTAATTCCAGCCGTCAGGAGGCTGAGCAGGAACATTGAGAATTCAAGGCCTTACAGAGCTACACAGTGAAACTCTGTCTCAAAAGAAATGGAAATAGAGATATGACGGTAGATGCAGGAAGGAGAGGTCAGGGACAGAGGGGCAACCGAAAAGCTCAGAATGGGAAGACATTTGCTTATTAGGGTCAGAATATCCTCAGGTCTGGTATAGTGAGGGTGATGAAGACCAAGGTGAAGATGTGAGCTGGATCACATGGACCCACAGTCCAGGGACCGAGGATGGGGGCAGCTCTGGGCAGACAGGAAGGAAGCAGATTCCTAGGGTTGGTGAGAGATGGGTTTTCACATACCATCCATCTTAGAGTCTTGCTCTTTTTCAGTCCATGGGGCTCTAGAAGTCGTTGATGAAGCTCTGGAGAAACAGAGCCCCCAGGCCTTGCTTGAGGCCCTTCAAGACCCTGTCCTGGCCCTGAGAGGAGTGAGACGAGACTTTGTTGACTGGTATCTGGAACAACTGAGCTCAGACAGAGAGCAGAAGGCACAGGTCAGGCTCAGGCTCACACCGGTAGGATGGGAAACAGCTTCTTCTGTGCATATCACCACTGACTCCATGTGTAAATGGCTGAGTTACCCCAAAACCCAGAGGACAAGGCTATGAGGGTCTGCTCCTGAGAGCCCCTCAGACAGGAGAGACCACAGCCAGTCCAAGAGACAGTGATGGACTCCCCACTCCTGAATTGTGGTTTTGATTTAGTGATTTTGTTTTCAATGCTTCAATTCCTCCACACCCCCATTTCTCATGTGTATGTGTCTGATGTGAGTATATGTGTAGATGTGTGTTCGTGTATATAGGGTGTGTACACATGCACATATGTGCTAATGTGTATAGAGACCCGAGGGTGATGCCAAGAATCATTCTTTTTTTGAGACAGTATCTTCCTGTAGTCTCAGCTGGACTAGAACTCGCTATGTAGATCAGGCTAGCCTTGAACTCGCAGAGAGCCACCTACCTCTACCTTCTGAGTACTGAGATTAAAGGCGTGTGCCACCACACCCAGCAAGAATCATTCCTGATTACTCATCTGCCTTATTGATTGAGGCAGGGGGGTCTCTCAATTGAATCCAGAGCTCATCAATATGGCTAGTTTCACTAGCCACCTTGCTCTGGGAATCCTGTATCTGCATCGTGAAAGGTAGAATTACAGGTGGGCCAACATTTGTAAGGCTTCCAGAGATCCCAACTCCAATCCTCTTGCTTGGACGGCAGGCACTTTAACCAGTGAGCTATCTTCCTAGCCCTTGGTGCTTTGACTTTCTGTCTGGTGCTGTTTGCACTTGTCTATTGTTATTTTAGATGTGTGCTAGGTAAAAAAAGATTAAAGATGGGTAATAGAGAGTAGGTGGGAGAGGCAGGACTTCGTGCTAGGCAGACCCAGAGTTTGTACCTGCACTCCTAATTGCATGAACTACTCAAGGACTCTTCTGTTGCATCTGCCCTCTTGCAGGAGCTGGGCCTGGTGGGGCTTCTGGAAAAAGAGGAGATCCAGGTTGGTGTGGCTGCAGCCAATGAGAGGGGAGACCAGGAGCAAGCCAGTAAGTCAGCTCCAGGTTGGGAGGTATTTTGCTGGCTCTTGGAAATGTATCCAGCCTCTTCACTGGCCTCTGTGTTGGCCTCTGTCTAGTTCCCCAGCCTAGCAAGGAACTTTGGCCTTCGTATACCCTGTCCTCGCTCTCCCGCCCTCCCTGGAAGGACAGGGAAGAGATAATGAAAGATCACTGCCAATCAGGAGTAGGCTCCCCAGCAGGCAGTTTCCTTCCAGGCAGTTTGCCTATAATTTTGAGTTTGGTCCTGTTTGGATTTCTTTGAATTGTGATTCCTCAGGTTAGGATGAAACCCATTCTAACTCTGTTTTCCTTTAAAACATATGCAAGTACAGTTCTATATTTAAGATGTGAGTTGATTGTCATCTGTCTCCAAGAGTGAAAACAACTGGAGTACTGGGGCAGCTGTGGCACTCCAGGCCTGACCTGACTCAGTCTTGCCTTGCTGTCAGGTTTGAGGTTACTCAGTAACTGTTTACCTTTGGGTAACAGCCTTCAGGTGTCCGTTTGCAGTTTCCTGACTGCTAACTACTGTTAGCCCCCTTTGTTCCTGATTGTTGTTGCCAGAATAATCTTGGTACAGATTTGATCTGATCTCTTGGTGGAAAATCTTCAGATCTCCATGGGTTCTTTGTTCTTGTTTTGTTCTTGTTTTATGAGACAGGGTCTCACTTTGGTCCCATCCCCTGGATCTGGTGGATGAGCTCTTCCCAGTGTTCTCCTGCTCCCCTGTTCACATTTCATCAGACAGTTGCTCCCTAGCTTTCCCAGCCCCTGGCCTCTGGGCCTCTGGATTACACATTTCACTTATCAGAAGGTGAAAACATCTCCAGAGCTGTCTCAGAGGCTTCTTGAAGTTCTCTGTATGGTGCTCTGCTCACCCCCAGTGGAATCCCTTCTCCTCAACATAGCCGCTATAGAACTGGGGTCAGTACTTCTACAGTAGCCTTTGCAGCTGGGTGCTGGAGGCGCTTTTGTGTCCCTATTCCTCCCCACAAGATTCTGTGCTCCTTGAAGCCAGTGACCATATCTGTTGGCATTTTACTAACTCAGAGCATGTAAACTCAAATCACGTCCAGGTATTAGGCCCCTTTTATCTTCCTCTACCCACTGTAGCGCAGATGGAACTGCCTCTTTATGTTTCGGCACTGTCACCAGGGTTTGGTCCCTAGAGTTCCTTGACTCGCTTCATCTTAGTTCCCCAGCATGGCCACCTGTCAATCTTATGCTCACAACCGTAGGAACTCTCCTCTGCCATGACAGTCACTCTCTGCTGCATTCTGAGCTACTTAACTTTTGGGCCTCTCAGAGAGCCTCTTCTTTTAAAGTGATCTAGGCCCCTCTCCTTCCTCTAGGAACGTTTAGAAATGCATTTTGAACCTAGCAGAATGGCTTTCTGGAGGATATAAAGCCACTCCCCAGCAGAGCCTGGTTGGCTAGGACAGCCAAGATAACCAGAATGCTCAGTCTGTGTAACCTCTTTCTCTTCTCTCCTGCAGTGCTCCAGGCTGTGTGGAGAATCAACAGAGCCGTCCGGAGGGGAGTGGCCGTAGACACTGTGAAGGAGCTGATGTGCCCTGAAGCCCAGCTGCCCCCCGTGCACCCCAATGCCTCTGCTGTGTACCAGCAGGAGCTGGCTGTGCTCCAGAAGCAGCAGCAGCGGGTAAATCTCAGAAATGCAGGGGCAGGCTTAGGATTCTCAGCAGCTGGAGGGATAGGGACTGCTGGTCCTCTGGGAGCAATGTGAACTATTGGCCAGAGTTAGGATAGGGAGGGCCATTGTCCTTGCCTTGCTGAGCAGTATGGCAGCCAGTACCCTGATCAAACACTGCTGCACAATCTCCCTCAGTCCTAACCACAGTCCTGTTGAGTAGGTGCTGGTCTTTCCGCTTTAGAGGTGAGGAAGCCAGGACATACAGGTTGAGTAACTTGCCTACTCAGCTGACTGGCAGCACTGTGAATAAAATCAAAGCTGGATCGACTGGCAGGACATGCCTCAGCCACGAGGCCACCTAATCTCAGTCCACACAGTTCCTCTGACAATGAAGTGTGGTTCTTGCTTATCATTTTCCCTGTCTGCTACAGGAGTTAGAACACACCTGAAGGGCCAGGCGGAGATGGAGAGAGGAGTAAATGGTGTAGGTGGAAGGTGATTTTACATCAAGGATCAGGGAGATGGAGGAAGAAGAACTGGAGGAAGTCTGGGAAGGCTTCCTGGAAGACACTCCATAGAGAATCCCACCCACGCTCCGTGTTCTGAGAACATTTACTGCAGATACTAACGGACGGAACACATTACCTTCAGGGAGGGTGCAGGCAGCATCTGAGTAAAACTGCTGCAAGGATGTACTCACTATGTAAATGCTGAGAGTTGAAAGCACAGTGACTAAGGCTGTAGATCTTAAAGGCCCGAGTTCAAATCTAGCTGTGTGGCAATTGGGCAGGTTTTTTATTTTCTCTGCTGTTCAATTTCTTCATATATAAAATGGGAGTAACCTCACAGGATTGTTTGAAGGACCCAGTGAGTTAGCATAGAGAAGATCGTAGCATATAACTTTTAGTTATCATTGTTGTCATTAGTGGCATTCCATTTGTAGAATTAAAAAATAAAAAAGGTGCTCCAGACAGAGGGAGCAACCTAAGCAGGTGTTTGAGGAGCAGTGAGGGAGAAGTGTGGGGAAGTGTGGCCCGGGTATTATGGTGTGCAGCATAGTGTGGAGGTGGCCACTTGGCCTTTGTCTCTGTGCTGGGACCTGTGCAGCTCTTGTGTTCTGACATTGTAGACAGGGTCTCATAGCCCAGGCTGGCCTTGAACTTGCTATGTAGGTGAGGATGGCCTTGAACTCTGGATTATCCTGCCTCTGCTTCCTCAGTGCTGGGATCACATGTATGCATCACTACACCTGACCTCCTGAAGTTTCTGGTGTGAAGTGGGGACCAGAAGCTTGTACAGAGGTCACAGGTAGAGTGTAGGCTCCATTTAACCCACATTACTAGCTATGGCCTTGGCTGGGAAATGGGACTATTAATAGTACCTACCTCATTGCCTTGTTATAAAAATTAAAATGATACCGTGTGTGAAGTCCTTGTAATTGTGTTCATAGTAAACATCCCCAGCTATGATGTATGAGTGTTGGTAAATGAAGGCATCTCAGGTATTGCTTATGAATAGTGTTGGTAAATGAATGAATCCAGGTGTTGTATGAATTGGGTTGGTGAGTGAAAGTATCCCATGTGTTGAGTTATGAATGTTGCTGGTGAGTGAAAAGCATTCAAAGGTGTTGATTAAGTGTTGTTGGTAAATTCATGAATCCTGGGTGCTGAGTACGAGTTGTGTTGGTGAATGGATGTATCCCAGGCATTGTTTATGAATGGTGTTAGTAAATGAATGAATCCAGGTTTTGGGTATGAGTTGGTGAATGCAGCCCAAATGTGGAGTATGAATTATATTGGGGAGTAAATGGGCTCTGAAGCTTGGGAATGGAGATGAGATGTTGGAGAACTTGGAGCATGCTGAGCCCACCGCCCCTCCCCCAACTCCCTTCCTCTGCAGGAGCTGGTCCAGGAGGAGCTCTTTGTGGCTGTGGAGATGCTCTCAGCTGTAGTCCTGATTAACCATGCCCTGGAAGCTAGAGACACCTGTGGCTTCTGGGACAATCTCGTGAACCCTGCTACTGGCCTGGCCCAGGTAGAAGAAGAAAATGCTCAGCGGTAAGTGACAAACGTTTAGCTACATGTCAGGAATAAGGGAACAGCATGTGGCTGACACTGGAAACAAGCCTTCTGCCTGATGCCCCATTCTTGAACCCAGGCCCAAGGTCTGCTCATAGTTCCTTATTGTGCATTTCTTCCCCAGTCGGAGAGCTCATGGTCACCCCCTCTCCTTTGCCAAGTCATTCTTTCAGAGCAGATGTTTGAGTACCTACTGACTGCCAGATACCATTTTAGGTACCAAAAATAGTATAGAAACCCAAATTCCTGCTTTCGGCAAACATATGTACAAGTAAGAGCCATGATTAGAAGGGCACAGAGCTATAACACAGAACAAGACAGGCAAAGGGGTGGGCGTGAGCCAGTTCTCATGTTCATAAAGTATTCTTATAGCTGGCTCTTAAGGAAGAGGGTCATGGGGCTGGAGGGATGGCTCAGAGGTTAAGAGCACTGGATGTTCTTTCAGAGAACCTGGGTTTGATTACCAGCACCCACATGGCAGCTAACAACCATCCGTAAAGCCAGTTCCTGGAGAACCCAACACCCTTTTCTGACTTCCATGGGCATTGCACAACACAGGTGCAGTTACATACATGTAGACAAAACACTCATACACATAAAAATAAATAATTTTTTTTTTTAATGGAAGAGGGTCATTTGCAGAGGGACCTGAGGAGTCTGAGTTATTGCCACAAGTCTCTCTGAAGCAGAGGAGTGTTATAAGTACATCCAGAAAACATCAGGAAGGGTTTGGGGCACAACTCAGTGATAGAGTGCTTGCTTGTATGGCACTAGCTGTAACCTCCAGTGTTCCAAAAAATGAAAAATAAAGGCCATCTGGAAGCCAGAGTAGCAAGTAGAATGAGGCAGGAGAGGAGTGGGCCAGTAGACACCAACCTGTTGGATGTTTGGCTTTATTCCAAGGAAGGAAGGCAGCTGTGGGGTGGGAAGCTGTCTCAGCAGGAGGGAGGCACATATGACCTGCTTCAGCTTAAACAGAATCTTTCTGGCTGCTGTGCTGAGACCCCACCTCAGGGACAAGGCCCATGTGGAACAGCAGATATCCCTGTTAGGCCTCAGGCAGAAGCAACAGGAGTAGAAGGAAGGAAGGCAGCAACTTGTAGGTGTGCTGTACAAGCGGAACTGGCAGGACTTGGAGATAGAGGGATGTGACTCAGATTTTTGGCCAGAAGGGACAAACTGTGAGGCACAATGGTTAATGGTGGGGATCAGAAGCTCAAATGTAGGCTGTGGAGCTTCAGGTGATGATTGGCATCCATGTGGAGATCCTCAGGAGTCCTCAGGGCCTGTGTGGGCTGGAGGCATGCTTTTGGGAGTCTTTAGCATATGGCCTCAAAAGCCTGGAAAGTGAGATCTTCCAGGGTGGGAGTATGGAGGAGGAGGTCTGGAGCTGGAAGGGCGCCGAGCTCCACACGGGCTTAGGACAGAGCAGCCTGTATGCAGAGATCCTAGAAGTTGTGGCCTGGGGAAGAATCAAAGCTTTGTCCACAAGGTGGTGGTGTGTGCTCACTTCCTGCTCACACATTCACACCACTCCCTCTCCCTGCTGCCAGCTACTTTGATGCCCTGGTGAAGCTGCGACAGCTTCGAGGAACTGATGGAGGCTTCCTGAGCTGGAATGACCTGCAGGGTTCTGTCAGCCAGGTCAATGCCCAGGTCCAGGAGGAGACAGAGCGTAAGTGACTCCCCAGGCCCCAGTTCTGACAGCCCAGCCCTTCCCCTAGCCTTCTCATCCAGATCTCTTCCTCAGAGGTCCTCGCTATCAGCCTCATCAATGAAGCTCTGGACCACGGCTGTCCTGAAAAGACTCTGTCCGCTCTGCTGCTTCCAGCAGCTGGCCTGGAAGACATCAGCCTTCCTGTCGCTCCTCGGTATCATCTCCTCCTTGTGGCAGCCAAGAGGCAGAAAGCCCAGGTGAGGCTAGGGCTGGTGGGTTGGTAACTAGAGCAGGAGGAACAGCCTTGTGGGGAGAGGTATGCCAGCATGTATCCTGGCATTGCTCTATCCTGAAGGATACAGACTTCCCCAGGTGAGGTACAGGCAGAATTTGGCTGACATTGGGGAAGTGTGGTCCTCATTGCTTGGGCCCTGGACAGTGTGGGGAGAAAAGAGGCCTGGGTATCAGAAGCTGGGCTGGAGTCTCCACTCTGATCCCCTTGGAATCTCCTGATCTTGAGCAATAACTCAATGTCTCTGGGCTACACATACTTACCGGTAAAGTAATGCATACTCTGTCCTGTGAACCTCTTGGTTCTGCCTGTGACTCACCTGGGAAAATTCAGTGAGGTGAAAGATGGGGCAGGGATTTGAAGTGACCCTAAGTATGTGGCAGCAGAACAGCGTTGAAAACTAGGGCGCCAAGCCAAAAATTCAAGTTAGCATACTCAGTCTCACCCTACAGCATGATTTAACTTCTCTACCACCATTTCCCCAACAAACTTGTGGCAGGAATGACCTTAGCTCACAGTTGTTGGATTTGAGTAAGGTAATCAGACAGCAGTACTAGCAAAGCCAAGTGTTTTATGTCCCTTAAAACTCTTAGTGTATAGGGCCAGAGAGATGACTCAGCTGTTAAGAGCACTGTTCTTGCAGAGGACCTGGGTTTGATTCCCAGCACTCATATGGCGACTAACAACTGTCTGTTAATTGCAGTTCCAGGGAATCTAAGGCCCTTTTCTGATCTCCAAGGGCATTGCACAACATGGGTGTTCTTACATGTACGCAGGCAATACAACCATAGACACAAAACAAAAAATAATAAATAAAATATTTTAAACAAATATTAATACATAAGAAAGGTCTTAGTAATAATGCCTTAGAGACTTATACCTACAGTCCCAGCACTTAGGAGGCAGGAGGATTGCTGTTAATCTGAGGCTGGGTTGAGCTGTAGAGACCCTGTCTGGAAGGAAAGGAAGGGAGGGAGGGAGGACAGATGGCACCTAGCACGTAGTCAGTACTCAGTAAAATATTAGTTTGCAGAATCTGTCCTGATGAGAAGGAAGTGGAATCAGGTTGGGCTTCAGGCTGATCACATGGCAAGCACAGGCTTATTGACCTATGATCTCATAATCTTCCTACTACTTTTGGGGGACAAGAAATGTGGAACAGGAGAATATTCAGGTAAGGGCTGAGATTTGACTAAGAAGGTGTGAACAGAGGTGAAGGGTATGGGAGGGCTGCTGGGTAGGGGCTCTAGAGTGGGCTATCCCTAGGCATAACTGAGGCACAAAGGCAGGCAGTGCAGCTACCGAGAAGAATCTGGATACTGAGGGAATAAAAGATTTGGAAACCCCTGGGGCCAGCCTGAGCAAATGCTTAGGACATCAGAAAGCGGAGTAGGAAAAGAGTCTTCTAGGCCTGGTCGTCCAAGAAAACCATGGGGCCATGCCTCCACCAGGCAGGATAAAGGGAACAGGAAGAGGCCTCTCTGCAACTCCAGGGTCTGCTTATACTTTGGTTTCCCTGGGGAGCTTAGAGCCCAGAAATAATCAACTTGGGATCTTGTCTTTTTCTATTTTCTGCAATTTGCCAGGTGACAAGAGATCCTGGAGCTGTGCTGTGGCTGGAGGAGATCCGCCAGGGAGTGGTCAGAGCCAATGAGGATACACACATGGCTCAGAGAAGTAAACAGACCAGGCTGGCGCACTGGGAGGGCAGCATTGTAGCTCAGCAGCAGCCCAGATAGGAGCCCCCACCCCTGTCTTACCTTAGCTATGGGGAAAGAGCCCAGAATCAGAGCAAGGGAGCCCCAACCATGGGGTAGATTTCCTGGCATAAAGCTGGGCAGGAAATACTCAGCGTTTAGAACCCAAAGTTCACCTGCCATTTCCTCCTATACCTTCCTGTGGGCATCTTCCCTGTGAGACAGGCTTGTGAAGTCACTTAGTGCCAAGAACTGATCCCATTTCTGCTGGTAGCTTGAATTTGGGTTCTAGCAATCAGCTCTGGTTAGACAGTCTTGGGTGCGAGAAGAGGGTTGACTAGAGTTTGGAGAGACAGGCAGCTGATGCTGTTGGGGTACCCAGGATGGTGATCTCTGGGTCTATGAGGCCTAGAAGGCTGGTGGTCATCCTCATTTATTGCACTTTACTCTTCTAAGAAATTATCCCAAGATTCTCTGATCCTACTTTAGAGTTTCTGAATAGGCTGCTTTCATTTTTGCAGTGCCCCTGACAGGGGCTGGGGAAGTTTCATGTGGTATAGGCTCCATGCCAGCCTAGTCCCACCCTGCCTCCCACAGGAGCTCGACCCTGTCTCCCATGGGAGCTCTACCCTGACTGCCCCCTTCCTTCCAGCACAGCTGCCTGCTACTGCTTTCCATGTGTGTCTGTCCGTCCTGGACTCCCCTTATCCCCTCCATTACACAGAGTGATTTTTGTGTCTCTCTGAATCCTGTCCCACTGAACAAGACAGGGCCCATGGTGAGGGACTCCAGAGGGTTGACTTCTTTCTTCTGGTTCCTGTCAGTGGCCCTTGGTGTGGCTGCCATCAATCAGGCTATCAAGGAGGGCAAAGCTGCCCAGACAGAGCGGGTGTTGAGGAACCCCACTGTGGCCCTCCGAGGGGTGGTTCCTGACTGTGCTAGCAGCTACCAGCAGGCCCTGGAAGATGCAGTGGCAAAGAAGCAACGACCTGGTAATGGCCTCAGCCTGACCTTGCTCTCTGCTGCCTGTCCCAGCTGTCTCTTGCCTCCTCTGAGCCTTTTCTGCTTTCTTGGGTTTCTGCTCAGGGGACACGGCTTTCTGGGTTGAACATGATATGAAGGACGGCAGCGCCTACTACTTCCATCTGCAGACCTTCCAGGGTACCTGGGAGCAGCCTCCCAGCTGCCGCCTCAATACCTCCCACCTAACTCGAGAGGAGATCCAGGTTGGCTGGGCCCTTGCCAGGGTGGGGGATGGTGTGTGCAGAGAGGCTCTTACCCACCAAAGGACTATGGCCTCTACAGTCAGTCATCACCAAGGTTACCGCCTCCCATGACCGCCAGCTGCTCTGGAAGACCAATGTCAGCTTTGTCATCCAGCTCCAGGCTCGCCTTCGTGGCTTCCTCGTTCGCCAGAAGTTTGCTGAGCAGTCTCGTTTCCTAAGGACCTGGCTCCCAGCACTCATCAAGATCCAGGTGGCAGCTCTGGTTCTCTGCATGCCTAATAAGCAGATCAGAAATGCAGGGTGTCCACCCTCCTCCCCACCCTGGGTGGGAGTGGAATCACCCTTGGACCTGTGGACAGTAGTGGTGAAAAGCAAAGCTTCCGGAGCCACGCTACTGTGGTTTGAGCCCCAACTCTCCAACCTGTTAGCTGCGTGACCTTGTAAACTTCTCTGTCTCTCTCTCTGCCTCAGTTTCCTCTGAACAATGGAAGTAATGGTAGCACCACTTTACAGGGTAGCTCAGAAGGTTTAATAAGTTGCCTAGTGTTTCTATACAGTAAGAGTATGATCTAAGCCCCTGGCTACTAGCCTCATTATCACTGTCCCAGGGAAGAGTGAAGTAAAATTCAGATACCAAGAAGATGCTTTTGCTGGATCAGGGGTTGTGAGGAGGCACTGGGGACTAGGTAGAAAGGGAGTCTGCCTCTCTCTGCAGGATGGCAGTGATACGCATGTGGTCCTCACCAGTGGCCCTTTCACTCAGTTCCTCCAACCTGTGCATGGCCTAAGGGGCCTCTAGGACTGGCCAGCAAGTGACTGGGGCAGGAAACTAGCTGCAAAGGTAGTCAGGACAGTTAGTGAGCTGTGAATAAGGGGAAACTTGCCCTGGCAGATGTGATCTAGAGAGTCTTATGGGGATGCTGTCAGTGTAAAGACACTTTTTAAATAACTGTCTTTGGTGTCCACTGCCTGCAAAGCATGCCACAGTGTACAAGGCAAGGTCAGGAGATGGTATAAGACCCACAAGTGAGCAATCATGTCCCTCGCCTTGCAAGAACTGGAGTATGGATGACTTTAGATATGACAGGAGGGACACAAAGATAACACCAGAGGACCCTAAGACAAAAATGTGCAACTGGGGACTGGCAGATACTCTTGGTCATGACCTAATGCCTGCAGGTAGTAACTGACAGCTCAGGCTCTGGAGTTAGAGGCTGCTGTTTGACTCCTGGTCCTATTGCTTCCTGGCTATGACCTTGTACATTTCATTTAAGCCCTTCTAGCACTCCTTTGTATAGAGGGCACTTGCCTAGTATGATGACATAGAAATTGAGTAGGAAGTTGCATGTGATACTAAATGTGCCACAGGCTCCCTTGGGAAAGCCTTATTGAATACTGATGTCAGGGCTTTAGTCTCAGAACTCAGTAATCTATATGGAGGGCCTAGATCACAGGGACTCACCCTCCTGATTCCAGACTAGAATTTCTCACTAATATGATGGAAAGCCAACGGCAGTGGGAATAGGGATGGACTCACAGGAGTGTTTGTCCCTCAGACTGGAGTTCTGTGGATTCTTGCCTTGGACCACATGTATGTAGACAGGCAATCAGTGCCTCAGACCATTTGCCTCCATGAAACTCAGAAATGAGGTAGCCTGAGTACCCAGAGACGTCATCCTCTCCTGAAAGCTCTGGCCTTACCTGGAATTCTGAACATAGTCCAGATTAGGGGGCATGTTTTGGTTTGGGGGTTTTTTACATTTATTTGTATGTATGTATGTATGTGTATGTTTGTACATGGGCATGTGTGTGCCATGGTTCAAGTGTGAAGGTCAGAGGACATCTTTCAGGAATCCATTCTGTCCTTCTGCCATGTGGGTTCCTGAAGATTGAACTCAGGTGGTGATCTCTCGGGCTTGGTGGCCAACATATCTACCCATTGAGCCATCTCACTGACTTGGGGTATGTGCTTTTTAGGAAGGAGTCTTGTTGGGGCTGACATTGCGTAGGTGGCATGTATATGGAGGGGCATGGTGTGATGAAGCTGGTGAGCATCTGTGCTTTTTTAACAGCTCTTGGGTCCATGTCTCATACTTGTTTCTATGGGGAGGTGACAGTGTGTCTGGTCTCAGAACCCCTGCCTCCCTCCGTAGCACTTCTCAAGGCTGTATCAGTAGAGCCTAGAATGGGAGAAGCGATGTGGAGAGCAGATGTTGGAATGGGGCTTCCTGGCCGCCGAGCTCCACTAAGGAAGGGCAGGCTGCCTCACATCCTGATTTGACAGATATGTCAGAGCTGGAAGAACTGGCTTTGGGAAGACTGGTAGGACAAGTGGGTGAACGGATGATCTTCTCTGGGTTTGTTTTGGTAGGCTCTTCTGGAGTTATCACCATTTCCAGCCTCAGCCTCCTGAGTGCTTGGATTTTAGATATGTACCACCATACCCAGCTTTGAAAGCATTGTTTTTATTTGTTTTGGGTATTCCACTGGAGATTGAACCTGGGGTTTTGATTTACTGCTAAACTACATCTCACCTTTTTTTTTTTTTTTTTTTTCTTAAACTCCAGCCTTCTTTTATTTTTAATTTTGAGACAGAGCCTCACTGAGTTGCTCAGACTAGCCTTGAACTCACTCTGTAGCCCAGACTGGCCTTGAACTTGGGATCTCCCAGCATCAACCTCTTGAGTAGCTGGGATTACATGTCACCAAGCTCAATGAAAGGAGGCTCTTAAAAATCTCATCAAACTACAACAGTGTCAATCTTAGAATGGCTTCCAGAGCCTGCTTACTAGGAGATGTTTGTCTTGGGTGCCAAAAGGTTGAATTTCAGTGGATAAGGTAGATGGCAGGCAGAAACAAAGATTCAAGAGCAGAACTCATAGGCATATTTTAGAAGGTGAAATGTCTTGAGAAATCCTGGAAGAGGTACTTTAAGAAAGTTAGTCTTAGATTGGTGAGATGGTTCAGGGGTTAAGAGTACACACTGCTTTTGCAGAGGACCTGAGTTCAGTTCTCAGCACCCACATCAGGCAGCTCACAACTGCCTGTAACTCCAGCTCCAGGAGTTCCAGAACCTCTGGTCTCCAAGGGCACCTGCACACACTTGTACCCATACATATGCATACACATAACTACAAATAATAAAGATAAATGTTTTTTAAAATGGCAATCTTACACCAACTTTTGGGGGAAGGAAAGAGACTCCTAGGAAGACAGGGTACTACCTAGAGATTAATGTCAGCTTTACAGCACACCAGAATGGGGAGTGGCTATGAGTGATCATGAGGACCTTGGTGAGAGTTGCTGAGATCCAGGTTCAGAAGCTGAATGGTGTCATGAAAGCATTAGAACTGGAGAGGTAGCTCAGGAATAGAGCACTTGCTCTACCCTAGACTCAACTCCTACCGCTAAAATAAAAACAGAAAAATTATCGAATATAGCTCTGTGCCTATGCACACCTGCCCTGTAGCCCTGTACCACTCCAGACTGCTTTCTATTCACTTTCTGTGCACATGTAGGAAGTGCACATTTGATAGGGGATGAGTGTATAGAATATAGTACATTCTGTAATGAAGCTGGTGAGAGCAGGTTTGTGCTTTATTAACATCTCTTGGGTCCATGTCTCACAGTTGAGTTTCCATAAAAAGGTGTTAGTTAGAATACACAGTCTTAGTCTTTGCCACAAAGCTGGAAAACCTTGGAGTACAGGGCCAATTTCACCTATTTCTACCCTCCCCTGAGGGCCTAGAACAAGGCCTTCCACAGGCCTCTTGGGACCAAGGAAACCTTCTAGGGTTCTGTCTTCTGCTTGGCAGGCTCATTGGCGAGGCTATAGACAGAGGAAGGCTTACCAGGAGCGGCTGAAGTATTTTAAGGCAAACCTGGACACCATAATCAAGGTAGCTATAATGGGTTGGATGGTTTCTTTCTCTTGAGGGCTACTCAGAGTGATTTTGCCATCCTCTTACCTCCTTGGGACCTTGGAGTTGGCTGAATTGGCTTGGGTCTGAAGATGGGTCTCCAGCCTGGTGTTCTGAAACAAGGTGTTTTTTTTCTTCAAGATTCAGGCCTGGGTCCGAATGTGGACAGCCCGGAAGCAATATCTTGAACGTCTACACTTCTTCCAGAAGAATGTGAGTATTGCCTCATTGTGCCAGTCCTTACCCAGAGAGCAGAGCAAGGGGGCAGAGAAGGGTGGGGAAGCCACACTCCGTTCTCTTTGTTTGTGGCAGGTTAACTCTGTTGTGAAGATCCAAGCATTTTTCCGAGCCAGGAAAGCCCGTGATGACTACAGGATGTTAGGTATGCTGGGGAGACAGAAACCCTCGAGCCAGAAAGGTATAGATATCTCTCTCGGGGATGCATAGTTGTCTGGGGAGGTGTGGAGTCTCCCCTCCTAATACCACAGTCTTGTCTTAGGCAGGCTCCTCTGACCAGGCCTAGCATCTATTTCCTAGGCATTCAGCCTTCCAGTTTTGCCCTCTGCCCTGGCTCAGGCTCTCACTGCCTGGCCTCTGGGGTCTAAACACACAGGCCTGGCAAGACATGCGGTCTTTCTGCCTTTTGGGGAAGGTGAGAATCACTTGGGGATGGGGAGTGGTGGAAGACCAGCTTCCTCCCCTGTGTGTCCCATAGCCGGGCACACATGTCAAGTTTCAAGGAGTCTCTTAGGTGTATGTGTGTATATGGTGTGTGTGTGCCAATGTGCATACCTGTGTGTGCATATGTGGAGGTGTCCTCCTCTACTGGTCTCTACCTTACTTTTTGAGATAAGGGCTTTAACCGAATGTGAAACTCACTGATTAGCTAGGCCTACTGGCCAGCAAGCCCCCAGGATCCTCCTGGCCCTGCCTCCACCCTAACATTACAGACATATGCCTTCACACTTAACTTTTCACATGATACTGGGGTTCCAAAATACTTGTGCAGCAAGTATTTTACCAATAAAGTCTTTTTCCCAGCCTCAGGGAGACCTTTCTGGGCCTCTTTTTTTTTTTTACCTTTTTGAGACAGGGCCTCTCCATAGCTCCAGCTGGCTTGGAACCCACAGAGATCTGCCTGCCTCTGCCTCCCGAGTGCTAGGATTGAAAGTGTGCTCCACCACGCCTGGACTCTAGGCCTCTCTTATCCTTGTCTTACAAGTACAAATCCCAGCCTCGTGGAGGAGTGGGCGAGTGGTCCATTCTCATGTGGACCTCCCGCCCTGAATTCCTGGAGCAGTAGATCCCTTTCCGATCTGCACTGCAGATGAGGACTGGGCCTCTCTACTCAGTCCTTCCCTCTGGCCAGTGGCCTCAGGCAGTCTGCTTGCAACATAACCTATTTTCATTTTCCTTCACCTGAGCCTGACCCAGTGTGTCTTCCAATTTCCTTACACCCAAAGTCTATGCAGAGATGGCAATTTCTATCTCTGCCCTTGGTAGAATCTGTGTTGAGGATGAACTGAGTAAACATGGCTGCATTCCCTCCTCCCATCTGAGGTGCTGTCACTTGTCTTCATCTCAGCCATTCCTCACTTCTTGAAGATCATGCTGCATTAATTCACTGATCCTGAGCATGGTCCACTTCTTTACCAGTAGGGCCCATCTTGATGTCCATGAGGCTGGTCCTGCTCCAGCCGCTGACTGGACTGCATCTTCTGACCACTTCTTCCTGGAGCTTTTGTGGCTCTGAGACGTCTCCTGACTCATATCCAGCCACACTCCTGTTAACCTGCTGTGGCCCTCGTTGCCTGAGGTCCAGTTTCCTAGCTACAGCACCCCATCATCCCTCTCCCCTCACTGACCTGCCTCTTCCTCATGCCTGCATTGCACTGTGCTTCAGGTGTGCTGTTTCTAGCTCCTCCACACAGCTGCCACTGCCTTTTTCAGACCTCCTCTGCAGATAGTAGGTAGAGCCTCACAGCCTCTGGAAGTATCTCTTTCCTCCCTGGTAGTAGTGAGCCTACTTTTGTTTCCCCGAAGATTCTCCCCACTTGCTGGTCTCAAAGCAACACCCATGCAGTATCTAACAGTGGCTCATTTGCCTAGGCCCCTTACTAGGCTTGCCATTAGCCAACTAGTTTCATTCACCCTCCACATCTGACGGCTTCATCCATCACTAGCTATGTAACCTAGGGCAAGTTACCTACGTTCTCTGTGCTTCTCAGTTCATCGGTAAGATGGATGGTTATAGTATCTGACTCCAAGCCTGGTAGCACCTACCTGTAAGCCAGCGTTAGGGAGGCAGAGCCAAAGGATCCTGAGTTCAAGGCTAGCCTGGGCTGCATAGCAAGACTGCCACAGAAAAACCACACCAAAACAAGACAGTGGAAACACTGTTCTACAGTATATGTGTTATGTTTATTGTTATGTTAGCCCTTGAAGCTAAGCTTAGTGGCTTTTTCTGTTGTTTTTCCATTTTAGTTTGCTTTCTTAAATTTTGTTTTTATTTTTTCTCAAATACCAACTCTCCATTTAGCCCTGACCACTCTATTATAATATCAACTGTCCTGGCTACCTGTGCCCCACCCCAATTCCAGACACTCCACACATGTGCGACATGAACCTGGCAGGGCTAAGTGGTGGCTGACTCGGGGAGTGGCTTAGCAAGAAGGAAGGGAGTGGGCGGGGCAGGAACAAGGAGGGTGTCTACGAGCATCAGGAAGAGCTGGGGCGCTGGGTTTGGTGAGGGGGGTATCTGGAGAAGCTAAATGGGAGTACATCAGGGGCAGAGAACAGCTTTGCTGTCCTCAAGTGTATGGTAGCAGTGGCACAAACCTGGCTGTTAGAAGAGGCCTGGGGTTGGAACGGAGGAGAGAGGGACATGGCAGTCATTGATGGGGCAGGTGCTATGCGGTAGCTTGGTAAAGCTTGCCTAGTCCATGCCTTTCCTCCTGCCAGTACATGCACACCACCCTCCCCTCAGTGTGGTACGCAGATTCGCCCACCTCTTAAACCAGAGTCAAGAGGACTTCTCTGCTGAAGCAGAGCTAATAAAGCTCCAGGAGGAAGTGGTCAGGAAGATCCGGTCCAATCAGCAGCTGGAGCAGGACCTCAACCTCATGGACATCAAGATTGGCCTACTGGTAAAGAATCGGATCACACTGCAGGTGAGATGCTCCTTGGGCTACTCCTCCCCTAACCCAACTTATTCTGGGAGGGAGTGCTGATCATTCAGTTGATAATTCCATCATTTCAAATATGTGCCATTTACCACCTGGCTCGGGTCCTGTGCTGGTGACCTCTGTCCTTGTAGTCAGCCTTTGGTTGGGATATGTGTGATACAGGAGAAAGAATCCTGCAAGTAGAATGGGGCTGCTTGGCTCTGCTGATTCCTAGTGATAGGATTGTAGATGATCAGTTAACCTTGAAGTCTGTTTCCTCTTTAGAAAGCTGGGATGATGAGACCTCCCCAGGCCGAATGCTGAGATAGATATAAAACTCCTTCAACTGTAAATTACATTAAAATATACAGATATACAACAGTCTGTATACCCAAATTTGAAGATCAGTTTAATAAGAAAGAGTATTACAAACATAACTAGGCACAGTGCCTCTGCCTGGCAAGCCAGAACTCTTTGGAGACTGGCCTGTGAGAGTACAGGTGTCAAATGGAGTTGCGGACAGTAACAGGGGCTTCTCTCCTAAGTCCTTCAACAGCAGAAAGCCCAGCCTTTCTAGATGCCAAGTCTGGACCATATGCTCCATCCCTGGTGCAGTGCCCCTCACCCACATGCCATTCTTGGCAGGAGGTGGTTTCCCACTGCAAGAAGCTGACCAAGAAGAATAAGGAGCAGCTGTCAGACATGATGATTCTAGATAAGCAGAAGGGATTAAAGTCTCTGAGCAGAGAGAAACGGCAGAAGCTAGAAGCTTACCAGCACCTCTTCTACCTACTACAGGTGAGCAGAGGGCTTTCCAAGAAGTCTCTGCCACATCCTGAGCTTGAGGCCTTCTTTGTGCCTTTTCCCCATGCAAGGCATCCTCTCCCATCATTCTAATGTCCTGTCCCCAGGGAGAGAGCTGTCACTCTCCATTTGTATAAATATTTCCATTACCCCAGGAAGGTAATATTTTCTCCACTCGGAGAAATGCCTGATCTGAAAGCTAGTTCTCCAAGAGCATCACCAACCTGCCTGCCTGATTGCTTACAGACTCAGCCCATCTATTTGGCCAAGCTGATCTTTCAGATGCCACAGAACAGAACCACCAAGTTCATGGAGGCAGTGATTTTCAGTCTGTACAACTATGCCTCTAACCGCCGGGAGGCCTACCTTCTGCTACAGCTGTTCAAGACTGCACTCCAGGAGGAAATCAGGTAGGTTCTTCTGACACAGAAGCAGGAGGGATTTGAAGCCTGCTCTATTCTTAAGTTTGCAAAGAATGTAAGACCTCTGGGACATTATTGGGAGAATGTGGCTAACATGGTAGCAGAAATGATGACACTCAGACACTAGGACCTTCCCCGGGGTGGGGGACACTAGAGCAGGCTTTGAACACCCCAAAATCTCAAAACAGAAAATTAGCTATATCCTACTTAAAGACCAGTAACCCCTTGAACCACAGGTCAAAAGTGGAACAGCCCCAGGATATGGTGACAGGCAACCCTACAGTGGTGAGGCTGGTGGTGAGATTCTACCGAAATGGGCGGGGACAGAGTGCCCTGAAAGAGATCCTGGGCAAGGTCATCCAGGATGTGCTGGAGGACAAGGCACTCAGCATCCACACAGATCCTGTCCACATCTACAAGAGCTGGATCAACCAGACAGAGGTGCAGACAGGGCAGCGTAGGTGAGTCCACAGGAGGGAGGACTTGCTTTGATCAGATTCCGCTTGGGCTCTGGGGAAGCTTGGGTGTGTATGAAGATCACATACAGAGGAGCATGCTAACTTATACAGAGATGACAGCAGCCTATAGGCAGAAGCCAAAGAGCCTTCCAGACTCCCTGGTTATTAACAACATTGATGTAAATGACTCTAGGCCTGTTGGGCTTCACAGATGAGCAAAGACAAATATGCAAATGCACTTAATTGCCAATCATATGCCAGATATTTTAGGAGTTGGCATCTAGGCTCTTTATTGTTAGGAGCATAGATGAATATTTAGATTTAAAGATGAATAGGCAATGTCCAGGCATGGTGGTATACACCTAAATCTTTGTGAGTTCAAGGCCAGCCTGGTCTACATAATGAGTTACAGGCCAGCTGGGACTACAGGGAGACCCTGTCTCAAAAAGACAAAAAAAAAAAAAAAAAAAAAAAAGATAAATAGGCAAATGCATAGTGGGAAAAATCAGTTGGCCTCACAGTTCGGGGCGTCCCGCTGGTCGGGGCGTCTCACAGGTTCATAGGGACTAGAGCAGCTATTACTCTGGCTACCAAGGACAACTTGTTGGCAACACCTGGGTGTCTGCTTTTGGGTCTTGCCCTGCTCCCTGCTCCTTTTCAACTGCTCTGTGGTGCCCAAGTCCTCCCCCCTCTCTGTGTGCTTTCACTGCTCCAGTCCTCTCTGAGCTCTGGCTTTTTCTCGGACTCTTTCTCTTTGCGCACTAGTCTGTCCTGTCTGTAGGAGACCCTATAGTTAGAGAAGAGTCTCTGGGAAAGAAGGCAACATGAAAGGATGCCAGCTTTCCCTTGTCTCTCTGCCCACAGCCATCTCCCATATGATGTCACCCCTGAACAGGCTCTGAGCCACCCTGAGGTCCAGAGACGATTAGACATCTCCCTGCACAAGCTCCGCGCCATGACTGATAAGTTCTTCATTGCCATCAGTTCATCTATGGACCATATTCCGTATGTGTGAAAGTCCAACCACCCCCTAGGGCTAGGCCATTTGGGAAGGGGCAAGCAGAGCAAGGTGATGTCCTAAAGGGAAAAGTATGGGAAAGAAGAAGCCAGAGGCACCCACAGGGACTCCAGGTGTGTGGAGACCCTTGAAGCCCCTGCCAAGGGGCTAAACTAGAAGGCTGCCGTCAGGTCTGTGTAATTGGTAGGATGTCACTGGTCAGAGACAGGAGCCCAAATGATGACAGGGACATACTGTTTCTGAGAACAAGTGGGGGAGAAATGAAACTCTTTGGCCCACAAAGTCAAACTGATAAAGCACTTTACAGTACTATCTTAAAAACTGGTCAATAATAGGGCTGGAGAGATGGTTTAGCAGTTAAGAGTACTGGCTGCTCTTGCAAAGGACCTGGGTTCAGTTCCTAGCACCCACATGGTGACTAAAAACTGTACATAACTCCAGTTCCAGGGGATCTGACACCCCCTTCTGACCTCCATGGGCATTTCATGACATGGGTGCACTTATATACACACAGGCAATACACTCATACACATAAAATAAAAATAATAAATAAAAATATTTTTTAAACATTGGTCAATAACTTTGAGGGGCAGGCAGGATGCTTAGAAGTACAAGACCAGCCTTGGCCATATATTGTTTGAATTGAGCCTTAGCTACATAAGACCCCAAAAATGGTCGATCAGTGTTTTGTTGAAAATAGTTTAATGAAAATGTGATCAGATAAACATCATTCTAAATTCATCATTCAGCCACCAGCCTGCTTGGCACTGAGGGCAATGTTGGGCACTAGAGGGGAAACACAGGGTTCATAGCACAACCTCAAACTAGAGAGCTGAACTGAGGATTTGCATTTAGGAGTAAGACAAGATTGTTTTAAGTCTAAGAAGAGAAGTGCAATGAGTTATATCAATTCTGCCTGGTGGCCTGAGAGGTAGAAATAGCTTTGAAAGGGATCTAATAACTTTGTAGGTAGCAGATCCATTATAGTACTAGCAATAAAGCAACTTGGCATGTTGGAATAGCACTCTGCTATTATGTGCCACTTGCATCAACCTCATTTTACTGACTCAAAAAAACCCTCCGAGACTGAGGGCTTGAGGGCTCATTCCAGTCTTCCAGATTAGGGGACAGATATCTAGAAGGAAAGACAACAGCTGAAAGTGGTATCTCTGGTTGGTTGGTGGGCCATGAGGCTTTGCCTCAACTTAGATATGCCACACAGGGGCTGTAGTAGTTGATTCTGATAGTTGGCTGCCTTGATGCCTTCTGGGCTGTCAAGAGACAGGCAGCTAAAAGTGCCTCCTTGGGAAGGTGAGGCATATTATAAGCTGGGGTGGCCCTCAGGGGAAACTGAAGGGTCTCAAAGAAAAGACTCTTGAGCCCGGATATGGTGGCACACACCTGAATATTAGCATTTGGGAGGCAGAGGCCAGAGGAAGATCGTGAGTGGGAGGCTTGTTTGTGCTGTATAGCAAGATCCTGTCATCTCTTCACCCCATACTCCACCCCCTAAAAGAGGCCTTAGGACCAGGAAGCTTTAGGGGATTATAGGACCCTGTCCCTGGAGCTGACACAGGGCAGGAGGAAGGACCCAGGGACAGAAGACTGCAGCAGGGGGCACTTGGAGATAGACAAACATACTGGGCTCAGCTCTAGTGCACCTGAGGTTGGAAAGGAGAAGCAGCCAGACTCTCATATCCTGAGCCCTGGGATAGGGTTGCGCAGGGCCATAACATGCCTATTGGCTTTGTCCCCAAGGTATGGGATGCGTTATGTGGCCAAAGTCTTGAAGACAACCCTGGAGAAGAAGTTCCCTGATGCCACAGAGAGTGAGATCTATAAGGCGAGTATTGCATCCCCTCCACCACCTTCCAGACCCACCTTTGCCCACTTGTATCTGTGACCCCCAGACGGGTGGGACAGTAAACTCTATTTTGTAAACATCCGAGGAAGGAAATGGCCTCTACCCTATAAATGGAGCCTGGGCTAGCAGTGGGTCATGTAAGGCTATGGCTGTCAAGGTAGCTGCTGAAACCCACTTAAAGGTTCTCCTCTGTCCTAAGGTGGTGGGGAATCTCCTGTACTACCGCTTCCTGAACCCAGCTGTGGTGGCTCCTGACGCCTTCGACATTGTGGCCATGGCAGCAGGCAGTGCCCTGGCTGCCCCCCAGCGCCATGTCCTGGGGGCTGTGGCTCAGCTCCTGCAGCATGCTGCTGCTGGAAAAGCCTTCACTGGAGAGATCCAGCACCTACAAGTCCTTAGTGGCTACCTGGAGGATATGCATCTCAAGTTCAGGTCTTAGATCCTGGCACTCTATTGCTCCCTGACCCTCCGCCCACTTCTCATGGTGCACATCCCACCTCTCCTCTCTAGAAACTTCAAGGAAGAAAGGCCAAGAGGCACATGGCATAGGGGTAGCTAGAGGGTGGAAGGAGGCTTCCCAGAGGAGAGAGAAGAGTACCAGCAACAGGCTGGTTTGGGTGGCACGCTGAGAGGTAGAACCAGACAGGAGCAGGGTGAGGGCTAAGACTAACATCAGAACTGGCTTGGTTGACTTGGATGATGGTCAGAAGGTGGTGGGGGTGCCAGCCCATTCCACTCTGATATGTCCCCCGATCCCACACACACAATAGGAGGTTCATCTGCAGAGCCTGCCAGGTCCCAGAGCCAGAGGAGCGCTTTGCCATGGATGAGTACTCAGATATGGTGGCTGTGGCCAAACCCATGATATACATCACTGTGGGGGAGCTAATCAGCACTCATAAGGTGAGGGGTAGGCACTAGAGGGCCAGGCTGCAGGCCCACGTTGGGGTGGGGGATGCTGACCCTCAGAGCTCGACCAGACTCAGCCCTGTACCCTTTTTCTTTCCACCATTCACAGCTCTTGCTAGAACACCAGGACCAGCTGGCCCCTGACCACCGAGACCCTCTGCATCAACTCCTGGAGGACCTTGGGGAGCCACCCACCATCCCTGACCTTATTGGTGTGTGCCATCTCGGGGTGGGGGTGGGGCTGTAGGGAGGGCTGATGGCAGGCAGGACGTGAGCACACAAATGTGACCTAGACTAGCACTAGCAGCCAGACTGCTCATCGCATACTCCCTCTGTTGCTCTTTCTGACACTAATGGACAGCGGACCACGTCTTCATACGGAGGGTTCACAGACTAGACAGTAGAAGGTGCCAAACTATCATGCCAATGGCCAGCAAAGCCACAGATAAGAGATGTGGAGGAAGGGGGTCTGCTTGGGTCATACTAGGTCTAAAGGTCTAGCTCCACAGGGGCTCTAGAGCTTTGGAATGGGAGGAATTTGGCATATAGTGCAAGGACAGTGTCAGCAGGATGCCAGGACCTCCGATCTCAAGGCTCAGCCAGCACTCTCACCAAAGGTGTTTGAAAACCTGGCCAGCACCAAGGCTGAGGGTGTACAGATTTTTCCACAGATGTCAGGGGTTAGAGCATGGTGTGGTCCTATGGGGCAGGATGAAAGGGCTTCCTGAAAGAGGTATGAGAAGGGGACTTCCGTTATGACCCCATCTATGCATTCCTGTCCCATCCACCCTTCACCCCACCTCAGGAGAGAACATAGTTACAGATGGACACATGGATCTGAGCAGGCTCGAAGTGTCCTTGCTACTCACCAACAAGTTTGAAGGACTAGAGGCTGATGCTGACCATACCAGCAATCAGAGCCTGCTTCTGAGGTGAGTATGGCAGCTCCCCCAGGGCTCAACAGCCCTGCTGCCAGTACGGTGGCCCCATTCAGAGACAGCTATCAAATCTTCTTGTTGGACTCCCTTGTTCTTCAGAAAATTCTCCCCAAAGCCTAACTCAAATTCACATTGCCACAGCCTTTTGTTTAGAGCCATAGCAGAAGGCACAGGAGTGATCAGGATCCTCTGGCAACAGGCACTTGTGGGTTGCGCAGTTGACAAAATGCTTTGGTTTATTTGCTTTGTGAGGCAGATTCTCCTGTTGTAGCTTAGGTTAGCCTAGAACTCACTCTGTAGTTTAGGCTGGCTTCCAATTCTAGGTAATCCTCCTGCCTCAGCCTCCCACCTGCTAAGATTAGAGACATGGGCCACCATTCCTGGCTTGACCAAATGTAAAGGTTAGCATTTCACCTTGGGAACAAGCTATTTCAGGTAAGGAAGGGGCTAAGGTATGAGGTTCAGTCCACATCCTGTTGGAGATAGGGCCAAGATGTCATCTGCTTTAACTGGTCAGAAGATAGGCCAGAAACTTTTTGTTTTGTTTTATCTTTTTGAGACAAGGTACCTCCAGCTGGCCTGAAACTCACTATGTAGACCAGGCTGTCCTTGAACTCACAGAGATCCGCCTGCTTCTGCCTCCCAAGTACTGGGACTAAAAGCGGGCACCACCACACCCAGCTTTGTTTTCTTTATTATTATCATGTGTATATGTGCCTCATGGAGGTGGTGTGCATGTCATGGGACACATGTGGAGGTCAGGACAAATTGGAATCAGTTTTCTCCTGCCTTTATTTGGGTTCCATGGATTGAACTCAAGTCACCAGGCTTGCACAGCAGGCACCTTTGCCAACTAAGCCATCTTGCCAGCCCTGGCCAGGAACTCACTCTTCTTCTACTTCTCCAAAAGCCAGTAAGGACCCCAGAAAGCTAGGCTAGTCAGGGTAGCAGCAACGTCTCCCAGCTACCATGGCAGTTCTGCATTCATTCACATACTCCATCATCATACAGCCAGAATTGTGATCTGTCTTGTCATCCAAAGGCTTATAGTCAGCAGAGACACAGACCCCACAGAGAGGAGTCAAGCACTTTAGAGTCAGAGGGGTCTGGGGGCTAGAAGAAGGAAGTGCGTGTTTGAGCTGAAGGACTCAGGAGGGCGATTTGAAGGAAGGCGTTCTAGGTGACAGTACCTCTGAGGCCCTCTCATTCCTCACCTCCTAGGTATCCGTAGCAGCCCAGGCATGGGGCAGGGTTCGCTTATTCTCAGCTCTGTGGTCTGCCCTGTCCAGACCCTTCTCAGATCTCACCTGTCTTCCCCCGCAGCACCAAGCAGATGCTGGCTGATCTCATTCAGTTCCATCGTGGGGAGTCCCTTGAGGAGATCCTGCTCCTCTCAGCTCCCAGAGAGCAGGTGAGTGACAGTCCAGTCCACAGGGCTGTGTCTTCGACTCCACTTCACTCCTAGCATGACCAAGTCTCTGCCCTTGATCCTGAAGGCCACAGGCTAAGAGAACAGCCCAGAGATCCAGTCCCTCCTGTCACCGGCAGTGCTGAGGGTAGGGAAGAGCCAAGGCATAGTCAGGGAGGCTGTCCTGAAGAATGCAGAAAGGAATAGTCTGTTGGAGGGTTCGGAAGTCAGAAGGCCCCAGGTGTGGGTTGGGGTTCACGGGCAGCTGTGGGGCTGGAGAACAGGCCAAGCCAAGGGTTCCCGAGTAAGGTGGTGACAGCAGGAAGAAGCATGTCCCAAACAGCACAGGAAGCTTCACACACACCTGGTGTTCCCAAAGCGCCATGGTGGATTAGGAAGCTGCCAGCAGTCAGTGTCTCCCCAGTCTGTGTATTGTACATTTGTCGACATCTCCGTTAGGTCCTCCTGTGGTAATCCACAAGACCCTTCCGTGTGTCACTTCCTGTTTTTACCTTCATGCTCAGTGCCAGCTGTACCCTTCATTGCCACCATCCACCCCAGGAGTTAGGCCTGGTGGGCAGCACTTTTCCTGACAACACCCAGAAATGTGCATAAGGCTCCCAGGCTTCAGTCTCTGGGGTCTGCCCTGGTTTGGGGCAAAGTGGTAGGGCCTTGGGACCCCTCAGCATCTTTGTTCCCCAGGAAGCAGCCCATGCTCAACTGATGTGCTGGCGCCAGGCCCGCGAGGCCCAGACCCCAGAGCCCCTGCGACGACACCACTCACTGATGGCACACTCTCTCCTGCCACTGGCAGAGAAGCAGCGGCGTGTCCTGCGGAATCTACGTCGACTACAGGGTCTGGGACTGGTCAGTGCCAGTGATGGCTACCAGGGGCTGGTGGATGAGCTGGCCAAGGTAACGACAACCGTGCCAGAGCTGCATGTGGCTGCATGCACTCAGGGCATACATGCATGCCTGCATGTGCACATGTGTAGAGGCATGTGCTGGCATTCCACAAGCAGGCCTCTCCTCCGTGGGGCCACTCTAAATTGCTACCAGTCTAAAGAAGGCCAAGGATTGTTTTCAAAGGCAAGGCCCTAAGATTAACTAGGGAGGCAAAGTGTTCTTGTAACTCTCTTTAACTAAAGCACAGCATCCTGGAAGCAGTTAGTGCTCTGCTACTGGAGAGGCTCTGAATGTGTCTTGGGTGCTGGGTGTGGCAACCGTGCGGTTGTCCTCACCTTAGGAAAAGCATCTTGCAAGTTCTCCTTTTCTTGCATTTTTTTCCTGGGGTGGGGATGGAACCCACATGCTAAGCAAACCCTCCACCCCAAGCACCCCTGCCTCAGGCCCTCTTCCTGCTTCTTTTAAACATCCTCCCTGTGAGCTTGAGCTGTTCCGGGACCTGTGTCAGGCGCTGAAGCTGTCTAGTCAGGCAGGCCACTGACAGACTCCCTTGGTCCTCATCTGCAGGACATCCGCAACCAGCGCAAGCATCGGCACAGGCGAAAGGCAGAGCTGGTGAGACTTCAGGCCACCTTCCGGGGCCTCACTGCCAAAACCACCTTCTATGAGGAGCAGGCTGACTACTACAGCCAGTACATCCGGACCTGCCTTGACCACCTGGCCCCCAGGCCCAGGTAGGTGTTGCATTCCTCATCCCATGTCCCCATGTCTCTCATCACTGCTCTTGTCCACCTTTGCCTGGCCATCTCCAAACACTGGCTCCTGACTCTGGTGTTTGAGTCTCTCTCAGCTTCCATGGCAGGAAGGCTCCTCAAGCCTGCCTTCTTCCTGCCAGCCACCAAGGGCTGGCAACTGGTGGTGAAGACTTTACTAGACAAATTCTTTGGGACCTTCTTTTAAGCAGGAGTTCTGGAAAAGGAAAGAAGCAACCATCTCTTCATTACACAGCCTCCCAGCTCCTGGAAAAGGGCGTCTTAGTGGAAATTGAAGATCTTCCTGTCTCTCAGTATGTGTCTTTGGAGGGTAGTGTCAGACTTTTCTGGTCGTCTGAGAAGAACAGTTCTGGGCAGGGCTCTGGATAGAAAGGAAGGAGGAACATGCTTGCTGAAAGAAAAAGAAAGAAAAGAAAGAAAGAAAGAAAGAAAGAAAGAAAGAAAGAAAGAAAGAAAGAAAGGAGGGAGGGAGGGAGGGAGGGAGGGAGGGAGGGAGGGAGGGAGGGAGGGAGGGAGGGAGGGAAAAAAAGAAAAGAAAGAAAGAAAGAAAAAGGAAGGAAGGAAAGAAAGAAAGAAAGAAAAAGGAAGGAAGGAAGGAAGAAAAGGAAGGAAGGAAGGAAGGAAGGAAGGAAGGAAAGAAAGAAAGAAAGGAAAGAAAGAAAGAAAGAAAGAAAGAAAGAAAGAAAGAAAGAAAGAAAGAAGGAAAGAAAGAAAGAAAAGAAAGAAAGACAGGGAAGATGAGGTGTCTCCAGATAGAGTGAAGGGCATGGGCATGTAGCACTTGTAGACACCCCAGTGCAGAAGGCGTTAGGAAAGCTTCCTGGAGGTCAGAACAGCTTGGAGTAACCAGGCAGGTAAAAAGATGATAGAGGGGCTAGAAAGATGGCTCAATGGTTAAGAGAACTGGCTGTTCTTGTAGAAGACCCAGGTTTGAATCTTGTAGAAGACCCAGCACCCACATGATGGCTAACAACCATCTGTAACTCCAGTTCCAGGAGATCAGATGTCCTTTTCTGTCCTCCATGGGCACTGCACAACATGGGTGCACTTACATACATGCAAGCAATACACTCATACACAAAAATAAGTAAATAAAAAAAATTTTTAAAGATGATAGAGGCAGAATTCAAGTTGGGAGAAAAACCAGGCCACCAGCACTGTTCAACAGTTCCTGTGTTGACTTCTATTCCTGACAGCTTCAGAAATGTCATCTTTGATATTACCCCTGGAGACGAGGCAGGAAAATTTGAGGTAAATGCCAAGTTCCTGGGTGTGAACATGGAGCAGTTTCAGCTTCACTACCAGGTAAGGCCCATCACCCCTCACGTCAGCTGAAGACACCCTGTAGGTGCAGGCCGGTTGGGAGGCTGCAGTAAGAGGATCAGAACTTCAAGGCAATGGGCCAGGATGCTTACCACCAAGCCTTGACTTTCAGTCCCTGGGACTAACCCACATGATAGAAGGGGAGAACTAACCCCAAAGGTTGGTGGTTATCAGAAGTGCGATAGTGTAAATGAAAACCTATTGACCATAAGGGGTTGAATGTTGCTACCTCTCACACAGCTTTTTAGGATTAACCCTATTTTATAGGTTCTGAGGCAAAGAGGTTGAGAAGCTAGCCTTGGTTCCTTTAAGTTTTTTTTATTTATTTTTATTTTATGTGTATGAGTATTTTGCCTGTGTGTATATAAGTGCACCACGTGTGTGCAATGCCTGCAGAGGCCAGAAGAGGGAGTCAGATCCTCTGAAACTGGAGTTAGAAACAATTGTGAGCCGCCATATGGGTACTAGAAAAAACCCAGGTCTCTGCAAGAGCAGCCAGTGCTCTTAACTGCTGAGCCGTCTCTCCAGCCCTGATTCTATTTGAAACAGGATCTCATGCAGCCCAGGATGGCCTTGGATTTGTGATCTTCTTGCCTCCTCCCAAGTGCTGGGATTATGGATGTGCTTTACTACACCTAGTTTATGGGGTACTGGGGATCAAACCTAGGGTTTTGTCCATTTTAGGCAAACACTGTACTAGCTGAGCTATATACCCAACCCCATTTTATTTATGGATTTATTTATAGATTTATTTATTTTTACATGGGTTCTTGGGAATCCAACTCAGGTCCTTGTGCTTACAAGGCAAGCACTTTACCGACTGAACTATCTCTCCAGTCCTATTTTTGTTGCTGTTGTTGGAGTGTGTGTGTGGTGTATGTGTGTACTCACATGCATATATGGAGGCCAGGTGTTGGCAGTGGAAGTCTTCCTCTAGAACTCTCCACCTTATTTTTTTTTTTTAAGTTAAAAGGCAAGCACTTTACCTGCTGAGCCATCCCCTTGCCCCCACTGTCATTTTATTTTATTTATGTGGGGACAGTGGTGACAGGTACCCTCACCTGTGTGTGTACATTGGCCAGAAGGTGTTGAATCCCCCGAACCTGAAGTTATAGGCATTTGCAGAACAATCTCTCCAGGCTCTGTTTTTGTTTTTTGAGATGGGCTCTCACTTCATAGCTCAGGTTGGCCTGGAACTCAGTGTGTAGCCCTGGCTTTGAACTCAAGGCTATTCTCACTCGGGAAGTCCTGAGTTCTTAAGTATGAGCTGCCATACCCAGTGAATCTGTGATTTGATTTTATTGATTTTTTTTTTTTTTTTTTTTAAGATAAGGCTTCATTCTGTACCCCAGGCTCACCTGCAATCTGTGACAATCCTATTGCCTGGGTCTCTTGAATGCTGGAGTTACAGGTGTGCACTCCCACACCTGCCTTTAGAGCAGTTATTTTCAGGCAAATATTTGCTCTGTTGTTTGCCTTTTGAGTGCGGAAACTAGCTTCAAGTCCTGGCTCTGTTTGACCTGACATTTAGTCAAATCACTAGATTTCTTTTCCTTGGCCTCCGTTTCCTCATTTGTAAAGTGGGCTGTCAGCACTGCTAAAGCTCCATGACATCAGTATTCACAGGCTGTCTGGGACACTCACAAGCCCTTGACCCCTCCCATGTCCTTCCCCTCCCAGGACCTCCTGCAGCTGCAGTACGAGGGTGTGGCTATCATGAAGCTCTTCAGCAAGGCCAAAGTCAATGTTAACCTTCTCATCTTCCTCCTCAACAAGAAGTTCTTGTGGAAGTGACAGCGGCAACCATGCTGCCCAGGCCTCACCTCACTCATTGCTCCTCCAATACTAATTTAGATACCAAATCCCTGCAGAATCCAGAGCTCAGGCCTGGCCATGGTCCACATTCTTGCCCCTTCCTGGGCTCAGGAGGAGGTGGCCTACTTGGCCTCGGGCACTGGAGCTGAAGTGGACCTTGCTTTCTAGTTGAGCGCTGTGGTTTTTACCACACACGACAGGGTTTTCAGGCATCTGACACAGTCCCTGTGAACCCTTAGCCTGCACTTGGACCTGGAAAGGCTGATGCTTTTGTGGGTGCTGCTGCCCTCATGTGGTCACTCCTGTATTACAAGCACTGCCCAACAGCCAGATGTCCCCTCTTCCTTCTGAGCAGATCCCTAAAACCAGAACCAGGCAGTCTGCCTCTGCCTCTCCTTCATCAGCCATGGGCGCTGTGCTCTCTATAGCCTGGGTCCCTCTGTGCTGTACAACCTGCAGCCCCTCATCAGGACTCATCAGGGAGCGGAGTGCTCTTGCTGATGTCTGCTAAGGTAGCATCTCATCCCTTCGTTTCTGGTCTGTTTCTTATATGGGTCATGAGTATTTATTTACTCCAGATTCTTGTGCAAACTTAATCATGGTTTTAATTCTCCCCTTTTTAACTCAAAGAAAGAGTTCTCATTTTTCCTACTCAAACTAATGTTCATGCCCCCGTCCTCTTCCTTGGGCTGGGGCAGTGGGATTCCTCTGGCTCCACTTAAGAACTCCTTATTGCAGCATCTGACAGGACAAAGAGCAGTCTTGCCCTCTTCCCTGTCAACCACAGGACTCAGAGCTAACTTTCAGGAGGGTCCTGTAGATCTGCAGGCCTGCCTCAGCCACTGTCTCTCCATCCCATATCTTCCAGTGTCCTGGCCCTGCTGCCTTCCAGATTTCATCTTAATAAAAGCAGCTATTACCCCATATCTATGAGCCCTTGTGTACTTCCTGCAATGCAAGCCTCCCATTCTGGGGCACAGCTTCCAAGAACTTAGGGATCCATCCTGCATCTCCTCCAGCCCTCTGCTTGCCTTGGGCAAAGGCTCACTGTCTAGCCTTGCACCGGCAGATGATGTGGCATCTTTTCCTTTCCTCCCACCTCAGGATAAAGAGAAAGAAGGAATGCCTGCAATTTGGTTCTGCTTTTATGAGCCACTCTGTCAGCTCAAGTTGAGAGGAGCTCAGTACAGGTTTTTGCCACCCATTTTGCACAGCTTGTGCCTTTCTGAAGCCTGTACACACCACACTGAACCTCAGCTGCTTATCTTCTTTCCATGGAGAAAGCCCTCATGCTTCCCCCAACTTTCAGGAAGCCACAAAGACCTGTGGGGAAGGGAACAGAACAGACACCTGCCTGACACCCAAACTCAGCAGTGTCTATTGGGCCCCCACGTTTGCCTGGCACAGCCCACCTCTGTGTTCCTCTGCTCACTCAGAATCAGTCTTGGTGTCACATTCACTCTCACAGCTTCCCCTCTTAACAAGTCACAGCAAAAATTTCAAGTACTGTCTTGCTTTGAGTGACAACGACACATACCAGAGTCCTAGTTTCTACACATGCTCAGTCATTAAGAATCTCACAACAAATGGTTCCAACACTGTCCACTGTGGTGTCCCCATGGTCACAAGCTCAGCCACACACCACATGGAGAATTTTGCAATAGCTGAGCTGGTAAGAGGGTACCACAGGGCTCCATCAGCATGTTCCTGGAAATCTGAGACAGGCCACTCACCCACACTTCACCTGATGACAGTCCCTCATGAGCTCCAGTTAAGCAACATCCTTGCCAACCGTCAACACCCAATCTGAGATACAGGGGCTGAGTTCCTTTGGGCAGGGATGTCTTTAAGAACAATTTGGCACTATCGGAAACTGAAGCACTAGCAAACGAGTGCAGGCATGGTGGCACATAGTTGTCGTCTCAGCATACAGGAGGTGGATGCAGGATGATCAAGAGTTCAAAGCCAGCCTTGGCTAGCCTAGTCTATAGGAGATCCTGTCTCAAAAAGGCCCAAGAACTAAGGATGTAACTGGTAGAGTGCCAGCCTAGTACACCCAAGGTCCTGGGCTGAACCCT
Source organism: Eospalax fontanierii (assembly GCA_035773235.1). Taxonomy (NCBI): domain Eukaryota; kingdom Metazoa; phylum Chordata; class Mammalia; order Rodentia; family Spalacidae; genus Eospalax; species Eospalax fontanierii. The sequence goes on along the minus strand of CM069543.1, from coordinate 57,054,959 downwards.
TAGCACTGACAAGACGGGGAGCTTCAACTGGTAGTCCAGGGACAACTGGAAATCCACACATTAGAATAGAAAGACATTGAGCCCTACTCTATCTTATATCACACGCAGATATTGTTGTTTTTCAGAAAGAGTTGTACTACATAGCACAGTCTGGCCTTGAATTTTTGATCCTCCTGCCTCAGACTCCCTAGTTTGAGCAAAAATTAACTCAAAGTATCTTATAGAATCTAAATGAAAACAGAAACTATAAAACTCATAAAAGAAAACATAGAGGAGCTGAGTGATGGCTCAGCAGTGAAGAGCAAAGGACCGAAGTTCCATTCCAATCACACAGTTCCCAGGGATCTGACGCCTGGGCTCCATAGGCATGGCACATATGTTGTGGTGCATATAGATATATGAAGGCAAAACAATCACAAAAATAAATTGGAAAAAAAATTTTTTCGGTCTTTTTGAGACAGGGTCTCCCTGTAGTTCCTGCTAGCTTGGAACTCACTATGTAGACCAGGCTGATCTTGAACTCACAGAAATCTGCCTGCCTCCACCACCTGAGTGCTAGAACTAAAGGTATGCTCCACCATGCCATGCCTAGCAAAAAATATGTTTTTAAACATATATAAGCTGGTTATGTGGATCAATTGGTAGAGAGCCTGTCTAGCAAGTGCAAAGCCCTAGGTTGATTCCCAGCACCATATAAAACCAAGTATGGTGATGTGTACCTGTAATATCAGCACTCTGGAAGCAGAAGGATCAGAAGTTCATATGGGCGACATATAGAGGCCAAGGCCACCCCGGGATCCACAAGACCCTGTCTCAAAAAAAGAAAGATGCTTCCCTCACCTTTGGCTAGACAATGATTTCTTTGGGAAGAAGTCAGCACAAGTAGCCAGAGGAGAGCAGACAAGTTAGTGCCACCAACATGAAACTCGAACCACAAAGGACACTTTGAAGATAATGACAAGATGTTCCATGATGCATGTTGATAATCCCAGCACTCAAGAAGCTGAGGCAGGAGAATTGCCACTAGTTGGAGGTCAGCATAGATTACATAGTGACAATTCCAGACCAGAGTGAGACCCCATTTCAAAAAAGAACAAAAGGGGGACAGAGGACAAAAGATATGTGTAGACAGAACCCCAGAACCCTCCACAAGAGCACGGAAGGGCCAGGAGTCCCCGAGAGACACCCGGCAGAAGCCCTCACCAAAGACGGCGCAAAGCAAAATCACCAGAAAGGAACAGAAAGATGGAGCTGTGGACAGCTGCTGCTTCCTGGTCGCAGCTGCCTCCCTGAGACCAGCACAGTGCCTCACACTCCTGTTGCCGTGCCTTCCCTGCTATGACGTGTACCCTTAAACTGAGCCAAATAAACCTTTCTTTAAAAAAAAAAAAAGTTACTCTGAAGTACTTTACCCCACCCAGGATGGCTGAAAGAGAACAGAATAGTGTGTCTGTGGTGAGGATACGGAGAAATTGCCATTCTCACACACTGCTAGTGACAAAGTCACACTGCTAAACGTTAAGTAGAAGTTTGAAGACACTCTAAGGCCAGCACGAATTTGATGCTTTATCTGAAACACTCAAGGCAGACAGAGCCCTGGGACCAAGAGAAAGTCAGTGACCTAAGTCCTGGGAAAAGGAGATGGAGAGGGATAACTAATGGGGATACAGTTGGGGGGGGGGTGATGAAAATATTCCATAATTAAAGCTGGAAATGGTGATGTGGACCTGTAATCTCACCTCCTCCGGAGGCTGAGGCTCTAGGATCACAGGGCCTACAAGCAAAAGAGTGAGCACAAGACCAGCCTAAATAGCAGTGAATCTCTGTCTCAGAAGATGGGGCTAGGACTAGAGCTCAGTGGTTGGTGATATATAGTCCTTGCCTAGCATATGTGGCGACTGGGTTTGATAACACTTGCCACATATATATGTAATTGGATAGTGACAATGGCTCATGAATGCAGTGAAAACCACTCATCTCAACTGTATACATTAGAAGGCTGGATATTGGGGCTGGAGAGATGGCTCAGAGGTTAACAGCACTTCTGGTTCTTGCAGAAGTTGGTTTGGTTGCCAGTACCCACGTGGTAGCTTATAAGTATAACTCCAGTTCCAAGGAACACAATTCCCTCCTCTGGCCTCCTCTTTCTTAGAAAGGCTGAATATTATGGCATATGAATTATATTGCAATAAACCTTTTATTTTAGTTTTTGTGGAAGGAGGAGGATACACATACGGAGATGAGAGGGTTGCTTGCAGGAACTGGTTCTTTCCTTCTACCATGTGGCTGTCTCAGTGACCAAACTCAGGTTGTCGGGCTCAGCAGCAAGTGCTTTTACTCAATGAGCCATTTTTCTAGCCTAAGCCTCTGTTTTTTGTTGTTGTTATTGTTTTAAAATCTATCTTTATTTTATGTGTACAAGTGTACCATGTGTGTGCAATGCCCGTGGAGGCCAGAAGAGGCCATTGGGTCCCCTGGAACTAGAGTTACTTATGGTTGTTAGTCACTGTTTTGGTGCTGGCAACTGAACCTGGGCCCTCTGCAAAAGCAGCCACTGCTCCTAACTGTTGAGTCATCTCTCTAGTCCCCCAACACCTCTATTTTTAAAGATGTTGCAGTGTCTAGATAAGCAAGCAGAACACACATGTTTTTGCTGCAATATTATTTGTATTGGCAAAAGAACTTAGCAGGGCAGCCACACAGTGGAGCACTGTGGTTAGCAAAAACGATGAGCTGGACCCATGTGTGCTGATGTAGAAAAGTATCAATGCAATACATGAAGTCGTGGTCCCCATGGATGGGGGGCAGGTGAAGTCGTGGTCCCCATGGATGGGGGGCAGGTGAAGTCGTGGTCCCCATGGATGGGGGGCAGGTGAAGTCGTGGTCCCCATGGATGGGGGGCAGGTGAAGTCGTGGTCCCCATGGATGGGGGGCAGGTGAAGTCTGTTTCTGCGCCATCATTGCAATGAGCTTATATTACTTGGAGGAGAAAGGCAACCAGCATACTGACTCTGGTAGGCTGGGAGTGCAGCTCAGCCACGTGGCACTTGCTTAGAATGCGTGAGGCCTGGTTCCATACCCAGTTCATCAATGTAGAAAAGCCCAGAGACATGATGCACATGGAGCAATGACTGACCTCTGGCTCCAGATCCCTGCAGACCAACACAGAAATAGCAACTTTAGGAAACCAAAAGGCACCAACAGTTTCAAGTCTCACTATAGTAAGATAAAGGGATGCTGGTCTCTTTTACGTCTTTTAAAGTCATTTTTCTAGTAACTCATTTGTTTTGTTTTACCAAAAAAGCAAGCAAGAAAGAAAGAAGAAAAGAAAAAGAAAAGAAAGAAAGAAAGAAAGAAAGAAAGAAAGAAAGAAAGAAAGAAAGGAAAAACATGCCAGTCAATAACAGATTGGAAATTTTAAAATCTGCCCTTCTCAAAGGTGTAAGAACATTCTAGCAGCCATAGTTCAGTATGAGACATAAGAGCACATTAGGTTTATTGAGTTAAATTAGGTACCAATGTACAACTATACTTTGTGAATTTACAATAAAAATAAGTAAATGAACTAGATAGACTGAGTGGAGTTGCCAAGATCATAGTAAATGCAACTTCAGATTCATTTTCATTCACTTCCCATGAAAAAATTCTCCTTTGCCATTAAATTTTCTTTAAAACCCCTTTTTTCTCCTTTCTACTCACCTTGAATCTAGTTAAGTGAGCTTACCATCCTCAAAAGTGTTATTAATGCCTATAATATATAGTCCATAAATTTATATTTAGCACACCTATGGTCCTGAAGAATTCTTTTCCATTTTCACTCTTATATTTGTGTGTTGGGGGTTGCTCTAGTTCAAGTCAGAGCCTGGGAAGTGCTAAGCATATGCTTGGACACCAGCCTCCACCCTAGCTCCCATCTTCACTATTGTAAATCATTCTATAATGATGGACATCCCATGTACAGGGCTAATTACATTTGTAATTATTTCCTTACAATAGAGTAAATTTTTATAGTTTCCCTGGCTATAAATATATATTCATTGTAGGAAGTTTAGAAAAAAGTATTTAAATGGAGGTTTGGCCATGGTTCAGTCAGTTCCTCCTTTGCAAGCATGAGGACCTAAGTCCTCCTTCAACCACCAGAACCCATAACTTGTGGTGTTGTGTACTTGCAATCCATGTGCTGAAGACAGGGACAGAAAGATTCCTGGGGCTCACTGGTCAGCCAATTGGATGAGTTGCAGGCCAGTGAGAGACCCCATCTCAGAAAAACCAAAAGGTAGACAGCACTCAAGGAGTGATAGCCAAGGTTCGTGCTCTGGCCTCTATGTGCACCCATACACACATGAACACACAAATACATACACAAATGCCAAGTATTGTGATGCATGCGTGTAATCCCAGCATTTGGGTGGTGGAGGCAGGATGATCAGAAGTTCAAGGTCAGCTACAGCTACATAGTTAATTCAAGGCAAACCTGGGCTACACGAGACCCTATCTCCAAAACAAAAAAAAAGGGGGCTTTATGTAACCCGGTGTGTGTGTATATGAAACCACGAAGACACACACACACACACACACACACACACACACACAAAATCGGTGCATATGGAAAAGGAAAGAATGCAAGAGTTCACCGAAAGAAAAAAGAATACAGGAGTTCACAGCACCCACAGAGGGTCTCTCTGTCCATGAAATGTCTGGAGAAGGAGCAAGCAGACCCATGAGAGCATCAGTGGTTGACTTTCACTGTGAGTGTTCTGCTGAGGGTCACTGCAAAGCGTCCACTTGCATCCTTCCCTTGGCCTGAGATGGCAGGACAGGCAAGAAGGAATGCATCCATGATACACTCTGCTGGGAACAGGCCAGGAAGGCCCAGACTGGTGGTGTTCTGTACTGTCCTACCCTTTCTCCCCAAGACACAGGAGCCTTTGCCACTCCCTACTGGCAAATGCAATATGATGTCCTGGTTCAAATCTGGCACAGAAAAGAAAATATTAATAGGTAAACTAGAGAACAGAATCCATCCAGGAACGAATTCGCAGCAGAATGTTGCTAGCCTCCCAGTTTTGACAAATGCACAGCAGTGTATCTGTTACCTGGGGAATGGCACGGGCACACAGGCACTCTGCCAACTGTGCCACATCTCTAGAAACCTAAAATTACAAATTGTCGAACTAAATGCTTGTCTTGCCACATCCTGCCCAGCAACTAGTGATTTCAAAGAATGTAACCCTTTAACAAATATCTGTGCCAGGCCAGTTCCTCAGGTCCTTTGGACACATTTCTGAACAGAGCAGACAGGGCAGTGCCTCACGGACGTGGATGTTGCAGCAGGGAGACAGGCGCTCACAGGAGCAGACATCCCAGGGCACAAGGAGGGGCTGAGGTGGAAGCTACAGTTTTGTTTTGTTTTGTTTTATAGGCAGAGTCTTACCACGTTATACAGCTGGTCTTCAGCTTCTGGGTGCACACGACCCCCTGCTGAGTAGCTGTAATTACAGGTATGTACCGTCTAGCTTCAGCTGCTTTTTTTTTTTGGACAGGATCTTGTGCATCCCTGACTGGCCTGGAACTCACTATGTATACCAGGATGGCCTAAAACTAAGAGAGCTGCCTGCCTCTGCTTCTCAGTCCTGGGACTGAAGGCATTTACCTTCATTCCTGACCTTCAATTGCAATTTTGAAGAGGGTGATCACTGTGAAGCAGTGGATGTCTATAACCCCAGCCCTGTGAAGGTGAAGACTCATTGGGCAGCCAGTTTAGCCAAATCAGTGAGCTTCAAGCTCAGGGAGAGATCCTGTCTCAAACACACACACACACACACACACACACACACACACACACACACACACACACCCATGTGAACATACACACTTTTTTTAATTTAAAAAATGTTAGCCGGGGACTGGAGAGACGGTTAGGAGCACTTGCTGCTCTTGCAGAAGACCCAGGTTGGGTTTCTAGCACCCACCTAGCAGCTAAAAACTATTCATAACTCCAGTTCCAAGGGTTCTGACATCCTCTTCTGGCCTCTGTGAGTACTGCTCATCATGGGTGCCCTGGCATGCAGGCACAGCACTCAGACACATAAAATAAAAATAAATAAATCAGCTGGGCATGAGGGTCATGCCTTTAATCCCAGCACTCAGGAGGCAGAGGCAGGCAGATCTCTGTGAGATCCATGCCAGCCTGGTCTACACAGCAAGTTCCAGGCCAGCTGAGGCTATAAGAAGACCCTGTCTCAAAAAGAAATAAAAAAATTTAAAAATAAATCAAAATTATTTTTATGCTTTTAGGGACTGGAGGGATGGCTCAACAATTAAAAGTACTTGCTGCTTTTCCAGAGGACCCAAGTTAGGTTTCCAGCACCCATAGAGCAGCTAACAACCCTTTGTAACTCTAGTTCCAGGGAATCCGATGCCCTCTTCTGACCTCTGTGAGCATTGCACAGCATGGGTGCACTTGTACACATTCAGGCAGTTCACTCATACACATAAAATAAAAATAGTAAAATAGTACAAAATAATATAAATTAAATAATAATAAATAATAGCTAGACATGGTGGCACATGCCTTTAATCCCAGCACTGGGGAGGCAAAGGCAGAGGCAGGTGGATCTCTGCAAAAACCAGGTCAACCTGGTCTACACAAAGAGTTCCAGGCCAGCTGGGGTCACAGGGAGACCCTGTCTCAAAGCAAATAAGTAACAAACTTTTTTTTTTAAAGATTTGTTTTATTTTTATTGATGGGGGTTCTGTGTGAAGGTGTGAGCACATGAATGCTGTGCCAGCAGAAGCCAGAAGTGTCACAGCTCCCTGCGCTGGAGTCACAGGCAACTGTGAGTCGCTCAACATGCTGAGAAACAAACTGCAAGAGCGTGCACATCAACTACCCCCACCACTACAGTCCCTGATTTAAACTGTTACAAATAAAGAAGGCCATAAAAATCAGGGTTTAGTTTAATGGTAGAACACTTGCCAAGAATATGCAAGGCCCTTGGGTTTATCCCAGCACTTTGAGAAAGAAAAAGCAGGTGACTGGAACACGCTTCTTGGCTTCTTTTTGGGAAGCAGCATCTCAGCAATGACATGAAGGAGGGAGGGTGGCCAGGCCAGGTCATGTGTCACGTTGTAGGTTGTAATGAGGTTGGCAAAGACACCAAGCACTCGCCCTCGAGTTGCTCTCCTGTGTTCTTGCCCCTGAAATTAGACAGAATTATGACTAGTTTGGGTGTCACTTCCAGGTTCAGGCAACAGCAGTTCCATATGTGACTCTCTGAGCTTTCTTTCCCTAAGATGACATCTGAACATCCAAACAGCCACCATAAGATAGCAGCAGCCTGGGTCCTGAGAGCAAGATGGAGCAGAGCTTCCCCTGTGAACCTGTGATGACTTGGGTTATGAGCCGAGTCGGCAGCTAAGAGCACAGGGAGAGGCAGCCATTCCCAGGCTCTGAATCCTTTCAGATAGTAAATTTATTTTTGAGGACTAGGGACATAGCTCTATTGGTAGAGTGCTTACCTAACTTGTACAAGGTCTTGGGTTCGATCCCCAGCACCTAATAAAAACCAGATGTGGGCCAGTGAAACGGGTGGCCTGACCTGAATTGGATCCCTGGAACCAATACCGTAGAAGGAGAGAACTGAAAGTTGTCATCTGGTTTCTACACACACATCCTGGCGCCTATGTGCTCCCACACAGACTAAATAGATATGTGCAAAAAGGTTTTCTTTTGAGACAGGGTCTCACTGTATAGCCCTAAATGGCCTGGAACTGGGTTAGGAGACCAATCTGGCCTTAAACTCACAGAGATCTGCATACCTCTGCTCCCAGAATGCTGGGGTTAAAACTGTGTGCCACCATAACCAGCTGAAAAAAATGTTAAGGGGAGTGGTGAGAGTAACCAGAATGTGTTGTATACATGTAAGAAAATGTCAAAGAACAAATTTAAGAAATCAAGCATATACCTGGGCACATGCCTTTAATCCCAACACTGTAAGAGGCAGAGGCAGGCAGATCTCTGTGAAATCAAAGTCAATCTGGTCTACATAGTGAGAGCCAGGCTAACTGGGGCTACAAAGAAACCCTGTCTCAAAAACAAAACAAACAACAATAACAAAAACCAGGCATGGAGGTGCGTACCTGTACCTGGCCCAGGGAAACAGAACAGGAGTTCAGGAAGCTCCTGGGCAGCTTTATGAAACACGGTCTCAAAACAAATTTTTTAAAAAATGGCAGCTGGAGAGATGTCTCAGAAGCTGTTCTTGCAGAGGACCCAGGTTTGGTTCCCAGTACCTACAGGCTCTGCTACTCTGCAGACACCAGGCATGTACAGGGTGTGTGTGTGTGTGTGTGTGTGTGTATACATACACACACACACACACACACACACACACACATGCTGGCAAAATGCTAATACATGTAAAATAAAAAAATAATCAGGAGCTGGAGAAATGGCTTAGCAGTTAAGACAACTGGCTGCTCTTGCAGAGGACCCAAATTTGATTCCCAGAACCCATATGGTGGCTAACAACTATCCATAACTCCAATTCTTGGGGATATGATGCCTTCTTCTGGCCTCTCGGGGCATTGTATGCCTATGGTGCACTTATATACATGTAGACAAACACCATATACATGAAATGCAAATTAAATTTAAAAATTAAAAATAATGAAAAGAAAAATTAAAGGATATAATTTTTATAAACTATTTTATTGGTTAGTATGCTGGTGCACACCTTTAATCCCAGCACTCAGGAGGCAGAAGCACTGGAATCTCTGTGAGCTCTACACCAGCCTGGTGTACAATAGCAAGTCCCAGGCCAGATGGGGCTTCAGGCAGACCCTGTCTCAAAAAGACATATATATATATTTTTTATTTTATATGTATGAGTGTATTGCCTGCATGTATGAAGTGCAGCTATATTGTGCAACTCCTGTAGAAGTCAGAAGAGGGTGTCAGATCCCCTTGGAACTGGAGTTACGACTGTTGTTAGCTTCCATGTAGGTGCTGGGAAATGAACCTGGGTCTTCTGCAAAAGCAACCAGTGCTCTTAACCACTGATCCATCTCTCCAGCCCCAAAAGAATATTTTAAAAAATACATGTACGTCTAGCAAGATGGCTCAGCTGGCAAAGGTGCTTGCTGCCAAACCTGATGAACCCACATAGGAGAGAATAGCCTCCTGAAAGTTGTCCTCTGGCCTCAATGGCATGTTAGCAACACACACACTTAATTAATTAATTATTTTAATTAAATAGATGTGACAACAAGATGAATGTAAGGTTCTTACCTCTTTCTTGAGTTTCTTGGGTTACTGAGGAAATCAAGGCCTTTCTGCTCACAGCCAGGTGAGAGGATGACAAATTGGTCAAGATCAAGAAAAACAAGTGCAACATGAAGTTTACAGTTGCCTGGAGCAGATGCCTGTATAATTAATTGGTCATCAAAGATAAGGAAAAGCAGAAAAGCTGAGGCAGTTCCCGACCTGGTTTGGCAGTGAAGGAGCCAAAATGAACTAGAAACCCTCATCTGGATGGTATTTAAAATCCTGAAAAGTAGGGCTGGAGAGATAGCTCAGTGATTAAGAGCACTGGCTGTTCTTGCAAAAGATCTAGGTTGGAATCCCAGCACCCACATGGTGGCTCACAACCATTAGTAACTCCAGTTCCAGGTGACCTGATGCCCTCTTCTGGCCTCCATGGGTACTGCACACAAATGTGCATAGCATTCATACAAAAAAAAAATAAATAAACAAAAATTTCTTTTTATTTTTTCAAGTATTTTTGAGACAGGGTCTCCCTGTAGCTCCATCTAGCCTGGAACTCATTGTATAGGCCAGATTGGCCACAAACAGAGATCTGCCTGCCTCTGCCTCCCAAGTGCTGGAATTAAAGGTGTGTGCCACCACGCCTGGCAAAAATTTCTTTTCAGTCATAAAAAGAACAAAGTAGCTAACAACCCTCTGTAACCTCAGTTCTAGGAGATCTGATTCTGGCCCCTCCATGGGCATTGCAAGAATGTGGTGTATATACATACATGAAGGCAAAACATGTACACATATAAAATACAAATAAACAAAAATATTTTTAAAAGAGTTCAAGGTCGGTCATCCTCAAAAACACAATAAATTCAGGGTCCAGCATGGGATACAAATATCAAAATAATAAAAATACAATAAAATATATTACAATCAACCTATTCAAGTGCTTCTATTAAACTTCATTGTATTGTGCAGCATTCCCCTAAAATACTGACCTGGTAAACCCTTTTATTCTTATGTTTTGATGGTGCTAGGAATTGAACACAGATCTTCCTGCCTTGTAAAGCATGCAGTCTCCAACCAAGCTCCCACCCAGCCCTGTGATTCTTCTATTATAAAAAGCTTACAGCAAAGTTTCTCTTTTCCCTTCTCTCATTTCACTTCAATTTAAAAAAAGGAAATAGTGCATATACTTTCTCCGTGTAGCAAACTCCAGTAATCCATAAAAGTAAAATAGAAACTATCTGTCCCCACCTTTCCCACAGGTGGCTCTGCTGGCAGTCTGGGAAAAAACTTCCAGAACCTTCCAGGCTTTCCTTCTGCACACCTGCCTTCATGAGCATGCTCAGGTCACGGCTAAATTCCCCAAATGGCCCAAGCTGCTTTTCCTCTTTCACTTGCCCTTGCCACTCCTTATAAGGCGGTGGCTCTGTCATCTACCCCTGCACCCAGGAAGGCCTCTCTGATTACCTTAGCTACTACATACCCAAGTAACACTGTGCCCCCAAGACTAGGTCATTGCTATGGTTTGAATGTGCTCTGTGTCCTGCAAAGTTTCCTGTGCTGAAATTTAATCCCTATTGTGTGGTATTAAGAGAGTGGATACTGAGCTGGGAATGTGGCTTGGTGCTTTCGGGAATGTGAGGCTCAGGATTCAATTTCAGCCCCCAAAAGAAAATAGAAAAGGGGGTGGAATTTAGTATGGCCATGGTGGTATTCAGGATGGGCCTTTGGAAAATTATTAGATAGGGATGTTAATGTAGAACCCATGTGGGACTTTACAAGGGACACCAATAGTAAGTCCCTGTCCTTGCTACCCTAGGATTCCCCCAGCAAGAAGGCCATCACGAGATATGGCCAATCTATCCAAAGCTGAGACCTAAATATGAACAAGCATTTTGTTGTTTGTGAATTATAGTCTTGTGGTATTTTGTTTTGTTTTGTTTTTGTTTTATTGCAACAAGGTTTAATTATGAAGCCAAGCTGGACTTGAATTCCTAATTCTCCTGCCTTGGCCTCCCAAATGCTGAGATTATAGGTGTGGGTCACTAGGCCCAGATGGTATTGTGTTATTTGTAACAGAAAACAGTGTAATGCAGTCATTAAAAGCAATATTGAAACCAAGTCTGGTAGTGCAGGCCTGTAATCCCAGCTATTCAGGAAGAAAGCTGAGGCAGGAGGATTGAAAGTTCAAGGCCAGCCTGGGCTACAAGAATGAGAGCCTGCTTTCCTTGATGCCCCCCAAAGTCTGAGGATATATTTAGCTCAGTGGTAGAGCATTTCACTTATGCACAAGGCCCTGGGTTCCAACCCCAGCACCACAAACAAAACAAAAGGGAAAGAAAGAAAAACTCAAGGGACAGAGAGAGAAAGGGAAGAAGAGAGGGGAGCAGAAGGAAGCAGGAGAGGCTCCTTAGGAGGAAAGAAGGAGAGACAGGGAGGGGGCAGGAGAGAGGAGAGGGGAGAGCAGGCCACCCTGGTCCCTGCTGCCTGTGCTGGGTCGCACAGTGTGAACACAGGAAGTCACAGAGCCAATAGGGCTGCATTCCATTCTCAGCTTTCTCATCCTTTTGGGTTCTCTGAGTTTCACCCTCAACTCTGCCTTTCAGAAGTAGAAAAAGAAGAGCTGGGAGTTTTCCTCGATCGTCTGTCACCAGCAACCCACCTGCTCTACAAAGACAGGGTGTGCTCAGTCTTGACGATCTTGATCTAACATGGGCCTCCTACCCTGTCCCCTGCCCACCACTGAGGGAGAGGGTCTAATGTTGTTGTCCTGGTACTAAAACCAACAGGTTTGCACTCGTTTCCAGTTTGTTCTTGGAGACATGTCTTCTGCAGGGGCTAAAGGAAAGGGACCACCTGTCACTGCCAGATGACAGTGCACCTTCTGCTTTGTTTACTTTATCTGTGTCATTTTTGCAATTCTTTATGAGTAACTCTCACATTATCTTATCACTAAAGAAGTCAAGGCTCAGAGAGGGTCAGTGATTTACCCAAGGCCACACAGATGGAAATTATGGATCTGGGATTGGATCTCAGAGCTGCCTGACCCAGCCGTATCTGCATATGGGAAATTCTGAGGTCCCTTGTGTGGCCAGGCTGGATTTTTTTTGTGCCTTCTTTTTTTGTTCTTAAGATTTGTTTTATTATTTATGTGTGTGTGGACATGCATGCAGGTGCCCATGGAAATGGGAACTTGGAGCTGGAGCTCCAATTATTCATCTAGCAAGAGATGACTCAAGCCACTTGGCAGTTCATGCCTGTGATCCCAGCAGAGGTGCTGAGAACCCAGTTCTGGAAGAGGAGCACATGCTCTTAACAACTGAGCAGTCTCTCTAGTCGCTCTTCTTTTCTCCAGTGACACCTCCAACATGGAATTCATAAGGCTATTATGCTAAGAAAGCCTCAGAGTTTTCCCTCATCTTCTCTGTGTGAAGTCCCAGACTGCTGGAGTCCCTCTGAGTATGGAGTAAAGGTTCTTTATGATGGCCGGGGCCTGCTGCTTCCTCTCTTCGCCCTTCGACTGGGCTGGGCACAGTCCTGAGTTGAAATTCCATTGCCACTTTGTTTGTTTTCTATTTTGTTGTTGTTGTTTTTTAAGTCTTTTTTAAAAAGATTTATTTTTCAGCATTGGGGAGGCAAAGGCACGTGGTTCTCTGGGGGATTAAGGCCAGCCTGATTTCTAAGCTAGCTGGGGCTAGGGGGAGACCCTGTCTCAAACTGCCCACCTCCAAAAGATTTATTTTTATTTTATATGTATGAGTATTTTACCTACATGTATGTAAGGGCACCCATGTGTGCAATGCTCAGAAGAAGGGTTGGATCCCCTGGAAGTGGAGTTACAAAGAGTGGTTAGCCTCCATGTGGGTTCTCTGCAAGAGCAGCCAGTGTTCTTAACTGCTGAGCCACCTCTCCAGTTCCTTGTTTTGTTTTTTTGACACAATCTCACTAGCCTTGAACTCTCAGCAGTCCTCCTGCCTCAGCCTTCAAGATCTGGGATCACAGGCATGAGCTGCCACCTGACTCTAGAGCCATTTCTTGCTGGATGAACATGAATATACTCATTGGCCTCTCTGACCTTTAAGTTTCCTTATCGGAGAGGTCGCCGAGCCATCATGAACACAAGCGATGATGCCATTCAGGGTGGCTGGCATAAAGCAGGTACTAAAACAAAGCAAGCTTCTCCCCTTTTTGTCCCCACCTTTTCCTTCCTCGTGAGGTACAGTAAGAAGGTCTCTCCTCATGTCTCCTCAGCATTCAGCTCTGAGTTTGGATCTGGAACATGTAAGATGAGCTCCCCGGCTTCCATCTCCTCTAAGAAGGAAATGAAGCATACCCCCATTCCCTGCAGAGTGTGGGAACCATGCCAGAAAGCCAGCAGGTACCACATACAGGAGCTCAGTGTCTGCTGGGAGAGAGGAGCCCACTGAGGTGTCAGCCAGCTGCGTGCTGCATCTTGACTGTGGGTTCTAGCTGCTTGGAGAGGGCAGCTGAATGAAGGTACTCTCTGCAGGAAGAAGCTGAGCCAATGGAGAAGAGACAGCAAGAGTGTGGCACTGAGCATGTTGCCACTGACAAGCCTGTGCTGTATCTTGTGGTCCATTTCCTGCTAAAGACACAGTTACTTGTGTTAAGAGCACTGGCTGCTCGTGTAGAGGACCTGGGTTTCAGTTTCCAGCACCCACATGGTGGCTCACAATCATCAGTAACTCCAGTTCCAGGGAATCTCACACCCTCTTCTGGTCTCTGTGAGCATTGCATGCATGTGGTGCACTTAATCCACACAGGCAAACCATTCTACACAAAAAATAAAAATAGATAAATAATGAAACTGTTTTTAAAGCAGTTCCTTGAGTAACTGGGCTGGGAGGAGAGGAACAGTCTGTTACTGACCCCTCCTCATTGGCCCCTACAGATTCCATGGGCTCTCCTGCTGATGGACCGCATTGGTCTCTGACTTAGTCCAGCCAACATGAAAACAGAGGGGATGATAGCCTTTGATCTCAAACCTCAGAGGCTAAGGCAAGAGAATCACAAATTTCAGGCCAGCCTGGATTACAGAGTGAGACCTGTCCTTCCAAAACAGCAACAAAACTGGGTGCAGTGATATACACCTATAATCCCAACATTCAGAGGGCTGAGGCAGGAGAATGACCAGGAATTCAATGACCAGGCAAGCCTGGGCTGCAGAGCAAGACCATATCTCAACCCCCCAAACCCCCAAAATACCCACAATCAAAAAAGAGAGACAGAGACAGAAAGGGACAGACAGAAACAAAGAGGCAGAGAGAATGAAAATAAGGAAATACAAAGCTGGACATGGTGTCATAATCCCAGTACTGGGAAAGCAGAGGCAAGAAGATCAGAAGTTCAAGGTCATCTTTGACTACGTTTTGGAATTAGAGGCCAGCCTGGACTCTAAAGAGACCCTGCCCATAAACAAACAAACTAGGAAAGCAGTGGAGAGGCTTGGTCAGAGAGCTTGGGAGTCCCAGTGCCCTGGCCCCCACCCGCTTCCTTCCACCCTGTCCTTCCCTCAAGACTCTCCCTTAGGTATTAAAACAGAGGTGCCCACCTTTCAATAGCCAAGTGTTCCACCAGTCAGCATGCCAGCCCAGGCAGAGTGTCTTCAACAAGATTAGTCCTGCAACTGTCCTTAATCTCACAGGTCAGGTCATGGCCCCACCTTGTCCCCCAACCTAGACTGTCCTGTGAGTCTCACACAGGCTGGCACTCTCTGTCATCACCCTGGAGAAGGCCCACATGTCTGTCCATGTCCTCGCTGAGCCGTGCTCTTTCTTGCTCTGAAGTTGAGGACAGGAGGTAACTAAGCTTCACTCTAGATAGGCCTGGGTAGGAACCCCAAGGCTGTCTCGCATGGAGGTCACACACAGATCTGGCCATTTAGCACACACCAGCATCTTGCCTCTGGCACTCTCATGCCTGCCTATGCCCAGCATCTCTGGGTCTGTGCTTGGGGATTCTCTCACTTGGAGCTTGAGTGGCACTTTTACTGGCCCTCGTCCCTTTGTCCATCAGCAACTTCTCAAACACAGTTATTTCTAGGGTGTCTACAGTTGCACCAGCCTCTCCTGTCAAGAGCGTAGCTGCTAGATCCTATCGTGAACCTGAGTTCACACACCTCCAAGGCTCCCTCACTGCGGTCATCCCATGGTACCTCAAAATGAGGGCCACAACCCCTTGTGCCATCTCCCCACATAGCCCATGGTGGGAGAATCACTGAAGGCAGCTTGGGAAGAACTGCTTTTCTCAGCCCTGACTGGGCTCCCCATAGAAACCACACTGGCCTTTGGGCCAAGCAGACAAGAGCTGGGCCAGGAATGGAAAGCCTTACTGCCCTGCCCCCACTCTCTTCTGTTATGGGGGGAGAGTTCCCAAGAGACACTGAGAGGTTCAGTGCCTGTGCCAGGCAAAGCTACTCCACTCAAACCATCGCTCCACTGCCAGTCTATAGTGAGTGCCTTCAAAGAGTATGGTGCTTGTCTGGGTCCACCAAATTGACCCTCCCTGGGTCACTGAGGCTGTGTGTTAAGAAGCTGGGCAGAGGGGTCGGAGAAATGGCTCACTGATTAAGGTTGCTGGCTGCTCCTGCAGAGGACCCAGGTTCAGGTCCCAGCATCCATATGGTGGCCAACAACTATCTATTATAACTCCAATTCCACAGGATCTAATGCCCTCTTCTGACTTCCACAGGCACCAGGCATACATGTGGTGTACTTATATACATGCAAGGAAAGCACTCATACATATTAAATAAATTTTTTTAATCTTAAAGCACAAAACAAAAAACAAACAAACAAAAAACAGGAGTGGTGACACACACTTTCACTCTCAGCACTCAGGAAGCAGAGGCAAGTGGATCTCTGAGAGACTGAGGCCAGTCTAGTCTACATAGTGAGTTCTAGGTCAACCGGGGCTAAAAGGAGACCCGGGAAGGAAAAGAAAGAGGAGGAGGAGAAAAAGGAGGAGGAAGGAGTGGGGGAGGGAGGAGGGAGGGAGCCTGTCAGCACGGAGCTAGCAGAGAGGAGACACTGGCAAGATGGAGGAGCAGTGGGGGGACAGCCAGCTCCCAGCAGGGTGCACTGCAGCATGGAGCCCACAAGCTGCTTCTAGCTGAGGAAGCAGACAGCAGAAGGTACTTTCATTCCAGGCCAAGGGCTCTCACCCAAACCCCACTGCCTGATGCTGTTGCAACCTGGCGAGTCTCCCAGCTCTCCTGGGTCCCCAAGTAGAAGGGCTTTATATAGCTCACTCCCAAACTTGGGTTTGAATAATTAAACATCATGGACAGAAATAGCTGCCGGACAGTGAAGGCGGATTATTTTGGGGTTTTCTGGAACATAGTGCTCTTAGTGTCACCCCACCCCCTACAGAAGGTGGAGCCAGTGGCAAGGCTATTAGGAGAGTCCTGTGGGGAAACCCACCCAACCCCTTGGGCTCCTTGGGTTACCAGGGCTGCTTCAGCTTGAGGAGGGTCTCAGCTCTTCTCTGGCTACTCATCAAGGAACAGTGGGCACCACTGCCTTCTGATCCCAGATACTCTCAGACAGGAAGCACATTCTGTGTCTGTCAGGTCTTGGTCTTCAGAGAGCATGACAGAAACTGACAATCAGATTGAAGCTGAACCAGGACTAAGTGGTCTCTGACCACAAGGAGCCAGAATGAGGTGGTAGAAGGCCTTGCTCCCTAACCGAGGAGCATGAAGGTTAGGTGGGGGTTAGAGGCAGAGCTAAGAAGAGGAGAATGGTGTCTGGGAGGGGAGTGGGACGTGAGGCTTCATAGAAGACAAGGCCCAAGGTGAGTGTGTCTGGGCTAGAAGTTCCCACTTTAACCATTGCATGGCACACTTGTAACCCCAGTACTCAGGACTGCAGCAAGTTCCAGGCTAGCCTGGGTTGCAGAGTGAGACCCTGTCTCAGGGGTGGGGGAAGGGCAGGTGTGAGTCCCTTGGCAGACACAGGAGCAGGCCTCCTGGGTTTCAGAAATGCTGGCCAGCAGAGATGCTGCCAGCCTGCTTGCAGAAGACTTTTGGTTCAGCTACAGAGATGAACTTCTGCCCTCTCTTGAGGGTTAAAACCTGTAACATAGATGCACAGGAGAGGTAAAAGAGGGATCTATACCACTTCCTGGGGATAACTTCCGGGTGTAAATGGAGTTCAGATTTAGGGAATTACTAAAATCATTCACGTTTTCATTTTCATTCATTTAACAACAAAAAAATTGTTTTTTGGTGTGCGTGCGTGTGTGTGTGTATGTGTGTGTGTGTGTGTGTGTGTGTGTGTGTGTGTGTGTGTGTGTGTGGTTTTGTTTTAGATAGGATCTCATATAGCCCAGGCTGGCCTGAAACTCATTTTGTAGTCCAAAGATGACTTTGAACTCTTGATCCTGCCTCTGCCTCCTGGGTGCTGGGATTACAGGTGAATGCCATGACAGTAAGGTAATGCAGCGACAGGGACTGAAGCCAGAGCTCTGTGTATCTAGACAAGCACTCTGCCAACTAAGTTAACAAGAAGCTTAAAATTTACTTGTTTTTAAAATTTTTTATTTGCTTATTCTAAGTCTATGAGTGTCTTGTCTGCATGTATATAAGTGCACCAATGCATGTAATCCCTGAGGAGGCTGGACAAAGGTGTGGGTCCCCTGGAACTGGAGTTGCCATATGGATACTGGAAACTGAACTTGGGTCCTCTGCAAGAGCAGACAGAGCTCATTTAGCCATCTCTCTAGCTCCTAAATCAAAGTCTTTTATTTATTCATTTATTTATTTGGTCTTTTTAAGAAAGGGTGTCCCTGTAGTCCTAACTGGCCTAGAACTTGCTCTATGGACCAGGCTGGCTTTGAATGCATAGAGATCTGCTTGCCTCTGCCTCTTGCTATTATTTCAATAGACTTTTGTTTTTGCTTTGTGCTGAGGATGGAAGCCAGGGCCTCACATATGGTAAGTGCTGTATCACCGAACTACATCATCAGTCCACATTCAACAAACACATTTTTTAAACTTTTCTTAAAATTTATTTTTATTTTATGTGTAAATATGTTTGTCTGTGCGTGGGTATGTAAGCGTGAGTGTAGATGCCCACAGAGGCCAGTAAAGAATGTTGAATCTCCTTAATCTGGAGTTATAGACAGTTGTGAGCTGCCTGACATGGGTGCTGGGAGCCAAATTTGGGTCCTTTGGAAGAGCAGGAGAAGCTCTTAACTGCTGAACCATCTCTCTAGCCCCCAAAAGCTTTTTTAAAAATTAAGATTTGTTATTTATTTATTTATTTGAGACAGGGTGTTACTATGTAGCCCTGGCTGGCCTGGAACTCTATATGTAGACCAGGTTGACCTCAGATTCACAGAGTGCTCAGTGACCTCTGTCTCCTGAGTGCTGAGATTAAAGGTGATACTACCATGTCCAGTCTGATTTGTTTTTATTTTTATTCATGCAGATGTATATGTTTTCATAAGTGTATGTCACATGTATGCTCAAAGAGGCCAAAGGAGGATGTTGGAGCCCCTGGAGCTGGAGTTAGGGGAAGTTGTGAGCCACTGGATATAGGTAATGGGAGCCCAACTTGGGTCCTCTACAAGGGCAGTAAGCCCTCTCAATTGTTGATCCAATTCTATATCCTTCAACAAACTTTAAAAAACAAAAATTTATTACACTTATTTGTGTATGCCCGAGCACAATTGTGCCACAGTGCTCCTTTGGAGGTCAGGACAGCCTGTGGGAGTCAGTTCTCTCCTTCTACCATGCTAGTCCTAGGGATCCAGCTCAGGTCCCTGGGCTTGGCAGCGAGTGCCTTTACCACCCAACCATTTCGACAGCAATCCATACATTTTCAAAGCACCAGCTAGAATCCCCTATGCTGCACTTCCTGCTGGGAATAAACCATATCACCTTGCTCTTAAGAAGGTCACAGTTTAGTAGGGGAGAGGGCCATTTTAGAATACACTCTCAGCCAGACCTACAATCCTAGTAGTCAAGAAAAAGAGAATTAACAGTCTAAGGCCAGCTGTGCTACCCAGTAAGCTATGTCCTAAAACAGACCCGACAACCTCACCACTCCCCCAATTCCTGCATGTTTGCCATACAAGTTCATATAAGAGATTCGCAAAGGCTGGCAAGTTAACTCCACTAGTTGAGCAAGCCTGACAGCTTGCACCTTGACACAAGCACCGTGGCACACGCATGAATCCCCTTAACGTGCACACCATGTAGACACACAATAATAGCAAATAATTTAAAAGGGGAGTGGGACTGAGATGACTCTCTTGATTAAATGCTCTTGCTACCAAGCCTGACAATCTGAATTCAGTCCCTAGGACTGACTCACATAGACTGTTCTCTGATCTCCACGTGTGAGCCTTGTCCTATGTGCCCAAACACACAAACACAAAATAAAATTTTAAAAGGAGTTTAAAGAAAATGAGAAAAATATACCGCCTATTCTGTGAAGTCTTTAAAATTTTTAATATTATTGTATGTGTGCGGCAGACAAATGATGTGTTGGAAGGTCAGAGGATAACTTTGTGGAGTTGACTCTCTCCTACTTTCACACTTTTAAGGTTCTGGGAATGAAAGTCAGGTCGCCAGGCTTGCACAACAGGCACCTTTATCCCCTAAACCATCTCGCCGGTCCTGTTAAGTCCTTAATGTCTACCCTGAATTTCTTCCTGCTCCAACAGTTCCCAAAATCCCAATTTATTCTTTCTTTGCAAGGCCAAATCTCAGTGGTAACTCCGCAGGCTCTGGCCCTTTAAGATTGCCTTCTTCCCCCCACGTGCTGTCTAGTTGGGCTGGCGACGCTGACGCACGCCTGACGTCAATAGCAGCTGGTGGAGTCTGGGCACGAGGAGCGAAGTTGGGATGGGGGTGGGGGGAGAGTTGACCGAAAAGGCAGTTCATTTGCATTTAAAGGGGCCTCTCCGTAGTTAAAGATCCGCGCTTTACAGAAATGTGGCTTGGACAAACTTTCTGTCCTAGGCTTTGGGGCCAGTAAATGGCATGGCGTAGCTGAAGTCGATGGCTAGTCGAGTTCGAGATGTCCTTCCGCAGAAAATGAGAAATAGTCCGTTGGTGCCCAGGCTGGGAGCACGTGACTGGGAGGGAGCGGAGGGAGGGCAAAAGGAGGGAGGAGCCGGGGCGAAGACCGTCGGGCTGCGTTTGAGCTGCCTCCACCCCCACATCCTGCCCACCCTGTTGCAGCTGCCACCACATCCTGCCCAGCCCCGGGCAGGGAGCTCCTGCGGGGGTGCAGCGACCCGGACCCAGCTTTGGCACCTCTCCCTGCTCTCAGCTTCAGGCCTCTACCCTTTGCCCCACGACGGGTCTCACACCCTGGTCCACACAGGCCTTGGCAGCTTTCTGGCGGACGCTGCCACCGGTCATCCTGACTGGCCTGAAGCGGCCGACCCCCGTCCTTGGGCTAGCAAGTTATCAATGCAGAAATGAGGTGTTCGGCAGTTCACAGCCTGAACTCAGATGCACAGTTGCGCGCGCGAACGCATGTGCTGAGCGCTTTCCACGCCAGCTCTGCGTCTTGCAGCCCTGGAGTGAGTCTGCGCCCGACGGGAGCTCGGGAGCTGGTGAGGAGGATCTTGGAAACCAAAAAATAAAAATAAAAAAGCCAGCTAGCTGTGCTGCATTCAGAGGAGGCGGGCACGCAGAGAACACATGCCCAAGTAGCTCACCCTTCTCGAGGGTCCAGTTCGCAAGCATGGTGGGTGGACATGTGAGGAAAATTGGGGGTCTTTGCTGGGAACATGCAAAAACTGGAGAAAGATCCGTCTAGTGGAGGAGGTGGGGAGTGGGAGTTGTCCAGATGGAACAGGGGAAAGGAAGGTGAGAGGAGGCTGGCCTGCCAGGCTAGAGGGGACAGCGGGAAACAGGAATGCTTCCTGGGTTGTGGAAGGACTGTCGGCAGCCCTGATTGGGATCAGGACCGGATGGAGGGACCTTTCCACATACAGGTGACCCGGAGAAGCGAGAGAGGGGTCTGATAAAATTAACCTTATGAAGATGATACTGTACGTGAATTTACACAATATTTCAAGGACTTTGGTGGGCCTAACGGCCAACTGGGGACTACAGCAGCTTAGGGATGATAGATGACTTTTCTCTAGAACAGACGGGCTGGTGAAATGGCAGCCAGTACGGCACTTGACAGGCAAGCCTGACAACCTAAGTTTGATTCCCCAGGAACGCTTGTAAAGGTGGAAGAAAAGAACTGACTCTGACCTCTACAGAAGTACCAAGACATGTGTAGTGTGCGTGTACATACACACACACATTAAACAAATAGAAAGCACAGGTGGGCAGCCAGAGGTGGAAGAAGGATGAATCCCACACATTTGAGCCTGCTCAGTCGTTTTCCACCCAGAGGATTCTGGGATAGGAAGTCCCGGAGCCACCGGAAAAGAATTCAGTGAGTCACTTTCAGGAAGTCCTATTTCCTTCCAACTTCCAACGTTACCTTGGACCTTTTCAGTCCTTTGTGAAATTCAAGACTTCATGCTTGTTACTCTTCTCCCAGAATGTCTCTAGATGCTGAATTTTGTCCCACTGTACTGTCACTGTCCTATTCAGTTCTCTTCTGAATTATCTTGAAAGTACATTAGGGACCAGAGGCGGCCACCACTAACGAATTTTTCCCTCTTCCTTTTCCCTCTTGCTGGCCCTTTAATACCCTCCCTAGGTGATTCACCTTCCTTCCTCATTCCTTTGTTAAGGACCCAACATTCCAGGCCTGGGAGGACCAGGCAGCCAATCATAGCTCCGGAAGGTCGGCATCAGCCTTGAGATTGGCTGGAGCAGTGGTTGGCGGGAGGCTCACCACGCTGATCAACGGGAGGTTGGGAGGGGGATTGTAAGGAAGAATTTCTAGTGGGCTTGCTTTTGTTTTGGGAGAGAATCTTCGAGTATACCTACGTTCTCTGTCTTGGATAGCCTCCAAAGATTAAGGCAGGTTGAAAAGTCTTCTGAGGGTTTGAGTGCCCAGTGCTCATCCTGTTTTGTTTTGTTTTCCTATGAGCTAGGACCCAGTGGCCTGAAGGCTGTGTTCCCAGGCTATTCCTAAGAAGCATTTTCCAGCAGCCCTGGATCTCTCCAGTCTCAACATTCTGCTTTTCCCGACGTCGGAAACAGCCGGAAAATAAACACCCTGATGACTAAACGGTTTCTCCAGCTAGAGCCTGGAGAAGCACTAAAAATAGAGTCCACAAGTGAAGGGAGGTTCCCCATTGGGAGGGCACTTTCCCATCCTGCCCCACCACAGCCTCAAGCCCCAACTATGCTGTGCTCTCCAAATCCTTGGGGAAGGACAGGCCACTTGACTAACCTGAAGTCTTTGGGGCAAGCTAGCTTTGACTGTCAGGGAGAATTGGCATCTCTGAGCTGGGAGTCCCACCTTTCATGTCAGTCAGGAAACCAAGGAACTACTTTTGGGGACCATTGTAGCAATCAGGCTTCCAGGAGGAGGGGTCAGGTAGAAGGGTTGGACCTGAGGCCAAGGAAATAAGAGCCTGTTAGCTTCCTGTTTAAGGAGGTAGACATAAACCTCCAAGCTCCTCGCAGAACTGTCCCACTGAATTTTTCCCCCAGGAGATTTCCCTAGACTCACAGGAACCTAAACAGTCCCTATTTGGGTTCAACAGACCATGGCCCAATCGTACCTGAGTCATACAGTGCAGCACGAGGTACTGTACTAATCTACTGGAAACCTCACACCAAATTCATGAGTTAGGTGCCCTCTTCATCAACTTCATATTCATCCAAGAGGACAAAGAGGGACAGAAGCGTTAAGTAATGTACTCTGATCTGTTCATAATGATGGAAGCATTTAAACTAAAGCAGTCTGACTACGAAATTGATATTTCTAAACCACCACATGTCACCTTTCCATGAAGACTAGTCTCTCCCACAGTAACCCAGAGCCGGGACTTTGTCCAGTAAATCAGGTCTTAGTCTGTGAAGAACCTTGCACTTCTGTTCTGCAAGTCTTTGAAGTCTAAACTAGACTCCATCGTTTCCTCAAAGTTCCAGGTAGAAAGCCAGCGGAGGACTTGGACGTAACAGGATAGGATACTGGACATACAGGAAGTCTGACGGGGTCAGTGTCCAGAGGCACCGTGCTCACATTCTTATGGAGCACTTAAAAATTCACCACACCCTGAAGCAACCAGGAATTTTAAAATATTTTTTTCAAAGAGCTAGCTTCTTTATAAGTTTTTTTCTGGATGTTTCCTGTGAGGCAAGGGAGGTGGTGGCTGGAGTCCCGCCCCTTTAAATTGCCCCCTCCGCCGTAGGAGCGCTGGGGCCGCTGGCAATGAAGATTAGGTCACCTGAGAACTATGGGCTGTAGCTTTAAATGTCTGGGCGTCAACTGAGCTGGGCCCTGGAAGGGGAGGAGGCCTGTCACAGGTAGAGGGAGCAGCCGAGCTCCCCAGGTAACCTCGGAGGAGAGAAGGTGATCTGAAGTGGAGCTTTGTCACACAGTAAGTGGAGGAGCGCAACCTTCCAGCACTGAACTTATGTTCTCGGACACCCTGCCAACTCTGGGGCGCGGGTGCCAAGGTCTCTGGCAGCGTGCGTGCGTGCGGCCGGCAGAACCTGGAAACACTCCCGGAGCGCGGCAGAGGCGGCGGGCCGCGCACCCACCCGAGCCGGTCCCCTGAGTTTCAAGCAGCTCCGCCTCCTCCGCCTCCACCTCACCGGGTCGGCCAGGCGGAGGGATCTGCGCTCCCGGCGCCGTGGCCGCCGGTAGTGCGGGGTGGGGCCGGCGCAGCCAGGCCGGCGGAGGGCAGGGGGCGGGGCCGAGCAAGGAAAGGCCCCGCCCTCGCACCTCCGAGCCCTCCCATTGGTCCCACGCCTGTCTATCACCCTGCTGCCCCACCCCGCAAGCTAGGCTGCGCTGAGCCTACGTCGGCCTCGACTCGGGGGCTGGAGGAGTTGCCTTTGGAGCCCGAAAGGAGGAAGGAAGCAAAATATCAACAACTGTCGAGGCGGCTCGGGCGCTCGGCACTGTCCCCGCCGCCCGCCGCCGCCCCCGCCCCCGCCCCCGCGCGCAGCACGGGGGTCCAGGCCCCGCCGCGCCGCCTAGGGCCGCGCGGTCGCCGAGCCTTCGCCTTCCCCGCCGTAGCTGCGGCTTCGCGCGCCGAAGATCCGCAGGCCAGGGCGAGGCCCCGCGCGTGACACCCTGTTCCCCAGCGGGCTGGTGAGTGGAGACGCGCCGGCCCCTTTAAGGGCCCCTCCCCCACGCCGCGCGGCCGTCGGAGGGTGGTCTGAGAGCGAGGGGTGGCATGGGCGTCCCGGGGTCCGCTCGGACCTGCTGGGACCGGCGAGAGGAGCGGAGGGCCCGATCGGGTGGCCCAGTGTACCCGACGGCGCCGCCTCTGCGTGTCCGCTGACCTAGAGCCTGGCATGCGCGCCGGTCGTCGCCTGCTCTCGCCTGTGTCCGGACCCAGGCTGGGGAAGCTGGGAGGGGTCGCTCCACCGACCGCGCCCGGAGGAGCGCACGTGGCTGCGGCCCCGTCTTGGGTCCCACGCGGGACCCTTGTTGGGAGCGAGCTCGACAATTGAGACCCCTGGTTGGGCGTGTCAACACCGCCCGCTGAAGAACCCCTGGCCAGAAGTTTGCAGCTGCTCACATCTGGAAGGACCTCTCTGCCGTGCAGGCCGAACCCAGCGGGAATGGGGTTCGAGTGGGGAGCCCGGCCCACGAGACTGAGATGCACCCGGCCTCCCACACAGAAAGAGGGAGTCTTCGGACCTCTCGGCAATCTCCGGTGGCCTCGGGTTACGCAGCTGGTCCTGAGTGCCAGCCTCAGACAGACCTGTGATTGGGGCCAGGCTGGGGGAGTACAGTGGGTGGATCCTGCACCTAGCCCTCCCCGCCTGAGTTTCCCTCCGAGGCCTAGCCGCTTTGGCTTAGTGGTTCTTCCCCCTCCCCCAGTCCTCAGTGGGTCGAGGCTGCGTTACTGTGGGAAGTTTGCCGTCTGGGACGGTGACCTTGGGCTGATCTGGCTGGCTTTCAGAGGGGAGACTACCGGGTGCACTGACACTTGGAGCTGTCCACCTTCCATTCCCCTCCGAGCCCTAGTGGAGGTTTCAGCTGAGGGGAGCATTGGGGAGGTCCTGTCAGTGTTCCCAAACACCCGGCCTCTACACTGGCCACCAAGCCAGTGCTCCGTCTGGCTGTCCTAGCTTCCACCTCCTACTTCCGAAACAATTTCCTTCCTGCATCTTCTAGGATGGGGGTGATGGGGTGGGGTGGGAGGCTTGTGAGAGTGACTGAGGGCCTTGTTACGCTGGGTGCTTGGGGGACCCTGGAGCTTCTGTCTAGCTTTTTCTGTTTGCCCGGGATGGAAGTTGGTGCCTTCAAATTACAGTGGTCATAATCTCTTGGTTGTGATCCCTTTGCCCAGTGTGTGCTCTCATAAGCGTTTGTGTGTGTGTACTTTTATAAGAACATTCTCTGGGGCAGGCAGGAGCTTTCATTCACTACCATAGCAACCAGAGATGTTGAGCTTTTTGCCTGGGATCACACAGCAAATCTGTGTCAGAGTTTAGTCCTTCCCCTCTTTGAGACACAGCTTTCATGAGAGAGAGACTCTAGGAGGGAAGACAAACCTTGCTCTTGCAGGTCAAGGGGAGAAACAGGACCCAGTTGGAAAGCGTTCAAAGCCTTGTGTTGGGGGATGGGCCCAGGGCTTGTTCTACCTCTGTCCACTGAACCCA
This sequence comes from Eospalax fontanierii, assembly GCA_035773235.1. Classification (NCBI taxonomy): domain Eukaryota; kingdom Metazoa; phylum Chordata; class Mammalia; order Rodentia; family Spalacidae; genus Eospalax; species Eospalax fontanierii. The sequence goes on along the minus strand of CM069543.1, from coordinate 57,028,953 downwards.
GTGCCTGATACTGGGTGTTGAGGGACTTGGACTGTCCATTGTCCATTCCCCTCTATGTGGTGAATTTGGGCTGGAGAGGCCCTGCTCCCTGATCTGGCCCTCTGGCTCCTGGCGCTACTCATCGGCTGGGCTGGGCGATGTGACAGGCTGGCTGGCTGCTGTTATATAATCTCTCTCCAGCAGGGTTTATTTTCACCCTCCTGGTCTTCCTGGGAGGTGTGATGGGAAAGGTGGAAGGAGACTTGTCCCCAGGTTAGGAACTGAGCCCAGGAATGGGGTTAGGACCCTGAGGCCCCACTTTGATCCTATCTTGGGAAGGGACCTCTGCTGCACTGTCCCTGGCTCTTGGGCCCCAGTCCCCAGACCTGGACCTCCGCCCATCCTCCATTCTTCTCTACCCTGCCAGCCGGGCCCCCTTTCCTCCCTGACTGGCTCTGTCCTGGCGTGGACCCTTGTTGACACAAGTAGGTAGTCTGGCTCTTCCCTGATACCACTGCTTCTCTGTCTTCTAATGCAGACGGCCTCGAGAAGACTTGCAGGCAAGATGGGCACTGTGGACCACAAGTCACAGTTGGTGCTGTCCAGGTTCATAAAGGGCCCCCATAGCCTAGAGCTGAGAATCAGATGGGGGAGGCTGTGGTGTTGTGATGGCAGGCTCTCTCCTCCCCTTAGACCCGTGGAGGCTCTCTGAAGCCATGTGGCTTGATACAATTACCTCCCTTTTACAGGGAAGCGGGAAGGAAGAATGGTGGCTTGCTACACAACCTCCGCATCGCTATAATCTCTGGTGGCTTTTATGAGGTAGTCTTGGGGCCAGAGTCCAGCCAACCCTCTGTCCTTCTGTCCCAGTTTGGTGACTTACTCATGGGGGGAGAGAGTGGCATCGATTCCCAGGAGGTATGTTGTAGAAGCTGGACATCTGACGTGTGTTGGTCGGCATTGCCCTCTCCACACTTACAGCAGGCTGTAGCTGTGACCAGGTGAAGCCAGGTTAGAGATGATTCTTAACTTGGCCTAGAAAGGGAGGGGCACTTATCCAGTGGTTCTACTAAAAAGGCTTTGACCCTTGGTCTAGTGGGACTGGTGGTATTTGGCTCCTGGAATATTTTTCTTCTCTCCTTGCCTAGGACAGAAAGTATTCTGAATGTGTCCTAGGGCTGTGGGAAGGCTGGCCTCTGAGCCTCTTTCTCCAGCAGGTAGGCTGGGGGTCCTTGTACCCATCTGAGTGCCGCAGGTCATGGCACACATTGAGAAGGTTCGAGGCACCCTTGGGGGTGTGACTTCCTCAGAGCAGCTGTTGCTGTGGGGGTGGGGGCAACAGTGGCAAAGATGATTAAAGGATTGGAGATGGCGGTGGTGGGGGACTGGTGGCAGGGAGGAGGAGGCGCACAGAGCTGGAGAGCCTGAGCAAGAACAAGGTTGAAGTAGAAACACAGGTGGGCAGGCAGGGTCTGTCCGTGGAGAGCATGTTTTGTGAGGCAGGGTACTGACTGACATTCACTCCCCTCTGCTGCTCTGCTCCCTGGCTGGCCTTTGCCCCCCACCCTGGCCTTCATCCTTGGGTAAGTAAGTCACCCCTCCCAACTCAGCCTCAGTTTTCCAGGTGGCAAAGGTTCCCCTTTTGATGACATAGACACCTGCGTGTTTTGTGATCTCTGCTGGTTTCTGTCCCGACCCCCATGAGTGAGGCAGCCCTGTTGCATCTGGAGCAGATCCCTAGCCAAGGTGGTCCCCAAGGTCCTCCATATCTGCCTCTCATTCTGCATCCCCCTGACCCAGGCCACATGACACCCTCCTCACCCACATTCTGGCTGTCAGTGGCTGAGTCAGGCAGGACCTGGAGTGTGGTATGGACTGAGGGGCTGCCTACTGCAGATGCACCTTCTTCAGGGTGCTAAAGGGAGTGACCAAACTCTAGTCTGTGGCTGGCCACACCCAGGCGGGACCATATTTACTCATTTAAACTTACACTCCCAGAAGGTTCTGGCCTGGTCACTGACCTTGGCATGGTGCCTTTGGCTAGGCTGGAGCCATTCCCTTGGCATTGGGCAGACAGCATGCCACAAGGGAAGGCGCCTCCTGCCTGTTCCTAGCTCTCCCCTCTGGTATCCCCTGGGCACACCCAGTTGTTTAACAGGGTATATGGTTCAGAGATAGAATGAAGACTTGAGATCCCCAAGACTGGAGGAAGGGAATGCTACCCATCTCTGTGTATGGAGCACTGAGCTGGGCAGAGTAGCAGAAAGATGAGCTCTGTCTGCCCTTGTTGCCATCAGGGAAACTGAGTCTGGGAGATTGGTGACTTACTAGTGACACTGTCTTTGAGGACTCTGGTCTAGGCTAAGGAGGCATCTATCTGTGGCAGGAAGGAGGCCCTAGACTGCTTGCCCCTGACCACAGTCCTATATCATAGGACCCAGAAGAGGGTTTGGTGGTGATTTGGGGATGGGTTGCTCTGACTTCTGAGAGATGCCTTCAGATTTCACCACCGTGGGGAAAAGCCCCAAAGCAGCGACACGTAGGCCCGTGGAACCGCTGCTTTGGGCAGACAGGGGTTGAAGGACCGAGTGGGAGATAGTGGCAGGGGAGGGGGCTGGAGCACAGGGCATCAAGGAACATGGTTCAGTGGGAAGTATGATAGTGCACCCTCCCTCAGTCCTTTAGCCCCATGACCAAGACACCTATGGTGTGGGGATAAGGACTGCGGAGGCTTTAAGGGGACCTAGGAAGTTAAGCTGGGCCTGCTTCCCTAGCCAAGCCATCTGATCCTTAGTCTCCAGACTTGTCCTGTGGGTATCCTGGGTTCTTTGCTAGGAATAGCACCTGCACTGACTGGGTTTGAGGGCCTGGAGAATAAACCAAGATGGGTCCAGCCAGAGGGGCAGGTAGCCAGGGAGGTAGGCCTCTTTCCTGGGCTCATCCTGCCTCAGCAGATGAAGTAACTTGAGGGTAGGGCTGGAGGCCGACCGTGGGCCTGATGACTCCTCCAGCATTCAGTGGTGGGGGGCAGGGGCAGTGTATCTTGAAGGGGGTACTTAGGCTGCATTGCTCCCCTTCCCCTCTGGGCCCCCCTCTCTTCTGGCCCCCACACCTGCCTTCCTCTTGGTCAACTCCCCTTGTGTGGACCTTGTGGCAGGCAGTGGACCAGCATGCATAGGGAGCAGATGTCCTGACCCAGCTGTTCCTACTTGTCTCAGTGGGGAGTGGGAAACTGATGAGAGTGGATATCTTCACCTGTTCCCAGGGGTGGGGTCCTGATCATAAAGTCCAGGAGAGCTTGAGACAAGGCAGCGGATAGGACTGACTGGCAGACATCATGCTGAAATCTGGGGTCTCTGCAGTGTCCTGGTGCAACTGTAACTGCTGTTGGATGAGGGGCACAGTCAGGGGTGTGCCTTTGAGCTTAGCCCCCAACCTTGCTTAGTGGCTTTCCTTAAAGCATTGAGCTAATCCCCTAAGAACAGCCACCTTGCTCCCTCCTGCCAAGAGCTTAGAAGAGACCCAGCATGGCCTGAGCAGCCCCTTTAAATCCTTGGCAGCTCCCTGAGGTCATCGCTCCAGGAGGATTTGTCTTCTCTGATTGGATTGGCCTCTTTCTGCCCTGTCCTGTCCAGAGTGTAAGTGGCCCTTCAGCCTTGTGTGTCTTGGTGCTCCCCACCCCCACTCCCTGAAGCCCGGCTATCAGGGCTGGCTCTTGTTTGCTCCTGGATGCCTGAACAAAGGGCAAAGTGATCCTTTCCATGCTTCTCCAGACTGCTCTTCTCTGACCTAGGTCATGTTCTTCACTGTCCTTATCTCCATGAGAAGTCCCTCCCCAGTCTAGCTAGCAGTCCACTGCTAGCTGCAATGGCAGGCAGCCCAAACCCAGCACTAGTGGTATAACGCGCACCCCAACGGCTCTCCAGCTGACCTACCCTCAGGCCCAGCTGCCACTTTCACTTCTGTCTCCTGAGACCCCAGAGGGAAGTAGGGTGGGGAGGTGGAAGGTGACGCATTAACCGCCCCAACTGCCCCCGCCTCTCCTCGACTAAGGCCTGTGATGGCCAGAGGCTGCGCCTTACCATTCTTGTCTAGATGACTGAAATGGGCTTAGGTTTCTGTGGCAAGGTTGACTCTGTAAGACCGATGGTAGGTAGATAGTAGCTCTGCTGGGCCTCATTGTTTCAGGAGGTATAGCTAACATCTAGGTGCTAGATCTGGACAGATGGGGGACTGGTTGTCTGCCAGCACGTATAGCAAGAGCACAGTGCTGAGCCTCTGTGATGCCCGTATATCCCAGCTCCTATTGAGGGCAGGGACCCTCTATAGTCTACCCTGTCTGCCTTACTGTACTCTGAGTGGACTCCAGATGGAACAGGAGTGGAAGCACAGACGGCTGCCCGCACCCAAGAGACTGCCCCGCACGTTATCCTGGGACCTGCCCAGATGGCAGTAGGTGGACTGGGCATGCTTTCTCCAGGACAAGTGTGGAGGGCCCAAAAGATGAACCTTGGGCCACATCCATTGGGCTGTTGGTGGGTTGCTTCCCGTCGGGGAAGATGGAACCAGAAACTGGGCTGGCAGGAGCCCTGAGGTCCCTGAGTGCCATGGGTTACTGGGTAGGGTTGGCCTAAATTCTGGAGTGGGAAGTTGAGCCTGGAGGAATAAGGGTAGAGACACTATGCAAATCACCATGCAAATAAGCAGACTACCTCCTGCTGGGCAGGGCTAATACCTGGCTCAGGCTTGGATTTCTAACTGGCCTTACCAGTGACAGCTACCTTGGGAGTAACCAGGACAGGGACCCCAGGAAGCCCCGAAGGTGGGCCTGATAGGTGTCTAGGTGTTTGAAGGGTTCTTATGTCTGCTACTGCTACTGGGGCTTCATGAGCTCTGGCACTGGCCCGGCAGACTGGCCTAAAGTTACTCTGTCCTCTGTAAGAGGTAATGATCCAGAAAGCATGTCCCCAGCCCAACCCTGTGCCTGAGCCAGAACCTCTGTCCTCTGGCCTCCTCCACACTACCTTTTTATTTTTGGTATTTTTGAGCGGAAGCCCCAGCTAGCCTGGAACTCACAGAGATCTACCTGAGCTGGGCAGAGTAGCAGAAAGATGAGCATGTGCCACCATGCTCAGCTTCACGCTGCCTTTCTGTGTCAGTTGCAGGGTGGTAGGCCCAGTTAGATAGGAGCAGCACAGTCCTGACCCTTTTTCTCTTAGGCCTCTCCAGGGAGTCCGCACTGCCCTTCCCCCCCCCCAGCAGAATTGTGGGATATAAGAGTATTTGGGTCCATACCACTCCACCCCTCTGTTACGCCAGCCACCAGTGAGGCCGGAGGGCCAGTGACCCATTCAGACCAGGCTGGAGAAGCCCTGCCTGGCCCTCAGCACTTCCTTCAACCGCCTGCTACCAGGATGCAATCTCCTGTTGCCCCTAGGCCAGTGGAACTTTCTTAAAGGTGGACATACTAGCTGGGAGGCAGCCCAGAGGCTGGGAAGGGAAGGCCAGAGCTGGGTGGAAAGAGACAGCCACAGCCTGCCTTCTTGGGAGCCTCGGGCCTCAGCTGCTGCAGGAAGAACAGGCTGGGGTGGGACATGGTGGCTAGCCCTTTCTGAAGAGAACAGGATGACCCTTCCCAGGGGGTTTGATAGAGCAGAGAGGCTGGAAGCTGTGGGTGGAGCATGGGTGAGTTGTCCTCAGGGTGCTCATTAAGTCAGTTCCTGTCCCTCTGCAGGTCTGAGTGCCTGGGACCACCCACCCCAAGCCCTGTTTTCTTGGACTGTCCCCCAGCCCGCCCTCAGGTCCCTTGTTGGTGAGTTAAAATTAGCTCAGTGCCCAGGCTAAAAATAGCCTCTGCCCAGCCCCAAGTGATGACTGGGGGAGGGACGATGGTGGGAACCAGGATTTTGGGTAGTGAACCTGCCAGAACTTTGAGACTGATGGGAACTCTGGCAAAGAATAGAGGCCTCACAAGATGGGGAGGAGAGGAAAGGCCCAGCCAGCACCCTGAGGCAGGCTGTTCAGGCCCCTCTACTGCCCAGCCCAGCTGCTCTCCCAGACTGGTGTCCTGGCCTCATAAGCCCCTCTTCCTTGCCATTTTCTTGTCTCTGTGTCTGTCCCCACCTTGCCTACACTACCTCCCACTAGCAAGCAGGCTGCTAGAGGCCAACCGACTGTGGGGTGACAGGTGGATTGGATTGTTGCCCCCTCCCCCAGTGCCTGCTGCTTATTTCATGCCCCACCACAGGGAGGGGTGGAGAAAGGTGACAGCTGTCTTCAGTTGCAGCCTGCCTTCCCCAGTCCCAGTCTGCAGCCCCAGGCGGCCCGCAAGGGTGGAGGCAGTGCCTGATGAAAGCTGTCCCCTCCCAGGCTCTTTTGCTCCCTTCAGGAAGAGCCCAGGACTCTTGTCCCTTGTCCTCTGCGTTTGAGCCTGCTAGTGCTGGCCTCCAGAGGCAGATGCTTGAAGCTCCTGAGAGCCTCAGGGCAACCATGACAGAACCCCGTGCCAGAAGGGAATGAGAAGGCAGAAGATGGGGTGCGGCATTGAGGAGCCGTAAGGGAAGATGGAGACAGCCAGGAAGAAGATGTCCTCGCCTGTCCCTTCAGCAGTGGCTCCAGGGTCTTGCCCTGACCCACTCCTACCCCCACTCAGACTTGTCACACAGGAACTGAGATGCCTCATTCTGAAACCCCAGAATGGTTTGGCTATTGCTCAGGTGTCAAGAGGTGTGACACTGGGGAGGCAGGGCCTACTGTCTCCTGACCCTTCATGCCCCTTTGCTCTTCACTTGTCCCTCATTTGCTCATAAACATAGTTGTCATGGGTCCTGGATCCCCAGGCTTTCCAGCCTGCCTCAGAGCCCTGTCCCATACCCTCCTGCTGCAGGCTTCCCTACAGATCCATCGGCCAGTGCCCTCTTACTGCTGCTCCTGTAACCACAGCCATGCAGAAACATCAGCCTGTCCAGCCAGAGCCACTGAGGGCCACCGTATAGCACAGGTATGGCCTGACATCAGGATGGGCAGGCTTTGGGGCTTTGTACCCCAGCATGAACAGCCGAGGGCTGCAGACCAGACTTAAAAGAACAGCAACCCAAGGCCACGGCACAAGAGGAGAGACTGGCTGGGCCAGGCAGGAGCAGGGCCTGTGTCTGGAGAGCAGATGCCCAGGCCTCTGGCTCCTGGCAGTTGGTCCCGTCATCATGCAGATGACTAATTAAGCAGATCCAAGTGTTCATTAAAACCTACCAGTCAGGTAGGATAGACCCTACACCTTAAATAGAGTCAGTCTAGGAGCCTTTGTGACCATTTCACCTCAGATACCTTTCTTCCACAGCCAGGATAGAGTTCCTATTCTTGCCTCGGGGCTTTAAAGAACCTGCAGCAGTAGGGAAGGGACAGGAGAAGGGGAGTGAGGCTGGTGTAGACAGAGCCTGCTTTGTAAGAGAGTTTGTGCGTAGATAGGAGGCAGGACTGTCCCAGGCATGTCTGTCCTCTGGCAGGGCTGTGCTGTCAGAAGAGCACAGTGGGAGGACGCTGGGGGCAAGGAAGCTAGCATGGAAAGGAGTCGGGGTAGCTGGGGCCTGGTCTTTCAAACATGGACAGATTCCCTTTATCAAAGAATACTCACTGGGTCTCTGGCTTCCCTGCCTTCTCAGCCCTGATCCTTCTTGCATCCCAGCTCCCCCAGCATGCTGCAGGGATGGGGGGGCAGTGTAGGAGATCAGCCAGGGAGCTGGTTGCCAGGCGACAGTTGCCTGAGCAACCCCATCCTTTCCATCTCCATGTGCTCAGGGCTGCTCCTTAGAAGACTTAGAGTCTCACCCTCTGCACCAGCCAAGCCGATTGTGGAGAAGGTTGACGACTGGGGTGGTAGGATTGGTTGGAGCAGTGGGTTGTGTCTAAATTGACATGCTTTGAGGGCAGCTGGTAGAGGAATGGTCTTAGCTTCATAGAATATAGTGAGAACAGCAGGACTGACATAGATTAGACTGCAGGAAGAACTTTTCATAGATTATAACAATATTTTCTTTGCACAGATACTTCCTGAGCCCCTTCCTACAGGTAATAGCATAGTAAAAAGACAGATCTAGTTCCTGCCTTCTTCAAGCCCCAATCTTGGGGGAGCAGACATGGGATAGAAGCACAGAAATGTAATTATTATTATTTATTTTTTATGTGTACCAGTGTTATATCTGCATGTGTGTAAGTACAGCCATGTCATGCAGTGCCTGGGGAGGACAGAGGTGTCGAAACTGGAGTTACAGATGGTTTTTAGCCATTATGTGGGTACTAGGATTCGAACCTGGGTCTTCTGCAAGAACAGCCAATACTCTTAATCACTGAACAAGCTCTCCAGCCCAGCTAGTAATGCTAGAAGGATTCTAAGACTAGCTTTTTGAAGGACCTTGAGAATACTGAAAGGGTTCATTCTGGCTGAGGAGACAGCACTGGCCATAAACAGAAAAGATTCTGTAAGCAAGAATATGCTCATGGTCATGGCTTTTGCCTTTAATTTGTGTACTTGGGAGGCAGAGGCAGGCTGATCTCTGTGAATTCAGGACCATCCTCATCTATATACCAAGTTCCAGGCCAGACACTGTCTCAAGAAGAGGCCAGGGGTTGGGGGAGCAGGACTGTAGCTATATGGCCAGTGGAGTCAGGAAGCCCTACACCCTGAGTCTACATTAGAATTCCTGAGGCTGAGCCAGAGAATTCCATCTGAAAAGCCAGCTCACTATAGTTTTCACTCCTATGTGCCCTCCCACCTCCTCTGCCCAAAGGGGAAGAGTCCTTGGATTGCCCTGAGAGGCAGTCCTCTTCTACAGTGGAGTTGAGCAGGAGTTCAAGTGTTGGGGTGGCGGGGGGGGGGGCGGTGCTTCTATTCTGGCAGATATATCTTGGGCCACACAGGGCTTTCTGGGCTGCTACTGGTGGTCTGGGATGTGGAGAGGAAGCCAGAGGTCACAGAGGTCCTCAAGGACAGGAGTAGGGGAAGAGGGTGCTGGGTCTCCATTCTGGGGGAGGACGAGAGTGAGGCTGTTGTTTGTAAATATTTGGGCAGAGTGAAAACTGGGCAGTGAAACCTGGACCGTCCTGTGATCTCTGACAGTCCTCAACAGGTTCAGACTCCTTCCCCATCTCTCCATGGTGAGGTGTCTGGTAAACTACTTCACCTACTGTACAACCTTTAGAACTTGTGGGGTGGGCTAGAAAGACACAGCCACTGGCAGGAGCTATGCAGAGAAGCTCCCCTACTCCCTGCATACCTGCTGCTCAGCCTCTGGCTCTGCTCTTGGGAGGACAGCAGAGGGTGTTTTCTTCAGAAAATACACCCTCACCATCTCCCAGAACATCCTCCACTGTAACGCAGGGACTACTAGAATGACAGGTGACCGGAGGGGCCGGGGGTGTGTCTCCACCCTCTTCTCCTTGGTGCACTCAGTCCCCAGGGGCCCACCTAGACTGTGGCCCTATCAACACGACAGAGCATACACCTTTTCTGTCCTAAGCTGAGCGGCCACCCTGTGCCCTGTCCATCCTGTGCTGTCCCCTGTAGAGGTGCAGGGCAAACTCTCATTCCCAGTCTGGCTCAGGGTTGGACTTGGTCCACTCCAGGGCCTCTCCAGTGTATGCCATATTCCTGTTTCCTTAGTGGGCAGCACTACTAAGGCTGAGCTAGAGTTCTAGACCTGTCTCAGGCAGGACTGGTCACACCCATGCACCCTCTTTGCACATCTCCTGTCCTTCTACTTGTTACTCTGTTACTGTTACTCTGTTACTCTGCCACAGCAGACTTTACAACCTACTATTGACTTTCTGGCCCTTTACAGAAACAGTAACCAGGGTTAGGGTGAGCTCCATGACAGAGGGCTTCTTTAGGGAGTGTCAAGCCATAGGTTTCATCTAGAGACAGCAGAGAAAAAAAGCCAGACTTGGTGGTGCCAGTCTGTCATAATAGCTACTCAGGAGGTTGAGACAGGGGTCACAGGTTTTAAGACCAGCATGGGCAACTTAGCAAAACACTGTCTGAAAAAATTAAAGATGGGGGCTGAGGATGCAGCTCATTTGTAGACCATTTGCCTAGCATGTGCAGGACTCATGGGTTTGATCCCAGTAGGGGAGTAGGATAAACAGAATATATTGTTCTAACCTGCAACTTAGAATAACTTGTCTGTGCCTAAGCAGCAGAACACCTTTCCTTCAAATGAAAACTACTCAGGCTGAGTGAATAGAGAGTTGCACTGGAGCTCTGGTTGGGGGTGGGTGTTCTGTAGCTCCAAGTTCCATAGTTCTCAGGGTTCCATCAGGCTGAATGAGGACCCTGCTGCTGGCCCGAGTTGGGGTGCCAGACGTCTGTACTGGGTAGACACTGACTCATCATATTCTCACTGCTTCATCCCTGCTGGGATGAAGGAGCTGTGGTGTGGCTGTGATGTGAGGCAGCAGGAGCCTGTTGGTCCAGCCTAGGTGAGCAGGATAGCTGCAGAGTGCAGATGGGTTCCTCAGAGAGGGCTTGTTCTCCAAGAAGTGCACCTGGAACCCCATGTCCTCTTGATGACCTAAATCCCAAGGACAGCCATGATAGGGAACCAGCCTAGACCAAGTCCTGGTTCCAGGGGGAACCCATCGTACACCTGGGGAGGGCGCCATCGCTTCAGCAGCCAGCATCGCCACAGTTTGAGAGTACAGTAAAGATGACATCCACCTATCACAGGGTGTGGTGAGCCTGGCCCGTGTTCTCAAGGAGCAGGCCTGAGGGTTGTAGGGACTGACAGTTCTCTTGTGATCCTCCCATCCCAGGAGGCTGTTGCAGGTGGTGTGCAGACCATGAACTGACCACTGGTCCCAGACCTTCATGATCACAGTGTGAGGCACCTGACGGCACCCCAGCAGCCCTTCCTCTCTGGCACTAAGGACTCCCAGAGAAGATGGGAAGGAAAAAGATTCAGATCCAGCGAATCACTGATGAGCGGAACCGCCAGGTGAGGAGGTCCCAGAGTCCTACAGAGTAAGTAGACTACGCCAGCTTCTGCTTCTCCTGCCCATCTCTGTAAGAGGGCTTTCTGGAAGCCCAGTGAATCACTGGTGGGTCTGAATGGGAAGAAGAGTAGCCATTTTTGTGTTCCAGGCTCTCTAGCTCTGCTGGCCTCACATCACAGCCACACCACAGCTCCTTCATCCCAGCAGGATCCTCTCTCTTCCCACCTGGGAGCCTCATTGTACTTCTTCATCCCCTGAATACAAGTCTCTTGAGCATCTAAATTTTTTCCTTCCTGAGGCTGGCACTGATGAGTCTTGGCTGTGGTCTGGCCAAGGGTTTCTAACTTATTCCTTCCCAGACCAGGGACTCTGAGAGCAGCAGCTGAGTCACTCTTAAGAATGAGACTCTCTAGGGTAAGGGCTGTGTCCAGTTGCCTTTAGGCAGGGATTCCTGACAGACTTGAACTGAGCCACACCTTGCTGCCCATACCCTCCTGCAGGTGACATTCACGAAGCGTAAGTTTGGGCTGATGAAGAAGGCTTATGAACTGAGCGTGCTTTGTGACTGTGAGATTGCACTCATCATCTTCAACCACTCCAACAAGCTGTTCCAATATGCTAGCACTGACATGGACAAGGTGCTGCTCAAGTACACCGAGTACAACGAGCCCCACGAAAGCCGCACCAATGCTGATATCATCGAGGTGTGTATCCACCTCCCCCCGCCCATGTGTAAACCCACCTCCTCACCCAAACCCAGGCCCCCAAGGAAGGACAGGCAGTGGTAATGGAGGCATGAGATGTGCAGCCAGCATGAGGCCCCACCCTCCTATCTGGGATCTACTTTGCTGCCTGCATCTGAGGAGCATCCCTGCTGTCCTCTCCTTCTCTTTCTTTGCCTTCAGCTCTCAGTCCTGTCCTTTTGTGGGTCGCTGTGGCTCTTGTCTTTTGTTTCAGAGCCAACATTATGAACTGTTGAAGGACATGAGCTTTGGAATTCAGCTCTGGCCTTTACAGGACATGTGTCCTTGGGCAGGTGGTTTGGCCTTCCTGGGCTGTGGTATCCTCCACAAAATGGAGTGCTGTCTACTTAAAAGGGTATTCTGTGAACACAGTGAGACAGCCCATGTATGTTTCTCACTCCAGGGTGCCAGCTTAGGCTACAGTTTCTGTGTATTGAAGATGGTGTCTGGAGAGCCATAGACCTGCTTAAAGATTTGGAAGAAATGACCTAGACTAGAATGTAAACATATACTTTTAAAAAAGGAAACAAGGGCTGCCAGAATGTCACACAGAGGGTCAAAGTGCCGACTGCCAGTTCTGATGACCTCAGTTCAATCACTGAGACCCGCAGAGTGAAGGGATAGAACTGAGCCTCTCGGGTTGTCCTCTGACATCCACTTGTGTACTGTGCATGTGCATGCCACACATTCACATACATACACAATTAAATCTTTTTAAAAATGAAGCAAGCATCTGTAAATGAGTTTTGGAGCTACCAAAGGTAGCCTTGGGTCTGTTTCAGGTACACATGCACCTTGCTTAGATTGTGTTCAAGGCTCTGCCCTCTGGGCAAGGAGTCTGCTAGTTTTTCTCTTTACTTTTCAAAATCTCATCCTCTCCTTCTGTCTCCATTCCAAATTCTTTCTTTTTCTCTCTTAAGCACAACCTAGGGGTTGAGATGGGTAGGCATACCCTCCCCAACCAAATCCTTTGAAGAGCAGGCTGGTGCTGGCCCTTCCTCAGATGTAGCTGTGGAACATATACCTCCACACCCATGCATTGCCTGGGTCAGGTCCCCTTTCACTCATGGCTTCAGGAGACATTTTTGGGATGGAACAGAGCCACTGGGAACTGTGAGGAAGAAGGTTGGAGAATAGGGGATCCCAGGGAGGTCGGGGAGGAACTTGAAGGAGGTGGTGTGGCCCTTTGCTGGCTGACTTAGTGGTGCGGTTACAGACCCTGAGGAAGAAGGGCTTCAACGGCTGCGACAGCCCAGAGCCCGATGGGGAGGACTCGCTGGAGCAGAGCCCCCTGCTGGAGGACAAGTACCGGCGGGCCAGTGAGGAGCTGGACGGGCTCTTCAGGCGCTATGGGGTGAGCCCTACTCACCTTTTCTCTGGCTCCCTTCCGGCCCCTCCCCCCCCCAGGCGCTGCACAAGAAGCACAGGGAGTGTGAGAGCCCTGAGGTGGACGAGGTGTTTGCCCTGACCCCCCAGACGGAGGAGAAGTATAAAAAGATAGACGAGGAGTTTGATAAAATGATGCAGAGTTATAGACTTGCCGTGAGTAGTCGCATGGAGGAGAGCCTCCCGTGCTGCATGGTGTGGCTTCGCCCCTGGCCTGGCCCAACCCTCGGCTGCCTCTGATGGGGATCCCATGCTGAGCGATCCTGGGGCTGGTAGTAAGCACTGAAGAACCCCTGATCTTGGTCATGATAGCCTTCTTCTGATAAGGTTCTTCTTAGAAAAACTAGAGAGACCTGCAGTGTTCCCTTCTCAGCAAAATGTTTGAAGATGTCATTAACTCTTCAGAGAGCAGGAAAGTAGAGTATATTCTTTGCGTAGTTATTGTGGGGAGAGGTCCCCTTGGGCTGCTCTGGCACCCCTGCCTAAGGCACTCAACTTTGTATTAAGGGACCCAGAGCTGCTAAAGGGAAGGCAGAGATGGGCTTGAGCTTCGTTTACAGCAGGGCAGATAATAGGTTATCACTAATGAAGGCTCATTCTCACTGGTAGCACAGTTATGTGAGTTTGGGTCTATGCCCAGGGTACTAATCTGCTCCCAGTGTGTCCCGCCTGGCCGAGGACTAACCCACCTCCATTGGGGGTACCCAGTCCTGTCTGCAGTGGGCAGAGCCTTGCTCTCCTGCTCTGGGGCCAGAGCTGCATCTCAGGGTACTCTCCCTGGTGGGAGGTGAGCAGGGCAGCGAAAGGGCTTAAGGGAAGGAGCCCAGGCTGCTGGCCCATGGGGGTACAACTCAGAAACCAAAGAACCTTTGCCTATACTCCCAGGCAAAGTGGGTCCAGAGGAAAATGTTCACCTGGTGTGACTCGACCCCTCCATCTTTCTATCTAGTCATCTGTCCCGGCCCCCAACTTTGCCATGCCTGTCACAGTGCCCGTGTCCAATCAGAGCTCCATGCAGTTCAGCAATCCTGGTGGCTCTCTGGTCACTCCCTCCCTGGTGACATCATCCCTCACGGACCCACGACTCCTATCCCCCCAGCAGCCAGCACTACAGAGAAACAGTGTTTCTCCAGGCCTGCCCCAGCGGCCCGCTAGTGCAGGTAAGTGGGCCGGCGGGTGGGCCTTTGCAGTGGAAGTGAGGTGTAGAGGGCCTGAGCTTCTGTCTTAAATGGTTGGTCTTCCTTTCACCCACCACAAAATTTCTGCACTTCTGTAACTCCTGAGGGGGAAATGCCTAGGACTTCTCAGGGTTCCCTCTTGTCTAGTCCCCAAGCCAAAGCTCATGGTGGCTCTGATTTTCCCCCAGGGGCCATGCTGGGTGGAGACCTCAACAGCGCTAATGGAGCCTGCCCCAGCCCTGTTGGTGAGTGTTTCTGTCTAGCACATGGTATCTCAGGTCCAGGGACTTAGAGGAAAGGACAGGAAAATGGCAGGGCCTGAATAGGATGTGTCAGAGGATTTTTGGGTTCCTGAATTTTGGTGTCTATATTGCTGATGGATATGTGTGATCAGCAGATCTGTGGGTCTGAAGACTGTCAGGCCAACTGAGAAGGAACTCACGTTATTGAAGTGGAAGGTTCAGCGTTTTCAATGTGAGTGGGGCTTGTGGTTGGGATCTGGCCTTGCCTAGATAAATGGTGGGCATATATGCCCACTACGCTCCCACGGAGTCACCAGAGAGATATGCACCTGTAGGCACACATATGCAAGTCCCAGAAGGAAAGTGCCCTGCCCTGTACCTAACTGTTTCCAGCCCTTCCTGCTCTGTGCTGGTATCTGGCTGGTGGCCGCCTTCTAATGTCACCATTGACGTCACCCTGACATTCTTGCCATTCCCAGAGTGATCTTGGAGTTATGGAGCGAGCAACACACTTTGAGGGCAACTGTGTGCTTTTAGGGGACAGAGCAAGGTGGCATTTCTCACTGCAGTTACCACCACATTCCTGGACCCCAAACTCCCCTCATCTCAGTCTCAGCCAGTGTGCCACCCTTTTCCCATCTTGTCATTGTGGGTCCTATGTGGGCAGATGGATACGAAGGTGCCTTGACAATAGTTGTGTACTGGGGTCAGGAAATTGGGGGATAGAAGTATATCCCCTCCTTTGAAGACCTTTCATATAGATTGTCAACATCTCTCCCAGCTAGGCTGTGTTTCTTCTTTTGTGCCTAGGGCTGATGGTAACTGTTCCATGTATCTCACAGGGACATGTGAACATGGAATGAGATAATAAGTGTCTGGAAGGCTTGTGGCATTTTGTGCAGTGTGGAGCAGATAGTTGTACCTTTTATCACCACTCTGATTATGGTGGTGACTGTGGTATCTGTCTGCTGGTCCCAGCAACACTGTTACCAGCATTGAATGGCCTGTCTCCCCATGTGCATGTGTTCCCAGCTCGTGGCAAGGGAGCAGTCTAAGTGAGTGATGACTGGCCCTGGTGAGCAGACTCCTCAATGAGGCCCAGGTTGCAGCCTGTCACCCCAGTCATTGTGGGTCCTGTGAAGCAGGTGGAAGAGTCTAAGAGTACCAGGCAGGGCCTGGGGGAAGGCATCGCTGCTGGACCTAGAAGAGCTCAGGGCTGCCAGGGGCAGGGGTTGCTTTTCAGTTCTGCCTCTGGCCCCAGGCTCCCACTGGCCCCATCACTGTTGCTTAGAGACTGGCAATGAGCTGAGTGATTAGGGACCAAGACTTTAGGCAGTGTCAGGCAGTTTGGCATCTATGTAGAGCCCTGGCATGGCTCTGAGAGGCTCCAGGTGACCAGTATGTTTGTCTGGGGCCATTGTCAGGGCCAAGGGGCAAGCCAGCATGTTTTGCCACTCATTTCCTCATTTCTCTAGGAAATGGCTATGTCAGCGCCCGGGCTTCTCCTGGCCTCCTCCCTGTGGCCAATGGCAACAGCCTAAACAAGGTCATCCCTGCCAAGTCTCCACCCCCACCCACCCACAGCACCCAGCTTGGAGCCCCCAGCCGTAAGCCTGATCTGCGGGTCATCACTTCCCAGGGCAGCAAAGGGTTAATGCATCACTTGGTGAGTTGATTTCTGGGCCATAGCAGGGGCCAGGAATGGGAGGTAGGAAGCAGGGGAAGAGCCACCTCTAGCAAGAGAAATGAAGGTTGGTAGCAGGTAGGACTTCCTGGGAGAGACCATGGAAACATGACTTTTCATGAATTCTTCAAGGCCTTTTGTGAGGTTGGAACACAGTAGCATCAACCTGAGAGCAGTAGATGAGGAAGTGGGAGAAAGGGTTCCCTGATTGGGGAAGGTGATAAAAGAGATTCCCAATGTAGATCACAGTGTCTGACTGAGGGGCCAGAAAGAACACTCTGCTCTTAGGCAGGCTTGTGAATGAATGGGTAGCTGTGGGGATGGGTGGGGCAGAAGCTATAGTCTGAACCTTTCCCTCAATTCAATTTCTGCTCCCAGACTGAGGACCATTTAGATCTGGTAAGTAAGGCTAAGGCGTTTGTGATACCTTTGAGTTCCAGGTTTGCACCACGTTACAGTCTGCAGCATGAGTGTGTATAACTGTCCTCTTCCTGTGTGCTTACTGTGTGGACTTTAGTTACTGGTTAATTGCCAGGAGCTATGCTCGGCGCTGCGTGGGATACTGAGGTGAATGAAGCAAGAGGAAGGGCTGGAAATGCATGCACCTGTATCCATGTGTGCCTGGTGCTCGGGTGTCTGCGTAATATCCCATTCATTCAGACGCATGTGTGTGTGTATGCATCTGGAAAAGAGCATGAGGCCATCCCAAGGCCTCTGAGACCCTGGCCAGATGCCTGAATTGAGCCCTTGGATCCCACTGACTTGATTCCACCTAGGCCCACATAGCTTTGGAAACCAAGATCCTTAGGAAAACAGCTTAGGAAAGTCCGTTTTTCAGAGGAAGCTAAAGCCTAAGACAGAACTTGAGTTGTCCTTAACAAGGGCTTCCCTGCCTGTCTGTGGTACAAACTCCTTCCCTGAGCTTATCTCGGGGGCACCCAGAGACATGCACATGCTCAGCCCCTCCCCACGCTTACATACTCAACACCAGCCAGGAAAGAGGAGAGAGTTCTCCCTCTCCAACTTGCTGATGGGAGGCCAGAGAGGCTGGAAAAGGCAAACAAGCTTTGGCGGCCAATACATCGGCAGTTTCGGCCCCAGCGTGGAGTTGGAATAAACAAGTGACTCAGCAGCAGATGGAGCTGACAGCCCCACACACGTGTGTGCACACACGCAGTCACATGCCACCCCAAGCCCCGCATTCCATTCGCAGATGCCAGCATACATCTTCTGGGGTGTCTGCTACTGTAATGGTTGAAGGGGAGACTCCAAAGGGCCTAGCCCAGGGAGAACGTGTCTCTCCCTTCTCTCCCTCTGCCCGGGAACTAGGGCCAGTATTCCTATTGGGCCACAGGCTGCCTACATGCCTTTCTCTCTGCATGGGTACAGATGCAAATGGATCTATATGTGCATGTTTCTCTCTCTTGAGTTTTCATGCCTTCAAATGCACCAGCTTGTGTTTGTATCTTCAGGTGTCCATGCTGTGGCACGTTCCCTTGGCCTTGGGATTCAGGGACCTAGCTCAGACATGGCATAAATGGCCACCCTGAGGAAACTACCCCTTTGCCACCTCTTGACAGACACTTTTCTCCTGCAGAACAATGCACAGCGCCTTGGGGTCCCCCAGTCCACCCACTCGCTCACCACCCCAGTGGTCTCCGTGGCAACACCGAGTTTGCTCAGCCAGGGCCTCCCCTTCTCCTCCATGCCCACTGCCTACAACACAGGTAAGTGCTCATGTGATTGGCTCACTGTACCCTTGTACTTGGGTCATGTGAACGACCAGAGAAGGAGAATCAGAAAGCTGAGCAAAGCCCCAGTCTGAGGAAGGCCTTCATATTGTAGTTGGTAGAACAAGCAAATAAAAGTTAAGGATATAGCTGAGTTGATAAAGTGCTTTCCCAGCCCACATGAAGCTCTGAGTTCAGTCTTAAGCACCACATAAATATAATATAATCTGAACACTTGGTGGGTAGAGGCCAAATGATCAGAAGTTCAAGGTTACCCTCAGCTACATAGGGAGTTCAAGTCCAATTTGGGCTACCTGAGACCCTGTCTCAAAAAACAAAACATTGACCTCTGGCCTCCACAGACATGTATCCACACCAGGCAACAGACAACATATCACACACCAAAGGCAAAAACAAATCCCCACACACAAAGAAAACTTTAAAGTGGTGTGGGGGTGCTAGAGAGATAACTCGGTAGTTAAGAGTACTTGCTACTGTTGCAGGGGACCTGGGTTCCTAGAACCTACATGGCAGCCAACAACCATCCATAACTCCAGTTCCAGGGGATCTGATGTCCTCTTCTGGCCTCTGTGGGCATTGTACCCATTTGGTACACTTACATACATGTAGGCAAAATACTCATACACATAAAATAAAAATAAAAAAAATTTAACCCCCCCAAACAGGAGATTGGATTAAGAGTACTTGGTGCTCTTTTCCAGCAGACCTAAGTTCAGTTCTCACCATCCACTTCTGGTGATTCACAGCCACCTGTAGCACCAAACTCAGGGGATTCAATACCCTCTTCTGGCCTCTGCAGGCATCCATACACACAGTGTGAGGAGGCGTCCCTCTCTAGTGTTAGGACAGATCCCTGCAATGTGATGGGGCCAGGACAGGGAGTCTCCTTAGAAGAGGATTTAGGCCCATCTATCTCCAGACTACTGGTTTGGGGACGGGGAGGGGAATATAGTCAGCACAGCAAGGCTTTCTGGAGGAGGTGGGCAGAGCGGAGGCATGGCCACAGTGGATTTTCTAGTTTCTCGGGCCAGGGTGGCTTGGTGCAGCAGTGAGTAGGAGGCTGGCAGAAGGCTGAAAGAGGTTAGATCACAAGCCTAAAGGTGAATAGTCACCTGGGCACATGGTAAAAGCCTCTGGACACAACTCTGGTAGACAGTGCTGGGGCCTTCCAGGGTCCCTAGGGCTATTCTAGCTATGTCAGCTTACTACACCTTCCCAGGAATAGCATGCTATGCACCTTGCCTGCACTTCAGGCTGCTAAAGGGGAGATGCCTTATCACCTAGTTTCAGAGCCTTTGTTTGGCAACAGGCTCTCCTGCTGAGGAGGCCTTTGTATGCCCTCCCTCTTCCCCGTCCTCATAAGTCCTCATAACGCGAGTGACCTGTGATGAAAGTAGACCAGACCAGAAGATCCCAGACTCTTTCACCTCCCTGAGCCCTCATCTTAGAACTGAAGCAAGTTAGGTGCAGACTGTACCTCAGATTCCCCTGCAAACCCCAACCCTGCCCTCCTTTCCGACAGTGGCAGGAAGCATGAGTGGCAGACACAACCTTTGCTTCATGCCCCAGAGGGCAGGCTTGGCATGAGTCTGGGCAGATGTTCCTGCCCAGATGTCTGTGATCTCCTTCCCTCTAGTGTGCACCATGTGTCCCAGAGCTGGGAATGGATTGCCTTAGAAGCAGCTTCCTTAGGCCTGCAGGTAGCATTGGTGAACAAGGTCCCTGAAACTCTTCTGGCACCACTGCACGGGCCAAGAAAAAAGCTAACTCCCTGGGCATAGCAGGATAGTGGGCTGATCACAGCTCAGACCTCCTCTCTGGAGCCTTGTTCACCGTGGTCCCACCATGGTAGCTGTCTGTGCTCTTCCCACTCAGTCTTTAAAAGCAGAAGGGAAGTTAGTTGATGTGTGGGAACAGTCACTCAGCAGAGCTGGCCATGTCACTAGGGTGTGAAAGCGACTTTGTCCACTCAGAAAACAGTGCCACAGTTTCTGTTGCTGCAGGAGTGGCTGAGCAGCCTTCTGTCAGACAGCAGGCATTTGTGGGTAACCTTTCCGGTATAAGCCAAACCCCAACACCCACTGGATGATTTACAGTAATATCCTGGGCAAGGGGTAAGTTGGGCCCTTGTGAACACTGGCTCCAGAGGTCTGTCTGTGTTAGTACAGGAACAGAATGAGGACGCAGCCAGGTGAGCTGGTTTAGCTCCTGGTCCTTGAGAACCAGGCCTCCCAGTACATAGGGCTAGAATGGCAGGACGGCCACCCAGTCCTAGTGGCCTGTGTTCCCTGTTGCCCCGCCTCTGCCTGAAGCAGTTGAAGAGACTGTAGTCAGACCTCTGTGCTGGACCTGATCCATTTCTTTTCTTCTTCCATCTCCCTCCGATTCTTGTTTATAATTACCCTTATAAAAGTGATACCTACATGTTTGTTTGTTTGTTTAAAAAATTTAATGCCATTTTAAAAGCCACCTAGTTTTTCATCCTCCTTAAAAATTAAAACAGTACCTTGTGATTATTAGGCTTATGTGGTTTTGTTTTGTTTTGTTTTAAACTCTTGAGTGCCATGCCATTTCCACTGAATTTTTATGAATTTCTTGATTCTTCACATTTATGGTTAACTACCACCTATTTTCCTCCTCAAGGATGAGACTCTCCCCAAGACTCCCCTCACTTTCTCTTCCTATAGATTACCAGCTGCCCAGCGCAGAACTCGCTTCCCTTCCAGCCTTCAGCTCACCTGGTGGGCTGACACTAGGCAACGTCACCGCCTGGCAACAGCCCCAGCAGCCCCAGCAGCCACAACAGCCACAGCCTCCACAGTCACAGCCACAGCCACAGCCGCCACAGCCACAGCCACAGCCACAGCAGCCACCTCAGCAACAGCCCCACCTGGTCCCTGTGTCTCTCAGCAGCCTCATGTGAGTCCTTAGGAAGCTTTCCATGGGGGTGTTAGGGAGTGAGGGGTGGAGGGTCATCCCTCAGGGTTGTCTGTGTTGGGTACATGGCAGTAAGCGGCAGCCATGGGCCCCTCTGGAAGCCAGGGGTGGGGGTCTGCAGAGGGTGGTCTGGACAGAACGGAACTAACGCTGCTCATCCCTTCTCTCCCTGGACATCCGTCTCGCCCTCTTCTTCCCCACCTTCATTCTCTGTTTTTCACTCTGTCTTGTGACTTCCTCCCACCTTTTCTGTTTCTAACCCATGAACTGCAGCCCGGGCAGTCCCTTGCCCCATGTGGGTGCTGCTCTCACTGTCACCACCCACCCCCACATCAGCATCAAGTCAGAACCAGTGTCCCCGAGCCGTGAGCGCAGCCCTGCACCTCCTCCGCCAGCTGTGTTCCCACCTGCCCGCCCTGAGCCTGGCGACGGTCTCAGCAGCCCAGCAGGGGGACCCTATGAAACCGGGGACCGGGATGATGGACGGGGGGACTTCGGGCCCACACTGGGCCTGCTGCGCCCAGCCCCAGAGCCTGAGGCTGAGGGTTCAGCTGTGAAGAGGATGCGGCTAGATACCTGGGTACTGTAACATTGCCCTTCCTGCCTGCTGGTGTCTGCAGTCACCAGGGACTGCCTACATGCATTCAACCTGTTTTTTCTCCCACCTAAGAGGCCTTGTGGCCAGGCAGCCCTTGGGGGCAGCACTTGAAGCTCTCGACCCCTCCCTGCAGTATTGTGTCCTGCTCAGTGGCCTCCAGCTGACCCAGCCCTAGAACCCTAACCTTTTGGGAGAGGGGTGGGTGCATTCTGTCGGCTAAGCTGCCCCTCACACCACCTTCTCCATCTCTCTTCACAGACATTAAAGTGATGGTTTCCACTCCCTCCTCTCAGCCTCCCTGATGAAGAGTTGACAATCTCACCGCCCATCCCTCCCTGCCCTGAGCTCCTCCCGCTCGATCCCCTTCCTTTCTTCTGCTCCATGTCCTGTTGACGGTTACATTTGTGTATAATTATTATATTATTATTATTATTATATTTTTTTTAATTTGGATTCTCGCTTTGGAGAGAGGGACGCTCTTGCCCCTTTCTTGCCCCACCGTTTTCACCGGTAGGGACTCTCTTTATTGCGAGAAGAGGGGGACACTTTGCACGTTGTACACATATGCTGCAGGAAGGGGGTGGGGGGGCAATAGGCCTTGGGGAAGGACAGGTGCCCAGCCCTGCATGTGGAACCCTCCCATCCCATTCCCAGACAGACGTAAAGAACCAAAAACTACCCAACAACAAAAACCCAGATAGTAGATTGAAACCCCAAAGCTAGCTTGATGGTGGGTTTGCGTCTCAGGGGATAGGAGGAGGTAGAGGCTCTGCTTCTGGGCTATTTACATGGCTAATACCCATCCTGGTCCCTCTGGCTCCCTGTACCCACACCACTTTCACCCTGTATGCTGCACCCCAAGTCCTGGGTGCTAGGAAGGCTGCCTAGAAGTCTTGAGGCTGGAGCAGGGGCTTGAGGTGGGAACCTCTCTAGAAGTACCTTGGAGAGAAAGCTGTGGGAGAGGGTTGACGAGGGCAGAAGTGCTGGGCATGTTGAGTGTGGACTTGCCACCTCCAGCTTTTTCTCTAAGATGTACAGTGCAATAGCTCCCTATCCCTCAGCTCCCCCAGCCCTAGGAAGCTGGCCATGTGCTGGGAGAATTGGGAGAGAACCTTCAGTGACGTGGCTCTCGGGGGGGCCACAGTTGGCCTTTGGTTGCTGAGGGCTGGAGGCCTGGCGTGGAGCAGGTATGGGAGGGTGGGCACTTCTCTGCCTTGCACATCCATACCCAGAGGAGTGCACATTTGGGCACATGGTATGGTCTCTGGGGCTGCAGGTCCCTGTAAATGAGGCCTGCGGAGGCCCTTCCCCTAAGCCCCTCCCAGCCCCTCCTTCTGCCCCTCCTCCTGCTCTCTTGCCCTCCTTGTCGCTACCTCCTGCCCCTCCTCCAGCCCACGCGCCCTCTTGCTACTGTAATTGTAAATAGCAACCTTCAGAACGTTCGTGGTGTAACAGTCCAGGAAACTGTTGTGTTTTTTTTGTTGTTGTTGTTGTATTGATATGAAATGAGATTCTATTTTTGTCAAAGTATATTGTAATAATAATGACTCAAACGGCCCGTACTGTACAGATGAGATTCTTTTGCTGTGTTCTTGCTCCCCTCCTTTCCCAGAGTTGGCCTGCTCTGTTGCCTTCTCAGTGGGGCTGCAAGCAAGCGCCCAGGGCCAGTCAAAGCATAGGGTCCTGGGACCTCAATTGGCTCTGAGATCAAACTGGAGGGAACAGGCTCCCAGCCTGTTCAATGTCACCACTCCACCTCCACACAAGCCCAACTCCCCTGCCCCCAGAGCAGAGGGACCTGACATACACCCCCTTGGGGCTTTCTCCCAGTTGGAGTGTAGAGTTAGACACAGCACAGTGTTGTGGTAGATGCTCTTTGCCCACCTGCGACCCAGCCTTTTGTAGTATTTCGACACTTGATGCAGGGAAGGAGCCAGAAGCAAAAGGGTGTGAGCGTGCTCGTGAGGGCGTGTCTGGGTGCACTCTGTATTTATGTGTTTCTGTGTGGCAGTGTGGATGTACCTTTGTATGCCTCTGAGTCCAAGGGGTGTATTCGGGAATCTTTGTGTGACTCAAGCTCCAAGGGCCATTGTGTCTGTGTGGCTGGGTGGGTGTGTGTTTACAAAGGGACAGGTGGCTATTGAGCCCCAGAGCCCTGGCTTCCAGCTCTAACCCTCACTCCCTTCTTCCCTGGGCTGCCCTCAGTCCTGACACATTTGTACTTAAGTCAGGGGGACTTGCCAGTCAGCCTTCTCTTTCTCCCCACAGCCTACCTCCACCGGGGCTTCCCTCCAGAAGCTCTGCCTCCATGTGGCTGTCTGCACCCTAAACAGTTCTGACTTGTTTGTGGAGCAAACTCAAGTTCCTCTTTGTCCTTCGAGCTTTGACTTCCACAAGGCAGTGACCCTCCCTCCCCCAGAGTTTTCCCCTAGCAGCTGACCAGGCAGGGGTGCCACATGCCCAGCCTTCCCATCACTCCCAATGGTTCCTAGAGGGACTTTTGAGCATTGATGGGATTTACTCAAGGCCTGGAAAGAAACCTGGATTTATTTCTGCACATATGTGCCCCCCACAAAGCCCTGACAGTAGCTGGCACATTGTAGGCACTCAATAAATGCTGAATGGGTGAATGATAGGTGCTCAATGAATGTGGAATGACTGGCCTTGTCTGAGGCCATTCTCGTCATCGTCCGTCTGCCCACCTTCTAGGCTGAGCTGGCCACCATTACACGCGGGCTGGGGTAAGGCCCCTGCAGTTCACGGTGCAATATTCACCAGTTTTGCCGTCTGCCTTCTGAAGGCAAACCTGGCTTTTGATTACCACGTACGGGTGTGTGTGTGTCTGTGTGTCTGTGTGTCTGTGTGTCCTTCTCTTTCCCTGATAATCAGGGATAGTCTGTGAATGGATATCTGATATTTCTGTAGTTTAGCATCCCCAGGATTCTCTTGGGGCTAAGTAGGGGCTTCTGGCTGGCCAGGTAAATGGATCCCTGGGAACCCAGACCTCAAATGGGGACTTAAGTTTCTTCCTCTCACAAGCCAAATTTGCCTCCTATCCACTCCCTCAGCAAAACTGGGCATTTGCCAAAGTAGCCACTGGCATCATTCAATGCCCTTCCCATCCAGGTTTCCCTCAGCTTTCAGGGATCGTGGGACAGAAGGCCGCCCCCACATGCCTCAGTAGAACACATCCCTCCCCACACAGTGCACTCAGTGCAGTAAGACGAACCTCTGACCAACCCATCCCTCCCCACTGTGGACAGGAAGGAAGAAAGAAATGCACCTTCTCTTGCTGATTATTTATTTGTTTGGAGAAACAAAAATGATGTAAAAGTGTATCTAGAAATATCTATATCTCTATATATTTTTAACTGACTCTTTGGAATCCCCTGGCAGGGGAATTTAGGCTCTCCTAAGAGGCTGGGGACACAGAGCCTGGGAACTCCTTGTTCTACCCTCATCTGCCTCACACCCCTTAAGCAGCTGATAGAAGGACTGGGATGTTCTAAGGAGAGTCTGCATTCTCTGCTCTACCCCATTCAAGTCCCAGAGAAAAGAAAGGAGGGAGGGAGGGAAGGAGGGAGGGAGGAAGGGGTAGGGCCAACCACAGAGGTGACCTACCCCCAAACTTGACAATCACCCACACTCCTGGCTCCTGGGTCCTGGGGGCAGGGTGAGTCCAAGTGTGTGGCTGTTGATTTGTTTTCAATATTTCTTTTCGTGCTGTATGGTGATGCTTTCTAGTATTCTGCACAATAAGAAAAGACAAAGTCCTTGAGATTCTTACGAGTTTGGTTTGAAAACTCTTTCACTATATTTGTTGTAAAGAGGTTTACTATTAAAAGAAAAAAAAAAAAGGACACGTTTCTGATACTTAAGCTTCAGTTTTGATTTCTTTGGTGCGACGACAAGGATAGGGAGGAAGGTCTGGCACGTCGAGAGGGCCTTACCTGGAGGACAGACTACAAGAGGGGTCTGCCAGGTGTCTTAAGCACTCAGGGAGACTCTGGCAGTCCAGGAGGAAGCCTTGGGAGGGGTCCTGGAACATATAAGTGAAACAGCTGCCATCAGGGACAGGTCAAGCCTGTCCCTGACTGCTGACAGCTTTTCTAAGCAGACTTATGTGCTCACAGTTAGACAAAGGTAGAGCCCACCTTCACAATCCCCCAGTGTCCCTCTGGCTCCTTGTGGGATAGGCTGCTCAACTTTTGCCTCCTTGTGGCACAGTGGGACTGTGGGGAGATGCAGCAGCTGCGGAGGCCTGGCACACTCTTGAGCACCTGGCCCATCCGTGTCAGGTGCCACAGCAGCAAAATGAGCAGGGAACCTTTGCTCAGTGGCTAAGACAGGCCTGCAGATGCTTAAGATGATACTGGTTTGCCTGAGGCTGTGGCTGCTGCGAGTGCATGGGAGTCAGGCAAGGCACAGAATGTCCTCAGAGCCTCAGGTTTCCTTATTGCAAAATGCCACCATCTGTGTTGGTCCTGTCTTTCTCACAAGGTCATTGCAGATTTCACCTCACTTCTTCCTCAACAGGGGCAAAGAAGGATGATGTCCTAAGCAAGGAGTGGTTAATAAGATTCTGTCCTGCTGGCTAGAGCTGTAGTTCAGTTGGTAGTGCTTGCCTAGCATGCATAATAAAGCCTGGGTTTGATCTCCAGCACCACATAAAAACAGACGTAATGATATACACCAGTAATCCCAGCACACACTCCTGAGGATCAGAAGTTCAGGGTCAACCTATAAAGGAAGTTTGAGGACAGACATGAGACCCTGTCTAAAAGAAAGACAGCACTGTCCTCCAGGGACTGCTCAGGGAGCCACTTCCCATGTGACCTCCCATTCTCCCTGCTTGAGGCCTATGCCTTTCCCATACTGACTGACCTATAAAAGGAAAGTGATGGTATGTGACTTCTAGTGGTAAGTCATGACTTCTTCCTTTCTCATTATTTGCCCTGGGAAAAACCTGATGCCCTGCTGTAGAACACCAGCTCTGTGGGGAGGGTACATGGCAAGGACCAGCAGGCTTCTGCCAGCTGCCATTTGAATTATTCAGCTTATAAATGCCCGGGGGAGGAAGGTCCTTTCTCTGGGGTGACATCACAATCCAAGTCCTGAGCAGAACCCTTCTGTCACACATCTCCTGTACTCTTCGCTGTCTGGCCTGCATTTCCATCTCAGCTGGTATTGCCTGCTGAGGTCTGGGGTTAGCCTTAATTGTTGCTCACAAATACTTCCTGCTCCCTTTTCCCTGCTGGTGTTTTACCAGTCCTTATGTAGTTAATTGGGGTCTTTGGACTGGTTCTGGCCAGTCGACTGTTGGGCTGTAATGTGTGTCCCTTCTGAAACACATCTGGTTCCTGCCCCTTCAAGTGTTCTTTCCCTGTTAAGAGAATTTTGAAAGAACATTTCACTGGTGTGCCACAGGTCACAGCAGCATGGATTGCTAAGCTGCCTTGAGGTGTTATTAGCACCAAGAAGGACTTTATATGACTAGAAGTGCAATCTGTGCTATAATGTACCCCATTCTGACCAATGCAGAACCTTTCCTACTTAAAGCCATCTATATAACTTGTGTGGGACAAAGATCTCTGGATTTGACATAGTCCAAAATGCATTCTAATTATGCTACTTGGTGGCTGTTCCTATACAATAGAACTAACAACTGCCTGTTTCCTTTAGCCCGTGTCTGCCCTTCCCCAACACATCCTCCCATCTAATACCTCATGGTCCTCCACAGTTCATCAAATAATGCACAGTTCTTGGTCTGGCTCCCAAGGCCTTGGGGAGAACACAAGCCCCTTCCAGGCTTCATTCATGCTGTTCCCTGTGCATCCCTTGGACTCTGGTGAACACTGGAGCAGGGAGGAGTGAGATAGTTCCTACCTCTGGTAGGGACAGAGACAAGAGAACCAACAGAAATCAGGCTTTTGAGATGAGAGACCAGGCACACCCAAATCCCAACCAGGCATCTGGGAGACTTCTTAGAGGAAGCACTTGCACTGAGTTTTGAAGGCATGTAGGAATTCCCTGGGCATATGGGGCTTCAATGAAATCAACCACTATAATGAAGACGAGCTGAAAGGGTCGGCAGGGGCCTCATGAAGAGCCTTCATTACCAAGACAGTCTTCTGCAGCAGATGCTAGGTCATCAAAGATTTTAAGTAGAGGAATGACTCACTTAGGTTTGCATTATGGAAAACTTCAAGGAGCTGGAGCAACTAAGGCAGGAGGAGTGGTTGTTCAAGACTGGCTTGGCTACACAGTGAGGCCCTGTCTCAAAATAAGTAAGCAAAGTTCCTAAATCAGGTGTAGAGGCATACATCTGTAATACTAGCACTTGTGAGGCAGAGGCAGGAGGATCATGAGTTCAAGGTCATCCTTGACTACAGAATTTGTTGGAGGCCAGTCTGGTCTACATGAGACCCTGTCTCAAAAAATGTAAAACTCAAGCTCTTTCCAATAAAACTCTTTGTCCTAGTTTTTCTCTGTTGCTGTCATTAAAATGCCATGGCCAAAAGCAACTTGAGGAGGAAAGGGTTTACTTCATCTGACTGTTTATAGTCCGTCAAGGGAAGCCAGGGCAGGGACTGAAGCTGGGACCGTAGTGGAACACAGCCTTCTGGCTTGCTCAGCTACCTTTCTTACACAGACAACCCTGACCCACCTGCCTGAGGATGGCATGACCCAGTGGCCTGGGCCCAGCTAAATCAGCAATTAAAATGTCTTACAAGGCTTGAGAGATGAACACTAGCTGCTCTTGCAGAAGACCTGGATTCAGTTCCCAGCACCCACATGACAGCTAGCAACTGTGCCTAATTTTAGTTCCAGAAGGTGCAACACCCTCTTCTGGCCTCCATGGGCATTGCATGAACATGTACTTACATACATGCAGGAAATATGCTCATACACATAAAAGAATAAGTAAAAATAAATTTAAATAAAAAATATCTCAGACATAGCCATAGCCTCCATCTGATGGAGGAAATTTCTCCGTTAAGATTCTGTCTTCCCAGGAGTGTCTAGGCTTGTGTCAAGTTGACAAAAACCGATACCAGCACACTTCTTCGGATAGTGATGCATTTTAGAAGGACCACAACATTGGAGACAAGTCATCCAGTCAGGGTTCTCTACTACAGGGCTTCTTAACCTTTTCCCACTCACAATCCCTTCTCACCTGATAATTTTTTATGACCTTAGATACATAGTATATGAAATACAAAAATCGAACATTTACTGGTAATCATAAAATTTATATCTGTACATGGTTGTGCAGGTGCATATGCATGTAGAAAGCTAGAGGTTGCTATTGGGTGTCTTCCTCAGCTGCTCCCTGCCATACCTGGAACTCACCATCTCAACTATGCTGGCTGGCCAGCAAGCCCCAGGGATCTTTCTGTCCCTCCCCCACCAGCACTGGGATTACAAACACTATCAGCTTCTCCCAGCTTTTTACATAGGTGCTAGGAATCTGATCTTGGGTCCTCATCTTGCATAGCCTCCAAAATTTATTTTAAATAAATTTCTTTGATAAACATGATTTTAACATTTATTAGAGTTTTAAGGAAATTTGCATACTGATGAGATAGATTTGCTTATTTTTACATAAATAAGTCTTAGTTGGGTAGGGTGGCACATATCTTTGATCTCAGCACTCAGAGGAGGTACACACAGGCAAGGCAGATCTTTTAGAGTTCAAGGTGAGCCTGGTCTATGACATAGTAAGTTCCAGGCTGGCTAGAGCTAAGTAGTGAGAATCTGTCTCAAAAAAACCCAAAATAATAAAAGAAAAAAAAGAAATCTTGGCCAGGACTAGAGAGATGGACTAGCCCCCTGGAACTGGAGTTATGAATGTTTGTTAACCGCCATGTGGGGGTGCTGGGAATCAAACCCTGGACCTTTGTAAGAGTAGCCAGTGCTCTTAACTGCTGAGCCATCTCTCCAGCCCTTTTGTTTTTTGAAACAGGGTTTTCACTATGTATACCAGACAGGCCTCGAACTCACAGAGATCTGCTTGCTTCTTCCTCCTGAGTGCTGAAAGGTGTGTGCCACTATGCCCTGCTCCTAGTTTTCATCTTCAACTTGACACAATCTAGAGTCATCTGGGTAGAAGTTACCTCAGTTGAAGAATCACCAGATTGGCCTGTGGGCATGTCTGTGTACAACTGTCTTGATTGCTAATTAATGCAAGTAGGACCCCACCCTCTGTAGGGGTACCATTCCTAGGTCCATGTGGACCTAGGCTGTATAAGAAAGCTACCTAAGCATAAGCCAAGGAGTCAGCCAGTAAGCAACATCCCCCTACCCCTTTCTGTTTCAGTTTCTGTAGAGTTCCTTCCCTGATTTTCCTCAATAATGGAATGTGATTTGGAAGTGTAAGCGAAATAAACTCTTTCTTTTCCCAAGTTGCTTTTGGTCAGAATGTTTTACAGAAACAGCTCAAAGCAGAACAGAAATTGGTACAAGAAGTGGGGTTGTTGCTGTGATTGAACTGTCCATGAGGTTTTTATGACTTTAGACTATTTTGTTGGAGGATTATGGAGGATTTGGGAACACTGGGTTGGAAAAGCTTACTGAGCTGTTATTGTAGAGCTTGGGAGAAATCTGAATAATGGCGGCCTGGCTTATGAAGTTTCACAGGGAAGCACAGAGTCTATCAGGGATGTTTGTGTGATATTTGGGATTAAGAAGCACCCATGTGGGTGCTGGGAACCAAACCCAGGTCCTCTGCAAGAGCCAGTGCTCTAGACCACTGAGCCATCTCTCCAGCCCTTTGTTTTGTTGTTGGTTTTTTTTTGAGACAGGGCCTGAAATTCCCTGTGTATACCAGGCTGACCTCAAACTTACAGGGATCAGCCTGCCTCCTCTGACTCCTGAGTGCTGGGATTAAAGACATGAGTCACCACTCCCAGCAGTTGTACATATTTTTTTATTATTATATTGACATGAGATCTTGGGCACAAACAAGAAAGAAAAGATTATAGTTCACTAGTGATGTTTATGGGTCAGGTTTGCAAGGGATGGAGTGTCCTAGTTGTTTTTTATTGTCAACTTGACATAATCTAGAGTCACCTGGGAAGAGGGACCCTCAACTGAAGAATTACCCCATCGGACTGACGTGTGAGACATCTATGGGTCATTCTCGTGATTGCTGATTGATGGGCGCTGCCATCACTAGGCAAGTAGTCCTGGGCTATATAAGAAAGCTAACTGGTAGGTGGAGGAACATGGTGTTGATTGCCTTTAGTCCCACCCAGCATCCGTGAGGCAGAGGTAGTGGATCTCTGTGAGACCAAGGCTAGCCTGGTCCACTTAATGAGTTCCAGAGTACCATGAGATACTTGAAACCCTGCTCAAAAATAAATAAAATGGAGATTAGAAAGACGGCTCAGCAGTTAAGAGTACACTCCTGGCACCCCCATGGTTGCTAACAACCATGCTTAACTACAGTTCCAGATCTGACCTCTGTGGGCACCGCACAATACAGGTGCTCTTATATACATGCAGGCAAGACACTCATATACACAATAAATTTTTTTAAAAGAGAAAGAAAGAGGGACAGAGAAGAGGATGAGTTTAATAGATTACGGAGCTAAACACTACTTCTACTTGTCAGACATGAAAATAAGGGCTGGGAATATAACACTTCTGGGCACTTGTCTAGCGTGTGGTAAGCCCGCAGTTCCACCCCCAGTACTGGAAGGTGAGGGAAAGGAAATAAATGAGCTGTCTGGGTAAGAGGACCGAGAAAACAAAAAAACCTGACATTCTACACCTCTATTTTTTACCTTGAAAACATTTCTTAATATTAAAAAATTTTAATTTGTGTATATGCACACGTGGGTGCTGATGCCCAGAAGAAGGTATGGATCCCATGGAACTACAGTTATAGGAGGTTGTGAGCCATGGTCATGGATGCTGGACACTTAACTCCAGCACTCTGCAAGAGCAGCAAACATTTAATCACTGAGCCATCTCTGCTGAGCCATCTCTCCAGCTCCTGTAAACGATCTTATCCATCCTTTTCCCTCCCTGAAACTTTTTCCTGATCTCTCTTCCTTGGAAGTCCTCTCCAGCTGGCTGATAGCCTTCAGAGAAATGTTTTAGGAATCTGCCTTTTTTATAGCACCTATTTCATCCTACTTGGACAATTAGGTATAATTTCTACTTTCTGCAACTAGAAGACACCTCAATCCTTTTGTATCTGACTTTGCCTACAGCACAGAACGTTTTCAGTGAGGCTCAAATGAGATACTGTATGTAAAGTGCACTTTCCAAGCGTGAAATACTACAAATCCAAGGAATTTAGTTAAAATGTATTCCAAGTTGTAACTTTTTACAACTTCTCTCTCTTGAAAGGGTGCAATAAAAATAGGAATACAGTCCGAGTTTTCTAGACTCAGCTATCTGGCCGGAACAATCAAGCACACTCTGGGCTATTCAGAGGTGTGTTCTTGGGAAGCTGGAAACAACGGGTGGGATCTGCTTATTCATGCCAAGGACGCCAGGCCAGTTCTTTCTGTAGCTTATGTTCTGACTCACTCTTAGTCCCACGAGCTAATTTTCGAGCCTTGTTATTGTGGAAACTTGCTTTGGGAACAGCAAATCTGTATGGTACCATAGAGACCCCACCTCAGGCTCAAGTAACCACAACTTGTAGGTTTGCAGTCTTAAATCACTGCCTGCCTGGTGAAGGACCACGTCCGTTCGCCTGCCCATTTCACGGTCCCCAGAGGAAGAGGTGACGCCCCTCTCCCCCAGTAGCTTACACAGCCTCCCTTCCGTGTCCTTCCCACTCAACTGGCGCGTTTCCGTCTCTATCAGGGTCAGCTCAGCTCCGGGTATCTGGACCTACGCTTTCGGCCCGACTGCCTTAATCTACCCTTTTGCACCGCAGTAGCTCGAGATTCACCTCCAGGTGTCTGGCTCCCACAATTTGTTTGGTCTTGTAAAGCGTGTCTCCACCCTCACAGGGTGGCCGCCCACGAACACGCCTATTTAGGAGGCCATCAGCTGCCACGTGCTCAAGGGAAGCACCCAAGAAGGTCACTTGACATCAAGGCCCCGCCTCCATGTGACTGGCGGCTATCGGCGGTGGAGTGCTTCCGGGTTGCGGGGCGGGGGGACCTCCACCCGACAGGCCGGATGAGGGGAGGTGAAAGGCGACTTCCACAGGGTGAGGGAAGTGGAAGGCAGGCCGTCACCCCCAGCCACAGCCCAGCCACAGCACTCAGGCCACGCTTCCCACCCCTCCACCCACGCTCGGCCCAGGGTGAGGACAAAGAACCTCCAGCCACGCCAGGCGCCTCCTGCGGTTCGGTGGGACTAGTTCCTGGGCTCACTGCATTGGCTCTTCCCTTGACTGATGGGCGCACTGGCCAACCGTAGCCTGGGCAGGAAGCATGCGTGCTCAAAAGGTTGCGCTGCTTCGGGAAAAATTCATGCTTTTGGCCGGGTTTCTTAGTGATTTCAAGAAGTGCGCTTGCGTGAATCACAGTATCCGACTCCGTTCTCAAACTGAGAAAGAGTTAGCGCCCTTTGTCTTTTGGGCTCCTTTACACAGGTTGTCCTCGCTACGTGGAACCTGGCACTGCCTGGGAATTCCAGCAGGAATGGAGCATCAGTCAAAAAGGGCCAACCATTTGTCATTGTCACATGACTTGTCATCTGCAAAGTTCACGCTGGTGAACGCCATCAAGTTACCACACAGTTACTAGCCACAAAAAAGTCGACTAGTGTTCATGGAGCCTGGGCTTCGCTCACCAGCATTATATAAACTAGGGTTGATATTCCAGCACTTGAGAGGTGAAGTCTGGAAGATTAAAAGTTCAAGTCATCCTTGATTACATAGTGTTATGGCGTTCAGGCCTGGGGAAGGACCACTGATTCCAGATGTTCCGAATGAGCCAAGTTTATTTAACTGGGCCGGTGACTATACTCTCTGGGCCAAGAATTAAAGAGTACAGAACCGGAAGATGAGACTGGGCGGGGAGGGAGGCATAAAAAACTACCTCATTGACGTACTAAGTATTCTGCCCATCTATTTAGCGTAACTTAAGGTAAACCTGCCTCCCTAGGAGTGGTCCTAGAAGCCAGTGATTAACTAGTAAAGCTAGAAAGGTAGGTTTTCTCAGTAGATACACTGGAGATAGTTTAGTTTATCCCAGTTACTTTTCTTGGGTTATTTGCCACTTTAACAATAGTAAGTTCGAAACTAGCAATTTCGTGTTGGTCAGTATTCAGTCATCCTCGGAGTCAATGGGACATACGTTAGACACATGGGACTGAATTTTCCTGCCCACTGCCAGTAAGACCACAGTGTGAACAGTCTGAGAACCATTGGCCTGAGTGTGTGTGCAGAGGCCCTGAAGTTGATAGAACATTCATTAGTTTGGAGAAGATACAGTTTACTGAGTTATAGCCTTTCTCTCCAGAGGATTTAGGGGTATGGCTTGCCTAGCTTGATTCCATCCCCAGATGACAAATCAAGGAAAAACACTGTAGATAGATGGGTTACCAGGTCACAAGCTGAGGTTTAGAGTCCCAGAACACTGCCTGCCATGGAGAAGTAGCCGGGACCCAGATGGCCCATCCTAACCCCCACCCCAGTACTCTTTTACTATTATAAACCACTTCACCGCTCATCAAGGAGCTTGTGTCTAACTGGGACAGTGATACTGGAAGAGCACAAGCACAGTTATCTTCAAAGCTTTGGAAAGATGACTTTATGTGCCTGTGATCTAAGAAGGCTGTGAGCAGGCGCTGAGGCTAAGGAGATCGAGAGCATAACCGAAGTGGGTAAGTCTCAGAAACATAATGGTGAATGAAAACAAAAACCCTAGAGCACTGCAAACATTTGAAACTATTTTTATGAAGTTCAAAAACAACAAAATAACAAAACTTTTGAAAGAATGAGGAATGGTAAACACAGAATGTATTTTACCTTAGAAAGAGATTGGAGGTGGAATAGGAAAGAACACAAATGTATGCCATTGACAGTGTTCCGGTTGCTGGGTTAGATGCTAGATTTCTGATTGCTCATTTTGTATGTATGAAGTATAAAGTCTGGTATGGAACTGGCTTTGCAGCAAAGGCCAAAATATAGGCCAGAGGATTGCAAATTCAAAGTGAGTTCAAGGCCAGTGTTCTAGGTTGCTTTTCAATTGCTGTGATAAAATATTCTGACCAAAAGCAACTTGCAAGAGGAAAGGATTTATTTTAGCTTATAGGTTACAGTCTACCACAAAGGGAAGCCAGGGCAGAGACCATGGAGGAATGCTGCTCACTGGCTTGCTCCTTGGCTCATTTTCAGCTATCTTTCTTAAACAGTTCAGGCCCACCTGCTAGGGATAGTGTAGTGGGATGGGCTCTCCTGCTTCAATTAGCAGTCAAGAGACTGCTCCATAGAGGAATGGCTTAGGAGGTAGCAGCTTGATAATTAGAGATAGAACCTTTATATACTACATTTGGTTTATAGAGTACTTCTACAAACTACATGACACATATCATCTTTATTATTTTCATTTTATGTGTATAAGTGTATGGCCTGAATGTGTGTACGTGCACCTGTGTTGTGAAAACCCCATGGAGGCCAGTAGGGGGTATCAAATCCCCTGGAACTGGAATTGCAGATAGTTGTTAGCTGCCATGTGGGGACTAGAATCAAACCCAGGTCCTCTGGAAGAACAGCGAGTGTTTTTAACCTCTGAGCCAACTCTCTTGACACACATAATCCTTAAAAAAAGCAAAAGATTTGTGTGATCTGAAGAAAAACCAGGGTGTATTAGAGTCTTTAAAGTAGGCCAGGAGTGGTGGTGCACACCTGTAATCGCAGCACCTGAAGACTGAGGCAGGAGGAGAGCCCTGGGCTACATAGTAACACCCTGTCTCAAAGAGAGTCCAGAGGGTTGTAGTAGCCGCATTTTAATCCCAGCACTAGAGAGGGAGAGGTAGGTAGTCTCTGTGAGTTCCAAGCCAGCTTGGTCAACATTGTGTATTCCAGGTCAGTGGGGCCAGAGGAAGACCCTGTCTCAAAAACAAAAAACAAAAAAACAAACCTCAAACAGGATGGCAGGATGGTTCAGTGGGTAAAACTGTTTGTCACCAAGCCTGAAATCCCTGAGATCCAGCCTCTGAACCCACTTAGTTGTCCTCTGATCTCCATATGGGGGCTGTGGCACACATACACACACACACACATACACACACACACACAAGCAATAAATAAATATGTAAGAAAAAAAATTAAGGCTAAAAGAACTCAGAAAGTAGTATTTTATCTCCCTGAGATCTCAGTTTCTTTCTTAGTTAAGCTTATTAATCTCTAAATTTATTTAGAACCATAGGGTGTTACAGCTCCAAGACCCTGGGAAGGACCACTGAGACTCCACATTTTCCAAGTCAGCCAAATTTATTAACTGGTCAATGACTGTACTCTTTGGGCCAGGATCTAGAGAGCACCTGGAGGTGGGATTCTGGGCAGGAAAAGTTCCCTACCTCATTAACACACTAGGTATTCTGCCCATCTATTTAGCATAACTTAAAGTGAACCCACCTTCCTGGGTGTGGTCCTATGACTAGATGATTGACCAGTGAAACTAGAAATGTGGGTCTTGCAACAGATAGACTCGGGATTTTGTAGTCTATCACAGTTAATCTTCTTGGGGCTATTTGCTACTCTAACAGGATTCCATTGCCTGTCTACAGAGAAGACTGAATTGTCTGATCCCTAAGTTCCCTTTTAACTCTTATTTTTGATGATTTTATGATACCATAGAAATGGTAATTGAACAAATTCTTAGTGGAAAAATGTGTAGATGATTGAGAAAAAAATCCAGTTGTCCATAACAAGAAAGAGAAGCCCATTAAAGTGCCCTAGGATGGTAAGAGATAAGAGCAGCACTGAGCAACTTACATGCCTAGAAGAGTCCAGCGAATAATGCAAATGTGCGAAGTGGTTAGGGAGCAATGGAGACTAGGAAGGCCATGGATCAACTAAAGAAGTGAGCTCAGATGGGTGTGGTGGTGCACACCTGTAACCCCAACACTCTGGAGCTGATGCAGGAGGATGGTAAGTTTGAGGCCATGTAACAAGACCTGTTTTGAAACAATAATAATAATAATGGATATTTTGGGTTTTTTGTTTTTTTTTTTAATAAAGAGATGACTCACTAGTTAAGAATATTTGCTGTTCTTCCAGAGGACCCAGGTTTGGCCCCCAGTACCCACATGACAACCAACAACCATCCCTAACTCCAGTTCCAGGAGATCCCAGAGCTTCCACAGGCATTACACACACATGGTACACCAAATAACATACATTCATTCAGGTAAACACACGTACACATAAAATAAACAAATAGCCAAACATGGTGGCACATGCCTTTAACCCCAGCACTTGGGAGGCAGAGGCAGGAGAATTTCTGTGAGATCAAGGCCCAGCCTTGTCTACATAGAAAGTTCCAGGCCAGCTGAGACTACAAGGAGACCCTGTCTCAAAAAAAGAAAAAAAGAAACAAAAAGGTGGATGGATAAATAGACTAGAGTGGGGGGGCAGGAGAAGAGAAAAGAAAACTGAAAAGGAAAACCTCATGTACTCCTTCTCAGGACAGTATCATTAACTCCTGAGATTTAAGCAACCCTTAAATGCAGATGACTCTCCTCACTTGTCTATAACCTGAATCTCTCTCGAGCTTCATACCTGTAACTAAGCCCCAATGTAAAACTTTTAATAGAAACACAGTACCTTTAGCATTAGTTTCTCCTAAATTCTTTATTGTAGCTAATGGTCGCACTACTTTGTTAGTTACTTAAGTTATGTACATGTCTGTCTGTCTGTCTGGCTCTCTCTTTACAAATGTCTGTGCACACACGTGTGTGCATGTGGGTAGGTAAACACTTAAAAGAATAGGAACAGGGGCCTGTGAGATAGCGCAGAAGGTAAAAGCATTTGCTATGCAAACTTGCAAACCTGACAGCCTGAGTTTGATCCCTGGAACCCATGTAAAGGTAGAAGAAAAGCATTGCCATAAACATTTTGTACATTATTTTCCACTTCTTGATGTCATGTTTATTTCATCGTGTTAATAAATAATTTTGTATATCTTGGTGGCTACAGAGTATTATCTTCACCCATCCACTGTTAGGACTTGGGTTTGGAATGTCCCCCAAACTCATACTGAAGGCCAAGTCCCTACTGCAGCAAGTGTTCATGACCTAGTCACTTCTGAATGGATTAATTTATTGACGGATTCATAGGTGACTTATCAGGAAGTGATAGAAATTTAGGAGGTAGGACCTAATTAAACAAGTGGGCCTTTGGAGGTGTGCTCATGGGGATATATCTTGTCCCTAGAATCAGTCTTCTCTCTTTCTCTCTCCCTCTTTCTCTCCCCCCCCCCCATCTTTTTCTTTCTTCTTCTCCCACTCCATTGAAGTTTTGCTCCATCTTGACCTGAGGTTCTGTCTCACCACAGGCCCAGAAATGATGGGGCCAAATAACAGCAAACAGAAACCTCTGAAACTGTGAACCCAAATAAAATTTTCTCCTATTTATTTATTTTATTTTTTGGTCTTTTTGAGACAGGGTCTTCCTGTAGTCCCAGCTAGCTTGGAACTCACTATGTAGACCAGGCTGGCCTTGAACTCACAGAGATCCACCTGCCTCTGTCTCCTGAGTGCTGAGATTAAAGATGTGTGACACCACACTCAGCTCTTATTTTTAAAACATTTTAAAATTCCATTTATTTTAATTTTATGTGTATGAGTATTGTGTGTACATGTATGAAAGTACACCATATGTACTGTAATGCTCATGGAGGCCAGAAGAAGGTGTCATGTCAGAATCCCTGGAACTGGAGTTATGGATGGATGTGAGCCACCATGCGGGTGCTGGGAACCGAACCCTGGTCCCCTGCAAGAGCAGCCAGTGTTTTTAACCAGTGAGCCATCCCTCCAGCCCCATCACCTTTGCTTTTTTGTTGTTGAGACAAGGTCTCCTTGTAGCCCGAGCTAGCCTGGAACTCACTATGTAAGCCAGGCGGGCCTTCGTCTCACAGAGAGTCTCTTGTCTCTGCCGAGTGTCAGAATTATAGGCATTCACCCTCATGCCTGGCTTTTGTATTTTTATTTATTTTTAATTTATGTTTACATATGTGCTTGTGTGAGTTTATGTGCACCACATGCATACAGGGACACATAAAATCTAGAAGAGGGCACCGGAGTCTCTGGAGCTGGCGCACGGGTGACTGTGAGCCACCACGTAGGTGCTGAGAACCAAACCTGAGTCCTCTGTAAAAGCAGTGAGAGCACTTAATGGCAAGTAGTCTTTCCAGGTCCTCTTTCTACCTTAAAAAAATTTTTTTTCCACCAGGCATGGAGGCCCATGCCTTTAATCCCGCACTCAAGAGACAGAGGCAAGTAGATCTCTGTGAGTTTGAGGCCAACCTGATCTACATAGCAAGTTTCAGGTCAGCCAGGTTGATATAGTGAGACCGTATCTGGAAATTTTTTTTTTCATAAATGTGAACGCATGTGTATAGCTGGCTGTATAATAAAACTCACTGCACCAAGCATGGAAAACCTCCCTTTGAGTTGTTGGCCATGATAGTCCAAGAGACTCCCCAAATAATACAGGCTATTGCCCTTGATTACCTCCCAGAACTTAAAGGTAAGACCCTGTTGTTGAAGACACACACTGGAACTGTCCTCCCTGAAGACTAGCTTTCATAGTATCAGAAGATACTGTACAAACTGCTGAGGGAAAAAAAAATGTCTCTCCCACCTAGCTGTAAAATTGACTAACCACGACAATGACTGACCCAGCAAACTATCTCTGTTAGTGCAATAGAGGCACTTTTAAAAAATTTATTTATTTTTATGTGTATGTGTGTATTGCCTGCATGTATGTAAGTGCACCCATGTCATACAATGCCTGAGGAGGTCAGAAGAGGGCGTCAAATCTCCTGGAACTGTAGTTATGGACAATTGTTAGTTGACATGTGGGTGCTGGGAATCAAACCTAGGTCCTCTGCAAGAGCAGCCAGTGTTCTTCACTGCTAAGCCATCTCTCCAGCCCCAATAGTGGCACTTTTGTGTGTACTCAGCAGCTGTCTAATCTAACTTAAGGCCCATTGGATGAGCACAAATTATGCATGGTAGCGATACTGTAAGCATAGCTAAGTACACGTGGCTGGAGAGGTCATAGACCCTAAAGAAAAAGATCTATGTCACTTCCCTAGACCAGCATAATTTCTTATTGTATTCTAAATAACTAAACATATATTTACAGACAAGTTCACCTCTCACCGCTCACCAAGATGCTTCTTTTTGCAACAGATGGAGACGTTTACAAAGTTCCGCAACTGGTCAAACACAGAGAATGACTATGAGGTGCCCAGCCCTAAGTGACACATCTACAACACAACCTCTATACCTAAGGTTCAGGGGACATTGAGGAAGAGGAGTCAGAATGTAAGAGGCAAAGGGACAAGACACCTGCTGCTAGTTGATGCATTCTAGACATGGCAGGGAAGCTGTCCAGTGAAGTCTCCATGGCATGGTAGTCTAACAAGATCTACATAATGACAAAATCAGTTGACATTCCAAGGTGGATGGGAGAAATGTCACAGGATTCCATCTCAAGATGAAGAGCTACAGGCAACCAGTGGCTACTGACTGGAGGGAGGGAGAGAGAATCAGTTTTCTCTAGGGACTAGCGCCTTGAGAGGTTATCCAGTCCCAAATAGGCAGCCCTAAATACAGTGCATACAAGCACCACTAAATCAACTGACTCAATGCATTGTATTATATATATTTATATTTATGAATGTATTACCTATATGTAACAATAATAAAGAAAGAAGAGAATAAGAAATTGAGAGGGAGCTGGGGGATGGGGAGGGATGAAAATAATGCAAAGACAATATTCATTCATAAAATTCTCAAAAATTAAAAATTATATTTTGTTTTCTTTTAAAAGTTTTCAAGTGTGTGTGTGTGTGTGTGTGTGTGTGTGTGTGTCTGTATGTCTGTAAAAGGTGCATGTAAGTGAAGTGCCCACAGAGACCAGAAGAGGACATCAGATCCCCTTTGAGTTGGAGTTCGAAACAGAAACTATCTTGGGTCTTTTTTGAGACAAGGTCTCTTGTAGCCGAGGCTGGTCTTGAACTCCTGATCCTTCTTCCTCCACCCACCAAGTGCTGACGTTGTAGATTTGTGACATAACACCTGCTTAGAGACATTTCTTGATTACTTTTTGGAGAAGTCTGATGATGCAAAGAGAAAAGAATGTAATCTGGGAGAATAGAAGGAATAAATGGATTTTTATACATATTTTTTATTTATTTAGTATTGGTTATTTTATGTGTCTGTGTGCATTGCTTTCACGTGTGACGTGTGAGTGCAGTCGTGTTGTATGATGCCTGCGGAGGACAGAGCAGGGCATCAGATCCCCTGGAACTGGAGGTTGGATGGCCACCATGTGGTCTTCTACAAGAGCAGTCAGTGCTCTTACCTGCTGAGCGATCGCTCCAGCCCCCTAAATTTCTTTTTTTTTAAACAGATCCTTTGCATACAAAGTTAAATTCAGGGGCTAAAGAGGTGGCTCAGTGGTTAAGAGCACTGGTTGTTCTTGTAGAGGACCAGGGTTCAATTCCCAGCACCCACATGGCAGCTAACAACCATCCAAAACTCTAGTTCCAAGGATATTTGATACATTGCTCTTTCTATCCTCTAAGGGCACTGTACAAAATGAGTGAATTTACAGACAGGCGGACAATACACTCATACACATAATAAAATAATAATAATATAAATAAGTAAATATTTATAATAAATACAGACAAATAATACAATTTTTTTAAAAAGTCAACTTTAGTCTCCCACAACAATCATGCAAGGCTGATTTACACATGCTCACATACACACACAATATTTGTGTGCCAAGGATCAAAACCAGGAACTTGTGTATACTGGGAAAGCATTCTACTATTGAATTTTATCCTCCTAACCTCTGCTATTTTCTTTTTGTCAGATAGAGAAATTATTAGAAAGTACTCAAAAAAGTCTTATTAGTGTCAATCCTTCATGCTCCTCAGAGC
Source organism: Eospalax fontanierii (assembly GCA_035773235.1). Classification (NCBI taxonomy): domain Eukaryota; kingdom Metazoa; phylum Chordata; class Mammalia; order Rodentia; family Spalacidae; genus Eospalax; species Eospalax fontanierii. The sequence goes on along the minus strand of CM069543.1, from coordinate 56,987,373 downwards.
TATATCAGGCCATATTTCAGATCTAGTCTATAAATCTGCCTCCTCCTAGCTACCTACAACCAGCTCCTTAGGTCAGCCTCACTGTCTTTTTGCCTGAAAATGACCAAACTTTCTCAACTATCACTAACAGACTTCAGTTTGAAGCATAGTTTTAAATATCACTGTGCCCTTGTCTCTTGGCTTACAGCTATAATCCCAGCACTTTGGAAGCTGAGACAGGACTGCCCAGAGTTTAAGGCAAGCCTGGCCTACAAAGTGAAACTATCTTTTTAAAAAAGAAAACAAACCTGGGGTTGAGGGAGATGCTCAGTGAGTAAAGCGCTTACTGCATAGCTACCCCAAGGACCTGAATCTGTATCCCCAGAGCCCACCCAAAAGCTGAGCATGGCAGCCCACACCTGTAACCCCAGTGCCAAGGCATGGGAACCAGAGGACCTCTGAAGATCACTGGTCAGTCAGTGTAGCTGAAACGCAAGTTCCAGGTTCAGTGAGAAATCTTATCTTATAAATAAGGTTGAGAGCAATAGAGGAAGAATCCCAATATTGACCTCTGAACCCTACACACATGTATCCACACCGTACAAAATATATACACACACTAAAAAATGAAAACAACGAACAACAAAATCCCAAACAGAGAGAGAGAGAAAGGAAGAAACAATAAATACACATGACTCCTTGTTAGTAAAAGTCCTACATGGTTCTTGCTGCAGAATGAAGTCTAACCCTTTAGTGTGATGTTCGAGGCACTCCAGCCTTACTTCCAGTTAGGGTTTACTGTTTCTATAATGCCAGCCTAGGGCTGAGGTGCAGCTCGGTGGTAGAGTGCTCATCTGGCATTCGAAAAGCAGTGCTGGGTTCAGTCCAATGATGAAAGAAAAAAAATAGCCAGTCATGCATACACGGTGTTTGTGAATCTTAGATTCCAGCTAGCTAAAAACATGTATCTTCAACAAGCCCTGCCCTTCCTTCTTGATAGTTCATCTTTCTTTAGGGCTTTCCCACCTGCCTCCCACTGTCATAAGAGTCTGTTGAGACCCTAACCTGCAGATGGCATAGAGGACTTACCCATTTGTAGCCAAGCCTGACAACTTGAATTCAATCCCCAGGACCCACAAAAAAGAAGAGAACTGACTCCCTCAAGTTGTCCTTAGACCTCCACACACATTATGGCACACTAGTACACACACACACACACACACATACACACACACCAAACAAACAAACAAATTTAAAGAAAGAAACCTCCCTGCACACACACAATACCCAATTGAGATGCCTCCTCTCCAGAAATCTCCAGGAGTCAGTTCTACTGTAAAACTTTCTTAGGCCTTTAGCTTCCTTTTATCATGGTCTCCCTTATCACTGGGATATTTTGTAAATATTTGTCTTTCTCATTAGTCTCTTACCTTCTCAGAGAATGTGAACTATTTCTTAGCTACATTTGAATCCTGAACATTCTTTCCCTGAGCACATTGAAAAGGGTTTGGGACTCAATTCAGTGGTTAATGTACACAAGGTTCTGGGTTCAATCCCCAGCAGAAAACAAAATAAAGACAGGTATGGTAGCCCATACCTTTAATCCCAGTTCTTTGAAGGCAGAGGCAGGCAGATCTTTGTGAGTTACAGATCAGCCAGGACTGCATGTAAATAAATAAATAAATTGATCGATGATAGATAGATATATACATAGGTAAATAATGTAGGCATGGTAATGTTTATTTTTTAGATTGTCAGATTTCATTTTAATCAGTCAAAGGAAGGTTTGCCAGTTCTTGTTAATCAGTTGACATCTACACTGGGGTTCTGTCAGGCAAACTGTGGTGCTGTTTCTCAACTAAATAGTCTACTGGAGGTGGAAGAATTCCTGGGGAGCTGGAATATATCAGAGATACCCCTAAGAAAAGAGAAAAATTTTCTTCCAGGCTCTGATGTTAATAAACCTTGTCTAACTTTTTAAAAATTAATTTAAATTTTTTCTTTTTTCAATGTATTTTTATGCATACATTTTGTTCTTATGTGTATATGTATGTGCTCACGTGAGTTCAGGTGCCCTCAAAAGCCAGAGGCATTGCATCCTTTGGAGTTACAGAAGTTGGGAGCCACCTGCTGTGATTGCTGAGGATTAAACTCAGGTTATTTGGAAGAGCAGTACTAGCTCTTAACCACTGAGTCATCTCTCCAACCCAATCTTGCCTTTTTTAACACAGTCAATTCTGTCCTGATTTTCTGAGCTTTGAAATCCCAGGGTCTAAACAAAATCCCTAACCCCAGCAGAACTACCTGTGGGACTACACAGAGTATTCAGCCTCTTGGGAGTCTGCAAGGGTTAAATAAGAAATAGGTAAGGCTGTTAGAATAATATCACCTGGTAAAGTTAAAAGGCTTGATAATTGCTAGGAACACTAGTGATAGGAAGTAGGTTTTCTCCACTTCCACATCAGTCTGAGGATGTCTGCATCTCTGGAAATCCACGTAGGTGTAGACTCAAGGATCTGCCCCCTGCTCTGCTTCCTGCTCAGCAGCCCACCTCCCTCCCTCCCTTTGCTTTCACCACTAGAGGACATTGCTACAGCCTTGGCATGGCCACCAGGAGGAGCATTTGTGCTACACAAGGCAGTTCAACTGGCAACAAAAAGCCAACGTCACTCTTCCGGCCAGCTCTTGTCCCTCTGGAGAGAACTGCTTGCATTGTGCTGCGTTGGGTGGCCATCTTCCTGCACCTGCTCCCCACTCCCTCCCAAGTATGGAACTTGCTGGTTCTGGGGTTAGCTTGCTATAAAGGAACAGATGCCAGTGGGAGCCAAGAGCTTTGCCTCTGAAATCCTGACAGTCAGTCCTAACCTGTGAAGGGAGTGTTCCTTCCATGTGCGTCTTAGTCAGGGGCTGTAAAAATGAAACACCTTGACATAAGCCAGGTGTTGTGTCACACGCCTGTAATTGCAGCACTTAGGAATCTAAGGCAGAAGGATTGTTAAGATCTCAAGACCAGCCTGGGCTACATAATTAGTTCCAGGTCAGTCTGGACCAAAGGATGTGACCTTGTCTCAAAGAAAAACAAATAAATACTAAACTAAACAGACAAAACCACTTTGTGAATTATAAAATACCAAATAGGTTAGACCCATTTGCTGTCCCCCTGTCCTCCCTCCCACCTGCTGCCTTCCCAGTGGATACTCTGTACCCAGGAGCCAGCAGCTTGGACTGGAAATGATCCTAGAGTACCTTGTTTCTGCTTCTACCAGTACGAAGACGTGAGTGTGATTCACAGCAAGAGAAACTGGAACATTGCAAGGACAGAGGAGGACAGCAAGAGCCATCAAAAACAGCCTGTCAGCAGGAATTTCTAGAAACAACTGGAGCCATGACTACCCCTGTTGACCAGGGGGAAGGTTTAATATATTTTCCATGAAAGGTTGAGTAAATTGGTAAGGATTGGATGAAGTTGGGCATGATGGCACATACGTGTAACACCAAAACTCAGGGGCTGGAGGAGGGGAGGCAGGAGTTCAGGGTCATCATTGACTACAAAGCAAGGTCTAGGCCAAACTGAGCCATGTGAGTCCTGGCTCACAAAATTAATAAATAAGCAGGAACTATTAATTGGATGAATGTGTAGAATATTAAAAGTCTCGGGACACTAGGTGGCAGCACAAAGCACCCGAACAGGAACCAGAGCCTGTCCAGGCTGGTCCAGGCTGGCCCAGGCACTGGCCTTCTAGGCATACCTCATCTGCATTCCCCTGACTTGGTGTCACACTGCTGTTCTCGAAGAGGGTCTTTCAAACCATTCACTCTCCCCAGCGGCAACCACACTGTAGCACTCAGGGAGGAGAATGGCCTGGAGGAGCCCAACACCCTGGAATTGAAGTTCTCTAGCTCCCAGGAGGAAAAACTGTGATACAGCATGAGAAATACGAATTAGGAGGCCTCTAGATAGAACCTGCCATCTACACTGATTGGAGCAGAACAAGCATCAGAATTTTTTTAAATCAAATCGTGGTTTTCTGGGGAAGTCACTGCCTCAGGGCACCTCAAACCTCTCCTCTAATTTCTCCTTATAGAGACTACCACTTTTCCAGCCATGTCCTTAAGAGAACTTCATTTTACTCTTCCATCATATATTAGACCTTTGCTATAGGACGGAAGCTAGAGGCCTTTGAGTAAATCTATCACAGCCCCAAACTCTAAAAAGCTACCTTAGCTGCAGTGGTGTGGGTACCTTTCCTTCACAGTGCAAGCCTTCCAGGCACAAACCACTTCCCCTGCACTTCACCGTCCCTGGGCTTTGTAAGGCTAACGCTCCTCATTGATCCTTTCCAGTCCTGCTGCTGCTCTGTCCACTGTCTGCTTTGAAAGCTTCAGTGGACAGGCAGCCCAGCAGGGTCCTCATTCATTACAGTGGGACCCAAGCCACCATCCTACCTCTGTTCTCTCTCCAGGACTTGGGATTCCTGGTCTTTCTCACTTCCTCCAGGAATCACTGCTTCCCAGGATGAAAGCTAAGGAAAGAGTGGACTGTTCCTCGTCTCTCTAAACTCCCGTTTTACTTACTGTCTTTATAAATACACATATAAAGGACTTAGAACCAAACACTCAATAAACGCCAGGGACTTCCATGCCCTTTAGAACTATTTCCAGTGTCATACTCTCTACAAGAACTTACATCCATATGGCCATTATGCAGACTTTTATAAAACACCTGTCATATACCCCACCCTGTCTTAGCTCACTTGCAGGAAATGAGCTGCAGGACGTGATCCATTCCTGCCTATGTGGAACAGGCAAGGAAACATGGTTTTAACATCTATCCCAGAGGGAAAGTCTTTCTTTTGTGTCTTTGATGGGTGCCATTTATGGTCTTTTCTGGTTCTTTGTTGTTTGATTTTTGTTTGTTTGTTGTTGTTTTGAGACAGGGTTTCATAAAGCCCAGGCTAGCCTTCTAGGATAACTTTGAACTCTTGCCTCCACTCCTGAGTACTGGGATTCGGGATGTGCATCACCATGAGGTTTTCATATTGTTCTACACTTCCAGCCTTAACCTATCTCCTTCTCGTTCTTCTTTCGTAGCATTAGATAAATCTTCCCTTCTGCACAGGTGATCATCCAACAGACAAAGGCAGATAGGTCTCCATGATTCATTTTTCCCTTACAGTTCTTCACTTGAGAAGACATCCTCTTTTTCAAGAGTTGTTTGAAGTGTTCCTCCATATGCCAGGCACTTTACAATGTCTTCGTGTTATCTCATTCAGTCCTCACTACATACCCTGTACAACAGATATCATTCTATTCTATGATGTGGAAAATAGAGCAGGTAAGGGGAAGTAACCTGCCCCTCCCCTCTTAAACATAGAAAAGCCTCTGGTGATTTTGGCTAGTCCTCTTTCTAGTGCTAGTGTTTTGTAAAAAGTCAGCCTTTTGCTGCATATAGAGCTAGTCTGAAGTTCAGCAGCCTTGGTCTGGATGAAGTTCTTCAAACAGCCAAAGATCATGTTAGCTCTGATCAGTCACATGACATGGGTGACTCATAACAGACTTATGGTACCTAAATGTTTGAACATCTTTTGAACATGGTTTCTTACACCACCCACTTTCTCCTGAACCCTGTGTGTTCCGGGTCCCACCCATCCTTCAAAGACCACCACTGAGCTCATACTTTGGGATGAAGCCCTGTGTGATTCCACATTTCCACATTCCAACTGAACTTGAAGTTGAAATATTCTCTCTCTCTCTCTGTATGTGAGTGTGAATGTTCACATGTGGAGACCAGAGGTCCCCCCACCCATCTCCGCTTTCCCATTAGGGCTTGTGGCCAGCCCCTCACCCACCCTCATTCTCCTGTCTCCGCTGACTGCAGGGATTACAGATGGACCTCACCACGCCCCATTGACTTTTACATCCTGGGTGCTATGGATCTGAGCTCAGTTCCTCGTGCTCATGCAGAAAGCATTTTACCCACTGAGCCGCCCGAAGCCCCAGTCACTCACTGCCTTTGACTGTTAGGATCTACTTTCCAAAGCCCAGTTTGCCTATTTCACCCTCCAGGTTCTAGGCATTGACTTCCTGGGAAACTGTGAGCAGGAAGTTGCTCCCTTTGTCCACTCTGTATACCAAGAGCATTTAGAAGGCACACTACCACTAACCTGTGAGACAGACAGCAGGTGGGGAAAATCCACAGAATAAATGACTTTTTTAGATGAAATCAAATTAGTGTTTATTGGATTTTCATGTCCCTTTCCCCATAGTTCTGCCAAGGAAGGGATGAAAGTTAGATTTCAATAATTATTTCTCAACAGTCACAGGCCAGAGAAACTTAAACCGACTAAAAAGAGACCTGGCTGGGACTAAGGTAGCCTCAAGGCAAAGACCAGAAGACAGTGAGGCACTGAACAGCCCGTCCCATACCTCCACAGGGGGCTGATCCTGAGAGACCCCCGGAGCCCCGGCCCGCCCCTCTCGCGGATTCCCATCAGCAAAGGCTCTCTGGGAAGAATGCAGGTCAGGAGCCGGAGTGACCTTTCACACCTCAGACAAGCTAAGTTTGTTTTCTCCTTTTCTACCCAGCCCGCAGCGGGAGGGGGAGGGAAATGGGACGGGCCTTGTCGAACTTTCTCCCGCTACAAAGCCCTAGAGGAGCTGAAGTGGAGGGAGTAAAGGATCTATTTATTTTGGCTCTGGAGGGACAATGTAAGCAGATGGTCTTTGATGGGATTAGCGGCGTAATCGCTAAGACCCTGGTAAATTGGAAAATGATCCATTATATTCCAGAACCTTTGGCGGCTTCAGCTCCTGAGGAGGGAGGGGCAGGGCCGAGGGGCACCTTGTTAGAAAGAACCCCCTCTGGGAGCAGTGGAATCCCACTCACCCAGAGAAATGGGGAAGAGGTTTGTTAGCTGCAACCTCTAAGATGCCTCTCTCTGCTCCTGGGAGCACAGAAATAAGAACCGTCCCCAGGCCCTCCCAGCCTCCTTTTCCCCCTTCTGGGCAGTACTCACCGCCCAGCCCAGAGGTGGGGAGGGGTTTAGAGGGTTTGGGCGGGTTGTGGGGGGGGGGCGCTTTAAGGAGATAATGTCACCAAGTCTTAGAATTCAAATACTGTCCACTTCAAGATCTCTCCATTCACACAAACACACACACACACACACACACACACACACACACACACACACACACACTGTAGCCCCAGGCCATCCCCTTCTCTTCCAGTTTAAGGACTTCAGAGCAGATCTAAAGGGAAAGGCCTCAGACTACTGGGGCATGGGATTGGGAAAGTAGAAGAGATAGAGATGGGAATGGAGAGGCAAACCATGCCCTAACCTGGAGCAGCCTCCCTTCCTATGGAGGTCTGGGCTGAACAGAACTCTGCCCTTTATGGTAGAATTCTGAGTGCTGATAGAGACTGGCTCACACAAGTTATTTGCTGCCCCATTTCATACAACACTTTGCAGTTTATATAGAAGCTTAAATGAACAGAATTCCATTCAGATAGCAACAACCAAGGGAGGAAGCTTTGGTCTTGCAGCCTCCCTACTTCCCTTGGCTTTGACTGTGTCTCCCGAATATACCAGCGTACTATGAGCAGTGCGTATGTCTAATTCATGTGTTTATAATCTGTACCCACGGGATCATATTATTTATCTCATTCAGTTATTAACACTTTCATTCAACATTATGCTATAAAAATCTATTCATGTTGATAAATACAAGCCCAGTTTTTTCTTTATGGTACATCTTGTTTATTTCAGCATTCCCACACTTTATTTTGTTTTGTTTATGACAAGGTCTCCCTATGTAGTGCAGGCTGGCCTTGAACTCATGGGCTACCCTCATGTCTCTGTCTCCCTGATGCTGGAATTATAGGCACATACCATCATGCTTCCCAATTTTATTATTACACCTGCTTCAGAACAGCTATCTGACTGAATTTAATTTCATTTACAGATTTAATCTTGAGTATTAAAAATCAGGCATAGAGCTAGGCATAGAGGTTCATGTTTGGCCTGTAATCCAAGGTAGAGGCAAGAGAATCAGTAGTTTAAGAACAATCTTAGCTACTAAGGCATTTAAGGCCTGGGCTTCAGGAGCTCCTCTTATAAACAAACCAAAAAGTTAAAAAGAAAACTCATAATCCCAGCACTCTGGAGGCAGTTACAGGTGGATCTTTGTGAGGTCTAGGCCAGCCTGGTCTACATAGAGAGTCCAGGCCATCTGGGGCTACAAAACAAAACAAAAAAGTCAAAGCACAATCAAAATATGCATTTTTCCCATATGTAGTGTCTTCCCAATTCTCTAAAATTATATTCACAAATAAAGAAAGAGTTGGAGGTATAGCCCAGTGGTAGAATGCTTGCTTAGGTTCACAAGCCCCTAGGTTCAACAGCCAATTCGTAAAAAAGAGAAGGAAGAAGGAAGGAAGGAAGGAAGGAAGGAAGGAAGGAAGGAAGGAAGGAAGGAAGGAAAAAAGGAAAGAAAAGGAAAAGAAATATAAATTGCTAAACCAGGCACAGTGGTTCACACCTATAATCCCAGCCACCGAGAGGCTGAACCAGAAGGATTGCTGTGCATTCAAGACCAGCCAGGACAACACACCAGAACTCTGTCTCAAAATAATAATAATAATAATAATAGGCAAGTAAGAAGGCAGTACCAACTCCTCAATTCCAAGTGGAAAGTACAGCACTCTGAGCTGGGAATGTAGCTCAGGGCTAGCTTGCTTGTCTGGAAGGCATGAAACCAGATCCCTAGTACCAGCCATGAAGAGAATGAGAGAAAGTCCAACTAAAATGTGTTAACTCTAAGAGATGCATCAGGCTCTGGAAGGATTCTGAGTCACACAGCATTTTATTTCAGGCTATTGCAATGCACTGTGGGATGTTTTGTTTTATTCAAGTGTCTCTTTTTTTTTTTTTTTTTTTTTTTAAGAGCTACAGGAGGTGTATACCTATTTATTTGAGACAAGTTGACACGGGATTCAGAAGCTAACTGAGAAGGCAAGAACGGAAGGGCAGCAAGGGACCGTGACTCACCCCACCCCCACAAAAAATCGCAAGGTCTGCACCCCTTTCCTGCGTAGGAAAAGATGCAGTTGGGCGTGAGATGAGCCAAGTCCGCAGGCGCCCTGAGAGCCTGTGCTCGCCACGCAGGGGAGCAGCTGTCTTCTCTCCGCTTATCAGTTTAGAAGGGGTTTGGAGAGCATAGTCAGCCGGTGACCGGGTGGAACTGCAAGCTGCCCCAGTCCGCACCCTGCGCACCTGTCCTGAGTTGCGGAGCCGCCCTGCATGGATATCAGCCCGTCCCAGGAACCCTGCAGGGGGTCAAGGGCTGCGGGCACCCCAGGGCTCTAGGCAGAAACCTGGGCCCCTCGGGTCCCACGCCCACAGCGGCCTTCTTTCTCAGGCTGGCCCCCACACACCCACACTAATTAATTGCTGACGAGGTCCGGAACGTTCTGGGATTAGGTAGACCAAGCAACCAAATTAAGGCCTTATCGGAATAGACTCGCCAGTCCCACGTATTCATTCCTTTTTCGACTGGAAGGACTGTGGGAACTGCATCCCCAGACCTAGGGCGAGTGAAGAGCCGGCCACAGAAAAGGAACCGGAGGGGGCAGGGAGGCTGAGCGAGGTATTTGTTCAGGTTTTGGTGAATGCAACGAATTTCCCAGCACTGGAGTCGGCGGGGCTTCTTAAGATGGGGGTCCTGGACTGGGCTAGCCTCTCTGTGACGGTGATGCCAGAAGCTCCCGGGCGGATGTGGAAGAGGTGGCTCTCTGGGTCTCTGTTGGAGGCGGTCTGGGTGCCCTGCAGGGTTGCAGCTTTCCGGTGCCCCGGTTCCTGCACACCGTGGCCTGCCTGGGAGACCCACCGCCTGGGTCCTTGGATGCTGGCCCTGTCCACCGCTGGCAGCGGCGATACGTCCAGGGGCAGAATTGGGCATCTTAGGATAAAAAGCGTGACCACTCGTGGGAGAGGACCGTGACTTGTGCCCTTCCTGGCTCTGCTCTCGTGGCCTCGGTCTAAGGCCCCTCCACGCGCTAGTCGCTCGGGTCCCCAGACCCAACACCTTTCTCTGCTGGCTGCGCTTTCCTCTCGCCGGCTTCTTGGGTCGCGCAGAGGGTCTCTGGGTCCCGACTCGGCTGCGTGCCGCTGGCACCGAGCCCCTAGAAGGGCTGAGACGCAGGAACCCTTCGGATTCCTTTCCCGTGCACGCCCCTCGGTGGAGGTGGGGTGAAGGCGGCCCACAGGTTGGTCAGCCCCGGGAGTCGTGACGGGAGGAGGGTGGGCACTCTTCGTTGGAGCGGGGTCTGGAGAGTGCGGCGAGAGAGCAGCTGGGGCCCAATCGAGGGGCCTTTCTGCTTTCCGATCGGTCCTTAGCGCCTTCCCTCCCTCCCCTCCCCTCCCCATCCCGCGCCCAGTGCTCTCTCTTGTCTTCCCTATAATTTAGTTTCAAATCCTTCGTGTCTTTAGTATTCCTTTTTGCTTAATTTACCATTAGAGTATTATTATTATTATTATTAACTATTATTTTTATATTTTGAGACAGGGTCTCACTGTGTAGACCAGGCTGGCCTGGGACGCACAGAAATCCGCTTGCCTCTACCTCCCCAAGTGCTGTGATTAAAGGTGAGCTCCACCAGCGCCTTTGGGTGGTATGTCTTTTGTTTGAATGTTTTATTTCTTTCCAGGTGGACTTTGTGTTTCTTGTGTTTCCAGTGCTGTCTCCTTTTTTCTGCTCACTTCTCTTCTTTCATTGTCTCTCCTCCTCATGCCCCCGGGTTCGGGTCTCAGGGAGAAGAACATATACTGCCGCACCTTTTGTGGCCAGCTAGCGACCACTCTTGCACCTGGAGCATCTAAGCACCACAGTGCTGTGGTGTGAGTACTTTACTGAAGGTGGGGACAATCCTCCCCCAGCAGGAGTACCAGACAGCAGAAAGTCACCAACTAGCTCCACCACCAACACAAAGGAGTATGCAAAAAGCACAAACACACCAAGATCAGCAGAGTGTTAAAGGAAACCCCAAACTACATAAATGGAATGTAGATTATACACTTGATCGGGATGCACACACCTCAGGCTCCTAGCACTGCAAATAGAAGCGAGGCTCAGACAGGTAAGCCTACTTGCTAGCCCACAGCAGCGAGGCCAGTTTCAGTAGTCACAGTGGCTCTGGGGCAAAGAACCTTTAGCGGGAGGGGACTTGACTATACTCAAGTATGAACAGAGCACCCACATATCCACCCAGATTCACTGCTTCTCCGGCAATGGGACTGAGGCTTCTGTGTGAGCTGTAGAAAACATCTCTGCACGAAGAAAGCAAGTTAACAGGTGGAGTTTGCATTCACCAGCCTATGGGGCTGCCTACAATCCTTTGTGAATCATGCACAGTGCCAGTCTTTGGCCAGGACCCTACACAGATTTTATGTGAAAACAAATGGAGTTGCACATTGTTCTAGGAATAAAAGTAACATTTGCAAATAAATAGTTCTCATACCATAAAAGTAGGGAGATGGACAATAGAAAACTGTTTGCAGTTCCTTGGTATTGATATCAAGCTAGTCCTTGCCTCTCTGGCAAGGTCTGGTTCCCTTTCCCATTAAGAAGAGACTGGAATCTTGGGAGCTCTATGGTTATGCTGGCTCATCAGTGAGCTGTGGTATAGACCTGATGCATAACCAAGTCATCTAAGGAGGGCATCTGGGTTGCTTTAGGACAGACTCCGAGCTGCACCTCTAGTTCCAAAGCAGCAGTGAGAGTGGTGGCTAGACATATGTGACCAATGTACACAGACCACACTGAGCAAAAATAAAAATCTGATCAGAGGCATGAGGGAACCTGCTCCACAGAGGACCAGCGGTGTGAAGTTACTGAGGCTCAGTCTGATTACTGGTGGGAGAGAAGGTGAGGGTATATTTACTTGCACACACATACAGAGCTCCAGGGGTTTGGAGCTTAATTATCGCACAGGAGAACTACTGAGGTAGGAGAGCATCAATCAAAGAAGCTGCTTCTAGCAAGCAACCCAGCCTGTGTGGAGCCAGTGTCCGGCGGGTAGGCATCCCTCTATTTTCCAAGTGACTCCAGTAAAGTATATGGTGACTCTGCAAAGCTACTCTCCAAATTCTGGACTGAGCCTGGAGGAGGAAGGGGCAGAAGTAACTGTCCCATCTCTCCAGTGTGTGGTGGAGAAGAAAGCTCAGGGTCTTGGGGCTAGCTGGCATTTCAGCAGTTGCCCTGCCCTTGACTGGGGCCTCCCTCCCAGCACTTTTGTCTCACTGTAGTAGGACCCTCATCATCTCTTGGTCCCCTCTTTTTTTCTCTGCTCAGTTTCCTGTCCTGCTTCCTTTGCCTCTTCACCTCTTTCTTTCACTCTGCTATAGTATAGGGCAGAGAGGAGAGAGAGAGAGACAGAGATGTGGTTATCTCTAGGGATGTCAAAAGGGTCTTGGAGTCAGTTACAAAGAAACACTCCTTTAGCCCCCTTAGGAGTTCAAAGCCCCTTTCTGAGCAGGGTGGAAACAGGATCTGATGAGGCTCTGGATGCTCACAGATCTACTGCCAGGGCCAGCAAGGCAGAGGAAGACAAGTTCAATTCAGCCTCAGGAGTACTGGGAACAAGAGAGAAATTAATAAAAACTAGACAAGTCCAGTTTTTCCGTTCTGCATGGTGTGTAGTCTGAGAAAGAAAGGACAGAGTAGGAACAAGGAAGTGAAGTGCCTCCTTAGAGCCCGAGGAAAGGCAGATCTCCGTGAGAGTCCAGGCTGCAGAGAAGACATCTTCCCCAGTCTGCCCAGTGCTGGTAAGAAAGGTCTAAATCAGCCCTGGTCAGCTTTGCTTCCATGTGTTGGTGACAAAGAATAAACTCATCAGAAGCTGTTGCTTGGGGGCAATGGCCATCTCCTAGGTATAGAAAAGGGTTTGATAAAGGATGACTCTCTGGAGACTCAGCTTTAGTCTTCAGGCCTGCAGTAGATGTGTAGGTGCAAGTCTTCCCACTGACCCAAGTGTCCCCGACAGCTCATCCCTTTGTCTTCAGATATACAGATCCTTATGTTCACACCAAATTGGGATCCTTTGTGCTTTGCCTTGCTCTTGAGTGCATTGTTTTTTCAACCCTGGCTCTAGCTCTCTTTGCCTTGCAGCCTTTCTAGCTTCCTCTGCCTCTGTTTTAAGACCCTGTCTCTCCATAGCACCTCACCCTTTTTGTTCATTCAGAGTCTTCATACTGATTGTCTCCCCGGCTCTTCACTCTTCCCAGAATAACATTGAGTAAAATGAGATAAATCTAGCTGGCTGCCATCATTTTGTTTTCTGTCCACCTCCACTCATCCCCCTCCTCCAGGACTACAGTCCCCTCTAATAATGTCAGATAATTGCTGGTGTGAAGCTCCCAGGAACCAGAGCTTATTCCAGGGACAGAGAAAGGGGAAGAGAAATAAATAATAATCTGCCTCCATTGAGTGTATATAGGTTACCTGATTTACATATATGCTAATGATGCTACAATTACCCTGCTGTTCTGGCCTAAGATCAAGTTCTATAAATACATAGGATAGCAGAGATAGACCTAGCAATTCCATCCCCCCCAAATGATGAAGCATACATATGTACCCATGTGCCTTTCTGTGTAATCTGGTCTACTAGCTTGTCTTTGTTACCACATGCTCCCTTCTGGACTCTAGGTCTTCTGGCTTTCAGCCACCTCTTCCTGTATTTTGAGATAATTCCAAGGAAGAGGAATGAGAAAACATTCTGAGTTATAGCTCATTCTCAGTATTAATCTCCTTATGAATATGATGGCTATTTTTAGGAAAAGCAAAGATTTCCCTAAATTCTTGAATTTGTTATTCCCATCTGAATGTCCTCATCTCCCACAGATCCATTTTGGGGGGCAAGGTAGGGAGCTAGGAAGAAGAAGACAGCATCTCTTGGGCCTAATATGCTTTTTGATTGTCTGGAAAGTTCCATCAGGGGAGAGGACGTGGCAAGGGCCACTCCGTGCCCATCTCTCCTAGCACGCTCCCCCTCCAGCAGGATCCAGGGCCAGGATGCATGGGGGGCAGATTTCTGGGCAGAAGTGCGGGGGGGGGGGAGGCTTGGAGGAACATAAAAGACGAGATCCACAATCCACAGCTGTCTGCTTTTAATTATAATTATCCCTTTTCGCTTCCTTTCTGACTAATGAGGGGGGATTTAAATTTTCCCCTTTTCTCTCCCTCCCTCCTTTCCCTGGAATTGAGGGGTGGAGTGAGTTCAGGGTCCTCCTCCCCTTCCTTCTCTATCCCCTGGTTACTGGGAGAAAGGCAAGCTCCAGAGGGTGGCGATAGTATGAAGAGATTTGTAGGAACAAAAGAAGGACAGGTTTGGATTGCTGGACACGTCCGTCCTAGAGTTGGAAAGACCCCCCTTCAGTCCATTGGCACCCCCTCCCACCAACCCCACAGCTCCCTAGACAAGGAACTCAATGTCTTCCAGCCGGTGAGAAAGGAGCTAACGGGAGCGTGGTCTAGAGAGAAGGGGAGGGGAGCGATGGGGGGGTGCAAAATTAGTCTCAAAGGATCTTTATTTCTGAGCTAGTGAAGCAGATGTAATCAAGGGAGAGTGAAATAATCATAATGGGAGGAACGGGGGAGGGGAGACTGGGCTGGAATGGGGAGACAGGGCCAGGACAGGGCTGGGAATTGGGGGCTAGGGAACTTGGAGTGGGGGCAGCTCTCTACTCTGGAATGAAGAGGCACCTTAACCCTCAGAATCCCTCCTTGAGTCTTAAGGATGCCCTGGCCAGAAAGTGGCTGGGAAGACACAGAAGAAGGCCCCCCCTTCCTGAAGGAAGTAGTGAGGTGGGGGGGGGGAGATGGGAGCCAGCCAGCAGAGACTCAAGTGGCCTCCAGGTCTGTGGGACAAAAGTTGGAGGGAGATTTGTGTATGAGAGAGAAGGGAAGGGGGCCATGGGAGGGGGGCTTTGACAATGAACTTGAGACAAACTTCATTAGCATGCAGCCATGCTGTCTGTCACACTGAGCTCAGACTGAGTTCCCATGCAGTCCAGGAAGAGTGGGTGGGAGAAAAGGGGAGGGGCTGAGTGGGGGTGAAAGAAAAGAGCCCCGACCATTGTACCATTGGGGCCCCAGCTTCCACCAAACATCAAACCCTAGCCCTGGAAACCAACCCCCAAATTGTGCTCTCTCCTCTAAGAACAAGATAATTTATCTCCCACTTTGAGTCTGTGGTCCCACCCCTTCTCGTCTAGACTTCCAAGAGCCGGTGACCCGGGTCTCTGTTCCAGCTCCCAGCCTTCATCTTCCAATTGTCACTTTCTCCTTCACAACTTAAGATCTGGATTTGTGACTGATTCAGTTGATGGGGCCAGGTGACTGGAGGGAGGTTTGGGAAGAGGGACTGAACACCCCAACCTCAGCCGGCAAAGGGTGTCTTTGAGTCCCCAATCACACATACCTAACCACTGTCTATAGTTCAAAAGTAAATTAAAACTCAAGAGGTCTGGGGACAGAGTACTTCAGTCATTCGTTCTTTTCCCTTGCTACCTTGGGGACAAGGGTGGCCTGGAGGAACAATAGTGTCCTTTAGCCCCTTCCTGCATCGGGTTAGAAAGGGCAGCAGAAAACAGAGTGGAGATGTCAAAGACACCCCTCCCCCAAGGCACGAGAAGCGAGGCGGCTCGGTGGGAGCAGGCTGTCATTTCGGTGGAGGTGATATCCCAGACAGGAGCAGCACCCTCTTTTGCTGTCTTTCCAGGGAGAGCAGCAAGAGAAAGAAAGAGGCGATCGGAATTCCTGAATGGATAGGCAGATGCTACGTCAGCGGCACGGAGCCGCAGCCTCCACTCCACCGGAGGCGAAGGGCTGGGGGAGACCGGCGTGTAGCCGGTGCAGCCTCTCCTCTCCGCAGAAGCAAGGTAAGTGACCTTTGGGGTCCAGGGGGGAACCTAGCCTTGGCAGACATCTGGGATAGGGCTGGGAAGTGACCTCCTTAAAACAAACAAACAAACAAACAAAAACCCCTGAACCAAACCTTCTTTCTGTCTAATGGAGACTGTACCATAATCGCCGAAAGGAAAGGCTGGTAACGATTTGGGGTCCATAAAGGCAGTAGACAAGGAGGCATAGGGGGAATTGGCCTCCTGCTCCCCGGGTTTCACTCCTGCTTCCTGGGCATCCATCATGGAGCTAGAGGCAGGGGCCCTGCCCCTAGCCAAAGGCCCCTGCTCCCCCTCCCTCCGCAGCCCCTGCGGGCCCAGAGCTCAGTAAGTTTGTCAATGAGACTGGGGGTGGGAGCGGGGAAGGTCACGGCGTTACTGATCCTATTAATCCGCCCTCCCTTCGCCCCCCCAACATCTTAATGCTTGCTTCGGAGAAGAGGCAGGGACGTGCAGAGAGGATGACAGGCAAGAGGAAAATGGCTCTGAATCTGGACTCCTGACCCTCTTTCCTCGCTCTCCCCTAATCCGTCTCTGGGACAGAGACTGGGTTTTAGGGGAAGAAAAAGTCTGAGAGAGTTTAGGGGTGAGAGGAAAGACGCCACATTTCCAGGAATGTGGAGACCAGAATTGTGACAAATCTAGAAACATTTTACAGAATTTAGATTAATTTCATTCCTCCCCCCATTCTCATAAGAGGAAAGAGGCTGACAGGGGGCTAAAGGTAAGTGAGGTGTTGGGCCGATGAAGCTGGGGAGGTTGTACCGGCAGGAAACCGGCTCCAGCTCTCCACATTCTCCCTAAAGGAGTTGTTATGTCTGTGGGGTAGTATTTATTTATTTATTTATTTATTTATTTATTTATTTATTTATTTATTTATTTATTTATTTTGAAGGATGACCAGGATACAGGGAGGAGACACTCTCCTGTCTTGAGTCCCCACCCAAACTGGATTTTGTTGTTGTTTGTTTTGTTTTTTGAGACACAGGTTGGATTCTGTGGAATAGCAAGGACTAGAACAAGCAAATCATTCCTTGTGATCGGCTTCTAGGTTACTGGGAGCTGCTGAGGCTCCCAGCTGTCATGCATGCACACACATGTCTGTGTTCCATTGCCCTGGGCACTGATGGTTGGATGACTGGGCATCCAAGGTGAAGAGAGGGACCCTTGAGCTCTAATTGAATCAGGTAGGAGCAGGAAGTTCTTGCCTGGTCTTTTGTACCTGTTTTCTGGCATATCCGCTGATAAGAGGGAGGTCTTCTTTGATATTAATTTCAGATTGAGACATACCTTCCCCCAATGGAATAGGTGGTCTTGTCCAGAGGAGGTTGAGCACTCCTGAGTATAAGAGGTATCACTTTTAGAAATCCAGCTTGGAGTGAAGTCTTATTCCTGCTCCTTCCCCACCCCAGTTCCTCTGCATTTATGTTACCTTTCAGCTGAAAAGAAAAGATGAGCATAGAATCACTGAATCTCAGCATTTTCTGAGTTGAGTCACTTCCCCAAACCCTAATTTAGCCTGAAAGTAAAGCACTAGAAAAAATACTAGAATATAGATTGAGTCCACACCCAACACTAAAATAATAAATAATTGCTTTGTATTCACATCTTTTGTGTTTATGAAAAGAAGTAGAAAATTTATGGCCATGGGTGTCTTGGATCCTGAGAATGATGTAGATAGGATGACAGAGATAGGTAGGCAACGCTGGAGAGATAAGATGATCAAAATAATCTGATTTTATTATTTTCTGAGCCAAGGTATTGAACTTTTGGTCCTCTTGCCTCGAGCTCTTGAGTGCTGGAATTACAGGCATGTATCATTGTGTGGCTATGACTGAGAATATCTTTAATGTACATAGTAGCACTTTACAGAAATTTAGCTCTAGCCTAAGTCCTTCATCCCATCCACCTCTGTACTCTGGTAGAACAGCAGGAATCTGTGAGGAGAGGCTCTTCCAAGCCCATTTCAAGCCTTGATAGTTTGGGGTGGACACTGAGGGGATGGAGGGTCAAGGCAGCTGGGACAGAGTCCGCTGTGGAGATGAGGGCATCTGGTCAGCCCCCATGTCACTGCCTTTCTTTTTGGTGGACCTAGGTGGGAAACCTTGAGCCCTGGGGGTTGAATTGGGGAGCAAGGGGGAGAAACTGGGAGACTAGACTTTTAGGGGAAGAGGACTGAAATCTAACGTCTGCATTCTTCCCTCAACAGGAGTGGCCGTCAAGAAGAAGCCTCTTTTGTGCAGCCCCTCCTCTGTTTCTGGTGGCACCTCTGGATTCCGGGTATTTATTCCCTTCCTTGCTTTGGGTGGTGGTGCTGGTCGGGAGGAAAAAGCTCTGCACCCCCTAAGTTCTCTCTCTCTCTCTCTCTCTCCCTTGCTCTCCACCCTACTCATTGTCTCCAGCCTCTGATTTTGGGCTACTCTGTAGTAAGACATGCAGGGTTAAAGCTGAAGGGAATACAACAGCGTAGCCTGGGGACAAAAGACCACCCTATATCCAGTCTATGCAGGGAAGTGTATTGCCAGACAAGAAACCCTCCTTCTTCTTCCATAGGCTCCAGAAGGCAAAATGAAGGCCCATTGACTCTGGGAGAAGCGATTAATTTAAGAGGGGGACATGGGTGACAGGTGAGGAGGTGTGCAGGTAGGGGTGAATGGAGCCTTGGGCCACTTTAATAGCTGAGAGGGTGAGTGTGCCACATACCCTTAAGTTTGGGAGGTAGAGCTGCTGGGAGTGTCTGTACACTTACTATTGCATCTGTCTGAGTTGATGCCTCTGTGTGTGTGTGCATGTGTGTGTGTGTGTGTATGTGTGTGTGTGTACAAGCACATAGATGTGGTGCTACACCCTTATTCATGCTTACGACCATAAAGGAAGCCCTCTACTGATGACTGAGGGTCCAGTAGAAAGGGCCCTGGCATAGCTGATCCTAGCTCTAGCTGATTCTCTACTGTCTCTGACACCTTCTCACCTCCCTGATGCTGCAGGGCATTAGGCAAGTGGAACTCAAGCACAGACCTGGGAATCACTGGAAAAGCAGTGCTTCCCCAAGCTGTGAGCTCTCCGGTCTGGTCCTCCCCAGGTGTGGGAAAACTACTGCTATAAAGAGGAAGGTGGACTCTCCCTTTGCAGTGGCCGCCTCCTCTGGGTCTTGTCCCCATCTTGTCTGCATGAGCCGCGTGCCCAGACTTTTTTTTTCCCACACTACTCACTTTTTTTTTTTAACTGCCAGTTGTCACTTTTATTTGTCACAATGCCATAGACATTTAAATATTTGATAACAGAAGGATAATGTTTGATAGTGGTCATAATAATGACAAACTTCTGCTGCAGGGATAAGTGTACCTGTACTATCAGATGTAGCTCTTACCTATATCTTCCAAATTCACTTGATAGGAAAAAAACAAAAAAACAAACAAACTATGTTTTTATTTAATTACCCGACTATTTCAAAAAAGTACTTTACTGTCAAAGTGTATTTAGAAAACAAAAGGTTAGGTCCAGAGAGCATAACTGAAGCCATACTTCTCTTTCCATGGCCCTCTTCAGGCACATAGACAATAGGTGAGCAGCTGCATCGATGGGGGACATTAGCAAAGAATGCAGGCTCAGTGGTATAGTGCTTGCCCAGTACTTGCCACAAACCCAAGTGTAGACTCTTGGGTTTGACCCTCAACACCCCAAAGAATGAGGCTCCTAGGATATTTACAGACTAATTTCAGCATAGGAATTTGAGATGCTATTCCCAAATTTCCCTAGAAGGACTCACAGTGAGGTACACACCATCAGATAGCAGACTATTGCTTTATGCTGGAGGCAGAGGGTTTTTTGGAAGACCAAAGCTGGTGGACCAAGCCCACAGGGCTCCCAATGGGGCCACTGTGCTCAGCTGTGAGCGGCCCAGAGGCTTTTTGCACCCGGTGTGTAGAAGGGTGGAAGTATGTTTTTTGCATCCTCTGTATAAAACTTACCTACTTTGTTTCTTCCTGGACAAAAAATAATGTCAAAAACAGTCCTTGTCTTTGAGGGGCTGTCTCATTTGTCATTTTTTTAGGGAGTTTCTTGTGTGAAACTGGAAAAGCTTGTCTTAGGCACAGACCAATTCCAGTTAGTGGGGTGGGGAAGGATGTTGCTGCCCTCAAGGCAAATCATCCCTTTTGCACTGGACTGAAGACAAATGCTTGACTTACCAGAACTGCTGAAAAAGAGCAGTGAGGTGCTGGGTTGTCTTGTTCACCCAAATAAAATCAAGTAAACTTGCTTCCTCAGAAACTAGGCAGAGGTAGGGGTTCTATGCACAGCAGGCCAGGACAGCTTAGACTATCTCCATTTTCCTTTGTGAGATGCCATCTCCTTAACTTGGACCCTGTTAGACTGAACTGCTCCTGAAGATCTTAAATTCTCAGTATTTATCGGCAGGACTTTTAGCTATGTGGGGAAATTTTTCAAAAGTCAGCTGCATGTGCCCATTTTTCTCTTGACGTTGATTTTTAAGGACATCCAGTTTGAGTTTGGCTATTAGGAGAAAAGGGAGAGAGAATGCACACCGGGCAGAGCAACCTTTGTGTTCTCTCCCCTTCAAAATACAAAAATACAGCAGTGACTACTAGGAAGGGTTTGGCTAGTCCGGCTGCCTCTTGTCTCAAGATCTGGATGGCTCTGGGGTTAGGGGTGAGTCTTGCAGAGGGCAGGCAATGATGGAACTGGGGAGAGAAAAGGGAGAATTTTGGTTGCTGGAGAAGCGGCTCTTTCCTTGCGCTGGTCTCAGGAGGCAGAGGGGAAAAGGTTTGCTTCAGATGCTTTCAAGGAGCTCTGTGGGAAGGCAAATGGATATTCCTGGGGAACTTGGCCAGTGTGTGTGGAGTTTAGTCTGCAGGGGTCAGGCATCCTGCGAAAGGGTGTGAGGTGGGGTACAGATGAACATTTGAGGGGTATAGGCATGAAGAAGAAAGGTGGAGGGTCGTATGGAATAGACTTTGGGACTGCAGTTATTACAAGGAGGACTCTCTATGAGATTATTTGGGGAGAACTTCCTTTTTCTGCAAGTGTACTAGAGACCCAGGAACCCCCAGACTCCATTCTGAGCTGTAAGGACAGCTGGGGGGAGGGTGCAGGAGGAAGCAGTGTAAGGCCAGCCTTTACACTCTGCCTCTAGCCATCCTTCCTTATTATTAGTCAGAGTGCTGTGCTCCCTGTCCTGGAAGGATAAAGCATTCAAGTTGTGGAAGCCTCTAGAAATCCTCTGTTTTAGCTAGGCTTGGTAATACAGGCTTGTAATCTTAGCTAGTTGGCAGGCTGAGGCAGGATGATCAAAATTTCAGGGCCTGTCTGGGCTACAGAGTTGAAGGCCAGCCTGGGTACCTTAGTGAGACTACCTCAAAATAAAAAGTAAAAAAGGGCTGAGGATATATAGCTCAGTGATAGAGGGCTTGCCTAGTATGCTTGAGGCCTTGAGCTCAATCCTTAAATTAATTAATTAACCTCTCCCTTCAATAAGAGCCTTAAGATACTATAGAGGCTTGTTGATGGAAAATGCTGACTAAGCTTGGCTCTGAGATCTGGGGAGATCAGGTCATTTGCTTCAGTTTCACAGGGAAACAGCCTGTGGCTTTATACCATCTCAGGTGATCTCCAACGAAAAGCCCCATTGCCAGCATTAATGACAATGCATATTCAGACATTCTCCTGTTTTTGAGAGAAGTCAAATTAAACCTATTAGCCATCAGCAAGGAAAACAATATATAAGTCTAGCTTTGTCCTAGGCTGTGCTTGGGACCAGCAGATAGAAAATTCAGGGCAGACCTGATGGTCAAAGCATGGTCCCCTCTGAGTATACCTCTGGTTCAAGGATCCTAGTTGTGATGCTGGGTGGTGTTAATATGACCCACAGGATCCAGGTTTCTGAACCATAGATTCATAGGAGGGACCTAGAAGAGGGTGAGTGAAGGGGTGGACTGGTTCCCTGACTGTTGGCAGCTGCTAGGGGTCCATGGCTTGCTCTGAGAATCCCACTGCAGCCAGAACCCAGATCTTGCCACTAGTAACTGGTACTACTCTGGATAGAGACCGCACTTCTGGCTCTGATTTCGAGGCAGAGAGAGGGATTGTCTTACTGGGTCAGATTGGAAGCCAGGTAGGGAAAGTTGGGAAAGGGAATGGAAGGAACCTTGCTGGAGATCAGTCTTCCCACTGGAACCCCAGGGTGGAGGGATAGGGCAGGACATTGGAGAAGCATGGGTGGAGGAAGGAAAAGAAGGTCTGTTGAAGGCCTCCAGGGCTGGACCAGATTCTGAGCTCTTGTCCAGCTAAAACCATGGCCATGCTTTGTTATGTGGAAACTTGGTGCTGCCAACATACTCAAGAAACAGTCTCCTGGAAGGCGGAAAAGAAGGCTGGCTTGGCCCCGCCCCCTGCCTCCTACAGGGATTCTCAAACTACAGAACCTGGAACAAAATCTATCCTTGCCTGTCCTAAATATCAGGATCACAGATTGCGAAGAGTTAGAACTTGAGAAACAAAAACCCCTCTTCTAAGGGGAGGGGCCAGACAGTCTCCAGGGCTCTGGTTCTCAGCCAGGCAAGTCCGGAACTCTTCACTTCCCTGCTTCAGCCTCCCCGGTGTTGAGACGACAGCAAATCAGGTCTCTTTAAAAGAATTTTGCCCCATGTACTTTCTATCCATATCTAGTCCTTGTGCAACATACCTGGGGCCAAAAAGGAGAATGTGGGACCTAGAGCTCAGAAACACGAACGGCAATAGATTCTACGTGTGGCAGGCGGGTCTCGGTACAGAAGCAGCAAGGGGTACTGGTTACCCCACACCCTTTCGATGGGAGGGTCACCCAGATTGGGAGCCTTGGACTACAGGGCTGGCGGCAGGGGGTGGGGGTGGGAGGGAGTGACGTCAGACCAGATAGAGCCAATGAGAGGCTGACCTAAGGAAGGCGTGTGAAAGGATGAATGAAAAGTCCGGAGCCGGCGAGCGCCCCCGCCAGAGCGGCGGCCGAGGCCAAAGAGGGAGCAGGGACTCTGGACCAGCTCCGTACCGGTCGCCTCGGCTTGGCTGAGACCGAGACTCCTCTGCCCCGACACCTGCCGAGCCAGTACCCGCGACTCATTCCCGGGAGCGGGAATCCTCTGACAGACCGAGCCGGACAGCAGCCCTGGCTGCTGTGTCGCTGTGAGTGGGGCACCAAGTGGGGAAACGGCTCCGAACGCTCTGCGGCCCCCCGACCTCCTCGGGTGGGTCCCGTCACATCCTCCGGCCCTAGCCCCGCGGGCATCTCTTGCTCCGACCCCCCGCCGTTTTCACATCCCTGGGTGATTTCAGCTGCTTTCTGTGCAAAGCGGGTGTGAGGTTCGGCGGTTCACCTCCAGGCCCGCCCGGTCCTCCCCAGTCCGGCGTCCCGGCCGCTCCGCACCCCTATGGGTGGGTCTTCGCCCTGGGAGTCTCGCTCGGCAGTCGCTTTCACCCCGCCGCGGGCTGCTGCGGGTCCGGGTCTCGCGCCCGCCGCCCCGCAGCCGGCAGCCGGGGGCCGGCGCTGCGCTCGCCCGCCCCGCGGCTCGGCGGAGGGTGCGGCTGGAGCGCTCCGGAGGAGGGCGTGACGGCGGGAGGCTCGGGACGCCCGGCCTCGGCCCCCGCGCGCTCCCCGCGTGGCACGAAGAGCGCTCCTGCCCCGCTTCCCCCGCGCGCAGGCTCCCTTCGCCGAGGGCGGCCTCGGCCCGGCTCCCTGGCGGCGGCGCCCTGTCCGCGCCTTCCGTGGTTTCACCGTGTCGGTCTTTGCGTCCCGGACCCGATCTCTCCTCCTCCCCCCACCGAGTTACTAACTGGCTGTCGGGCGACCGGCGACTGCGGAGGTCCAGGCGGCAGCCGGGAGGCTGCGTGGAAGAGGCGGCGGCCAGGAGGCGGGGTTGGTTGTTATCTTTGGTTATCTAGCTGTATGAGTGGTGTGGAGTCTTCATAAAGCTAGATAACCGAAAGTAAAAATAACCCCATACACTGCGCAGCGGGGCCGGGAAAGCCGGCCTCAGGGCGGCTGGGCGTCCCGGCGACCGGGAGGTGGGGGCCGGGGACCCGCAGGGGCGCGGCCGGGGACCGGAGGGGCGCGGCCAGGTCTGCCCAGGTGGGCGTCGCCGTTCGGGGTGCTTTAGCCAGGTCTGTCTTCACGCTCCGCATCCACGCCGGGCCTCTCGGGGCCGCCTCCTCTCTGAAGGCAGCGGTCTGGGCCCCTCCGGGAGAGCTGCTGAGATGCAGGTTCTGAGCTGTGTGGGATGTGCGGGCGGCTCCGGCCTACGCCTCCCGGAGTGCTCCCGGGCGTGGATGCGAGCTGCTTCCCCTCCGCCCGCCTCTGCGCAGCTACTGGTGGCGTGAGAGGCTCCGAGGACACTTGGCCTTGGTCGGTTCCCTGAAGCCGTAGAGGGCTATCCAGTTTCCCAGGGAGCCGAGAGTGCCAAGGTGGAGACTTGCGACAGGACTGGGCGCCTCTGCATGGGGTGGAGAGTTGCCTTGAAAACCACTCACTAAGGAGCAGGACGACGCAGAAACAAGTGCCCAAGGAGAGAGTGGCCAAGACTGGGTTTTTTGTTGTTGTTCCAGCAGAGTTCTGGGGCAATGAGGTGCTGATTCTTTCTGTCCTCTTTCACTCTCAGGACCTGAGTCAAGTTGAGTTGGGGTCTTTAGATCCTATCTTTCCGTCCCTGCCTCAGTCTTGGAAATCGTGTCCAAAAGGAACAAATGACTTCAAGGAACTCAAATACAAAGAAATTTATAGCTCAGCCACTGATGTACTGCCCAGAGAAAGCAAAGAATTACAGAGATTAATCAGGGCTCCTGCAAAAAGAATCCATTTATCTGGTCTGACCTAAATATTTTAGCAAGAGTGTTTCTGCAGTTGAAAAGATGGTCTGGAGTCATTTTGCAGGAGCCTTCATATGGCTCCTGTCAGACCCCTACCACATGGGGGCAAGGCAGTAAAGATTAATAAGGGTCAGAAAAGTCCGGCAAAATGGCATCACACAGACTCTAGTGTCTTGTGTAAATTTAAAATTTCCTCCCAGGACTTGATTTTATAGCTAGAAAATGATGATTCAATTATGTATTGTGTGGGGGAAATACTGGAGAATACAAATTTTAAAAATTGGGCTTCAGGGAGCCCATCTTATTTGGGTCTGTCTCCCTCAGCAGTTTAGGAAGGGAGAAATTAGTGGTCTCTTATGGTTTAGAAGACTGAGTTTTGTGTGGAGAGGTGGTGGAGACTGAACTGAAGAGAAAAGACACAGGTTCTAGGCTGGGACTAATGGCTCCCCAAAGGGCTTCAGCCCGAATGCCCTTCTTCCACCATCCAATACTGCTGGGGGGCTGCTCTTAACCCTGTTTTACTAAGCAGGAACTACAGACCCAAATGAGCTACTAATGTCACTCAATGACCTGAAGCTCAAAGCTCCTTCCATTGATTCAGCCTAAGGGAAACAGTTGGAGAGAGTGAGATCAGAGGGACCTCCTTGTGAGCACTACTGAGAAAGGAGGGAGCCAAGTGGGCTTGGGAAAGGAGAGGAGGGGCCTAGCTGTGATCAACGAGGAGCACCAAGGATGTCCAGTTTCTATATTATCATTTTTAATGTCTCATGTCTCATATTGGAAATGTGTAGCCCAGTCTACGTAGTGAGCACCAGGTCAACTACACAGCCAGACCCTATCTCAAAACAAAACAACAAACTAAGACCAGGGGTGGAGGGGGAACTCAGCTGGTAGAGGGCCTGAAAACATGCCAGAAACCCTGGATTCCATCTCCAGCATTGCACATGCCTGTAATCCCAGCACTTGGAAGGTGGAGGCAGGAGGATGGGGTTCAAGGTCATCTTTGTCACCATATTGAATTCCAGGTCAGACTACAGTCCTTGTCTCAAAAAAAAAAAAAACATTTTTAAGGAAATGTGCATTTGAGACACCTGAGGCTCATCCACATAAGACTTCAGACTTAGAGCCTAGATGGGTTATTAACCACAATGAGTTTATATTTTTGTTGTCTCTCATGAGCACATAGGAACACAGTGACACCACTGAGTCCCCCTCCCCCTTTGTTTATTTTTAAGAAGAACATTTGTTCTAATTGTGTGTGTGTGTGTGGGTGTGTGGGTGGGTGGGTGGGTGGTGTACCACAGCGGCACACTTTTGCAGGATCTAAGGGCAACTTGTGAAACTCAGTTCTCTTCTTCCATCATGTGGGTTCCAGGGATTGAACTCAGGTGCAAGACTTGGTAGGAGATGCCTTTACCTTGTGAGCTATCTTGCTGGCCCTCTCTCTGTTGTTTTTGAAATAGGGTTTTACTTTGTAGCGCAGGTGGACATGGCAATCTTCTTGTATCAGCATCTCAAATGCTGGGATGACAGGCATAAGCCACCATGTCTGGATCATCCTTCTCCTCATTCTTTATACCACATAGAAACCCTCTTCCTCCAGTTAAGTCCTGTAGGAGAAGTGCTATGGTTGGAGTCGAGAGGCATAAGGGTGTCACCAGCTACCGATGAGGAAATCTCTCTCACCTCATCATAGCTCTGTCTGTGTCTAGTAACTGCCAGTTCTATTCTTCAAAGCCTGCTGCATCTACCAATATTTACTGGAAACCAAATTCTTAGTTGGTTTATTGATCCTCTTGTCTTCAAGTCCCTTAATACCCCTCAATGGAGCTGTCAGTCTAGGCAACCAAAGACAACCTTCTTGTAAATATTTGACTCAAATTTTGTATGATCACCCTTAACCGAACCCAGGGACAACTCCCCCAGTGCTGGTTTTAGGCATCAAAAAGGTCTTGCTGAAAGGTGTTGCAGTCTATGAATCTAACATCTTGATCAGCAAACCTAGAATTGAAGAACTAGGAAAAGTCAAGGAAATTGAGTAAAGTCAGTATCTTGTTCAGCAGCCCTGCCTACTACCCCTGAAGCTTGATTCAGGTATTGTGTAAAGGACAGAAGAATTTACCCCTTAAGAGAATTTTTTGTTTTGTGGTACTGAGGTTGGTACCCTGGCCTCAGGCTTCAGTCACCCAAGTACATACTACGTCTGAGCTGCCCAGGGTGTTTTGTGCAACAAAACAGGAACTTTATATTCCATGCAGTTATACCCACAAGAAGGCTGTTCTTAGACTGAAGCCCTTGAAGGCTGTAGTTTGGAAAGAGATCTCTGACATGTTACTGAAGAACTGTAAACATTTAAAAAGGGAGAGACTTACTCCTCCCTTTCCAGCTTTGAGAGTTGAGGAACTTCTGGAGAGAGGAGAAAAGCCTGAGGAAGCCTGTTAAGGATCATTGAGTTTTCTTTTCTTCCTCTCTCTCTCTCTCTCTCTCTCTCTCTCTTTGCTGATACCTGGCTTTGTACTCTTTCTCTTAATGTACCTTTTCTTATTTGTAAAAGCACTTGTTGCTGGTAAACTGACCTACATATAATGTGTAACTAATAACTGTAATATTCTGCCACTAAACTTGTAGATTGTAGACTTACTAAAAACAAGAGTCAGGTTTAGTGGTTCATGCTTATAATCTTAGCCCTTAGCCCTAAGGAGGCTGAGACAGGAAGGATCCAGAGTTTAAAGTCAGCCTATAACATACTGAGACTTTGTTTCAGAAAATCATTTAAAAATATTTTATTGTTTTTATTTTGTGTATGAGTGTGTTGCCTGCATGTATACAAGTGTAGTTGTGTTGTGGTATCATGCAATGCCCAAAGAGGTCAGAAGAGGGCACTGAATTCTCCTGGAACTGGAGTTACAGACCATTGTCAGCCAGCATGTGTGTGCTGGGAATTGAACCTGGGTCCTCTGCAAGAGCAGCCAGTACTCTTAAATGATGGAACCATCATTCTAGCCCCAGAAAATGATTTTTAAAAGATCCTACAATAGAAGAGATGAGGTTATAGCACCCAAAGGTCAGATGGGCCAATTCCCCCCAAGGACATAAGTAAGTTTAGGTTAATCATTTCAAATCGCTACAGGGGAAGAAGAGACAAATCTAGAAAACATTTTGGGCTTTTGAGGAGAGTGAAGAGTAGGGTTATGGAAGGAAGGATGTGTGTGTGTGTGTGTGTGCACGCACACGTGAACATTTAGCTAAGAGAGAGGTGAGAAGAAAGGGAGGCTCCTTACCACCCAGGCTCTGCCAGGGCTAGAGTGATGCCCTCCTCCTGCCCTAATCCCCCATTAAGGCAGCTCTGAGTTTGTTATGACAGCGGCTGAAGGCAGCTGAATTGCTGTTTGCGGTGTCTGCTAATTGGACTGAAGGGCTGAAGTCTGGACACTGAAAGGGACCATTGTTGCTGTTTACCATCCACGGCTGCCTCCCTGGGGACCTTCTGGGTGAGGGGAGCAGCATGCCCTCAGGTCGTGGCACCCATTCCTAGTCATTGTCCACGGGTGCCCAGTGGGGACACTGCACATCTCACTACATTGTGTGGTTTGAGTTTCCACAGTACAGAAGCGACAAGCCCAGCATCTGAATGGGGCCTAGGTTAGGCCCAGGCTCTGATTTCCTAAGCCTTTATAAAAGTGCCTTTTCCTTCAGCTGTTCATATAACTTTTCTTATCTGCCTCTTTCTAGAGCAGTGATTCTCCACTTGGTTACACGCTGAAACCACCTGGAGAGCTTTTTATGTCTTCCTTTTCTTCTTCTCCTCCTCCTCCTCCTCCTCCTCTTCCTCCTCCTCCTCCTCCTCCTCCTCCTCCTCCTCCTCCTCTTCCTCCTCCTTCTTCTTCTTCTTTTGGTCTTATTCCAAATAAAGGTGTTTGAGCCCAACCAAGCCCAATGTACTGGGCCTTGGCATTGGTCTTATCGCTGTGCATGTGTGCACACACACACGCGCACATGCACACAGACACGTGCACACACACTGATCTTGCCTTCCTCCCAAGCTATCAGGCAGGTTGAGTCTCTTTCTCATCTTTATTACTACATTCCTTGTCTTGGTACTTAGGATGGAATCTCAAGGTCTGTCTTTCTCTTTGGCCTTGCTCTTTTCCAAGGACAAAAAGCACCGATTCAATCTTCCATATCCCTGTGGATTTCCCAGTAGGATCCTGAGAAGGACTGAGCTAGGCAGCTCAGTGCTCAGCTCCACTCCTTGCCTCCCACAGGGGCCGTGTGTGTGTGTGTGTGTGTGTGTGTGTGTGTGTGTGTGTGTGTGGTCTCGAGGGAGATTCCCTTTGAGAGAGCGTCCTCCCTTTCCTTACTGTACCCAACTGTTTCTCCTTCTCTTCCCTTCAGCTTCTCACCTGGGCGGGTGGGTGCTCCACCCTCCCGCCCTCCTTCCGTTCTGTGGACACGGATGTTTGGCCCAGTGGCATCCAGCACCACGGACAGCTCCTGGCAGTGGGTGAGTGCTAGAACATTGACCCCTCTGGGAACATGAAGTCCTCCTGTCTTTCTCCAGGCAGATATCCAGCACTACATTCTGAATCTGAGGCAGGCTCAGGAGAGGCAAAGCCTGAAGAGTTGTGCCATGCTTACCTCTAGAACACGAAGGAGACTGAATAAGGATTCTGACCAGTGATTAGAAGTCATTTAAGACACAAAGTGTATAATAGCTCAACTGAAGCCAAAACAAGCCTCAGTCATCATCACCCTCTGTTATTGTACAGAACTGCAGGGAGGGAAGGAAATGTGGCACAGGTCACTTAGCTGGTATGTGGAACATGAAGGTCCAGGCTCCTGAATGCAGCCTGAATCCAATTCCTACTCTAGGAGTCTCCCCTCAGTGCTGGCAGGGGTTTTCACATGGGTTGTTTCTATACACAGTAGGACAGGATGCATGTCTGGGCATGGGAGATGTCCATTAGAGCCAGGAAGAGGTGGGACTGACTGCTCTCACTGTCTGAGGAAGCTTGGAGGGAAAGCCCTGCAGAAGGCACGGGGAAGGCTTGCCTAGCAGGAGCTGGCAAGCCTGGAGAGAAAAGGCAAGGGGGCCACCATCTGCCAGGGTACAGAAGCCAGTGGATGGCCCCAGGAGTCTCTGGAGGCCAGCAGGAGTCATGAAAACTGGAACAGGGCCTGGGAAAGGCCCTTCTGTGTGCCCATGCTTCCCCAACACCGTGAGCCTAGAAACAAAGGGACCATTCTCTCAGATTTGATGCTGCCATCTCCGG
Source organism: Eospalax fontanierii (assembly GCA_035773235.1). Lineage (NCBI taxonomy): Eukaryota > Metazoa > Chordata > Mammalia > Rodentia > Spalacidae > Eospalax > Eospalax fontanierii. The sequence goes on along the minus strand of CM069543.1, from coordinate 56,957,306 downwards.
CTGGCAGTGCCAGGTGGCAGGGGCATCAGGGGGTGTCAATCTATTGCCCACCCCCAACCCCTAAGCCCTCTGGGGCTGAATGTTGGGGAGATGGGTGTTCTATGCTACGTTGCCATGGCAACCACCCCAACCCCCATCCCCAAAGTACAAAAAAACATAGCTCTCACTCCACCTCTAAGAGCAACCTGGGTCTAGCTGGGACTCTTTCCTTGGAAACCCTTTTTGATGCATAGCCATGCCCTGCACAATCAGACCCAAAGGCTACAGGGGCAGGGAGATTGGCGTTTGTGTAAGCATGTGGGCACCCATCTCTTTTACTTAACCCCTTTCCTGCCCCTCACCTATAACCAAAGCCATCGTAGGCATCCTCAGCTAAGACCTTTTGCACTTCCCCAGAACTGAGGGACACCCTGGTAAAACCTCTAGGCTGTGGGAAGAGGAAGAAGGAGGCAGCCATTCCTGACACCCTCCATCTGTACCCTTGCCATTACTCATTAAGCATTCTGCCCCCTCCTTCCGCTCGTTAGGCCTTATTTGCATATATTTGCATAATATAAATTCATTTGCATTGCAGGAGGCTCATGGTAGAAGCCAGGAAAAAAGGGGTGGGGGTTGCAGAAGAGAAAAAGGGGAGAGATTTTGTTTTTATCAAAGTGGGGGGGGGCTGTTGGGGAGGTGGCAGGAAGAGGATAGAAATAAAAACACACTACTTTCTTTCTTCCCTTCTGCCCTCCCTCTCTGGTTGGACTCAAATGCCAAAGAGAGATGCCAAGGGACTGTCTTTCCTGTCCTCTTTTGTCTTGCTTCCTCTGGCCTTGGCTCTTCAGTCCGGCCCCCCACCTTGTTGGAGTCAGGCTTCAGAAAGAAAGAAGCAGGGTAGATACGAGGCTGTGGGAACGGAAGCCGAGGAAGACGGAGGCCGCCATCTTAGGTAGCTGGCGCCTGTAAAATGGCTGTCTCTGAGAAGTGTGGGCAGAGAGCCAGGCCTGGGTAGTGGGCATGGAGAAAAGTAACACCATCCTGGCTGACCAAGAATAGAGCTGAATATTCCTAACTAGTGAAAGTAGAAAGAGAGGAAGAGGAGGGATAGATGGGAAGGATGCTCCCAGAAGAGCTGTGACGCTCAGCACAGGAGCAGGCTAGGAGAGAGGCCTCAGTACTCAGGGACTCAAGACCCTGGACAGCAAAGATGGGGGAGGAGTCAGAGCTAGGAAGAGCAGCAGGAGAGACAGAGTGAGGTGTGGGCAGGCAGGATCATCGCCAGCTGGAAGCTCTGAGGGCTGTGAAGAGCCACTGCATATTAGAGGTGATGCCCTAGCTTCTCTCCTTGGACCAGCTGTCCACTACTGTTTTCACAGCTCTGGTGAAACTGTATCCTTTCTAATCCACTCAGGGGCTCTCAGCTGGGCTCAGAGCCCTTCCTCAGACGGCCCTCCTTGCCTTCTGTGGACAGTTTCATGCTGATTTGGCCTTCCCATCCACCCCATTGGCCCTGCCTCTGATGTTATATCTCAAATGATTTGCTCTTGGTCCCATTCATTCAGTCTTTTAGACCAACCAGTTCCACGAAGAAGTGTCAGCTGTCTTGATCTCTCCCACTTACTCACTTTGGTCACTTCAACTATCCTGTGAAGCTAGAAACACTTGTTTCCTTAAACTTGGTCTATCCAAAACTGCAGATTTATACTAACTACCATTAGTCACCATTAGCTCCCAGATCAGAGACGGGAATGGTCACACGCCCAGGCCCTAGCTGCAAGAACCATTGGGTAGAGACCTGTCCTCTTAGCTTCTGGAGTGGCAGAGCTTGGGAGGGGCCATTCAGGGGAGTTGAGATGCTGACTGCATTTGAGTGGGAGTCACACCCACCTCCTGCTTCCTTTCCTCTAGACTCCTAGACCCTCAATTCATTTTTTTTTAATATTTCATTTATTATTTTTATTTTATGTGTATTGCCTGCACATATGTAAGTGCACTCATGTCATGGAAAGCCCTCAGAGATTAGAAGAAGGTTTCAGCTTCCCTGGAACTAGAGTTACAGATGGTTGTTAGCCATGATGGGAGTGCTGGGGAATGAACAGGTCCTCTGCAGGAGCAGCCAGTGCTCTTAACTGCTAAGCCGTCTTTCCAGCCCCTCAACTCAAATCTTGAGCACTGTCCCCACATCCAAATCAGCCTTAAATCCTGTCGCTTCTTCCTTATGGCGCCTCATATAACTGGGCCTTTCTTTCCCTCACTCCTCTCTCCATGTTGGCTCTCTTCAACAGGCACTCTGAGTGTCCCCTTCGTGCCCTGTGCTGTGGAGGGATTAAGTCTGTGGTGGGGGGACAGGACTCCCTTGACTCTACAAAGGGTGCAGTTCAGTGGGGGAGCAGGCCAAACCACCACAGGCCAGTGGCTGCTCTGCAGCCTGCGACAGGGGCTTCCTGGAGGGCTCTAAGAGAGAAGTGATGTAAGGTATGCAGGACTTGAAGGAGATGGGTGGTAGGAAGTAGAAATCAAGAAAAAACAGCATAGACTAGCCTGTCCCTCAGCGGGAGTTTGTACCAAGAGGATGTGGAAACAGAAAAGTTTTTTTTACAAGCCTCAGATGCTGAAGCACAGAGGCTGGTTTAATGGTGAGAGTCCAGGGAAGTCGGCCACAGTCTCAGAGACGCTCGATACAGGACAGGGGAGCAGCACGTCGCTTCTGAGAGCGACACACACTTAGAAAGGGCTAGTCTTTGAGCTCTCTTACCAAGAAACAAAACAACAACAAAAAAAAAAACAACCAAAAAAATAAATTCAAGAGGTCAAGGACTACAAGGCCGAGGAAGCTGGTGCAGAGAGAGGGAAGCAGAGCTCAGTCTCAGGGACTTTCCGAGAGCAGGGGGCGAGAAGGAGGAGCACTGCTGGCCTGGCTGGGATGGAAGGAGGAGCCAGACTTCACACAAAGGCCTCTCTGTAAGTGGTGCTGGGAGTGACCGTCAGGTGAGAGGACTTAGCTCCTAGGGACTTCAGTGCTGGGTAGGTGGGGTTGGAGGAGTAAGACTCAGGGACAGCCTTAGACTTCTAGCAGGTCTGTACCAGGCCTGGTCCATGGTCTCCCAGTGAGGCTGTGGCTGTTCCCAGGCCAGGCTCCTGCCCATTACTGAGCCAGGCCTCCAGGTCTAACATCAAGACTCTATCTCCGCTCACCTCCCATTTTTCCTAGCTGTCCCTCCTCATCCTGCCAGCTTCTCCTTCCCTAAACCACACAAACTCTCCCCAGCCTTTGGGCTTGGTACCATTGGAGTCCAGAGGGGTTGTCACTGGATGCCTACTACAGGAGGGCTGTGTTAGAAGGATATAAAAGCAGCACTTACCAAAAGCAGAAAACGAGGTCCTAGGTCCCCTGTGTCTAACCACCCTTGTCTTCCTCAGCACAAGTTCTCTCCTGGCCTCCTCTCAGTGTCCCTTCCTACAGCAGTGTGGACAGACCCACTCCCTCATCACTGGGCCCTCACTGCCTACTTGGCCCTTCTAACTCTTTCAGTTTGGAGTACTTGAAACTTGAGTGACTGCAGGCATAGGTTTGCCAAGTCAAGGGCTCTTTCTATAGGAAGGGCAGCCAAAGAGAAGTGTGGGGTTGGGACTTGAGTTGGACAGTCTGATCAGGGTACAAATTCTGGTTTCCCTCACTTGTTAGTGGAGGGAGGGAGTAGGCCATTCGTTAATGCCTTTCGGCTCTAAATTTCTTCCTGTCATGGTCACCCTAAAGGTCAAATGGGGTGGTATAGATGACCACACTTTGTAAGGCAGGATACAGATGTCCAGTGTTCAATAGTTAATGCTGAGGGACACAGAAAGAGGGGCCACCGGAGATAGGTGGAGCAGTTTCAGGAAGGCCGAACCTTAAGCCAGGGCCTTGAGATGATGGCAGTTCTGGAAAGTGTGGCTGGGATCTGCGGCAGGAGCTGAGTTTCAGGTCTCAGATCTGCTGTGGAGGGCGATATCTTTCTGGAACTTATGGTAGTAGACTCCATTATAAGGCTGTCCATGTATGAATGCCTTCCAGAAATGAGGGGCTGTCTCTCCTGGCTACCCACAGCCGGCTGTGCCCCTTCCTTCAGCCCTCTCCATGTTTTCCAGAGCAACACAAGTCAGTTCTGTGGAGCTTCAGTTTACTGAAGGGTACAGGACGCCTGTAAACCCTGCCCCATAGCTCCAACCTCTAATTTTCTGGCCTCTCAGCACTCAGGAGTAAGCTAATTTGGATCTGTCAGGGTCCAGAAATGCTCTGAGCAGTAATACCTTTGTCTCTGTGCAGTTGCCCTTTGTTGTCCAAGCGAGAGTCAGGAGGAGAAATGGCATCAGCCCCCAGTGGGTAGCCTTGGGGCCTCCAGGCCTTGAGGGGAGGGCCAGGCCAAGGCTGGCATATGGAAGAGAGCCTAGGCACAGAAGTGGGGGATGGAAAGCTTCACTGGCTGGAACTGCCTTCTGCTGGGTTGTCCATCTGGCACCAGCTGTCCAACCCAACAGCCCCCACAGCCAACCAGACCCCTTTTGTTGTTGCTATGACAATTGGCTGCCATCATTGGTAGTGCCATCTCAGAGTACTACCTCCTCTCTGGATTGTCCCATGGAGTGCCCAGAGGACAGGAGATAGGTCCCTAGAGACCAGCCGGTTTCTCTGATAGTCATGCAATAAACATTCATATCAGTATCTGATTTTTTTTAAACGTCTAAGATAAGTCAGGTATGGTAACTCACACCTGTAATTCAGCACTTGGGAGGCTGAGGCAGGAGAATGGTGAGTTGGAGACCAGCCTGGAGCTATACAGTGAGACCTTGTCTCAAAAACATAAAATTAAGGGACTGGAGAGACCACTCAGCGGTTAAGAGTACTGGTTGCTCTCGCAGAGGACCTGGGTTCTGTTCCCAGAACCTGCATTATGGCTAAAAACCATCCATAACTCCATTTCCAAGGGATCCCACACACTCTTCTCCTCTGTGAGCATAAAAATAATAAATAAAAGTTTAAGTTTTATTAAAAATCATTTATTATTTTTATTTTATGTGTATGACTGTATTGTCCACATTGCATGTAAGTATACATGTGTTGTACAATGCCCTTGGAGGCTAGAAGAGGGTGTAGGGTCCCCTGGAAATAGTCACAGATGGTTGTGAGACGCCATGTGGGTGCTGGGAATCAAACCCGGGTCCTCTGCGAGAGCAGTCAGTGCTCTTAACCACTGAGCCATCTCTCCAGTTTCATAAATAAAATATAAAAAAAAATTAAGCAAGGCATGGTGGCACACGCCTTTAACCCCAGGACTGGAGAGCCAGAGGCAGGCAGATCTCAACGCGTAGAAGGCCAGCCTGATCTATACAGCAACTTCCAGGCCAGCCTGAGCTATACAGCAACTTCCGGGCCAGCCAAGGCTACACAGTGAGACCCTGTCTCAAAAAAAGAATTACTTAACTAATTAATTTATTAATTAACCAACATGGCCAAGCCTAGGGATGAAGCTCAGTTGATAGAGTGTTTGCCTAGCAAATACAAGGCCCTAGGCTCCATCTCCAGCACCACATAAAGCAGGCAGGGGTTGTCCTAATGTCAGAAGAATGAGGCAGGAAGATTGCTACAGTTTTGAAATCTGCTAGGGCTATATTGTGAATTCCAGACCATCCTGGGATGCAATGTGAGACATCCCTCCCTAGCCTCAACAAACAAACAAATAAAAAATTACAATGGCCCAAGTAGGCTAGGCAGGCTCTGTGCTGTTTATTATTCAATGTGCCTAAGAAAGAATTAATGGGAGAATTCAGGAAGTTCAGATTCTAGTTCTAGGTGGGGGTTATAGGTCAGTGATAGAGTGCTTGCTTAGCATACACGAGGCCCTCCTTGCTCTAAGTTCAATTCCCAGCACTGCTAGAAAAAAAGAAGAAAAAGGACATCAGACCCTGCTTCCTGCTCCTCTGACAGCCTTCTCCTCTGTCTAATCAGGAAATGCCACTATCTTACTTAGTGCTGTCTTCAGAGGTCTTTCCCACTTTCCCAATTCCCAGCTTTAATCTCATGGAGGAGATTCTGATCCCCTGATGTCAGGAAAAAAAACACTGAAGCTTAATTAGCTTGGTGGACTGGCCCTTAAAGACTTGCAGGGCAGACCGGTGAGATCGCTCAGGGGCAGGGGAACTTGCCACCAAGTCTGATGACCCGATCTCAGTCCCTGGGACCCACATGTTAGAAGAGAATTGACTCCCAAAAGTTGTCCTCTGATTGCCCCACATATGCACGGCAGGCGCCACCCCCGCCACAAAATAAATAAGTAATGCCATAAATTTTCTTTTTAGTTTTTTGAGACAGGGTGTCCTTGTAGAGCCAGCTGGCCTGGAACTCACTATGTAGACCAGGCTGGGCTCCATCTTACAGAGATCTACCTTCTGGAGTGCTGGGACTGAAAGTGAGCACCACCACTCATGGAAATAAATAATGCAATAAATTTTTAAAAAGACTTGGCGGCCCCCCACTCAATGACTCTCCTTCCTTGTTCCCTATCAGCACCCTAAAGGAGTTAGGAGCCAGAGACCTTTGGGGTAGAGACATTTCCTCGGCTGCCTATCTGGGCCTTCAGACTACTAGGAAGGCTCCCATAGGTCCCTGAAAATCCAGTTCCTTCCTCCTTTCACCCAGCAGAAAGAGGAATGGCTGCCTGGCCCCAGGGGTGCAGAGCGCTGAAGGGGGGCCAGCTTGCTGAGCAGCAGGTAGAAAGGGAAAGGGCCCTGCCCTCTGCTAACAAGAGGCTGAGTGGGCGTGGGCGGGCAGGGTAATTTATAGTATTGTTCCCGCCCCTCTTCCCAGCCCCCTGCCTCTTTACTGTGGCTCGAAGATCCTGGGCTGACTGTCACATGGACTTCCCCATCCCTAACAGGGCAGGCCATGTCCTGAGCCATGTCTACAGCCCTCCTCTGGCTCTACCACACTTCATTCTCTCCTTTGGTCCTGCCATCTTGTGGGTGATGCTCTCTGGCAGAGGTCGGAATGGGGAGGGACCTTGGGGTTGGGGAGACTCTGAGAAGCTGCAGCCCACTTGGAGGCCACACCTGGAAGAACCCAGGTTTGGGATAAGCAATCTTATCTTAGGGGGTCTCTCTTATGATGATGGACACCTCTCACCCCAACTCCTCCAGTCAAGGCAAAGGTGAGAGGGAGAGGAGATGAGAGCAGAGAAGTGTGTGGAGAGACTGAGGGGAGTCCAGGCATCAGGAAGATGGGCGTGTGTGGGGCTGGGTGACTCACGGTGTGACAGAGATGGTCTCCTCACTCTGGAATTAATTCTTTTCTCAGATGCTGAGACTGAGGGGAAGGTGGGTGAGGGGCGCTGAAGGCTTCCCTAGCTGCAGGAGGCTGTGCTGCCGCCCTTGCTTTGCTTGTGGCCTTTCCTAGGCCCAGCTCCTGCCTCAGGAAGAAGGCACCTTGGCTACCACTTGACTCTGGAAGCCTGTCCAGACCTTATCTTAGTTAATCTTCTCTGACTGACACCCAGGTGACCCTTCCTGTGCTCACGTCCACAGGAGCAATCAGATGCTCTGCTTGCTGGAGTCAGAGGCTGCGCGCATGGAGCTGTTTCTGATTCTGCTCCCTCCCTCCTGGTGCGGACTTTCTGTGGAGCAGGTTACCATCACAGCTGGAGGGCCAGAGCCCAGAGGACCACACCCAGCTGGACAGGAAGTCTCCAGGGCTTGAAGACAGGATCAGGAAAGAGTCCACCACGGACATCACTCAGAGCCCGCCCTCTGGCTTCAGGGACGCATGCTCCTGCCTTCCACAAGCAACTTCCCCATGGCTTCTGCCACAGTTCTGAAATTCTTGGACTGAGCCTATCACTGAGAACCCTGCCCTTAGTGCCCCGGAAGTGCCTAGCAGAGATGCTTAGACTTGGCCACGGTAGTGGTGACTTCCCTTTTCATGGCACCCTCTCCAGCTCCTTGCCTGCTGGTGGAGGGGATGCCTTTACCAGGCACAGGCAGCTTTTCCTCTGCCTGGTCCTAACCAAGGTCTCCATTCAAGGAGTGATTTTCTTTATTTGAGTTGGTAAGTTTATGTCTGAATGTGTGTTGTGAATGTAAATGTACATGTGCATTTGAATGTGTGTCTGAGAGTACATGAATGTGTGTTTCTAAATGTGTGTGTGTGTGTGTGTTTTGATATGGGGTATGTTGAACTTAGAACAATTCCCCTGCCTCTGGCCCCCGTGTGCTAGGACAACAGGCTTTCTTTTCTACTTTTGACAGATTCTCTTTGCAGATCAAAAAGAAGACCAGACTTGGTCCTGTACCCTCTCCAAGGCCACATGTGTTTCCAGACCGCCTAGGGGCTCTGTTCCAGCAAGAGGAAGCAGACAGAGGCAGAGGCGCAGCCTGAATAGTTTCTCCCCAGAGCCATGGGGCAAGGGCCTTGCTTGCCTGGTTGCTTCCAGCAAGCTGTTCAGCCTGGCCTGTCCCTTTCCCCAGTTTCCTCTTGGCTGGGTCCTCAAGTCTCACCCCACAACCAATAAAAAGTCTTGTGTATGGAACAGCAGCAGTTGTCTTTGGATGTACTGAGCGCCATGGAGCGGTGGGGCACGATGGGGGAATGCTGGACTCTCCATAACACAGAGTGTCACTGCGGAGCAGCGCAGCCACACAGCCCACCTCAGGGTCGGGATGGTGTGTGGACAGTGTGGCTCTTTTCGCCCTCTCTCCCAGCCCCCAGCTTCATGAGAACTCCACCAACTATGAGGATCCCACTCCATCCAAGCAACAGCCCACCTCCCAGCCAAGGGAACACTAGCCAAGGACCAGAGGACAGAGTGGGGCTGCTCCCCAGCCTGAGGCCGCAGGTAGCTGCCTCTCTCAGCAAAGGCTTTTCAGAAAATGGCTTCCTGGTCTGACAGTTCACAGAAGGGGAGCACCCCTCTCCAACAGGATGCCTGCTCCTGTTTAATCTCTAGCCTCTAAGTGGAACAGAAGGAAAGAAATAGGGCCAGCAAGCTGCAGGCAGGACATTCAGCCACAACAGAACATGAGAGGGGACTCACGGGAGCACAGAAGTGCCACAGCAAGAAACTCATTTCCCTGTGGCACAACACATTCAACACTTCTTAAAAGCCGCTCTTTCTGCGACTGCTGGAGAGTGAGCGGAGCCCAGACTGTACTTCTGAAGCTCTCCTGTGCTCTCCACCTCCAGGAAGTCCTTTCTGTCTTAACATAATTCCTCCAGAGAACTTTAGTTTGCATCTCAGAATTTCTCTAAATAAGAAAGCTTGTGCTGTTACACATGGCATGGTTCTCTCACAAAGTAGATATCTGTCTCACCTGCGCCTCAGCCGACCCACCCTCTTCCCCAAAAGGCAGCCACTGGTGCCTGAGACCTTCCTCAGATAATCCACAGGCATCCAAGTACTGTGCGCTCGGCAGCATCAGTGCCTCCCCTTGGGGGCAGGGCACACACCTGACCCTGCCCTTAAATGGCACTTCAACAACAAAGTACCTTCATCTAGCCTAGGTTCTCACTATACAGAGGAAACTGAGGCCAGGGTGGGAAAGGACTGGTTGCAGGGTCCTCAGCACCTTGGAGCTGGGCAGGAAGGCACCTTGGACACATGACCCATGTGATCCCCCATAAGGACAGGGTCTACAGGTGCTGCTGGTTGATCTAAGGGGCTTCCCAGGCCCCTTTCCAAGGCCAGACTTCTAGGAGTCACTGTGCCCCTAAGGGTAGATTCCTGGGTAGACAAAAGAAAGCTAGCCACTACCATCCGGCCTCACCCTCACTTTTCTTCAGACCTGGTTGGAGCACCAGTCTTGAAGCCATAGGGGTGGGAAGACGTGCCAGCCCTGAGCCAAGCCTGTGCCTGCACTGGCAGCCGCCTGGTGGCAGGAGGCTCAAAGGACCAGCAGAAGAGGTGGGGCACAGGGACTCCTCCCTACACAGAACAGGAGAGGGACTGGGATGACAGCAGACAGGCAGCAACACAGGGTGAGCTGCCTTTTAGAAACTGAAAGACTCAGACCCAGACAGGAGCAGGAGGGGCGGGGGCAGGGGGTCTCTCCCTAGACGGAGATGCCAGGAAGGGAGGAACCAGGCGGCTGTTGGCTCCAGAAGATACTTCGGAGTCTTACTGGGTATATGCAGATGAGCCCGTCTATATGCATATGAGGAGAAAGAGCCTTCTCTTCTCGGTGTTATCATAGATTCTGTCCCCTCCTTTTCTCCTTGGGCTCTAGCTGCAGGATAGCCCAGGGGAGGGCAACCTTCAGTGAAAGACTAGACTTCAGGAAGGACTGACCAAAGAAAAGTGGTCAGTTTTGGGAAAGGAACCAGAGATGAAACAGAATATAGAGGGGCTACTGGAAAGGTGAGGCAAAATCATGAGGGTTCAAAAGAACAACCCCAGCCCCAGAAATCACAGGCATGCTGGTAGAAGCTCTGTGAGAGACCAAGCGGCACAGGCCCAAAGGACTTCATGGAGCAGCCATTCTGGCCAGGCTTCGTCCAGGACCCTCACAGGTCTCTGGCCTAGTGATGACCCCTCCAAGTCCTTGGCAGACAGGCCTGGGGAAGCCAAGGGGCTCTTCCAGGCTACACATCTTGTAAGTGGCAGGTCCCTGGCTGTTGACTTACAGCAACTTAGAAACTTCCTAGGCCATCATGGCAAAGGTAGAGTGACCCTTCCTGACAGGGCCAAGAACCACCACAGATGCAGGGCCTGAGGCCCCACATTGGTGGCTGTGTGGCATGGAAGACACTAAGAGAATACCAGGGCCCTGGACAGGAGGTCAGGGACCATCAGTGACGGAGACTGAAACCCAGAAAGGCAAGGACAGTGGTGACTTTACTCAGTAGATCTAAGCCCAGGTTGGGCCTGAACCCAGGCCCAGGAACCCCAGCCCAGGGCCCCTCATAGGAGCACAGAGGGTCAGAGGCCTTTGAGAATAGCTTCCTTTATCCTCTGGTGGCCCGAGTCCCCTTCTCCTCACCCTAGCCAAAGCCTTTGTGGAGAGGTGTTGGGGAAGAGAGACCCCCTTGTGGCCTCTTCAGCCTGCAGGAGGCTCGGCCCATGCCAGCCCTGCTGGACTCCCCTTCCCGGTGGTACCAGCCAGCCTCGCCCACCCCCATGGCTGTTCCCCAGTTCCACCATTTCCTGGAGCCTCAGGGCTTTGGCAGTTGTCCCAGTTGAAGGATGGTGGGAGCCCCAGTCCCTGCCCCACCTCCTCATTCACACACTGGCACCAGAGCCGTGGGAACACCGGACAGCAGCTGGGCATTGGTGCCCTTTCCTGCCCAACCCCCAGCCCACAGACCTCAGAGAGAGGGGGAAGAGGAACAGACTGCTCTCAGAAAGCCCCTCCACCCAGGGGCCCTTCGAGCCCTTAGCACTGATCAAGAATTTGGGGACAAACAAGGCATTTGCAAGCCGATTAGTGACAGATCTTTTCCCAGGAAAGCGCTTCTGACAGGCCTGTGTGCTGGGTCACCTTGTCCCTCCCCTTAACTCTGCTCTGCCGATGCTGGCAGCTCCAGGGACGGAGCTTTGTGAGGTTCTGCTGATCCCTTTGAGGCTGAGGACTTTAGGTCCTGAGAACAGGAGGGATAGGTGAGGCTGGGCCCTGCAAAGTTCAGCTGGAGGTCACTATAGGCCATCACCAGGAGTATCGATTCCATCAGGTTCTGGCTTCAGTTCCACTGTGACAGGCCTTGGTGGCTCCTGGAAAGAGATGCAGGAAGGCCACTGGCCCTGGTAGGATTGACAGGAAAACAGAAGTCATTATGAAAGAGCCAGAGGAGACCGTTCGAGGAAAACGCAGAGAAACCAGGACAGGAGGAGAGAGCAGGGGAAAGGGTGCCATCTCAGGTATCCCAGGATTCTACTCAGGCCAAGTAGCCACGGAGAGCAGACTTCCAGGTGGAACAAGATCGCCACTGGGGACCACTCCTAGACAGGAACGGCATCTTGCTGTTTGTAGGCAGGGAGGCCTTTGGCTGGGAAAGGGGCTCTCTGTGAAGAGAGGGCCCCTTAATTGTGGGAAGAGAGGGAGGGAAGGGGGCAGTTCAGGGCAAAAGCCCCAGAGTCAGCCTGCCATGGTGAGAGATTAAGGGATTAGAGGTGAAACGAAGTGGGGCTGGAGCAGGTGGGTTGGGGCTATGCTAAAGATCTAATTGCTTGCTGCCTTTTAGTAGGGTGTGAGCCAGAGCCTGGCTGCAGGTCCTAATGAGTGGTGGGAGTGCTTTTCAGAGGAGGTGAGAAGCACAGAAGTGAGGAACTGGGCAAGAACGGCTGTCTTTTTCTTCCCTTGGGGAGACTCCAGCTGACACGCTCAGGTGCGCCGCTCTGCCCGACGCCCAGCCTGAGAAAGCATGGCAGAAGCTGTAGTCTATCTAATGAGGGTCGGGGCTAAAGTACTAACTGAGCACATGCTTGATCAGTTTATTTAACCTTCCTAAACATACAGTGAAGATCAAAGAGATTCCTGTCTGAAGCCCAGCCAGCCTTCCAGTCAAGCAGATACCAGGAGTCCCTCTGACCAGGGGTAGCCCGTTTTAGACCCTTTTTTCCTGCTACTATAGGACAAATAGTCAAACCCTCTTCAGACACTACAGACCTCAGGCTGTGAATGATATAGCCCAAAGACTCCTGGATGCCGGAGTTTAGCTGAGAAGGTCTGTGTGCTTCCCCACCTCTAAGCTTTGCACATATTGTGCCCTCACCTTGGAAAACCTTGTTCACTGGCTGCCTTTTGACACCCACCCATGTGAGGCATCTGGTGTCTTCTTTCTGCCTGCTGGGTTTTCTAGGGAGACGAGGATTAGTGGCTGCTCCACACGTGTTCAGGACACATATGGAAGGCCAGTCAGGAGTGGCTATCTATTTATACATAAGAGGCCTGAGACAGAGTCATTCTGGGAGGACTTAAGAGAAGCAGGCATATGGGTCATCTGTCTCCCCAGACCGAGACTGTATTGTGGAGACCCAGGCAGGAAGGGACTCTTTTTTTTCTTTTTAAAAATTATTATTTATTGAGCTGGGCATGGCAGCACATGCCTTTAGTCCCAGCACTTGGCAGGCAGAGGCAGGATCTCTGTCAGTTCAAGGCCTGCCTGGTCTACATAGTGAATTCCAGGCCAGTCGAGGCTACAAGAAGACTCTGTCTCAAAAGACCAAAAAAAAAAAACTTTATTTTTATTTTGTGTATCACTGCATTGCCTGCAACTGTACGAGTGCACCCATGTCATGCAATGCCTGTGGAGGCCAGAATAGGGAGTTGATTCCCTGGAACTAGAGTTACAGACAGCCACCATGTGCATGTGGGTGCTCATGCTGGGACTGAACCTGGATCCTCTACAAGAGCAATGAGTGCTCTTAACCTCTGACCTATCTCTCCACTCCAGATGAAAGCTTTGGTTCATGTAAAAAAAACTGCTTATTCAGAAATAATTTTCTTTTGGTATTGGAGATGGAACCCAGAGTCTTGCACATGCTAGGCAAGTAGTCTGCCAGTGAGTGACACTCCAGCCCCAATATTTATTTAAAACATTATTACTACTTTTTAAAGATTAGATAAGGATAGTATCTAATGGCAAAGGCCAGTGTACTAGAGAAGCCCAGAGATCCCTAGATTTGAAAAGGACCAGTAGGGGTTCCTCTGCTGGGGTCCTTTCCACTGTGAGCTCTTTCTCACTTTTGCTAAATAAATTCACCTTTACTCTGCTTAAAAAGGGGGAGGGGGAGCCAGATGCATGGTGCATGCTTTTAATCCCAGTACTCCGGAGGCAGAGCCAGGTGGATCTCTCAATTCCAGGCCAGTCAGAACTACCCTGTGAGATGATGTCTCAAAGACAAACAAAGCTAGATATGGTGGCACACTCCTTTAATTCCAGCATTTGGGAGGCAGAGGCAGAGGCAGAAGCAGTAGGTCTGAGACCAGCCTGGGCTACATAGTGAGTTCCAGGCAAGCTGGGGCTACGAAGTGAGGCCCTGTTTCAACAAACAGACAACTTGGTCCTGGAGAGATGGCTCAGAAGTTAGAAGCATGGGTTACTCTTGCAGAGGACTAGGGTTTGGTTCTCAGCACTGACATGGTGGCTGACAACTGTCTGCACCTCCAGTTCCAGAGATCCAACACCCTCTTCTGACCTCTGTGAGCACATCACAGCACAGCATGGGTGCACTTAACACACTTGCAGTTGATATATTCATGCACAAAAATAAAAACAACAAATATTAAAAACACACATACACCCAAAAAAGAAAAGAAAAAAGGAAGGGAACAGAGGCAGTGGTATTTCCAAACTTCCTCTCCCTCACTATGAATTTGGGCCTGGTTATAGGCCCACAATCTGCCCACATCCTCTAAGAGCTTTCAGAACTCTGAGTGGGCACCTGGATTCTCTCCCCAGCCCTGTACACACAATGGTGAGTCTGTGAAGTACCCAACCAGTCTTCTGGCCTACAGGAGGCAGTGGTGGTCACTTCCTGCTGCCACTAGAGAGCTGTGTGAGTCCCTGCATGGAGAGCTGGGGAGTCAGCCCTTCTCTGAACATGTGGAGGGATGCTTGCTGCAAGTTGTTAAGCTGCCCCATGCTCTCCCCAGGCCTGCCCCTTTCTGAATCTTGGGTGATCCATTCAAGACATGATTGCACCCTTGTTCTCCTTGTACAGCTGAGCTGAGGTAAAGCTGAAGGCTTTACCTTACCTTGCTCATCTGCAAAATGGAAGCAGGAACAATAGCTATTGCTCAGAGCTGCTAGGAAACAAAGCAAGCTAATGTCTGTAAAGAGCTTGGTCCAGCACAGGGTGTGAAACAAGAACTCACAAATGGTGGCTGTATTATAGTTATTAAATGGGAGGGATCTGCAAAGTGGGCCAGTTCAGGGAAGGGACTCCTCGTTATTGTTCTGGCTGGGGATAATGAGGCCTTGTGGCTAAAGCTCTCACACTCCCAGGCCTCTCTGACAAAAGGACACAGTGAACTGCCGGACAGAGTGAGAAGTGCGTGGTGCACAATGGGACACTCAGGGGCTTAGCTTGGGCAGGGGCAGGGGCAGGGGAAGGACCATGCAGCCATGGTTCCCGGCACTGAGGGACCCTACAGGCCCAGACTGTGAGTGACAGGCAGCTTCTTTTCTGCTCTGAGGCAGCTCCTTCAGACAAGAGCCTTCAGTCACTAGGCCAGGCAGGTCCTCCCTAATCCCCTGGAGTAGCAAGTGAGGGCAGGTGGCCTAGGCATAGGGCTATACCACCAGGACCTGAATGTACCCTCTGACCTATGAAGGAGGCTGAAAGAATCAAAACAAATAAGTCAAACCTGTAGACACAGGCAATGAGGGTCAGTGAAAATGGCCCAGGGAAAGAGCAGGAGGGCTGTAGTTGCAAGTTAAAGAAAAGAGTTTTTAGGGAAGCCTGGATTTTGTTCAACTTTTCCTTGATGAAAATTTTGATGAGTCACAAAGGAACCCTCGCAACCCACCTGTTCACCGGTTAGCTTCAAGCATCAACCTTCTTCCTCTGCGTTCCAGCCTCTTGTCCCTATGCTATTCCCAGGCACCTCCCAAGGCCTGTCTCTTTTCATGGAGGTATGATTTAAGCAAAGCCTAAAATGGCCCAGAAAGGGTACTGTGCTGGGAAAGGGCCATTCCTGGTGAAGGAACAGGACAAAGACAGTGTCCTTGGGCCTGATGTTTGGGGTCTGAGCTCCCGCCAGACTCCCATCTGTCCAAGTTGGGTATATAACCTTGAAAAAATATCTTGACTGCTGAGGTTTCTTGTGTCTGAAATGGGGCTCCCTTATCCCACAGGGAGTTTTATAGCAGAGTGGGAATCCTTAAGAGCATTTCATTAAAGCAGCAAGGGCAGAATCAAGGGTCAGTGGCTGCTCCCAGGCAGGGCTGGCACTAGAGGAATTCTGTCTGAAGAGATCAGACAAGACCCCTTGGGTATCCAAGATGGTCTGGAGGGAGTGTTCCAGAGAAGGCCACACTGAAGGAGGGGCCAGTCATGCCATCTCCCTCCCCATGGAAGGACCACTGAATCCTAGACTAGTAGATACAAGAAAGGCCAAAGGCCTGAATAGCCAACTGTTCTCCCAGGAGGCTTGCTCTAAAGACCCTCCTCACCATCACCTCCCTCCCAGGGTGATTATCACCCTGGGAGGGAAGGCACAAAGAGACCCTCAAGTCCTATCCTCTGGCAGGATAATGGGCCATTCACACCAAGGAGATCTCCAGCCCCACACCTGGCGCTCTCAGGCAGACCCCAACAGGCCTCATTGTACTAGGCCTGCCTTGTAAGGGTGTCAGCCCTGGGAAGCCTAAGTCCCCAGCTGGGGCACTCCTGGCCGTCCTCCTCCCCTGGACTAGAGAGGGTGATTTGGGGGGAGGTGGGCCACCATTCATCCCACACTCTCTCAATTTTTCTCCTCTCAAAAGTCCTCATAGAGAAGTCCTCACAGAGATGGGAAAATGGGAGGGAATAATTAGGAAAGTCATTAGCAGTTCAAGGCCCATCTGAGAGGGATTAAGGGATTAAAAGCCTTCCAACAGGTCTCTCCTCCTTGAAGGTTGTTGCTGGGGTTTGTTTTCAGGATTTTTTTTTTTTCCCTTTCTTTTTCCCTGGGTTGGGGGAAAGACTAGAGGGACAGAAAGTCAAGACACTCCAGTCATATTCAGCTGGTCAGGAGTGGGGCAAGCAGGTGTGAGTAGGCAGTCCACTTCCCAAGCCCTCCCCGCCTGCTCTGATCCTCCTCAGGGCAGGTGTGGGGAATGGAGGTGTGAAGAGGTCTGGGGACTCTCAGGGAAGCCCAGGGAGGCCTGCTGGGAGCAGGCTTGCTCCTCCAAAGGACACCCAAGGTCTCAGCCATGCCAGGACTCTCCTGTGCCCTGTTTCCAGCTGAGTACAAGCAGTCTCTGCCTCTTTCTAGCCAAGGCAAACTGGGCCAGAGGGTTTTTTGGAGTTTTGTTGAGGTTTTTTTTGTTTGATTCTTTTTTTTTTTTTTTTTTTTTTTTTTTACCTTTTACCTTTTTCTAGACAGCCCGAGGCTTGAGATCAGGGAAAGACGTGGGAGAGATTCAGGATGACCATGAGACAGGCAGGAAAGGCCGCTGTCTGTTTGCAATGATTCAAGCCTACGGCCCTTACAGAGCACAATGTAGCCAGTAAATGAAAAAATACAGTTCAAGCCTACATGCAAATAGGAGTGAGGGAGGCATACGCAGGCCTCATCTACTCCAGAAACAGAGGCACCTTGCCCTGGAAGAGACGACACAGTGCACTTCTGAGTCTCTTTCCCATACCCTCCTGTTACATGGTGGGGACTTGATGGCTGTCAGGTAACTGTTGCATTCAGATGTTTCACCAAGTCACTGTGTCACTGAGATGGTCTCTCAGGCCATGGACTGATGAGAACCCACAGGGAGAAATTCAAACATCACACATCACCAGAGAAGGAGAAATTCAAGTATCATATCACCAGAGAGGGCAGTAGGCAACTGCTCTAGACCGTGCAGAGAGCTTTGGTTGTGAAGAGCAGAGGGGTAAGTTAGGGTACACATCCAAACTCTCCCCAGAGTCCACACTCTGCATTCTGACCCCCTGGCCATGCTAGGGAAGAAAGACCCTGCCTTGAGGTCTTCTCACGCCTCCCTGGATTCTGTTTGGAAGCTCCCAGATTTCAGACTGGCCCTCTATTTTTCTGGAAATCTCAGTTAAACATCCTTCAAGCCTCTGCACTCACCAATCCTCCAGCTAGCATGGCCTGAGGCCAGGGACAAGAAAGGAGAGAGCAGGCCTTCCCAAAATGCCAGTAGGACGCAGCCCCTGTTCAGAACCTTGCCAAAGGGGTGGATGATGGGTGATGGGCACAGGCGGTAACCTGCTTTAGGATTACTGAGGCCCATGATTAGTGGCCCTTGTTAGTAACTGCTACCAATAAGTCTGTGGCTCATGCCACTACTAATGCTGGAAGCTTGGCAGGTATGGGCAGAAAGGCTGGGAGGGATGACTGGCTTACAGTCTGGACCATAATATGGTCCTTGACCCTCTGTGGGGCAGCCTCCTCCATGGTGTTGGGGCAAAATGAAGCATGAGGAATTGTGGGGAGGAAGGGCCTCTGTGCCTTTAGAACCAAAACCCAGACTGCAGCCACGGATGGAGGCCAGTTTGTAAAGGCTTGGGTGAAATGAGCTAGAAGAGGATTGGAAACAAGTCCCACAGTGTCCTGAGGCACATTCCTTGTTCTGGGGAGACTGAGATGGATGATGCTGAGCAGGGAAGGGGGATGCTGAGTCCGGGGGAGGGGGAAGGCAGGGGCTTCTCTTGCTGAGGGCTCTCCTGCCAAAAGCAGGGTGGGAAAGAAAAGCTTCAGGATCCTGAGGATGCCTCCACAACAAAACCTTTTTCCCCTCAGCCTCAGCCAAGAGGGTCCTGCTTGAGTCCTGTCCAGGAACCAAAGAGTACCAAGTGCCCAGAGAGCTCTGGAAAGCAGGCCAAAGGGAGAGTGCCTGCTGGCCTGGAAAACCAATGCTGGGCTCTCTGGCTACCCAAGCCTGATACCACTGTGCATCTGGGAGAACCTTGTGGGAGGAGAGCCCCGGGAACAGTGTGCTCTGTGCTTTTGAGCTTCTCCCAGAGGCAGCTGCTGGAGTCTCTGAAGCAGTGTCCATGAAGCCAATTTGGAGTTCAAGGTGGATCAGAGATCTGAACAGAGGGGCTGATTTCCAAGGTTGTACAGGAGGTGGGGGTAGAGCCCTGCCTACTTCCTTAGTACCAGGAAATGGCTCATCGCATACTCCTGTTCCCTAGCTAACCGCTCCCATTTTGTAGAGTCTCAAATGCTATCAAATGAACAGGACAGCTTGGAGAGGGACAGCCTTTGAGGGCCACCAGCTGCTGCTGCTTCTCCCTCCCCAAGTTCCTGGAGGGCCAGACCAACACCTTCCCCAGTTCCTGCTCACTGCTGTGGAAGACCTGGCTCACTTTTCACTTTGGGAATATTCTGATTGGTTTTAATTGTTTCAAGTCCTGAAGTTCCCATCTCCCACCTCCATCACTAGAGAAGAGTCTGGTGGTGGCTGACTTTGCCCCTAGTTAAAACAGAATTCCTAAAGTGGTGGCTGGCAAGGAAGGCAGGCAGGCCTCTCCTGTCACACAAGACCCGCAGGGCATGTCACAGCCTTGGGGGCTCCCTGAATTCTTTGCTCTGGACTCTAGAAGAAATTTGGTCGCAGACACCTGTCAGAGTCCCAAGGGTCAATGCGATTAGAGAACAAGGCTGTAGGCCAGAGGTGGCTAAAAGCACCAACGGCTGCTGGGTTGAACCCAGCCACAAAGGCTCAGAGGCGCGAAGTGCCCGCGTAGGCCACGCGCGGAGAGTACGCGGTCTGACCCCGAGCCGAAGCTCCCAAGTGCAAGTTCCCTGGCCGCCGTCTGCGGGCGGCGCAGACAATGGCGCTTCTATCCCGGGCGCGCGGCGGCCCCCACCCCACCCCACCCCACCCACCCCCCGGCCCCCCGCCCGCCCGGCCGGCCCGCCCTTTCAGGACATTTGCATAGCCGGCGCGGGGACAGTGGCTGGCTTTGTTGGCGGCGGCGCGGGGGTGCGGGCGGCGGGCTCAGCCCTGCAGACAAAGCCGTCGGGGGAGGGCGGCGGCCACCGGGAGCACCTCGGACGGCGCCGTGTCTAATTCCTCCCGGAGCGGTCGGCGTCGTGACGCGAATCCCAATGGGCCCGGCTGGGCGCTGGTTGCACAGGTTCGAGCGCAGAGTCCTCCTCCCACTTCGGGCAGAGGAAGACAGGCGGCCGCCAGAGAGCCCTGTGGCCGACGGCGTCCTGAAGCCTGGACCCTTGCGGTACTGGACCAGAGCTGTAGTGGTCTCTGAGAGCTTCCAGCACCGCCTCTGGTTGTGCGGACGCCCTCTCTCCAGCAGCCCTGTCCCTAGAGGCTTGCAGGAGCTAAGGGCCCTTTCCAGCATTGTCTTCAGGGCTCAGGCACTGGGACTGGACAGAGTTCATGAGCAGGCAAGGTCCCTTTCTCCTGCGCTTAATGGTAACCTGCTGATTACAGAAGCTGGTCCTGAGGGGCAGAAGTCTCATTGTCCCCTCCCTGGCATCCTGACCTGTTCATTGTCATCTTGTTGGGCCATAGACAAAGGCCCCTGGGTACAGGGGCTGGTAGGGGAATCAGTATCATTGTGGACATAGGGGTTTTGTGGCAGCCATGAAACAAGAAGTCACACAGGATACACAGAGAGCACCGTTCACAAGTGTGCCCTCATCCTGTCCCTCATCTCAGAGCCACTTGGCAGGGCACCCTGGGACCGGCAGCCTTTTGGTCCCTGGAAGCTGTATGCCAACTGCCCTGTCCCAAAAGGGCTGAGATGCCCCTTCTCCAGGAAGCCTCCCTGGATTGAGATGACTTCTCCCCTCAGCCAGGACCACCCAGGACTGGAGGAGCTCATTTTTTCAGGCCTGAAGAAAAGGCTTCATTGCAGCTCAGCAGGAACCAAGCAGCAGTGGAAAGGGCCAGACTGTTAATCTTGCTGCCATGAGTAAAAGAATGTTCACAACTTTGCTTCTCCAGAGAGGCTGGGCAGCAGCTGGAGGCCCTGGGGTCAGGACAGGCCATCTGGCTGTCCATCACCCATCTAGAGCTGGGAGCTGGGGCCTCAACATTCTCCAACTGCACACTCCCACCCTCTCAGTAGGCTCAATGACTGGGAGTCTTCAGTTTCAGTCCTGGGATCCCCCAACCTACCTAACCCAGCTAGCAATGGACAGGGAGCTGTGGTCGAGGAAAGCTGAGTGGGCAGAAGGCTGGTTGCCAGTGGGCTTATCCCTCCATAGCCTACAGCTACAGCCCAGAAACCCACTGTGCAACTTTGCCTTTCTCCCACGGCAGTGCCCCAGGATCTGTGTTTCCTCCTGGAGTTCCTAGTTCTGAGCTGTCTTAGTGTGGAGGCAGAGGTGTCTGGTATACTCAACTCTTGCCAGAAGCCCACTGGCAGATAGCTAGAAGAAGGAAGGGTCCTAGCCCCTCACTGGGAAGGGGGTGCCCATCAACTAGAGGAATGGATTTTGTATGGGATGAGACATGAAATTCATGGCATCATTTGATATGTTGGGATGGAGCTCAGGAAAGCCTGGTAGCCTCAACACTGAGGCAACTGTAGGAAGCTTAAGCTGCAGGAAGGACCTCGGTCATGGCAGATAGCTCTGGTCTCCTCTCCTGGTAAAATGGCTCAGGACAACAGAGAATACGAGTTACCTTCCTCATCCTCCTGGGCCATAGCCCAAAGCCTCATGGCCCTTCCTATTCTCTGCTTCACAGCTTCAGGACAGGATTAGCCCCAGGTGATGGCTGCCTCAGTCAGCCGGGTTGTGGCAGCCAGCTCCTTATCCCTCTTGGGCCCTGTGGGGGTCTCTGCCTACTCCAATCAGAGCCCCACCCAATTGAGGGTAAGAGTAGCAGTTGGGGACCAGGAAGGGTTCTTGGGCAGCACAGGCTGATGGAATGGCCCCTGGAGAGGACAGAATTAAGGTGGGAATTAAGGCAGGACAGGATGGGGAATCTAAGATAAGTTCCATGGACCCAAGGAGAAGGATTTTGTCAATACCAAGGTCTTTGACCAACCCAAAGTTCTCAGAAGTTAAAAGGAACAGCACACACAGAAGCTGTCCAAGTCCTTAGTGACCATGTTTTTATCACCTGACTGCCCACCAAAAGTAGGCCTAGCTAAAACTTCACTGGAACAGTGTGGCAGCAGTCACCTGGGCCTGCCTTTGGCCCCTTCTAGCCACAGGTACAGGCTGATGGGGTCCCACCTAGGGATGAGAGGCTCCTTCTGGCTCAAAACGTCCCTGCAGCAGTAGGAACAGGAGCCAAAAAGGATCTCTGTGCAGAAACCATCTTCTCAGAGGACCGTGTCATGCTGGCAACAGTTAGGCCTGAGTGTCTGGCTCCTCCCCCCTCAAAGGCTCCTGGGCCTCAGACTCCTGCTCTCCAGGCACCTGCAACAAAGGAAAGGTAAAGGAGTCAGAAAGGAGGCAAGTGGTAGCCCCGAGGTAAGCCGAAGCAGCTGAGAAGGGAGGCTTGAGGCACACCATAGGGACAAGTGCTGTAGCTATGACTCACCTCCCAGTAAATCTGGTCCTCGAAGCACTGGGAGTCTGGGGGGAAGTCCAGGAAGGGCAGCTTCAGCAGGAGCCCTGGTGGCCACAAGGGAAGGTACTTAAGGCTCCTCAGGGGCAGGTTGCCACCCAGTGCCATACACCAGGGAGGAGGTTGCCACCCAGTGCCATATGCCTGGAGGCATGAGTCAAATGTGTTGCCTGACACAGGCAGAGTCCAGCTATACTGATGGCGAGACCTGTGGGCTGCTGAGTACTGCCTTTCTGAGAAGTCACAGCCCTGTGAGGTGGGTGTCACTCTGAATTATCCATGAAGAAACCAAAGCTGGCAGAAGAGAAGGGATTTGTTCACATTTGCAATTAGTAACTGGCCAAAATGTGGTCCTATCATGAAGTACTGTTACTGCGTTTTCAGTAGCATCCCACACAGAAGGACCCAGAGGATGTTTACTGTATAATTTGTGACTGAGGGAAATGGACCTTAGAGAATGAGACTTTAAAACTGAGGGTGGGCATGGCAGGGTGTAGATACTACGTCAGGATTTATTTTTAAATCTGGACATTAGGAGAGGCTGAGTGATCTAAGGCTGGTGGGCAGGCAGCGTCTATGGAAGGCTTTGTGCTCTGGTCCACTGTGAACTAGGCCTCCTTTCTCCCTGCCCCCTGCTGCCCAGATGAGGCTGCTGAATCAGCCCCTTCCCAGCCTCCTCTAGAGTTGGACTGCCCTCTAGTGGGCTAAGGGAGCAGCCCAGGAGTCAGCCAACCCACAACCTGGCCTTCAGGAGGGTACAGTTGTCCACCGTAACTCCACTCAGAGGCCACGCTACTTCCTTACCTGGCACAGGCACATGTTCTGTAAGGGTCTTGAAGTAATCCTGCATCGAGGACACAGTGTCCCTAGCCTTGCCTCCTGGGCACCCTCACCCCCACACCCAGCCAAAGCCACTCACCTCCAAGGCTGCCACCCACGGAGGCAAACACCAGTGTGACAAACAGCCCAAAGAGCTGGTACATGGCCTGAGATGTGGCATTGCGCTGGCCTTTGGCTATGAGTGGAAACACACTATGCAGGCTGCAGGGAGACCAGAGAAAGAGGGATGGAGCAGGTAGGCAGGGCTGGCTACTGCGCCCCTGGACCTCATGCCTGGGGCATGCGATCAGGCCAAGCGGCAAGGATGTCCAGGGAACTCCACTGCCTTAATTCCAGGCCTCACCTGAAGTGCCCTCCTCCCCTAAGCCAGCCAACTCCATGCACCTTCCAGAACCCAGCCTGAGGGTCCCTTTTGTCTGCCCACTCCTCCAAGGATCACTGTCTCTTATTGGCCCTGAATTAATGCTTAGTGGTCTTGAAATTGTTTGCTTAGTGCCTGTACACTGTGCTAACCAAAAGGATAGACCTGGTGGGCCCCACAATGTGGTAGATGAAAACAGGCAGGAATTCTTTGTTCTTGGTCCTCAGAGAAGGAAGGAGATCATTTCAGAGAGGACTAGGGGAACTCACCCATCTCCATAAGCCTCGTGGGTAGCCAGCCCAGCCACTAGGACCCCTAGGAGTGCCCCCAGCAGCCCAGGCATCCCGTGCAGATTGTGGACACCACATGTGTCTTGCACTTTGAATCTGGATTCAAGGGTAGGCTGGAGGACAGAATGGAAAATTCGTCTAGGCAACCCACCTACCTCCATCGTGGGCCTAGTGGGGGAGTAGAGGAAGAATTGGGGTACCTTGTGTCCCTGATAGGGGCTCATTTCCTCCCAAGTTTTCCCAAGGCCCTGGAGGCAATCATACCGTAAAGAACTTATACCCCAGCGTGGAGACAGTCCCAGCCAGGAAGCCAGCTGCCATGGCTCCAAAGGGTGTCAGCATCATTTCACTTGCTGTACCCACCACAACGCCCCCAGCCAGTGCAGCATTCTGAATGTGGACCTAAGGGGACAAGGTGACTTCTCAGATCATCACACTCACACTCATCCCAATCCCACCCATTACAATGGCACCTACTGCTTCTGGAAGTCCCTCTGCTATCTAACCTCTAACCTTCCTGCTTTCATATGCTGTCTCCTCCCACTTTGACCTCCCTCCTCCCATGCAAACGGAGGCCCTATGCTTGCCCTGGGAGATCCTTCTGGTAGGATCTTAGATCTCTCCTTCCCTGCCAGGCTGTCCGTCTGCCCCATACCATGTCCAGTCGCCCATTCCCACCGACAAGGGCCGACAAGGCGAAGGTGCTAAGGGTGCTCGCAGTGAGCGAGTAGTATGTGTTGAGGGCTGTGCGGTGCTGCCCGTCTCCCGGTGCCGTGAGTGCAGAGTTGAAGCTTGGCCAGAAGATCCACAGGAAGATGGTCCCTAAAACGGTGGGTAGCTAGGGTGAGTGGTAGTGAGTGACCTCCCCCTGGGGGGCGCCATGTCACTGCAGACCCTTCACCTACACTGCAGCCTCCAGTTCCTCACCCGCACCCTCCATTGAAGAAATACCATCTCACAGTGATAGATACAGAGGTAACGTGTATAACTGCCTGCATCGTGACCTACCACGGGCTAATGGCTCAACGATGGACTGGCAGCACATGCCACACCCTGGCTTTCTTGCCCAGCACACCCCTCTCCTAAGAACCAGAGAAGGCATAAGGCAGAGGCCATGGTGCAGCTGAGGTGGGTAGATGCAGTGTAGAACCTTTACAGCTCACCTGTCTCCCAGAGAAGTCTGTTTGCCAAGCCTGAGCTGCTGGGCACACACTCTGCTCTGGGGCAAAACTGGGGCCCTGCTTCAAGGCTCACAGACTAATACCAGAAGGAGAAAGAGAAGCTGAGAGCTTGCAGGGTAGAAAAGCAAGGTGAGGGTTTGTGTGTGCAACTTGTCCCGTGTCCCTCACACACGAGGTCTCCAGGGAAAGATCTGGGAGAGGGTCGAGAGGAACCACGCTGCCGGCCCCACCTCCACCCTGAAGCCTAGGAGCTGGGACTGGATACAAAACACCTGGAAGGCTCTCATCTTTGGGCAGCATTAGGACTTTGAGCCATCTGGGTCTCCAAGGGCAAGGAGGCCTTGACTGTGTTTCACAGTAAGCCCAGAGGTAGGCCAGAAAACCAAACCATCAAACAAGGACTGACAGCCATTTTCAACACCTTCTATGGAAACCCAGAAGACAGGCTGTGAAAGTGAAGAAGACAGAGGCCGTGAAGGTGGGCATCTAGAGGAAACAGACCTCCTGCTCCTTGGCCGACCCAGGGCTTCTGGGCTTTAGGAGGAGTCCTGATGAGGAGGAAGCCAGCTCCAGCACTGGGCAGGCAGGGGCACAGAGGAGGGATGGTATCTTAGGATGCTGGATCTGGCTCCTTAGGTGTGAGCTGCTGAGTCTAGGAAGGTTTCAAGCAGGACTGAGATGGATCTGGAGAGACCCTGGGCCTAGGTGTAGGCATATGCATAGCCCAGGACTGATTAAGTACCTGCCCAAGCTAGGGACAATGGTGAGCTCCCATTCAGGGCTCTCAGAATGAAGACAGGAAGTCCCCGAAGTTGGCAGGTGGTACCATGAAACCTTCCCTGGAGACAGGAGATGGTGCTCTCCAGCTCCCATGCCACCTAACTTCACCAGGTCTTACCAATCATGGCAAAGAGGTCAGAATGGTAGACAGAGCCCTGGCGTTGCCTGCTCTTCTGCAGCTGGGACCTGTAGAGGACCCTTGAGAGGAACAACCCGAAGTAAGCGCCAAATGTGTGGATGGTCATGGAGCCTCCAGCATCTCTCACCTGGGGAGAAAGATGGAGGTGGTGAGGCAGCCCCTGGCCCCATTACCTCTCCCAGCTCAGGCCTCAACCCCTCCTGACCAGACTCACCCCCAAGAGATGGAGCAGCACAAACTCGTTGACACTGAACAGCACCACTTCCCACAGGGCCATGAGCAGCAGCTGGGCTGGCCCAGTCTTGCCCAGAACAGCCCCGAAGGAGATGAGAATGGCTCCCGCACAGAAGTCCGCGTTGATCAAGCTGAGGTGGGGTGGGGGCAGTGGAGAGGCAAGAAAGCGGCTCCAGTATGCCTCCAGGCTCCACTAGACATGGAGGAGAACAGGCAGGGTGTGTGGAGCAGGGTGGGGAAGGTCAGGAGGGACAGGGCCAAGGCACCTCGCCTTTGGCGATCAGAAGGTGCACCTCTCCCCGGGAGAGAAGGAGCGGAGCCTACACCAGGTAGAAGGACCATTAGATGAGCTGGGCACGCCTGCACCGCCGGCCCTTCCCTGGCCACCAGTCCTCCTAGGAACTCTGGGTGGTACAGACATAATGGAAGGTATGTGTGAGTGAAGGGAGGACACAGGTCAGACAGTGAGAATTAACAGTGACCTGGAAAGGGCAGTTATGGGTCAGCTAGCAGACTTGAAGGTCAGGGCTTGAGTTGGCACCCTTGGGAAGTAGGGCCTTTGGGGACCAAAGGCCAGCTGCCACCCACCTCTCCACGCCGACGTGAATGTGGCCGCCATGAAAAGTATGGAGAAAACCTTGGACCAGTGTGGCCCACTGCAGGGCGAAGGAGGCTAGAAGGAAGGTGAAACCCACGCTGCTGAAGCCGTACCGCTGTAGGAAGACCATGAGGAACCCGAAGCCCACGAATACCATGGCATGCACATCCTGGAAGCCTGTGAGGAGTGGGGCGGGGTAGTGTAAGGAGGCCCACTCTAGTCACAGCCTCCAACTAACAGACGCCCTACCAGTGCCTGGCTCCTCTGGCCAGGGCTGGCCATTGGCCTTCCCTCCCAGCCTTTCCCTTGACTTCTCCAGTGCTGGGATTACAAGTGTGCTGACTACACCTGGCCAGAACTACTAGAATCTTTTGGGGTGTCAGTGGGGCTTTTCATAGGAAGACTTTGGGCCTTTTCTGTTCTGAACCACTCTGTCCCCCCCAAACACACAAAAAAATACACTGTATTTTTTTATATACTGTAGTACTGAAAATAAATACAAGTGAGCTATTGAATAATTAGTTGTATAGAATCAGTATTTGGGAGCTGGTAGGTGGGTTAGTGGACAAAAGCACTAGCCACACAAACAAGCCTGAGATTCCAGAACTCACATAAAAGTCAGATACAGTAGTCTATACTTATAGTCCCAGCACTCCTACGATGAGATGGGAGGGCCAGAGGCAGGAGAATTTCCCAGTAGCTCACAGGCCAGCAGCCCAGTGACAGATATAAGAGAGACTCGGCCTCAAACAACATGGAAGATAGAAACCTACTCCTGAGAGTTGTCCTCTGACCTCCACACATGTACACATACGCACATACATAAGCAAATAACTTTTTAAAAGATTCAGCATTGGAGCTGGAGAGATGGCTCAGCAGTTAAGAGCAGTGACTGCTCTTGCAGAGGACCTGGGTTTGGTTCCCAGCACCCACATGGTACCTAACAACCATCCATAACTCCAGTTTCAGGGGATCCAATGCCCTCTTCTGATTTCCATGGGCATTGAATGACACAGGTACACTTACACATATGCAGGTAATACCTTCATATATATAAAATAAAAATAAAATATTCTTTTGAAAAAAGATTCAACATTGTGCCAGGTGTTGTCATACATGCTTTTAATCCCAGCACTCAGGAGGCAGAGACAGGTGGCTTTCTGTGAGACTGAGGCCAGTCTGGTCTACATAGTGAGTTCCAGGTTCCAGGCCAGTTGGGGCTACAGAGAGACCCTGTCTCAAAAAAAATTAGCATTTGAGCGAGGCATGACAGTTTATGCCTAGAATTATAGCACTCGGGGGAGGAGGAAGCAGGAGGACTGATGGGAGTCCAAGGCTGGACTATAAGGCTGTCTCAACAAAACAACAACAATAAAACACCAGAAAAAGAAGCAGGGCGCCGGAGCCCAGCAGTTAAGAGCACTGGCTGCTCTTGCAGAGGGCCTGAGTTCAGGACCCAGCATCCACAAGGTGGCCAACAGCTGTTTGTAACTCCAGTTCCAGGAGATCTGATGCTCTCTTCTGGCCTCCAAAGACTTTTCATGAATGTTATGTACTTACATGCATGCAGGCAAACACTCATGCAGAAAAAATAAAAGCAAATAAAAGTAAAATTTTTAGTTTTTTAAAAGTTTTTGTTGTTGTTGTTTTGGGGTTTTTTTGGTTGTTGTCATTTGTCTTTTTGAGACAGGGTTTCCCTGCAGCCCTAGCTAGCCTGGAATTTGACCAAAGATCTCACAAAGATCCACCTGCCTCTTGGGTGTTGGGATTAAAGGTATGCACCACCATGTTTGGCTAAAAACAAATTTAAAAATAGAAAAATAAGTAAACATAAAAGCCCCCCCAGAAAAAAAATCCTTACTGTAAATGTCTGGGGACAGGGCTGTCAGGCTAAGCCCTGCCTCCATTCATACTCTACATGAAAAACTTCTCTTCTCCAGGGCTAAGAAATGTCACTTCCCTGAAGACAAGCCCATTTTCTATGTGTATGTGACAGAGGTGTTAAGCACCTGTAGATCAGGTTCCTGAGTTCAGCTGCCACCCAGAAAGTCACTTCCTGTTCTCAAGGGTGAAGCCACACAAGAGAATCATACCGGGTGCTCTGGACTCCCATGAACACAGTAGGGCTTTCTACTATAGCCTTTTTTTCTTGGCTGCATTGAAGCTTAGAGCTAAAGTCTCAAGTGACGCAAGTCTAGGCTCCTGTAAGATAGATTCTTTGTTTCAGACGGTATGCTTTGTTTTTTGCAAGTCTTTCCTAATGTAGGTTGAATGTCTCTAAATTTCCAAACTGAAAACCCAAAATGCTCCAAAATGAGAAACTTTCAAGTACCAAAATGATGCCGCAAGTGGAAAATTCACAGCCACACATGGCCACAATGAGGTGCTGCTGTCAAAACGCAGATGAAGTAAACATGATACATGAAACTGCCTTCAGGCCTATGATGTATATGAATCATAGTGAATTTCTTGTTTAGACTCTCCTCAAGGTATTTAATTATGTATATATAAAAATTCCCCAAACAAAAACACTTCTAGGCCCAAGGATTTCAATAAAGGATATTCAACTTGCATATATTTTATCAAAAATGACACTGAATTTATTTTTTTAATATTTCATTTATTATTTTTATTTTATGTGCATGAGTGCATTGCCTCCATGTGTCTAAGTACACACATGTCATTCAGTGCCTGTGGAGGTCAGAAGAAGGTGTCAGATTCCTTTGAACTGGAGTTTTGAATGGTTGTTA
The DNA here is from genome assembly GCA_035773235.1 of Eospalax fontanierii. NCBI lineage: Eukaryota > Metazoa > Chordata > Mammalia > Rodentia > Spalacidae > Eospalax > Eospalax fontanierii. The sequence goes on along the minus strand of CM069543.1, from coordinate 56,927,974 downwards.
GCCACCATGTAGGTGCTAGGATTCAAACCTGGGTCTTAACCACTGAGCCATCTCTCCAGCCCCAATCTTGTATTTCTTATAGAAAGAGCAGATTCTAAAGTCAGGTTTTGTTTGTTTTCTTGTTTGTTTGTTTGACATGAAGAGGCACAGTGAGCTAAAGAGCTATCATTGAGCTTTGGGATGCAGACAAGAGCTTTGAGAGAAGTGAACGCTTGCGCTCTTTGGAGCCTCCTGCGGGAGTAGGGATGGAGTTTTGAGCACTTGTCCTTGCAATTGTGGCTCTGCAGCTGCAGCAGTTTCAGGGACTGTGGTCCAGGAGGCCTCTGTCCTCCATCCTTAACACACACTGCTCCTCCAGAGTCACCCAGATCATACAACCAACAGAAAGGGAGGGCTACACTCAGCACTCAGCTGGAATCCAAAGTCTTTGAACCTCTATACCTGACTTCTTTTCTCCTTGTTTAGTGAAGAGGAGCCTGTCTGTTCTTGTCCAAGGGGGCTGGGTGGCGGGTTTTCAAGACCATTCATGCAAGAACTTTTCCCAACTGCTCTGAACTTGTTTTAAATGCCACTGTTTGCATTGAAAACTCAATCCCAGCCAGACATGGTGGTGCATGCCTGTAATCCTGCCACTCAGGAGGTTGAGGCGGGAGGATCAGAAATTTAAGGCCAGCCAGCCTTGGCTACATAATGAGTTTGAGGCCAGCCTGGCCTACAGGGAGACTTTCTTAAAAAACAAAACAAATAAAGACTGTTAAGGTCACCCACTGCTCTCCTTCCCTCCCTGGCCAGCCAATTGTCTCTTGACAGGGTGAGATTATGAGGTGAGGCCTCAGTTAGGGCTGGAACTTCAGCATTGGATGTGGCTGACCCTGTGATACTGAAGAAGTCACTTAGCGCCTTTGAGCCTCAGTGTTCTCCTCTGGAAAGGATGACTATACAGCTTGAAGTGGAAGGGCTCATCCACCTTCCTGGACCCCTTCCATCCCAGCGTTTAGAAATCAGGTTGAATCCTTCCAGAGCAGATCTGTCCCAACCCTGCCTCTCCCAAGCCCCCAGTCCGGTCCTGCTTGCTGTGATGAGTGCCCAGCATGAGGCAGGCCTTTCCAGAGTCTGAAGGACGCCTTCCTCCTTTTGTCTTAGAACCCTTTTTCAGCTGCTCTGTGGCTCTTTTCTTTTGCATCTCCCATCATTTACCTTGTGGAATACGGAACCTGTAGCCAGGCACACCTCTAATCCGGCATCTGGGAGGCCGAGGCAGGAAAATGGTAAGTTTGAGACCAGCCCGAGTTACATAGTGAGACACTGCCTAAAAGATAAGGCAAAGTCAGGCAGTATCTCTATAATCTGCTAGGAAGCCTCTAGATGGGAAATCAAAGAGGCCTGGTTCTAACTAGCACTTTTTATAACTTGCTGTGTGATCTTGGACAGGTCAGTGGCCTTTCTGGGTCTCTCCCCACATCTGAAAAGTGGACCAGATGAACTCTCAGGGCCATTCCTGCCCAGATGGCAGACAGCCCACACCTGGGGCCTTGGCCAGTCTCATACACACCAGAGCCACAGAATGCTTTGATCGCCTCAATCAAAGCGTGGTGCTTGCCCCTCCCTCTAGCCTTGATCCTTTCCTCTGGACAGAGGGACAGGTGAGGGCCCGGCTCATCAAAGCCTCAGGCTTTAGGGACCTCATACCTCTCTCCCACCCAGTCTTTCCTCACAGCTGGGTCAAGGTCCACAGAGATGGACACCCCAGCAGACAGAGGCAGAAATCTATTACGGTCCATCTTGCTGTCCTCTGGGGGAGGAGAGTCCAGCACTGCAGCAGCCTAGAGAGGCTGGACTCAGGGAGGGCTTTGGAACAAGGTAGGGTTGGAGGGCCTAGGTGAAACTGTTCCTAGCCACAGTCAGGTCAGGCTAGGAACCAAAGCTAACCCCCCTTACTTCTCTTACATGCCCTCCTAATTACCTGTCTCTTGAACAGATAATGGCCCGGCAGTCTGTGACCAGCTCTGGGGCTCTGGCTTCGAGCTCAGCTTCCATGGCCTATCTTTCCCGGCCAGAGTGGTGGTGGGGGGCTATGACTGCTTCTGTCCTGGTTGGCTGGGAGTCTTGTGCTTCGACCCGACTCCAAGTCTTCCCACCCCTCTCTAACTCAATGTTGTGAACTTTATCCTGTTGGAGCCAGGACAGGGTGAGGTGGGGACAGTCTACCCACCAGCCCTGCTGCAGAAAGTCAGATAATAACAGCCTAGCTGCTTCATAGGGCCTCTCACACCCAAGGCTTCGTTGGAATGTCCTTCAAACTGAGGCATCAATCTTTTTTTTTTTCTTTTTGACTTTATTTATTGAGTCTTTTTTTTTGAGGCACGGTATCCTTGTAGCCCCAGCTGGCTTGGAATTCACCACGTAAACCAGGCTGGCCTCAGTCTTACAGAGATCTGCCTGCCTGTGTTGAGATTAAAGGCATGTACCACCTCATATAGAATTTTTTTTATGTGTCTGAGTATTCCGCCTGAATGTATGTAACTATATCCATGTTGTACAATGCCTGTGGAGGCCGGAAGAGGGTGTCAAATTCCCCGGAACTGGAGTTACAGGAAGGTATTAGCTCCCATGTGGGTTCCGGGACCGGAATCTGGGTCCTCTGGAAAAGCAACCAGTGCTCTGTGGAGCCATCTCTCCAGCCCCGTCCCTTTTGTTTTTTTGAGACAGGGTCTAATGGAGCCCAGACTGGTCTCAAACTCACTATGCAGCCAAGGGTGGCCTTGAACTACTGGTCCTCCTGCCTCTGCTCCTGAGTGTTGTGATTACAAGAGTAAGTCATCACACCCAGCTCTGAGACATTTCTTCCTTGTTGCTCAGATGGGGAAGCTAAGGTCTAGAAAAGATTAGCTTGAAAAGAATGGTATTCTTGGTCCCAGGTGCCCAGCACCTCAGTTACAAGGCTCAGTGCTTCTGTTACAAACTTGAGGGAGATGCTCAGTCCCTACTTGGGGGTTTACTCCACATCCTGAACCTTATCAGAAAGAAAATGACCTCATGTCAAGGAGTTTAAAGTGCCTAGGCCAGACTTCTTGCTCTGTGACCCATCATGACAGTGGCATCCAGCTACTCTAGATTCTCTGCTAATCCCCTGCCCAGCCTCCTCTCAGGCTCATTCACATGTGCTGGTAAGATGTTGTCTCACTTTCTTTCTGAAGCTTGGTTGGCCAGTTTGGGGGTGAGCAATGCCTGGTCCCAAACCTTTCTTGGAGGCTAGCACCCTACCTGTGGAATTCAGCAGGATTCTCTTTCCTGTGATCAAGGTGGACTCCTACACAAGGTAGACTGTATAAAGGCCTAACACCCAATTAGAGCAATGAGAATTGTGACTAAGCAGTGGCTAACACTGGGCTTTTAGAGTCAGGTTCAAACCCTAGCTCCCTTATTTCTGACTGTGTGACCCTCAGTGAGGCACTTAACCTCTCTGAGCCTCAGATGGAGATAATGCACGTGCCTGGCAGAGGGCAGACACTAGAGACAGGTACTATTTGAAAGCCGAGATCCTCATCTCCGTCGGAGGGGTGGTGCCCACGGCAGATTCCTTATTCAAGCACCCCTCCCAACACACCTGGGATTTCCCACGCCCTCTCCCGCACTCACTTGGGTAGCGAAAGTAAAACTCATTGTCCGCATTACTGTGGTTGCCCCAGTGCCACAGGGCGGCGTCGGTTTGGTGGTTGTAGCGAACGAAGATGGCAAAGAGGAGGGCCGTGGCGCCCTGGAAGAGCAGGCACAGCAGTGGAAGGGCCAGGCGCCGGCCGGCGGCGCGGCGAGCAGCCCGGGCCATGGCCACCGCAGAGGCTGAGGCCGGGGCCGCGCGCCAGACTGACACTCCCGGGGCGCCCCGCAGGTGTGGCTGGCGAAGCCCCGCCCACCAGAGGCCGCCACCCCCTGCTTGAAGCTGGCAGGAACTGGACCCATAGGTCCTGCCTCGCGTGGTCCAGCTGCCCCTGGCATTGCTCTTGTTGGGACAGGTCTTTGGAAATGATCTTGAAAGGCAAGGTACTTGGTGATGTATGATGTGCCAGGCTGGGGCGCAGTTGCAGGAAAAAACGGATCTGCCTCCTCATAGTTGGTGTTAAAGAATGTCATCCAAGAAACCAGCGTCCCTTAGAGGACATAACTGGTGGTGTCTCCGGGGTTAGCACGATCGATGGAAGCGGTTAGGCTTTTCAGCCTTTTCCCCACTGAAAAACAAACACAGATGGAAATGGAGATAAAACACTTGTTTTACAGCTTCAGATGACTAACCGGACCTGACTGACCCTCAACAGTAGTCCCTTGCTGCTTCACTCCTCCAGCACCTAATCTGTAGCCCACCGATGTGTTGTGAGAGGGCCGGGTTCCTCTGGGGACAGAAGTCCTTGGAAGTCCCTCCTTGTTCTGAGGAAGTGATTTCACACTGAGCAGTCCCCCTGGACACTGATGCTTAGGGAGGAATTTTATTACCCCAGGGGAATGTGTGACCCACACAGGAGAGGCAGTGGGGTTCAGGAGGAGGATTGCAGAAAGCCCACAGAGCCACGGGGCTACTTTGCACTGGGTGCTAGGCTACTGAATGGCTCTCAACAGGTAGGAACCCTGGGCAGGGATGGTAGAGAAATGGCTTGCCCAGTTCCCCCACTCTGCCTTCTTCCTTTTCTCTCTCCCTTCAGAGACGCAAGCATCCAGCCTCATGTGGATTCATGAGGACACTTGGATTCTAGGTGTCCAGTTTCCTGCACTAAGGGTCCTCTGAGGCACATGACCAAGCAGGGATCTGCCTCTGGTGGGGTGGCTCCCAGCCACTGCTTCTGGATTCTGACTAGAAAGTCTCCTTCCCTCCTTGGTCAGCAGGAAGGTGACCTCCAGGTCCCTCCTGGGGCTAGGGAGGTGTCTGGTACAAAGCCTGCAGGTAAGGAATTGGAATCTGTGGGACCCCCTCCCACCACTTAGGATCAGAGAATGTGCTTGAGTTGTCCTAGCAGGTCAGGCTGTGGAAGGAAAGAGCCCTCCGAGCTTAGCACTGGAGGAGGAGGAGAGAGCCGGGCCTTCCCCGCATCTGAGGTCCCTCTCCTGGCATCTGGGGTCCCTCTCCCGGCATCTGGGGTCCCTCTCTATCGCATGGGTGCCTCCTTTCACCTCACACTCTTCTGGGGCCTGGCTCTCTTTTTCTCTTGCTCATTCATTCACTTATTCATTCATTCAATAAATATTCATTTAGTACCAGCCCTGGGCTAGGTTATAGCTATAACCATAACCATGGGCTCTAGTATAGGAATATAATAGGCCTGGGTCCTAAAATGAATATCTTCAGTCCTTCACTTAGTTTGGTGTGATTTTGATTTTTTTTTTTTTTTTTTTTTTTTTTTTTTTTTTTTAGATTACTGAGACAGGGTCTTGCTGTAGCCCCAGCTGGCCTGGAACTACCTATGTAGACCAGGTTGTCCTTGATGTCACAGAGATCCACCTGCCTCTGCAACCTGAGTGCTTCATGAGCTTTTTTTCTTTTTAAAGGCGATCTTGAACTCACTATGTAACCAAGAATGACCCTGAGTTTCTGATTCTCCTGCATTTACCTTCGAAGTACTGGGGTTATATACATGTACCACCAGGTCTGGCTTGGTAAAACATTTGATGTACACAGAAATTAAGAAAAAAAAAAAGACTTATCCTGAGTGCTAATACACATAATGTCCTAAATCAACACTAGTATTTTATATTATAAGGGCCCATGAAAAGGCTCACATACCTGAATTGGACTAGACTTTTTTTTAACGTGTATGAGTGTTATGCCTGCATGTGTGTTATATAAGCCCATCAGTTGCTGGATTAGAGGAGGTCTACAGAAAGGTGGAAGACCTAGGCCAGAATATAATCATGAAACTTGGAAAACAGGTATTCATTAGCTTTGAGGTGTGACTTTCATATTTTAACAGTATGTGCGGGGGAGCAGCTGGCCTCTTCTTTAGTCCAACAGAGAACAAGATCCTGAGAGTCATTCCAAAGGCTTCTCTGCCAGAATGCCATTTTATGGCATTAACCGCTTCCATTACCTACCAAGCACTATGATAGGCCAAGTCCTGGCTTTCTTTCCAAGTGTCCTCATGAATCCACATGAGGCTGGATGCTTGCGTCCCTGAAGGGAGAGAGAAAAGGAAGAAGGCAGAGTGGGGGAACTGGGCAAGCCATTTCTCTACCATCCCTGCCCAGGGTTCCTACCTGTTGAGAGCCATTCAGTAGCCTAGCACCCAGTGCAAAGTAGCCCCGTGGCTCTGTGGGCTTTCTGCAATCCTCCTCCTGAACCCCACTGCCTCTCCTGTGTGGGTCACACATTCCCCTGGGGTAATAAAATTCCTTCCTAAGCATCAGTGTCCAGGGGGATGTGCTCAGTGTGAAATCACTTCCTCAGAACAAGGAGGGACTTCCAAGGACTTCTGTCCCCAGAGGAACCCGGCCCTCTCACAACACATCGGTGGGCTACAGATTGGGTGCTGGAGGAGTGAAGCAGCAAGGGACTACTGTTGAGGGTCAGTCAGGTCCGGTTAGTCATCTGAAGCTGTAAAACAAGTGTTTTATCTCCATTTCCATCTGTGTTTGTTTTTCAGTGGGGAAAAGGCTGAATAGCCTAACCGCTTCCATTACCTACCAAGCACTATGATAGGCCAAGTCCTGGCTTTCTTTCCAATCACCAGACAGTGCCAGGCCTTGGTCTTCCCTTTGCCTCCTGTAGCTCTGCGGAGGCTTCACCCCTCACACCTTCCCCAACGGTAGACCTCTGAGGGCTGCTGACCACACCAGGTCCCATTCTGTCCAGTCTGCTATCTGACCAATCTTTGACTTTCCACTTCCAACTTCTAGTCATGACTAGCCAAGCATCTGAAGGCCAAAGGGGACTGATGTTTGCTGTCTGCCTGGTGCAGCTTGGACAGGTTATACCTGGGCATCAAGTGTCTGAGGTTACTGAGTAACTCAAGGTTGGTGGAGTCTGCTTGTACCAGGGTTGTCTCCTTTCTGCTCAGTCTTGGCTCAGTAATCCCAGAAGTCACCATCTCCTTCAGACTCATTGAACCATCTCCAATGTGCTTTGGAGGTAAAGATGAAAATAAGTAAAACTTCAGATTCACGAAGCACCCCTTCCTCCTCCTCTTTCTCACTCTTCCTCTCTCTCTCTGTCTCGGTCTTTCTCTCTCTTCTCTTCATTACTTTTCCTCCCTCCCTTCTTTCCTCCTTCACATCTATACTATATGACCTTCGGCAAGTTATTGAACCCTCTTTGAGCCTGAGTTTCCTTGTCTGCAGGAATAATGACATTTCCTATGAGGAGTTCAAATAATTTATTCAGATTGCTGTCATTTTGGCAAGCATTCGACAGATGTTGGTGATTAATACTAATTAGCTGAGCAGGGTGGACAAATGGGTCATTGCTTTAATACTCTAAGGCCGGAGGTATCTCCAAGGAAGTGAACAGGTAGAGGGCAGACAGTGCCCATGCAGTAGGGGCTAGGGGCCTAGGATAGGCAAATTCAGGAGGGGTCATCAGACACAGGCCCAGTGGTTTACTTCCTTTTTTCCCTTTCTTTCCTTCCTTTTTTTGAAACAAGTTCTCGTGTAGATCAGGCAGGCTTTGAACTTACTATGTAGCCAAGGACAACCTGGAGTTGTGACTCCGTGGGCCTCCATTTCCCCCTGCTAGAATTACAGGTATATGCCACCACACCTGGATAATTTGTTTGAGACAGGCTGGTCTCAAACTGGAGGTAATTCTCTTGCCTCAGCCTCCCAAGTGCTAAGATTATGGTTCTACACACAATTCTTCAGCAGATTTAGGGAAAGGCAGAGCTTTCCTTCATTCAATAAACATTTATTGAGCACCTGCTAGACACTGTTAGGCCCTGGGGATACAACAGAACAAGATCTAACTGGCACTCTGGGTAGGGTCCATTGGGGGAGGGGAACAGACAGACCATACTGCAAAGAGCTATGACAGAAAACATCTCCTAACATGTAACTGGTCAGGAAAGGCTTCTCAGAGGAAACAATGCTTTGAGACCTGGCTTCATAGCAGAACTTAAGCAACCATTCCTCTTTACCCCCAGCAGAGAAAAGGCTATTCCAGAGACGTCTTCTCCCGTGTTCTAGATGAATGAACCCTAAACTTCAATCTCACCGAAAGAGGACAGCCCCTGAGCACTATATAGAATATACATGCATGCACACTACATGATACATATTAAGACAAGCAAGGTAAAAATTAAATACAGCTTTTTCTCTTCAGAGAATCACAAACTGTTAAGTTTGTCAGCAGGGGTTAGGGAGATGGCTCAGCGTGTAAAAGAGATTTCTGAGCAAACCTGATGATCTGAGTTCAATCCTGGGAACCACGTAAAAAGCCAGATATGTTGGCTTGTATCCCAGCCCCCTTTTTAAAAAACTTGTACTTATATATTTTTTTGAATCGTTGTGCATTTCATACAGAGTATTTCAATCAGTCTTAATCATCTGTACACCCCCTTCCTCACCGGCGCCTCCCCATAGCCTCCCATAGCCCCCCGTAGCCCCCCAACTGGACTCCATACATTCTTCTATCTGTGTTAAGGTCCATTGTGTCAAATTAGTGTCCCCAAATGTTCCTCAGTGAAGGTTCATCCACTGAGGTCCAGTCCACCTCCTCAGAGTCCCTCACTTACCCAGCTATAATCAGTTGCCAACATTTCTTCAGCAAAGATTGAGGTCTGCTACCCATTTCTCCAGTTCCATGCTGGATCCCTGTTTGCATGGGTCTCGAGCATGCTGAAATCACTGCTGTAGATTCATATAAGCAGAGTTCCAGGAGCCTGTAGGATTCTATTTTCATATGGTCATGCACCTCCTCATGGCTCTTACAATCTTTCCTCCCCCTCTTCCACAATGGCCCCTGAGCCTTGGGTGAGTGAAACTTAATGTAAAAGTCCTGTCCAGGGACTAACACTCTGTAGATTCCTCATCTCCATTCTTTGGCCATTTGTGACCTTTTGTGTTACTGACCCTCTCTTGCATGAGGGAGCCCTATTAATGAGAGTTGAGAGATTCATTTAGTGTACCCTTGTTCCATGTTTCATGAGCCTTGGGTGTAGAGGCTGCATTGTATATGTGCTGTTTAGGTATTGGCAGTTGTGTTACTCATGGCTGAAGAGAAGATAGATCTTAGAGAAATATCTAAGGTTGTCATATTCCTAGGCTAAGGTAACTTCTTACTAAGTACAAAAATATGTATCCTTATATATACAGTCAAGTATCCCAGTCACAACTTATCAAAGAAGACAGAGACTACAGTAATCCTATCATTCTTGTAGCAGATGAGAGGTAGAGAGTCAGCTCATGGGCCAGCTAGCCTAGTGCACACAGAAACAATAGAAGACCCTGCCTTAGCAAGGTGGAAGGTGAGAACAGACTCCTGAAGGCTATCCTCTGACATCCACACGCACCCCCTCTAAAATAAATCAATATTTTTTTAAAGTTTTTCAGAGTCAGATTGCTTATGCTTTATCTGTAAAAATAAAAATGCCAGTTACTTGGAGAAAAAGACTGTTTGTTTGGTTTTGGTTTTGGTTTGATTTAGTTTTGCTTTTTTGAGATAGGGTCTCAGCCCTAGCTGGCCTGGAACTCACAGAGATCCACCTGCTTCTGCCTCCCAAGTGCTAGGATTAAAGGCCCCAAAACAAGACTTTATTATGATTATTATTTTATGTGTGGGTGTGTATTGCCTTCATGTATGTAAGTGCACCTGTGGCCTGCAATGCTCTCGGAAGTCAGAAGAAGGCATCAAATCCCCTGAAACTGGAGTTACAGGTGGTTGTTAGCCGCCAGGTGGTGCCAGGAATCAAACCCAGGTCCTCTGAAAGAACAGTCAGTGCTCTTAACTGCTGAGCCATCTCTCCATCCCCAAGAAAGACTTTTTTTCATTCATTTCATTTAATACTTTTTAAAAAATACATTTAATGCTTTTTTCCTGTGTTTTATTTATTTCTTCATTGTTTCCATTCATTCTTCATTTAATACATTCCCTTCGCATTGCTGGAGCATGCCAGGTGCCGTGTACGTCATGTCCTCCACACTTGTCATCATAAAACATGCCATGCTATGTTTCCAGGACCAAAGACTTAACAAGATGTAGACTAAGCTTCTGAGGTCCAACAGTGGCACAGTTACAGTGATAAAAAAACAATAAAACGGGACTAGAGAGATGGCTCAGCGTTTAAGAGCACTTATTACTCTTGTGGAGAACCCTCAGTTCCCAGCACCCACATGGTGGCTTACAACCACCTGTAACTCCAATTTTAGGGTCATCAATGCCCTCTTCTGGCCTCCACAGCTCCTACATGCACATGCTATACATATACTCACATAGGCTCACACATACACACATTTAAAAAAGCGGAGGGAGAGCATCGACCCACATGGAGAAGGGAGAGAATTGGCTCCCACAAGTTGTCCTCTGAGCAGCACACATATGCCATGGCACATGCATGTGTGTGTACATACACACACAAGTAAACAAATGTAATTCAAAAATTAAAAGAAGTGGGGCATGGCAGCACAAGTCTTTAATCCTAGCACTTGGGAGGCAGAGACAGGCAGAGCTCTGTGAGTTTAAGGTCAACCTGGTCTACAAAACAAGTTCCAGGCCAGGGCTACAGGAGACCATGTCTTTTAAAGATCAAAAAAAATTTTAATAAAATAGTAGCACAAAATGATTTTTTGATTTTTTTTTTTTTTTTGAGACAGAATTTTCCTGTAGCCCCAGCTAGCCTAGAATTCCTTATGTAGACCAGGCTGGCCTCAATCTCACAGAGATCCACCTCCCTCTGCATCCTGAGTACTGGGGTTAAAGGTCTGCACCACCTCATCTGGTTTGTGAATGTCTTTAATCACAACATTCCAGAGGCATAGGCAGGTAGATCTCTGTGAGTTTGAGGCCAACCTGATCTACACAGCAAATTCCAAGCCAGCTGGGGCTACATAGTGAGACCCTGTCTCAAAAAAAAAGTTTTGCGTTCCTGCTGAGGATCTGTAGTTGAGGCCTGAAAAAAGGAAAGTTTTGAAAGGCAAAAACTGCAGAAGATAAGACCATGGTCTCAAACAAAAGGAACAGAAACCAGAGTCCTCACTCTATCCAGATGCGATTTTAGACAATTTTTTTTTAATGAAGCATGATCAGTTTCTGCTCAGCAGAGATGCTGACTGTGCTAACATCATAGGATCTGCTGAGTAGGCTGGTGGCCCAAAGCATTGACATGGCTATTACTATCACTACTAAGGAAACGTGAATAAATTAGATGGCTTTTCATTCATGCTACTAGTCATCTATTAGCTTGCTACTTGCTGAGACAGGTTCTCAGTTCTTGTTTTCTGTTTCTTTGCTTGTTCATATGGTAGTTTTCTTGGTTTTTTGAAATGGGGTCTTGTTTATGTGGCCCTGGATGTCATGAAACTGGCTTTGTAGACCATGCTAGCCTCAAACTCATAAAGATCTGCCTGCCTCTGCCCTCTGAGTGCTGGGATTGAAGACACGCGCCACCACATTCTTTCCCCACCCTGCCTGTTTTCAAAAACAGGGTTTCCAGATTTGATTCCCAGCACCCACGTGGTGGCTAACAACCATCCATAACTCCAGTTCCAAGGGACCTGACATGAACTTCTGGCCTCCTCAGGCTTTTCATTACAAAAACATACACACATGCAGGCACAACACTTATACACATAAAATAAAGTAAAAAAAATAAATAAATAAAGACAAGGTCTTATGTAGCCTAGTCTGGCCCCTCAAGCTTACTATGTGGCCAAGGCTGACTTTGAACTCCTGATTCTCCTGCCACATCCAGCTTTTTGTTTTGCCTTTTTTGGAATAAGGGAATAACTGTTGGAACCTTGCTCTGTAGCTAAATCTTTCTAATCATACAAAGCAATAGGACACCATGGCTAGCTTTAGCTTTTTAAAATATTTTATTTATCTTTTTACATTTTGTGTGTATGCATGTATGTAAGTGCACACATGTCGTGCAATGCTCACAGAGAGCATGGATCCCCTGAAACTGGGGTTATGGACAGTAGTTAGCTGCCATGTGGGTGTTGGGAACCAAACTGGAGGCATCTGCAAGAATAGTCAGTGCTCTTAACCTCTGAGCCATCTCTTCAGTCCCTGGCCCACCCACCAGCTTAGTTCTGAACATAAAAAAATCAAGTGTTAATACTTAAGTGCTTGACTAAGGCCCTTTGGAGTACGGAACAGAAGAACAACAGAGGTCAGTGAGCTCACTCCTAAGAACAGACTACTTTGATTGACTGCCACTCCAGGGAGCAGGGACTGGCAGCACATACCTGTCATACCAACATTTAGGAGACTGAGGCAGGAGGATCTCAAGATCCAGGCCAGTCTAGGCTTCATAGGGAGATTCCATCTCTTAAAAGTAAGGGCTTTGGATGTACAGGTCAGTGGGAGAATGCTTGCCTGGCATGCGCAGAGCCCTGACAGACAAGAGCGGGACAGGTGTGAGAAGACCACCCAAGTGTCTCTCAGGTATCAGTCATCATACCACCACCAAACCCATCACAATGTCCTTACCCTGGACAGGCCAGAAAAGTGTGTCCCATCTCACCACCTTCCTCTGCCAAGCACTTTGGTACCGGGCATTCTGGGGTTAGACTTTTGCTCTCTCTCCTGGTCCAGCCTTTCTCCAAACTGAACTGACACCTTTTTTTTTTTTTTTTTTTTTTTTTTTTAAGATTGGGTCTCACGTAGTTCAGGCTGGCCTCAGACAGTAGCTGAAACTGGCTTTGAACTCCTACCTACTGCTTTCTCCTGAGTGGTGGGGTATGGGCAGGAGCCCTCACCCTGTGTGAGTGGCAGTTACCACGAGCATTTCTTTTGTGGAGAAAGGGAACTATTGAGTAGAAATATTCTTTGCTTGGGACAGGGAAGTTACAAAGGTTGTTAGTCTGCCAAGGCTGGTGAGGAACCCAGACAAACAGGGGCAGAAGATCTGAGGTGCAGGTGGTGGGGTAATTTCTAAAAGCCAGAATTGCTGGCTTTAGGCAGCTGTTGTCTCCCAAAGAGATCAGATTGGACGGGGGACTGGACATAACCTCTATGGCCATGTTCACACATGCAGGTCATGTTCACACATGCAGGTCATGTTCACACATGCAGGGCTGTGACTTTCCTCTTGCCACCTGACCTGCATCTGGGGCACCCCAGATGCAGGAGTACGTAAGAGCTGTGGTTCTGTTGCTGGAGATAAAGTCACAGTCTGTAGCCCAGGCTGCCCCGGAACTTGTGTTGCCTCAGTCTCTGGAGTTCTGGGGATACAAGCACAGGTGGGTGCCCCCCTGTCTGGCTACTTCTGTGGCTCTTAACATCTGTAAGCAATGCCAGTCGGTCATTCCTTCCCCAGCTATTTGTTGAGCCATGTGTGTAAGGTGGGCGGGCCTGGGATAAACAGCAGCAGTGGATAATCAGCACTCTCCTTGCTCTCCTGGAGAGGACACTCAGGTGGTGGAGATACATAACAAACACAGAAACAGAAGAGAAGCTGGTGAGAGACCAAAGCTGCTGCCAAGGACACAGTGATGGTGGTGCGATTAGACTGGACTGGAAGGTCTCAGAAGAGACAGGAGCTGGGAGGGGACTGACAGACGCTAGGGAAGTGAGTCCCAGGCTGGGGGACAGCTCTGCTCCATGCAGTGCGACAGCCGCCTTGAGGGGTGGACGCAGATTCCCACCCACGCAGCCCTCTGAGGCTCCTCTAGTGACGTTCTGGTTTCTCTCAAGGTCTGTCAACCTGGAGACAGCCTGCCACCAGGACCCAAATCAGCACAACTGTCTCCCAACACCTCCACCATGGCCTGCAGTTCCAGCATCTGCACCCCAGCCCAAGGCAGGGAAGAAGGTGCGCCTCACCTTGGCAGAGTTGGTCTCTCTGAATAGCTGTTTCATCTTCACCTTCTTTGTTAGTTAGTTTGTTTTTGAAACAGAGTTTCACTCTGTAGCCCAGGCTGGCATGGAATTTACTATGTGGCCCAAGCTAGTTCAAACTCTCTGTAGTCCTCCTGCCTCAGACTCCTGGGTGCTGAGATCATAGTAGGCGAGCACCACCATGCCCGGCTTTCACTTCATTTCTTCTCAGCCACACAAATTTGTATGCTGTCTTACCCCTCCCACTTGTTCATTAATAAACATTTATCTATTTAAATATTTCGTTTTAGTAGGGATTTAAACATGCAGGAGATACTTACTGAGTACCAGCTACATTCCTGCCACCGCCGAGAACGGGGATAGCGCCCTGGCACTGTGCAGTGGTGCCCGCCTGACCTCAGCACTCAGAAGGCTGGGGCAGGCAAAGTCAGCCTGCAGGGCCACAGGATTTTTGTGAGTTTGAGGCCAGCCTGGTATACCTAGTGAGTTCCAGGTCAACCAGGTCTACACAGTGAGACCATGTCTTAAACAAAACAAATAAAATCTATTACTATTTGATGTTGACCCTTTTTGAAACAGGGTCTCTCTGTAGCCACAGCTAGCCTGGAACTCACTATGTAGACCAGGCTGGCCTTAATATCAGAGAGATCCACTTGCCTCTGCCTCCCAAGTGCTGTGATAAAGGCATGTGCCATTGTACCCAGCTGCATTACTATTTAAAACTCATAAACTGATTTTGTGCCAAACTGATATCAAGTGTCAGATGATGGAAAAATCTCAGAAGACACTGTCTTCAGAAGGGAGAAGACCAGAGCAGGGAGGGAGCACAGGACAGACAGACTGGGAAAGACACCCCTGGAGCCCTCCCGGAGAAGTCCTCCAGAATTCAGAATCTCTACTTCCTGATTTCGTTTCTTCCAAGCTATGGTTCCAGTTAGCAGTAGCTCACAGGAGGTGACAGTAACCTGGGATGCAGACCATAAAAGGTGTAGAAGGACTGGATTGTTAGAAGGGAGGCCTTGACTGAGCAGGGCATCACTCACTAACAGCTTGGAGAAAGGCAGGGAATCAGACCTTGGCCTCTTTCCAGGAAGAGCCTCCTCCCCAGCCTGCTTCCCTGGCGAGCTGGCCCCCTGTGGTAAGGACAGGGCCGGTAACACATCTGGGAGGTAAGAGCTTGGACTCCCTTGAGGTAACACATCTGGGAGGTAAGAGCTTGGACTCCCTTGATGAAGCGAGGACACTGCATGGCAGCAGCCACTCCCCCAAGTGCACCACTCTGGCCTGGCAGACTCTGAGTTAGTGTCTTTTGTTTCTTTTTTTTTTTTTTTTTTTTTTTTTTTTTTGTTTAATCTTTTGAGACAGGATTTCCCTGTAGCCCCAGCTGGCCTAGCACTCACTATGTAGACCAGACTGGCCTTGAACTCACAGAGATCCACCTGCCTCTGTCTTAACCCTGCCAGCATCCCTGTGCCAGAAGAACTTGGAAAAAATACCAACCCTTGACCACACCAGTGAGTTTTCAATGAATAGGTTTGGGAGGAATTCCTGGAATAGCGTGTTTTTGGCCTCTCCAGACTGTTTCAGTGTGCGACCCAAGTTGCACATTATTAATCTACAGTAGCTGTGGCTCTAGCCCTGCCTTGGGCCTGGAAGCTTGCAGAAGAGTTTTCAGGCCTTGTTCCAGTTCTATTGACTTTAAAACCCCGTTGACTCTAATGAGAGAGGAAGCTGGAGAAGCACTTATCCAGGGGAACCTTGCCCGGTCTTGCTCTGGAAGTTCCATAATCTACGGGAAACAAAGATCCAAACTCTCCTACTCTCTTAAGCAACTATGTATGCTCATGCTCAACCCATCTACAGGAAAAACCAGTCAAACCTGAGAGTGAAGTGTTTCACCTCTGAATTCTTGTCACATATCATTCTAAAAAAGCAAAACACCATGTAGTACCTAACCCCGTAACCCCGCCCTGAGGAGGCAGGATAGTTGATGTGAGCTCAAGGCCTTTTCTTCTTTTTGTTTTTTTTTTAAATTATTTTTTACATTTATTTTTCACTTGTTGGGACACTTGAGAATGCCATCGTGTTCATGTGAAGGTCAGGAGATAACTTGTAGAAACTAGTTCTTTTTCCACCATGTGTGTGTCCGAGGGATCAGACTCCAATTGTCAAGTTGGGCAGCAAGTTCCCTTGTCTACTGAGTCATCTTTTCAGGTCGCCCCCTCCCCCCGCCTTCTTTTTTTGAGACAGGGCTTCAGTATATAGCCCTGACTGACCTGGAATTCCTATGTAGAGCAGGCTCACTTCGATTTCACAGAGATCCACCTAACTCTGCCTCCCAAGTACTTGGATGAAAGGCATTTGCCACCACGCCTGGCTATCTGCTTCCTTTCTTGAGACAGCATAGCACCGTGTAGGCAGGTTAGTTACAAACTCTCACTCTTTCTGCCTCTGCTTCCCAAAAGTTGGACTTGCAGGTGTGCAGTACCACTCTAGTTAATGCCTTAATTTTCATCCCATCACCAAGATTTGGTCTTCAGTACAGGCAGGGAAGGACCTGTCCTAGAAGAGAGTCAGCCCAACTTACCCAGTGTTGGAAATGGGTATGGGGTCTCAAGAAAATGACCACATAATCCAAAGTATTTTGGCAAGACAAGAAGTTTTACTTTTCCAGACGTGTGTGAACACATCAAATCAAGCAGGCAAGCACACCCAGCGGGAGTCAGCTGGGTTTTTATTCCTAAAATGAAGAGATCCTGTGCCTTACTCCAAGGGATATGAGTTCTACCTCATATTCTCTCACTTTTTTTTCCTTTGGTTTTGTGTGACAGGGTCTCCCTGCAGCCCCAACTGGCCTGGAACTTGATGCAGACCAGGCTGTCCTTGATCTCAGAGACTCCCCTGCCGCTGTTTCCCAGGCACTGGGATTAAAGGCGTGGGCCACCACCGCATCCAACATGGCCGCATGATTTCTTATGGGAGTGACTGATTGAAAGTAACACAGCTGATAGGTAGAATACAGTTTTCAGCATTGAGTGCAACCTTGAGCACCATATTTTGATTCCAAGAAGTGCTGACCTTGGACAAATTAGAATTTCTGCCAGACAGCTTCTTCACAACTTTTAAACATGAATTTTGTTTTATTTAACCCTTTGATAGAAAAAATAGTACATTTTAGGGCTGGAGAGATGGCTCAGCAGTTAAAAGCACTGGCTGCTCTTGCAGAGAACCTGGGTTTGATTCCCAGCACCCACATGGTGGCTAACATCCATAATTCCAGTTCCAGGGAATCTGATGCCATCTTCTGACCTCAGTGGGCATTGCAAGATACAAGTGCACCTACCCACATTCGTGCAATACACTCATACTCATAAAATAATAAAAAAGAGAACATTTCTTTTACATTTACCACATCAGGAAAGAAAACGGTAGATCAGTAAACCTGAACAGTAGACCCCCATCACTGGGTAAAAAGCCTGTTCCAGGGGCTGGAGAGGTGACTCAGCAGTTAAGAGCACTGACTGCTCTTGCAGAGGACCCAGGTTTGGTTCCCAGCACCCACATGGCTGCTAACAACCATCCCTAACTCCAGTTCCAGGAGATCTGATGTCCTCTTCTGGCCTCCATGGCATCACACACCCATGGTGCACTTACATACATGTAGGTGAAACACTCATACACATAAAATAAAATAATTAAACCTGAAAAGAATTTTTTTAAGCCTTGCTGAGAGTGGGGAGCATACCTTAATCCTAGCATTTGGGAGTCAGAAGCAGGTAGATCTCTAGAGATTGAGGCCAGCCTGGTCTACATTGCAAGTTCTTGGTCAGCTATGGCTACAGGGAGACACTGTCTTAAAAAAAAAACAAAAACCTGTGGCAGCCATGCTGGAATGGGAGAAACTAAACCTTACATTAGAGAAATCCCAGCCAGACATGTGGTCCTAGATTTCAGGAGGCTGAGGCAGGAGGATTTAGAGTTCAAATTTAGAGCACCCACATGGTAGTTAACAACCATCCCCATTCCAGGGGATCTGACACCCTCTTCCAACCACAGGCATTGTATGACATAGGTGCACTTACATACATGTAGACAAAATACTCATACACATAAAATAAAAATAAATAAATAAATCCGGGCATTGTGGCACATGCCTTTAATTCCAGTACTTGGGAGGCTGAGGCAGGCAGATCTTTATGAATTCAAGGCCAGCCTGGTCTACATAGTGAGTCCAGGCCAGCTGGGGATACAGGGAGACCCTGTCTCAAAAAGTCCCCATCAAAATAATAAACAAATAAATTCCCACCCCCCAAAAGAGTTCAAGTTTAGCCTGTGCTGCATAAGGAGGCCCTGTCTCTTAAAACCAAGTGGTAAAGCACTTGCCTAGCATGTGCAAGGCCCTAAGTTCAATGCCCCGCACTAAAAGAAAGAAACCAAACAAACAAACAAATTACAGATAAAATCAGCCGCAAAGACTTTAATTTGAAGGGCAGTAGGTCCAAACCTGACTTTGCAGGTTCTGATTGAGCCCAGGAGGCTGTGAGGATCTCAGGTGCCCAGCCGTCAGTTCCCAGAGACACAGAAGAGCAGGAGGGACCCAGGCTCAGCTCATAGCTTTTCTCTAAGCATTTCTTCAGCTAAAAGTTGCCAGAACTAAAAATAAGTCAGGACCTGGAGAAGAAGGAGAGGCAAGACCTTCAGCCTTTACGACAACACAGACAATACATTCCAGCAGAAAGGACAAAGGAAGAGAAAGGGGACAGCTTTTTCCTCTGAACTGAGGCATTCGCTCCAGAAGAGAGGAGAGGAGAGGGCTCAGAGGGGGGAGGGGAGGGGAGGAAAGGACAAAAGAGAAGAGAAAGGTTCCTGAGGCTCAGAAAGCTAAGAAGACTCAGGACTCAAGGAACTCAGAAAAATGATAAAACTCAGAAAGCTCAGCTCATACAATCCCCTTCCTGAGGCTGTATAATCAATAAACAGTTGCTGGGGGAGGAGAGGCTCTTCTGCGAACCTGCCTGCAAGTTGGGCAGGGAGCTGCAGGGCTGAGGTTTTTTTATGACTGTTTTATTTGTATAAGCGTTTTGGTTGCCTGAATGTTTATGGGTGTGTGGATGTGTAGTGCCTGTGACGATCAGAATAGGATGACAGAGCCATTCTGTTGGTGCTGGGAGTTGAACCTGGTCCTCTGGAAGAACAAGTGAGTGCTCTTACTACCTGAGCTACCACTTCAGCCCTTTTCTTAATAATGTTTCAAACATCTGACAAAGGCAGCTTAAGGAAAGACAGGTTATTTCAGCTCATGGTTAGAGATTACAGTCCATCATGTTGAGGATCAGGAACACAAGGCAGCTTGTCACAGGAAGCAGAGAAACATGCTGGAGCTCAACTCATGTCCTCCTTTTTATGCAGCCTTGGACCCCAGCTCATGCAGTGGTGTTGTCCACATTCAGAATGAAATGTCCTCAGACACGGCAGAGGTGTATCTCCTAGGTGATTCCAAATCTCATCAAGTTGACTACCAAAATAAACCATCACAGTTGGTGGGGTTAGTGTTGAGACAGAGTCTCATATAGCTCAAGCTAGCCTCAAGTTCATTATGTAGCTGAGGATGGCCTTGAACCCCAGTTTGTGTGGTATTGGGGACTGAACCAACCCAGGGCTTCAGGCAAGCTAGGAAAGCAGTCCTCTAACTGGGCTGCATCCTCAGTCCCCATAGTTGGTATTCTGAAATGCATTTCACACAGATCCTCAGAAGATGCTGTGAAACAGGATTCACCTACAGTCGTAGCCAACTCAGGTCCATCTTTACATCACCTTGTTCTTAGTCCCCATTCTACTGTACCCATTGTCCACATCTGCTCTCTCTATCACAGTCCCAAATAAACTGCCATATGTAAAGCTTTGACTTGGACTTTGCTTTGGGAGAATCTGGATAAAACAACTGGTACCACTACAACACAGACCAGAGGGATAGAATTTTGGAATTTGATTGCTCTTTAGTCAGGAGCCCTAAAAAAAGTACCCCACTGCTGGTAAATCTTGGTGTATGATAACATCATATCAGATAACACTGACTGATGAATGTGTTGATATATGGCTATAATCTCAGCACTTCAGAGAGATGAGAGGATCAGGAGATTATTCTCAACTTTAGATGGAGACTAGCCTGGGTTGCATGATACCCTGTCTCAAAAAATAAAACAAACATATGATTGCAGTGCTTCTTAAATGATGTAAGAAATAAATCATTTTGATTAATTTTCAGTATGAGGTTTGTTTAGAGCTCATTAGAGAATCACATAAGCAGGAGGCACTAGATCCCTATTTTCTCCAGCTGGCACCTGCTGCCTGCTTGTCTAAGCTCCCACAGTTCATCCTAAGGTTGAAAAGTTGCCACAGTCTGCTAGTGATTGAGACATGGATCAGAAAAGGAGGTAATCTTGAGCCCCAGGATATACAGTAGATAAGGTTTTGCACCCTAAACGAGTAGGATGCTGAGTGTAGGCATGACACTGGTAAGACTGATTATACTTCCCTGGCGGAACCAGTCAGTGAAGAATTCAGGGGACTGGGAAATGCGATTAGAAGTATAAAAACCATTTTATACTTTTTATACATTTTATACAGTTTTGCACCAAACTGACGCACGGGCCATTTTTGCCTTCTCTGTAAGCTGATGCTGGGCTTTAAAATATCAAAAATGGCTTCGCTTTCACTGCTTGAGTCTTCTATACTTTTATTATGAAGAAGGATCATTGTTTCTCACAATGATGAGAAGGCAATGGTAAGAAGGATCAGTTGCCTTTTGTTAATTGCTTTGGAAGCCTTGGGAAAAAACATATAGGGTCAGACTAGCCAGTTGCAAACTCAAGACAGATGTGAAAGCCAAGAAGCCTCTATGGCAATGTTTCAAAGGCTTTCAGTTACAGAAATGACCTGAAAATCAAATATGAGATCTAATTACTGGGTGGAAGAACTGCAAAGGAAACTGTACAGTTTCAACATGTCTCCTATATC
Source organism: Eospalax fontanierii (assembly GCA_035773235.1). Taxonomy (NCBI): domain Eukaryota; kingdom Metazoa; phylum Chordata; class Mammalia; order Rodentia; family Spalacidae; genus Eospalax; species Eospalax fontanierii. The sequence goes on along the minus strand of CM069543.1, from coordinate 56,906,985 downwards.
AAAGTCAAGACCAAAACCCAAAACACTGCATTTTTGAACTTTCAGGTTCTTTTTAATATTCCCTTAGCATGGAAGCCCTGCAAAAATCTCACACATAAGAAAACAAGTCTTGGGCCTGGAGAGATGGCTCAGCACTTAAGAGCACTTGCAGAGGAATAGAATTTTTTTCATTACGTATATTGGGTGGCTCACAACCACGTGTAACTCTAGCTGCAGAGATCTGATGCCCTCTTCAGACCTGTGTGGGTACCTGCACACAGGTGTACATTTACACACAGATACACTCATGTACACATTAATAAAAGTAGATTAAAAAATCTTTTAAAAAAAAGAAATCTTAAAGCCAGAGAAAACTGGAGAAATAAGAGCTCAAAATCATCCTCAGCTACTGTTGTGTGACAGACTTTTCCTGGGGAGACAAAGCAGACACATCTACTCATCCTAGAAAGGGAACCGGCACAAAACAAAGTAACGATTACACCAAAGTCCAGTTTGGTGAACCAATGCGTTTTATACAGATTTCTAACAGTGTAACAGTGTTGCAGGAAAGATCAGGCAGGGTACCTGAAGTGTACAGGAAGCAGGTATTTTATTTAGGCTGCAGCCTGGTCCACCTGGCTCAAGCCCCAAAATCTGGACCTCAAAGGGAAGTAGCATGTCTTTTATACCTTAGGAATTGGGTTACAGTGAGAAGGAAACTTTCATATTGATTATCAGTACAGTCTCAAAATCAGGTAAATTATTATAAATTTAGAAAAAAAAATCTGTCTGAAAGTCTCTGCAGAAGTCTTTGAGGAAAATAGAAAAAGTAAGCATCTAGGAAAAGAGGAGGCTTAATCTAGCCCTGGGTGACTGCCAGCATTCCAACAAAGCCTGTCGGCAAACATCCTGCCAATAGGTTGGTATAGACACATGAAGAGAGAGAAAATGAGGACTAAAATCCATATTTTTCTTAAATACTACATAAGGCTCTACATCAACAAGAGTATGGTGAGAAGTTACTTCAGGAGCAGAAATGACTCAAAAACAGCTGTATCACTTAACAGCCCCGGGGAACACAGGTGGCTGCGAACAGAAGCTGCAACCCTGGAGCTCTGCACAACATGCAGCAGCTCTGCAGGTCTGAGAATCTCCTCTCCGAGTTCTGCTCTCTCATCAGCATCCCCGCCCCCAGCAGTTGTTTACTGTTCCCAAAAGCTGGGGAGGGGCCTTGAGAAACTTCATGTTTCTACTTTCTTAGACAAATGACCTTTTGTTTACCTGGAATGTCTCCCTCCCGCACTTAATGTTTCCACTGGGAGGAGTGTGCAGTACAACCCAGTACAACGGCTACCCAGCAAGTGAGAGACCAGCCTGGGTTACATTGTGGCTCTTAACTCATGGTAGCCCATTCCTGTAATCCTAGTGCTTGAGGGGCAGAAACAGGAGGATCATGGGTTCAAGGTCATCCTCAGTTACATAGCAAGTTGGAGGTCTTCCTGGGATACATGAGCCCTGCCACTTTTTTTCTACATATTACTAAGGCTAGACTTCAACACAACTGAAGCAGAGACACAGTTCCTGCTTTAGGAGGAAGTAGGTACATGTCAAGAGAATTGCACAACCTAGCAATAGGAAACACTTGGAACTGGGAGAGCAGATGGAGTGAACACAGAATGAGGGGGAAGCTGTGGAAAATAAAGGTGGTAGGTAATATTTACTGACATTAAGCACTCATCAGAGGCTGAAGAAATGGCTCAGTGGTTAAAGGCACTTACTGTTCTTGCAGAGAATGGGAGTTTGGTTCTCAGAACCCAAACTGTGCAATTCACAACCAATCAAATGTAATTCCAGCTTCAGGGGATCCAGTGCCCTCTTTTGGCCTCTGGGTACACACACACACACACACACACAATCATCTAGGTCTACAGGTTTCATGTCCTAGCAGGGAACTTTAAAGCTAATACTAACAAAGAAGATGGCTCTTGGAAGCTCAGATACAATGATGGACTACAGGTGAGGTAGTGCGTGTTTAACAGTTACCCTCCGGATGAGACATTCCATCTTGAAGGGAAGCTCCTTAAGGCAAAAGATGTCCTAAGGGGGTGAAACATTCCATCCTGCAGGAAACTCCCCTAAGCTCAGGCAGCAAACAACTCAAAGGCTTTAGGAAGTCCCTAAAACTGAGCAGATCCACTAACCCCCATCTCCCCACGCTTATATAAACCCCAAAGACTGCTGAGCAACACTCCCAGACAGCAGGAGTTTCCTGGAAGGGGCTGAGTAATGAAGAAAAGTTATGTTTTTAACTTTCTATTTAATCCTCTTTAAGTTGGATTGTTGCCGTTTCCTCTGTTTTCACTTACTGGGTCGTTACCTTGAAATGTTTTATTGCTTTGCACTAATGTCTTGAAGATCTATGATGTTTAGACTCATTATGTCTCCCTATTGATAAAAATAAAAAGCTGGAAGAATGGGAAATTCACAGAATGGTTTAATGAGGCACCTGGTCCAATTAGTCCTAGAGAAGTGGACATCAAACATGTCAGAAATCTAAACTTCTTGTATTTGTTTCTTATATCTGTTTTTGTAAACTGAAATAATTGTTTAACTGGGTTCTAGTCCAATTACTCAAACCTAGTTGTGAATCAAAAGGCAGCAGATGTGGTGACCCACACCTAGGATCCCAGGCTATGTTGGCCGAGTGAACTCAGAAGGGAATTTCCTGAGATAACATGGCCCATCATGAAAAGAAGCATTGCCCAGGTGCTAACCATAAAATGATAGCATAAAATTGACTATATAACCTTCACCTGTACTCCACTTCAAGGCCCCAGATAATCTAAAAGCTTTTGTTGCTTCTGGGACCTTCAGCCCTAAGTAATACATGAGCTTTCCAACTCTCTCCTGGGTGAAAGCTGGGTCTCTTTGCTGTTTGAAGAATTTTGCCATAATAAGACCACCTGAACTACCTGGAAAGGATGTGCTCTAACCTCTGAGCTGCTGCCAGGTTATGCAATGTGTTAGGTTTTATTTGGTGCCAAAATCCACAAGGGTTTTTGGAGCCGCAGCTGGTGGCTCCAGACCCTCCTCTGGACCTCCTTGACTTTCCTACCATTCTGTTCTGTGTAAACACAGCTCAGGCTCCTGGAAGGAGACTAGAATAGTCCTTCACTCTCCTCTTTCTCTCCATCCCTTCTTGCTCACCCTTCTTCTCAGACCTTCTGACCTCTAGACTTGAGGTTGTCTTCACCTCTTCCTCACACCCACCACTCAGGAGAGCCACTGATCAGGTCTCAGGCACTCCAGGAGATCCCCCGGCTTTCAGGGTCTTAAGACTAGGGTGGCTTGGAGGCTCCAGAAGCTTCTCACTGGGCCCTTGGTTTTTGACCTCCCTGGAGTCTATGAGGCAGGAGACACCAGGTCCCTTTCTGATGTATCGGCTCCTAGGGGATGCCTCAGGGGACTGGATTTGACCGTTCTATTTTTTGTCCCCACTCGTTTTTTATGTCTTCAGGGTCTGGAATGAAGGAAATTGGCACAACATAGGACCCCTGACCATGGACTATCTGGTCCCCTGACCATTCAGTTCTATTTTGGGAACCTCCTCTTTCTACCTGCCTGGGTGTTCAGATGGGCTACATGGACGAGTCCCAAGAGAAACCAAAGAATGGCTGAAAATAAATCTCCCTTGAAGCTCCTGTCTCCCCTACAGCAACCATCCCCCCAAGCCCTCTTGTAACTGCCCCCATATATAAGACTGTGACCAGCCCCATGCCCTGGCAGCAGTCCCCGTCCTGCAGGAAGGCTACTGTCTCCCGCTGTGCTATTAAACACAGTCTAGTCAGTTGAGGTCAGATGTGGTCACTTCTTTCTCTACTATTGTTTCTGTATTCTGCATTCCAAAACCTAACAAGATGTATGTACTCCAGATTTCCTGCTTTTATGAGCTGTCACCCATGTTAGGATGGACTTTTGGTGATACAGCTTTGAGTAATTTCTGCTTCTGTAAGTAACCCCTCACATATATCCCTATAGTAACACCAATAAAACTCACTTTCACCAGTTGGACATTGGTGGAGCCCTTGCTTTGGTATGTCACTGTTTCAGTGAAAGGACTTAACGCTAGACTGACCTTGCCTAGTGGGAAGGCTCAAATCATACTCAGGAAGCAGAAGAAGTTTATCCCTTATTACACAAAGGCCTCAGACTGGGCTGTGCTCTAGAGAAACTGAGACCCAGGTCAGAAAAATACACAGGTTTTTAGAGCATTTTTCATGTCATCCCTTGGTAGTAATCATATTGGTGGACTTGAGACTTCTACCTCCCGAGGCTACTATAGTGGCAAATAACACAAGAAAAGTAACTGGGGTAGACTAATGTTGGGCCTCATAGGTCCAAACATGTGGCCTGGTGCAGCTTTCTGAGCCTCGCTCGAGTTTTGCAGCCTGTCTCTGACACTCCACTTCCACATAGGAGTGACTCAGCAAGGCATAACAAAATGGCCTCTCCCTGGCTACAGCCTACATGGTGAAAAATGATTGGTCCTTTACTTCCCATGTTTTTAGCCCCACCCCTACCCTATATAAGACTGTGCCTGACGCACTAAAACGAGATCTTGCTGGACAGTGGAGTGGACAGGGGTTCCCGGCCTTCAACACTTACCTTCTCGCTCAGCCCCCTGGAGAGGACTGGCTAGACCGGCTCCTCCACCGCCCTACCTGCCGGTTCTACCACCTCCAGAGTATCTGCTGAGAAAACCCACCTCTCCAGCTTCACTAGTCAATCATTGGCTCCTAGGACCATCCCTAGGGAGGCAGGTTTACCTTAAGTTATGCTAAATAGATGAGTGGAATACTTAGTATGTTAATGAGGTAGTGAGTTTTTATTCCTGGCAATCTCATCTTCTGGTGCTGTTCTCTCTAATTTTCGGCCCAGAGAGTGTAGTCACTGGCCCAGTTAAATAAATTTGGCTGATTTGGAACATCTGGAGTCTGAGTGGTCCTTCCCCAGGCCTGAACGCCATAACATTAGGAAATGTAAACAATCAGCAGTTTTTACAAAAAGCAGATACTTTGGGCAAGTGTGGACAGGGTTGTGACATTTCCCAGTAACATGATATATTGCTGATGCCAATGCAATCTCTGCTATTTTAACAAATAAGACATACTGCAGCAAGTGTTTTCTCAAGATTACTGCAAGGGCAGTATTCTTCAAGGCACTCACAGACTGTGGGGTTTGTGGGCTTGTCTGTTTGTCCTGTGACAGCTTAAAGCAAGAAGTTCTTCCTTACAGCTTTTAAACACAGATCTAAAGTAGAGGATTCTAAGTCTAAAATCTTAAAGCACTATTACAAAATTCTGTTACATCTACATTTATCAACAAGCACATTTATTACTAGACTTATTATTACTCTACATATAGTTCTTATCAATACATTTGTTAGTACTCACTCATCTACCATAAAGAACAAAGTTATACTGAAGTCATAGTTCTTTAGTTCCACATTAGGTTAAATTTTCCTCAACATCACATTTGTTAGTACTCACTCATCTACCATAAAGAACAAAGTTATACTGAGGTCATAGTTCATTAGTTCCACATTAAGTTAAATTTTCCTCAACATCACTACCACATGACTTCTGTAGAAGGCCCACTAAACCCTTTGTTAGTGCAATAAGAAATACACTACTGCTGTGTGACACTATTCCTGGAGAGGTATGAACAAACGTGTCTTTACCCCAGATAGGAAACCAATGACAGACCAAAGTAAGAAAACTACCAAAATCCAACCTAATGAACCAGTGAGTTTAGTGGATTGCTTACAGGAGTATGGGTGAGCACGGGTCACTTACAGGAGGAGAAACGACTCAAAGACATCTCTATCACCAAAACCCACCCCAGCATAGGTGACAGCTCATGAGTAGGGGAAACCTGGAGCATACTATACAACGTGCAGGCAGCTCAACAGGTCAGAGCATCTTTTCCAGGCAGTTCAGCTGGTCTGAGAGCATCTCTCAGCAGTCCTTAGAGATTGTAGCTGTTTGGGGGTGGGAGGAGCCTGGTGAGCATGGTCAGTTTCAGAGACTTGTTAAGCTATGGAGTTGTTTGCTTCCTCAATTTAACATTCTTCCTCATAGGATGGACCATTTCCCCCTAAAAATATCCTGTTGTTTATCTCCCTTTAGAACACCCTGTTATTTACCCAGCTTCCCAAGACAGAAGGTTTCATTTGAGAGGAAATTGCTATACAACTAGTGACCTTGGCATCAACATTTTTGAGAAATCTGATCATTGCTGTCCTCCATATGCCAAGGGTAACAACAGAACTTATGCTGTAGTGTGAATATGAAATGCTCCCCCACAGGCTCACAAGTTAAAGGCTTGGTCTCTGGCTGGTGGCACTATTTTAAGAGGTCCTACAAGCTTTAGGAGGTGAAACCTAATTTATCAACTGGTCGAGGCCAGTTTCCCAGGTGACCCCAGAAACCTGTCCCTTCTTTTTGGTTCTTCCTGCTATTGGCTTAGGTGTGCCCTGAGCAGTCTTAGAGTATTTTTAACTATACCAGATTGATTGGCATAGCAACAGGATTTGCATTCTTCCCTGATAATAAGTAAGTCCTTCCTTGCTAGGCAGTAAGCAAAAGTAAAGCCCTACTATTTTGAAGAACCACAAAGGCAAGGGAATTAAGCAGGTCTTGAATCATCAGGTCAATGGCTTTTTGGACATCTGCAAAAATCTTGGTCTATCTATGCAGAAAGGTCTGCTAAGTTAATGCATTCCAAACGGTTTTGGTTTGTTAGTCACAGGATGTTGTCATAAACAAAGGTGGACAAGATAAATGGTAATTAGGCCCTGGATCTACAACATTCCAAACTTTCCAGTCACTAAAATTCTAATCAGTTGATCAGTTTTTGTAGAATGTTCAGTTTTAAGATGCAGTCTTTCTGGGAACTTTTATTCACAATTGCCTCTGTTGGCCAAGCATCACATTTTGTGCGTGCAGGAGTCATGTTAGATTTTAAGAGAGGAAAAAGGAATGGGATTAGGGTTAGGAAATAAAAACCTCAGAAAGACCTGCAACAGGCAAGGGATGTATAGTTTACTATAAGCATACAGCCAGGGTAGATTTTTCTCTGTGCAAGAAGCCTCTACAAACCGACGAGGCAGGGGAAAGTTTTTATTCCTTTGGACCCAGCTAGAATGTGGTTGGTCCCAAGGTTTGGTGTCCTTGAAAAACTGAAACTCTTCTTTCAAGATCCCCTTTTCAGGGGAGCAGGCTGGTGTCTCAACAGCCTTGAGAAAATGGCCCCACAAACAACCTTCCTTAGTTTTGGGAGTGAAAAGCTGATAAGGCTCTGAGTAAAGCCAGACATACCAATTTGGGGTTAGTTCGTTACTTAAAAGAATTTATGACTTTTTTGGCTCCCTTCAGTGGGACTGACAGCTCTTCTACAACTTACACATTCTACAAGGTCATATATTTATTCCCATGTTACTAGGAAAGGCTTTCTAGGATCTGATGTAGATGATGCTGAGAAGCAGACAGAAAGAAGAGTCTTTAGGAGAGAGGATGAGAAGACTCACTGGCAAAGCCAGGAAGGAAGAAACTCCTGGATCATATTGAAATGGCAAGACTGATTCCATCTTGTTCTAGCTGACTTTTGCCCATCCTGCTTACAGGCCTCACAAAGCCTCTCATCTTTCTCCTCCTGGGTCTAATAACTGAGCCTTGCCTAATTAACTGGTTGTTGAACTTTGTCAAACAGATAGCCTCTGTTAAAATAATACAACTGAGAGCCTAGTACAATCTCCTGTCACCTAAGGATATTGAGCCCATGCTTTGAGACCAATGGGAATTAGATGGTAAAACTGATTTTATTTTATTCTAGCCGACTTTTGCCCATCCTGTGTTTCTGCCTAGATGCCCCGCCCCCTCCCCCCCAGGAAGGCTGCGCCTGGATTTCAGTGCTGGGAAACTTAGAACTGGCACCTCCTCTCTCAGTTACAGGGAATGGAGCCCATTGTTCCTACAATTCTGAGAAACTTGTTTTTCCTAAACAAAACTTTTATTAACTAAAAACCAAGGGTTAACTGATCTGCCTCTGGTCTAGTGTGAGTATGGTGATCTGATGTAACTATGATTATTGGTTTTGTCCCTGGCATAATGTATTTGTGATTTCCAGTTTTATTAACCCTGTCCTGCTTCTCCTTGGGATCAAGAATTCCTTTTGGCCATTAATCTCCTCTCAACTGCCAGCCTTCTGCTAATAAAGGACTCCTCATTTGATCATTACTATGTGACATTCCTCTGGGAACTCTGTATTACAATAAATACAGATAAAACATAATAATTAGTCTTATTTTTTTTCAAACAGGCACTTTGAAACTAATTTTAGTAAAAGGCATTCACTTCTTATTAGGGTTTGAATAAAATTTTGGAATTCTTGAGGGTTTTTCTTTGAGCCACCTGTTTACATCTGCTGTAATTAGGTTAATCATATAACAAGTATTTAGCTAAACTATTTTTTCTTTAAAATTCAAAGCACAGAGATGAATAATTATCTCAAATATATAATTATAAAGTAATACATCGAGATGTCTTTGTAAGTCTTGAAGCAGGTTTTTAAAATGACCAATTTTATTTTTAAATTCTTAGAGCTGTTTTTATATAGCCTAGGCAAAAGTATGGACCATGACAAATATGTTTTTTGATTTTTTTTTTAAGAGGCAACAGTGACCTTAAAAATCCTTAAAATGCTTATATTTATATACACATAGCATTTACATAAAATGTATCTAAAAGTACAGAGATAAGTGATCTTTCTTAATTCTTAGAATAAAGAGTTTGGCATTTCAGGAGAGTAATTATCTATAGGAAAAAATGTACTCTGGAGTAGAAGTAATCATCTCAAAATTAATTTATATCTTCAAACAATAGGAACCATGTTGTAGAATCAGAATTGAGACAAGGATCAAGGAGATCCTATCTGGACCAGAGCTGTATAATTTAGCATATCTTGTCCCAGTGGCACACACCTTTAATCCCAGCACTTGGAGACAGACACAGGTGAATCTCTTTGAGATCAAGGCCAGCTACATATCAAGTTCCAGGCCAGCCTGGGCTACAGGGAAACGCTGTCTCAAGAAGACCAAAAAAAGATTTTAAAACATTTAAACTTAAAAATTCATGTTCTCCAAAGCAATTACCTTGATTTATACCAAGTAAATTAATTTTTAAAAACATAAGCACATGTATATATACACACAATCATATATAAGATTTTTAGCAACCAAGATCTTCTAATTAATTATTCTTTACTGAGAGACTATTACATGTAATTCTCATTGTGAAAAGAAAACAATACAAATATGTTTAGCAATTATATATACCCACGTTTTACATGTATTCTAACCTTACTAAAAGCCTTATATTTAACAGTTTCATATTAAGAATATTTTGAAAAATAAATTACTATTACTTCTAACTATTACATAATCAAAATAAAACTTTTAATCAATATATACATTTATTTACAACCTGTTTTGAAAGGAAATGAAATGGCAAACCTAACTCCATTTGTTCCAGCTGACTTTTGCTTTACTCTATGTTTCTGTCCCCCCACCTTCCCCCCATGCTTGCCAGCTAGCCAGAATGACACATAAGAGGCTTCCCAATAATTTCAGGGGAGTACACTGTTTCTACAATACTTAGAAACTTATAAGCAGTCAGGTAGCACATTCAGATAGTGTGTCCTCCTACTCAGCTCTACCTGCATTTCTGACAAACTTCTTTTTCCTAAGGGAAACTTTTTGTTAATGGAAAACCTCTTGATTGACTGACCTGCCCTGTTCTGGTACAACTCTGGTGATCTAATGTAGCTATCGTTATTGGTTTTGCCTCTGCATGGTGTAATTGTAGGTTTAAGCCTCCTTTCAGGGTTGACAGTTCTTTTGGGCATTAGCCCCCTCTGACCACTGGCCTTTTTGCTAGCTAATAAAGGCCTCATAATTCAACCATTGCATTCCTCTGTGTCTCGCGCTCCATATTACAGGCAACCCTAGTCAAAAACTATGTACATAATGTTAAATTTTATAGGTAAATAAAATATTTAGTTCATGATTCTAATGAATGCTGTTTTGTATAAACTTAGTATTTTAAGGTTTTAGGAAACATTTAATAGACAAAAAACCCAAAGATAGTGTTTTAATAGGTTTTAAGATATTTGGAGTACCCAAGTTTATATGAATTTATCAGGTCTTTCAATACATTGCCTAAATACTCATATTTAGATCTGCACATGTGCATTTTGATTGGACATTTCAAAAATAAAAATAATTTCATCACATAATTTAAAAGAATAAAGAAGGGGCTGAAGAGATGGCCCATCAGTTAAAAGCACTGACTGTTCTTGCAGAGGGCCTGGGTTTGATTCCCAGCACCCACATGGTGGATAACTCCAGTTCCAGGAGAATCCGATGCGCTCTTCTGGCCTTTTCAGGCATTGCACAATGTGGATGCACTTTACATATATGCAGGCAATACACTCATACACATAAAAGAAAAATAATAAAAATTTTAAAAAAGAATGAAGGGGGCGCTAGTGGGGAAAGGGCTACAAAGACGATTAAGACGGACCGAGACGTTCTGTGTGACGCACACAACGATTAAGATGGGCTGAAAAGTTCTGTGTGAAGCACACAACGATTAAGACGTTCTGCATGAAGCACACAACAGTTCAATTTAAAAAAAGAATGAAAAAAAAAAAACTGAAGCAGCCACAGTTTGTTAAAAACTTGTTTTGATACAAATAGCACATGGAAATAATTATCATAGACACACATGGCACAATTACGTGAAATCTAGGTACATCCAGAGTGAGAGAAGACAGAAAGTTTATATCTCTATCTCGTTAGGATATGAGACAGTCTTAATGGCCTAAAAGAACAGAAGTGCCATGTAGACAAGGTAATATCTTTTTCTCTTTCCAAGCACTAAACAACTGAGGGGGAGATGCCGTTACATATGAAGCCAGTAGAGTTCACTTTGTCTAAGATATTAGCATTAGCCATCAGTACTCTTAACCCAGAGCCATCTCTTCAGTCAGAGTCTAGGAGATTTTAAATTGAGTCTCTGGCCAGAAAAACAAAAGCAAAGGAACCCGAGGGAGAATGTAAGCCATCCTTAGCAGGCTAGATCATGTAAGTGACAGATGGGAAACTCACCAACAATGCTTTAAGATGGATGCCAGCTAGAATGCCCAAAAACTTCAGCAGTAACTGAGACATAGCTGCCAGGTGCTCATCCTTAGAGGTCTGAGGAGTTCTAAGTTTCAGGGACATTCACTCAAGTCAAACAAAGACTTATGACTTCAGTCTTTGAAAGGAACTTTAGAACTAGCTAGCATAGGAAAGATTTAATGTAAGCTTAAGCACGAGAGTTAAAAGCTAAAGTGCTGCGCAGGGGAAAATATGAGATGATAAATACTGTGTGTGCAGCTTCCCAAAGGAAAGCGGCCTTTACAAATGCAAATTTTTAATATAACATGGAATCTTTTTTGGAGCTTTTGTCTTAAAACAGGACATAATCTATTTGCATATAGAATTTTGCTTGGTTAGGAGATAAAGAATGAAGGACAAGATCAGAGAAGGAGATGAGCTAGGAGGACTTGTCTAGAACTTGTCTTTAATTATGATATAGCCTGTAAACATTCAAAGTTAATTTTTAAATTTTAGTATCTCTTTAACGTGCTTTTTGAAGAGCTCTTATTATTATAAATGATGAATTTTAGATCTCTTTTTTGCTTTTTTCAGATGATTTTACATTTCAATTAAAGCAAACTGTTCATCTGTGATATTTTAAATTTTTATTGCCTAGGACTTCTCATTAATTGTGCAAAATAAGCCAACTTAAAGCTAGTTCTCCATTGAGGAGAACTTACCTTTAATTAGATCTTAACTTGACATTTCTAAGTTGAACTAACATACTAATCAAATCTATAACCAACTGGAATTTGGTTTTCTCAAAACATTTTTTCATTATTTAGATTAGATACTAAAGCAGTGACCAGGGAAAAAGAAAAAGAGAAAAAAAAAAAAACACTACTAGAAAGTTTTAACAAATGGTCAGAATCAAATATGCCTTTAGAGGTCTGAAAGCAACCAAAAGCAAACTGAATGTTGAAGCCAAAATACTTTCTAAGCAAGCAAACAAAACACATACCTTAATAAATCAAACACTGAAAGTGAACAAAACCCAAAAAGCTATCTATCAAATAGGATCCTTAAGCAACCAGTTCAGAATAAACAAGACAACCATTAACCAAACCAAGGGAGGTCCAAGAAAGCCCCAGAAAAGAATTCACTACAATCCACCCAAGGAGACAGCACTCTGTGGTCTGTGCTGGTGCTTCCACCAGGTGACTCCTCTGATGAAATGCACATCAATCTTAGGGTCTCACATTGTGGCATCATAACTGGAGAGAATCAGCCTGGTTTAGTTTCAGTTGGTTCATGTCTGCTAATGAGAAAGGGCTGTGAACCCCTGCTTTGTCACTTCCCAAGGGGGAACATATGTTGGGGTTGCGATTTGGATGAGTTACAGGAGGGGTGGGGGTGGGAGTCAATAATGAAGGTGAAAGATGAAATGTCTGGAGAGAGGGGCACAAATTGGGGCACAGCGGGGAAGGTTGGGATGGGGCTAAGGGTAGAGGAGGGTGGTGTGGGATTAGGGGGAGAGTTCAAAGTCAGGGGGTCATAGGGAGGAGGCTCGTCTGTGAGATCCCAGTCAGAGAGGGAACCTGGAGGGTCAAGAGGCACAGTCAGGAGACTCTTATATTCAGAGAGGGAAGAACAAAGAGAGGGTTGGGAGCAAAAGTAGAAAAAGGATTGGACTTAAGGAACCTCAGACCATTTGCCATTTCTTTGGAGGAAGTTATATAAGTCCAATAAAATGGCAGGATGGAAAATTCTGAATTTGGGTCAAATATGTCTGTTATCAAATTGGTATTTAGAATTCTGACAGGAGTTCAGATGCCAAGATGAAAGGAATGGAAAGAGACACAGGGTGAAATGGAAACATCAACTTTGACAATCCTGATTGACTTTTGTTGTAGTCAGTGAAGGGTGGCCAGCATTCTGACAGAAGTTCAGGGGTAGTCCCATGGATTAAACCATGTGTGGGGCTTAAGTATCTTAAGTATGCAGAAACAAATGGGGCAAAATGGCAGGTAGATTGGGAGTGGTATGTTCTGGGACCATATTTCAAAACAGGAGCCTCTCAGTGGGAGTGGTGGCTTGTAACTGGTCAGGAAGTTTTTGTGCAATCTCCCTTTAAGGACATCTGCTTAAATTTCCAGGTTCTTGTATCCTAAAACAATAAATTGCACCAGGGACATGTGGTTAGAAATAGAATCAGAGGATCAAGAAGATGTCCTTTCTCAATGGAACTGGAACTGACCTGGAAGCCACTCTACTGAAAGTTAGCACTCATAGTTTTGGAGAACACTGTGCAATCTGCTTAAGGAGAACGTAAATTGATGGTCCAACCCCAGCTTTAAGGCCTAATAACCACAATAACAATGACTGGTACAGCAAACTTCATTGGGGCAGTAGTGGCACTTTTATCTTGGAGGTAATCAACAACTACCTAATTGGACTTAGAACCCACTCAATGGGAGGGAACTCATGTATGGTACTATAAACATAGCCAAATGCATGTGGCTAGAGAGGTCATAGATTTTTGAGAAAACCCCAAGGCTGTCACATCCCCAGACAAATGCAGTTTCTTACTATGTGCTAAATATGTATCCTTATATTTATAGAGAAGCATGCCTCAAAGAAGCTTCTTTTGCAACAGATGGAGACTATAACAGAATTATACAACTGGTCACACACAGAGATTATGTGTGAAATTCTCAACCCTAAGTGACACATCTACAATGGAACCTCACCTAACGTTCAAGGAACACAGTGAAACAAGGGGTAGAGAGAATATTAACGCATCTTTCAACTCTCATCAATGAAGCTCCCTCATGCAACAGAGGGCAATGAACACAAAGGGCCACAAATGGCCGAAGCATAAAGAATAAGAGTCTTCAGAGTGTGAGTCCTTGGACAGGGCTCCTATATTAAACTTCACTCACCCAGGGTTCAGAGACCATTGTGGAAAGAGGACAGAAAGAGGCAAAAACCAGGGGAGGAGGTGTATGACCATATGGAAATAGTCTTACAGGCGCCTGTGACCTTGCTCATATGAATTTACAGCAAACTGAAGCAGACAAAAACCCAGCCTAGAATTGGGGAAATGGGCAGCAGGCCACAATCTTAGCTGAAGAAATACCAGGCAGCTGATTACTGCAGGGTGAGAAAGAGCTGATCTTTAATGGAATGACTCTAGGTAGGTGACTAGACCCCAATGGATGAACTTGCACAGAGGGACATCTTGGGACACAAGTTGACTTGATATAAATGACTTAACGTAAATGGCAGAAAACATGAAGCCCAGTGGAGGCTGTGGGAGCTGCCAATGGGGAAAGGGGCTAAAGATGATTAAGATGCTGTATAGGAAACACACAAGATTTTAATAAAAACATATAAAAGGGGATTACCTGTAAAATAAAAATATGATATTTCTGCGGTGGGAATGGGCCATTTCAGTTACATAAAAATGTGTAACAAAAGTGGGTACAACTAATTACAAGGAACCTTAAAGGTTGAAGAGGCCAGTTAATGGCGATTCACACCTGTAACCCCAGGACTCAGGAGGCTGAAGCAGGAGAATTGCCACAGCTTGGCTACACAGTGAGATCCAGTCTGAAAAATGAAAAACAGACAAAAAATAAAGCATAGGACACCTCAATTTTTGGACCAGTTTATACCTCTGCCCTACTGAACTGAGATTAAAATTATGTTGGGCCACAAGGTTTGTGGTAATTTTCTATGGTAGGGGTAGGAAAATAATATACTACTACTGTGTAAATTTTTAAAAAAACATAATATGCATGCAGTTCAAATATACATGCCAAGGTATGGATACTGATTTCTTCAACATACAGGACATGGCCGACAGTGGTTTTATTTGAGAAGGCCTAATGTTTTTGTTGTAAGATGTTTCACCAGAGGAGACCACTCAAACATGAGATATTGCCAAGAGGAAGTCTTTAATATTCAGCTGATGACTACACTGGGCCAGTTTGTCCCAAGTGTAGCACAGGTCTTTCTCAGAGTCAACCTTATATACAGGAGGAAAAGAAAAAAAATATATATCTAGGGGCCAAAAGGTTAAGTTCTCAAGGCTTAGAGTTGGTGAGTCCCTCTAACAATTCCTATTGTACAAGAGCAAGCCACGCAGAAAGTACAGAGCCACAGATCTGCTGTTAGCCATGGTGACCAGGTGCATGCCCACTTTTTCTCAAACCCATACCTTGGTCAGACTTTCCCATTCCCATACTTTGAGTTAACTGCTTCCAGCTCTAACTACTGGGTTAGCTAGAACATGGTGCAGCTATGGCCAGTCTTGAGGTGCCTCACCACATTCCCCACTGGTTCTATGGGCGTGAGTCAAATCATGTTGATACGGGAGATTATACTGTCCCCTCCATAACATAAGTTTTACTGTGTTAACCCACTGTCTAATATAGTTAGGTAGGCAGTTGATCAGGCAAGGCCCAGTTGCTAAGGCAAATAGTAAGAAGGATTAGAGGCCCAGCTAGGGCCATGGGGAGGTGAACCATGGGGACAGGAAAATAAAAATTGGTATCAATTGTCTGACTCAAGTCTCTCTCTTTTTTTAAAAGTTATTTTTGACTAGTGTTAAACTTTCCCTAATGACCCCAGATCGATTCTCATAGAAGCAAAACCATATACAGACACCCCCTTTGTTTCATAAAGATGAGATCCAAGCCTGTGGATGGCCCCCTGACTCTGTTGCAGAGCCTGTAATGACCTGAGAAGCAAGTGGTTAGTCATCTCTATCTTATGTTTATCTCTTAACTTGGGGAGGATAGGTAGCGTTCTTCCAAACATGATTTTATAAGAAGTGAATCCCTCCTGGTATGGGCACACCTAGCCCTTAGCAGGGCAAAATGGTTCAACTTTTACTTGTTTCTTTTACCAATTTAGTCAGAGCCTCCTTTACAGTCCTGTTCATTCTTTCTGACTGTCCTAAACTCTGTGGCCTATTGGCAGTGTAACTTCCAATTGGTATTTAATGTCTTTGCCAGATTTTTGGAAATGTGACCATGAAGGTCAGACCATTGTTGGACCCCAATGTGAGGGGCAACCCAAACCTAGGAGCTAATTCTTGAAGTAGTTTCTTTGCCACTATGAAAGCTGTCTCAATTCAGGTGGGATAGGTCTCCACCCACCAAGAAAATGCATCCACAAAGACCAACAGATACTTGTATCCAAAGACAGTCGGTTTCATTTCAAAAAAATTCAGTTCCCAGAATTTCTCAGGTGGTATCACTGCAAGTGCGACTGCTAGAACAGGTGCGGCTCTGGCCAGTCTTGAGGCGCCTCACCACATTTTAGAGGAAATACTTGCTCTTTTATGTTTCTTGCATTTTTTAAAACTTTTTACATGTCTGTGATTTAAATTTTTATTATGGAAATTTTTAATTGCATACAAAAATAAAGAAAATAGTGTAGCATGGTGGCACATGCCTTTAATCTCAGCACTCAGGAGGCAGAGGCAGGTAGATCTCTGTGAGTTCAAAGCCAGCCTGCTCTACATAGCGAGTTCCAGGTCAACTGGGGCTACAGGGAGACCCTGTCTCAAAAAAAAGAATTATAAAAGACAGAGAATGGACTTCACAGAGTTGTCCTCTGATCTCCACATGCATGCTATGACATACACATGTGCACACATACAAATAAATTAACAAAAAATATTTTTTGTTATTTTTGAGATAGAAACATAGCCTTGAACTGGCTTTGAATCCAAAGCTGATCGTGATTCCCCTGTCGCCTGCTTTTACCTCCTCAGTACAGAGATAACAGGTGTGCGCTAGCTAAAACTTCTCTATTCCTAGACAAAATAACTTCTTTATACCCTATAAGGATGCTCTAGGTTCATCCTGTACTTTCCCTGAGCACTGGAAACAGTCATCTTTTTAAGGTCCTGGCTTCTGAGGTCTCTGAGTTCTAGGTCTCTTTGATGCTACCAAGTTGATCACTCTTTCAAGACACTTTCAAGGTCTAACATCAACGTCTATTTCTCCCTTTAATCCTGAATGTGATATCCGATTGTTCTAGCACTATTTGTTGAAAAGACTATCCTTTCTTCACTGGATTGCCTTTGCCCTCTTTTTATGTTTTTATTAGTGTATATACACAATAACGGGTTTTATTATGACATTTTCATTCATGCATACAATCTTTCTTATATCTACCCTGGAATATACTCTCTTGCCCCTCCCATTCCTACTGACCCCTTTAAGCTTCCAAATCAGTTTCCCTTCCACTTTCCTGTGTGTTCATCAGGGTTGCTTACAGTAATGCAAGAGGGGGTTATTTACAGGAGCACACACCTACCAGTGGTTTTACCACAGAAGAAAATGTCTCTGCCTTCCCAGCAATCATTAACTGCCTCCAGTTTCTCAGGAGACATGAGACCTCCTAAATACCCCCACTCCTGTAGCTCAGGCTGTATTTAAACTAAGCAACCAAGAATGACGCTCAACTTCTGTGGGGAGAAATAAAGATGGCATCCTGCTGCTGCTTTCTCCTAGAGCCAGGAGGTTGCCAAGGTTATAGGAAGGAAGTATGACTGGTTGCTAAAAGCATGCAGGCCATGTGACCTGCATGTGATGTTTACCGTGATTGGAGGCTCGTTGCCCAGGACTTGACCTTTTAGGTGATTGGCTAAGCTAGGGCATATAAAAAGGAGAAGAAGCCCAGGAAGGGGGAGAGTTTGAGTTGCTGGGGGAGAGTTAGAGTTGCTGTCAGAGAGTTCGAGTTGCTGTTTGGGGGAAGAGTTGCTGTTTTGGAAGAAGGACTAAATAAAACTGCTTGCAACCTGTACGTCTGGAGTGCGGTTTTTCCTTGCTGGTCGAGGGACCCAACAAACTTCTAAGACCCCAGCTGCCACCTCTTGAGCGCTAACATTCACTCAAGATGCATGTATCACGATGCCAATTTGTGCATTTATGTAATCTTAGGAATCCAACCCAGGGCCTTGTGTATGCTAGGCAAGCACTCTACCAACTGAGCTGCATCTCCAGGCTTATTTTGTTTTGCTTTGTTTTTTAAGACTAGTTCTCTGGGGCTGGAGAGATTGCTCATCAGTTAAGAGCACTTGTTGAGAGCCAGGCAGGGGCATGGTGGCAAATACCTTTAGTCCCAGCACTCCAGAGACAGAGGCAGGCAGAACCACCATCAGTAACTCAGTTCCAGGGGTCCAACACAATCTTCTGGCCTCCATGAGGCTGCTATTGCTCCTCTGTCAAAGATTGGTTGGCTATGTTCGTATGAGTCTTTTTCCAGATTTTCTATTCCATTCCTTTGATCTGTATCTATTCTTTCATCAATACCACAATGTCTACAGTAGTTTTAGGTTAAGTCTTGACGTTATATAGTGTGAATCCTCTGACCTTAGTTTTCTTCCGTATAATACTCTGGGTCTTTTGCCTTTCAATATAGACTTTAGAACCAATTTATCAATATCTATAATATAATTTACTGGAATTTCAATTGAGATTGCAATGAATCTGTAGATTGATTTGTCAAGAACTGAAAGCTTAACAAAAGTGAAAAAAGTTCTCCTACCCGGGAACATGGAGTATTCTACTTCAAATGACTTAAAAACTTAAGTGGTGGTGCAGTCTTTAATGCCAGCACTCGGGAGGCAGAAGCAGACAGATCTCTATGAGTTTGAGGCCAATTTGGTCTATATAGTAAGTTCCAGGCAAACCAGAGCTACATAGTGAGACCCTGACTCAAAGAAAAGGGAGAGATGGCTCAGTGGTTAAAAGCACTTACTGCTTTTCCAAAGGACCTAGGTTTGGTTCCCAGTACCTACATGGTGGCTAACATTCTTCCTTAACCCCAGTTCCAGGGTATCTGACACCCTCTTCTGACCTCCACTGGCACCAGGTCTGCACTTGGTATACTTACATACTTGCAGGCAAAACACACCTTCATATAAAATAAAATTGTTTTTAAAAACAAACAGAAAAAAAATGTGGTGTGAGATCGATCACTAGTAAAGAGAGGATCCAATTATTTTATTCAAAATCTGCATTTTTAGTGGTAGAACTAAATAGAAACTTTTACATTTTTCATTTTCCTTCCTCTTGCATCAAAACAGGGTCACATTTACAAATTTGGAGGTGGCTTCCTTTCTGAGATTGTTTGAAACCACTGCCTTCTCTTTTTGTACAGATGACAGCCTATATATCGGGATTTCTTCCTAATTATGGCATTATAAATCCTCAAGTTTAACTGCTCATTTTATTCTTGCTTTGTTCTCTTTGCTTAGACTATTTCTCTGAAAACCCCTTCAAAGACCCAAATGCAAATGTGAAGTTCTTCCTTGTGTACCTCTCACTCAAGCTCAATCCTCCCTCCCTTGTTCCTTTATTTTTGGGTTTTTTGTTTGTTTGTTTGTTTGAGACAAGGTCTCACTATGTTTCTGAAGCTAGCCTGGAACTCTCTCTGTAGCCCAGGCTGGCCCCCTCAGACTCCTAAGTGCTGGGATTACAGGTGTGTGCCATTATGCTCAGCTTTGATTCACTTTTCATCTTCTCTACATTCCACAGAAAAATAGGGCCTTTGTGGAGAGAGAACCATCCAAAAGGTAACCGCTCAAAAAGCCTGTAAGGAAAAGTTTTGTTCTAGGACAAAGTAAGCCGACCTAAGCTCCCTCCTCAGGTACTGGGAATTTATAGCTGGACATAAGTCATCATCAAAGCTAACCTAACACATTTTAGGATGCTATTTCTTGGTGTTTTAGATTCAAATCCTTCTCTCCACAAAAGGGCTCAGATTTACCCATTGCATGTCTCCATTCTAAACCCTTTGGCCAGACCATGGCAGTCCCACATTAGAGGGCTAGCATCACTTTGTGTCAGTTTCTCAGCTGGGTCTCCCATGCGGTGTCTCTCTCTCCTATGTGCTTCACTGCCATCTCAGTCAGCAAGAGCCCTGCAGTGTTTAACAACTGCCAGACTCATCCAGCTGCTTGTC